>LR738710.1:198291947-198408882 GCA_902687465.1 Secale cereale | reverse complement strand
CGGATTGATACCGACTTGTTCAGGGAACCCAAAATTTCTAAACATAGCCATTCAAGAGGTGTGTGGACGATACCACTGTCCTCAAGGGCCGGGCCATCATTTGAACGCGGATTGATACCGACTTGTTCAGGGAACCCAAAATTTCTAAATATAGCCATTCAAGAGGTGTGTGGACGATACCACTGTCCTCAAGGGCCGGGCCATCATTTGAACGCGGATTGATACCGACTTGTTCAGGGAACCCAAAATTTCTAAATATAGCCATTCAAGAGGTGTGTGGACGATACCACTGTCCTCAGGGGCCTCTGATATTCCTCCTAACCCGGCCGTGGTTTTTCCTTTTTATGAAGTTTTCCTCTTCTTGAACCGGATACCATCTCATGCTCCGGCGAGTTTTATCACTTCTTCACATATCCTGCAAAGATTAGTTTCTAAACCCAGCTAATACTGAAATATGTTTCTTTGATAACAAACTGATATGGATTTTACCGCAAATTTGATATATATGGAAAAAGAGCTAAACCCCCGGTTTACCGAGGGTGCCGGTTTATTCATTATTCATAATATATACATAGGATACATGGGAGCCTATGGCTCAAGTATAATACGGCCGTAGATGAGCAACGTTCCATGGCCTTTTCGTCTCCTCTTCGGATGTCCGTGAATCTTTATGCTCTCGAATATCCACCAAATAGTATGACCCGTTGTGTAAATTTTTGCTGATCACAAAAGGTCCTTCCCATGGCGGAGATAACTTGTGCATGTCTGTTTGATCTTGGATGAGCCGAAGTACCAAGTCACCTTCCTGGAACGTCCTGGTTCTGATCCGGCGGCTGTGATATCTGCGCAGGTCTTGCTGATAAATTGCTGACCGTGCGGCAGCTATGTCACGCTCTTCATCCAAACGATCCAAACTATCCTGTCTTGATTCTTCATTGACGGCTTCTACATAAGCCGCTACCCTTGGGGAATCATGGCGTATGTCACTTGGAAGAACTGCTTCTGCACCGTAAACCATGAAGAAAGGTGTATACCCTGTAGACCGGTTTGGTGTAGTGTTAATACTCCAAAGGACAGACGGTAACTCTTCAACCCAACACCCTGGGGTTCTCTGCAAAGGTGTCATAAGCCGGGGTTTGATTCCTCGCAAAATCTCCTGATTTGCCCTTTCTGCCTGCCCATTGGATTGGGGGTGAGCCACAGAAGCTACGTCCAAACGAATATGCTCTCGTTGACAGAACTCTTCCATCTCACCCTGAGATAGGTTGGTGCCATTATCTGTGATGATACTGTGCGGAAAACCAAAACGGAATATTACTTTTTTGATGAACTTAACCGCTGTGGCCGCATCACACTTGCTTATAGGCTCTGCTTCAACCCATTTTGTAAACTTGTCCACTGCCACTAGTAGATGAGTTTTCTGATCTTGGGATCTCTTGAAAGGACCAACCATATCAAGCCCCCAAGTTGCAAAAGGCCAAGTTATTGGTATCATCCGGAGTTCTTGTGCTGGAACAAGGGCACGTCTTGAGAATTTCTGACAAGCGTCACATTTACGGACCAGGTCTGCCGCATCTGCATGTGCGGTTAACCAATAAAAACCATGTCGGAAAGCCTTAGCCACTAATGATTTTGATCCGGCGTGATGACCGCAATCTCCTTCATGAATCTCCCTTAGGATCTCACAACCTTCCTTAGCTGAAACACACCGTTGAAATACTCCAGATGTGCTACGATGATGCAGCTCCCCATTGGCAATTGTCATAGACTTGGAACGCCGGATTATCTGCCGTGCTTCACCTTCGTCCTCTGGTAATTCTCCCCGGCTTAAATATACCAAATAAGGTACCGTCCAATCCGGGATAACATGGGTTGCCGCAACCAACTGTGCCTCTGGGTCCGGAACAGCCAGATCGTCCTCTGAAGGTACTTGAACCGAAGGATTATGCAATTCATCCAAAAAGGTGTTCGGTGGTACCGGTTTACGTTGCGACCCTAGCCGGCTTAACGCGTCAGCTGCTTCGTTCTTCCGCCGGTCTATATGTTCCACCTGATACCCTTTGAAGTAACCTGCCACCGCTTCAACCTCTCGCCGATAAGCCGCCATGAGGGGATCCCTTGAATCCCACTTGCCCGAAACTTGCTGTGCCACTAGGTCTGAATCGCCCAAGCACTTAACCCGGCTTAAATTCATCTCCTTTGCCAATCGCAAACCATGAAGTAGTGCTTCATATTCCGCTGCATTATTAGTACAAGGAAATAACAACCGGAGGACATAACAAAATTTATCACCTCTGGGGGAAGTTAAAACCACTCCGGCCCCTGAGCCCTCCAACTGTTTTGAACCGTCGAAGTGAATCGTCCAATAAGTGAGATCCGGCTTTTCTTCCGGGGTTTGCAATTCTGTCCAGTCGTTGATGAAGTCCACCAGTGCCTGAGATTTGATAGCAGTACGTGGTACGTATTTTAATTCATGTGGACTGAGCTCAATGGCCCACTTGGCTATCCTGCCTGTTGCTTCTCTATTCTGGATTATATCTCCCAACGGAGCCGAGCTGACCACAGTTATCGGATGCCCTTGGAAATAATGTTTCAGCTTCCGATTTGCCATGAACACCCCATACACCAATTTCTGCCAGTGAGGGTATCTTTGCTTGGACTCAATGAGTACCTCACTCACGTAGTAGACCGGACGCTGAACCGGATGTTCTTTCCCTGCTTCCTTGCGCTCAACCACAATTGCAACGCTAACTGCCCGCGTGTTTGCAGCAACATACAGTAGCAAAGGCTCCTTGTCAATAGGGGCGGCTAAAACCGGCGGCTTCACTAGTTGCTGTTTCAGACTCTCAAATGCTGTATTCGCTTCATCACTCCAGATAAACCGGTCCGTTTTCCTCAACATTTGATACAGCGGGATCGCCTTTTCTCCTAGGCGACTGATAAACCGGCTCAGAGCCGTGATCCGTCCAGCTATGCGCTGAACGTCGTTAATACAAGCCGGTTTTGTCAAAGATGTGATGGCCCTGATCTTCTCCGGATTGGCTTCTATTCCCCGGTTTGAGACCAGGAATCCCAAAAGCTTGCCAGCCGGGACACCAAAGGCACATTTCTCCGGATTGAGCATCATCTTGTAAGCCCGAAGATTGTCAAAGGTTTCTCTGAGATCTTCTATCATTGTCCTCTCCTCCTTTGACTTAACCACAATGTCGTCCACATAAGCATGTACGTTTCTTCCTATCTGTCCTTTCAAGCAGTTCTGAACACAACGTTGATACGTCGCCTGCGCACACTTGAGCCCAAAAGGCATAGACACGTAGCAAAAAGCACCAAAAGGGGTTATGAATGCTGTCTTCTCTTGGTCTTCAACTGCCATTTTGATCTGGTGATAACCTGAGTACGCATCTAGGAAACTCAGCCGCTCACACCCTGCTGTAGCATCAATAATCTGATCAATGCGGGGTAGAGCAAAAGGATCAGTTGGGCAAGCTTTATTGAGGTCTGTGTAGTCCACGCACATCCTCCACTTCCCATTCTTCTTTAGAACTAGCACCGGGTTGGCCAACCACTCCGGATGAAACACTTCCACTATGAACCCTGCCGCCAAAAGCTTAGCCACTTCTTCACCTATAGCCTTGCGCCTCTCTTCATTGAAGCGGCGCAGATACTGCTTTACCGGTTTAAACTTTGGATCAATATTTAACTTGTGCTCAGCGAGTTCCCTCGGTATACCTGGCATGTCAGAGGGCTTCCATGCAAAGATATCCCGGTTCTCACGGATGAACTCGATGAGCGCGCTTTCCTATTTAGGATCCAAGTTAGCACTGATGGTGAACTGCTTGGATGAATCTCCGGGCACAAAATCGACCTGTTTAGTCTCTTCTGCTGATTTGAACTTCAAAGCTGGATCATGCTCAGTGGTTGGCTTCTTCAGCGGAGTCATGTTCGCCGGATCAACATTATCTTTATAGAACTTTAACTCTTCCGCCGAACACACCGCTTCTGCATAAGCTGCATCACCTTCTTCACATTCTACTGCTATCTTACGACTGTCGTGCACCGTAATCGTGCCCTTATGACCCGGCATCTTGAGCTGCAGATAAACATAACATGGCCTAGCCATAAATTTAGCATAAACCGTCCTCCCAAACAAAGCATGATATGGACTTTTGATTTTGACAACTTCAAAGGTGATCATCTCCGACCTAGAGTCCCGCTCATCTCCAAAGGTAACTTCTAAGTCAATCTTACCAACCGGATAAGCTGACTTACCTGGAACCACCCCGTGAAACACTGTGTTTGACGTCCTTAACTGTTTATCTGTCAAACCCATACGACGGAAAGTCTCATAATATAGTATATTGATACTGCTACCTCCATCCATGAGAACCTTAGTAAACCGGTATCCTCCCACTTGTGGTGCCACTACCAAGGCTAAATGCCCCGGATTATCTACCCGTAACGGGTGGTCCTCCCTGCTCCAAACAATGGGCTGTTCTGACCACCGTAGAAACTGCGGTGTCGCCGGTTCTACCGCATTAACAGTCCGCCTTAAAACCTTCTGGTCTCTTTTGCATAGACTTGTGGTGAAAACATGATATTGTCCACTGCTCAACTCCTTTGGATTGCTCTGGTACCCGGACTGCTGTTGTTGCTGCGGACGCTGCTGCTGCTGATTCCCTTGGTTACTGTGATTCCCTTGGCCCTGTTGCTGATTATTCTGATTATTATAACCACCTTGATGATACGGCTGATTTCCCTGATTCTGATAACCACCTTGATAATGTGATTGGCTTCCTTGGCCAGTATAATTTCCTTGACCGCCCGGGCCGCCTGGCCGGGTTTGATAACCGCCGTTATTCCCTTGATAACCGCCATTGCCCCTATATCCTGAACCAAAATTGTTCCCTTGGTAACCCGGGCCATAAAATTCGGGCCCTAAACCGGCATTCGGGGGCCGGCTATGAGGATTAAAACGGCCGTTCCCTGCTATCGTGGGGTTCATACATTCTCTCGTAGTGTGTTTTGCAGGCCCCCTATTCCCGCTATGCTTTATGCAGGGTTGATCCAAGTCCTGTTCCCAACCTGGATTTCCTCCACCGGCCTGGCGAGCGGGACCTCGCTGATTTCCCTGAAAACCGCCTTGAACCTGTGTATTAGCCACAAAATCGGAGCTGCCTTCCGGTTTCCGTTTGCCCAATACACCTGAAGTGATCGGATTGGCTGAAGCCGGTTTACCAGTCTTGCTGGCCTTTCCCGCTTTATCTCCTTCTGGCTATGGATATTTGGTATTATCTGAGTCTCCGTACTTCACCAAGGCACTCATTAAAGTCCCCATGTCATTGCACTCTCGTTTGAGTCGTCCGAGTTTTAATTTCAAAGATTCAAACCGGCAATTGTTCTCCAAAGTTACAATCGCGGTGCTCGGATTAATACCGTTTGAAGAGTGCAAGATCTCTGCCACTCTGCGCACCCAAGCCGCTGTAGACTCCTGCTCCCCCTATACACATGCTGCTAAATCTATCACCGACATAGGTTGCTTGCATGTATCTTTGAAATTCTTGATGAACTGACTACGCAGTTCCCCCCATGACCCGATGGAATTTGGAGGAAGTCCCTTCAGCCAAGTCCGGGCTGTTCCTTCAAGCATCATAGTGAAATATTTGGCACAAGCCGATTCATCCACGTCCAGCATCTCCATAGCCATCTCGTAGCTTTCCACCCAAGCCTCGGGTGGTAAATCGGCTGTGTAATTGGGCACCTTGCGAGGTCCTTTGAAATCTTTGGGTAATTTAACACTCCGCAGGGCCGGGACAAGACACTGTATCCCAAAACCGCTCGCTGTCGCTCCTGCCCCCGTAGCGCCGGTGTAAATCGGCATCGACTGGCGGATCTCCTCCCTGGCTTCCGACCTAGGCCGGTTTTGATCCGGGGCTGGTATTTCTGCCCTCGCCAGATTATTCTGCCTATGCTGGTGTCTCCTTCGCTCACTGCTAGATACTTCGGGCTCCTCCCAATGTCTAGAGTAACTTCGGTTGGGACGTGGTGTTGAATGCAACCTTTCCCTGCTGTGAGAGTACGCTTGCTGCTGTATTAAGGCTGTGTTGAGTAACCTCTGGGCCCTGCGCGCCTCTATCGCTACAGGGGATGTTTCTTCCACAGGTAAAGCGGCCAATCGTGCTGCCGCTGCAGCGATATTATCCACCGGGTTTGAATAGTGCCCCGGGGGGACCGGAACATAAGGTGCCGATATAATCCGTCGCTCCCGCTCCGCGGCGGGTTGCTGAACCGGTTCCTCTCGAGCCGGTGAGCTTCTCCGGTTTAAGATTGGATTGTTACTGGCCCCAACCCCCGGTGTTCTGAACAAATCCGTAGGTTCATAACCCGGCGGCAGGCGGGATCGATATTTTCGTCCTCTTACCCCTTCCATGGAAGCCTGCTCCATCCTTAAGTGAAAAGCTTGTTCATCCAACTCTGCTTGCCTTGCCGCTAGCATCTCTCCCTCTGCCTTTAGATCTTCCTTTACCTGATCAATCCGGGCCTTCAACTGGAGCAGCACTGTATCATGTTGCGCCTTGTCTGCTGGAGCCACGGCCTCTATTGCCTTAGCCGCGAACTCCTCCATCAAGGTGGATAGAACCGCAGTAACGGAGGGATTTGAGCCGCTTCCTCCTGCGCCAGCCTCTGCTGTTGTTCCGTTCGTCGGGGGTTGTGAACCGGCCATAAAAACCGCCACCCGGTTTGGCGGGTCGGAGGGGCCCGGAATACTGTTTCCGTCGGACTCACCCTCAGACCGGCCGTCTCGCAACTGATACAGAGACTCAGTTTCCCCGGACGAAGATTCGTCATCTGAATAGACGATGGTTGCACCATCAGATTCCAAACCGTCCTCCGCTTGTCCTCCGTGAATCGCTCCAACGAACACACGCTTCACAGTAGGTAGAATCCGGGCCGATCTCGCACGCTGAGCCGGCTCGACGATGTTGGGGAAGGTGTCCGGCTCGGGTCCCGGTTCACCGATTTTGCCGATGAAGACTTGGATGCTGCCGAAGGGAACCCGGTACCCGTATTCGATCGAATCGGCCTCCGGTCCCCATCCCGCGTCGTCGATGTAGATCCGGCCCCGACGACTCTTGGTCATCCGGCCGACCGCGTAGCCCTTCAACCCCTTGAGGCCGCCTTCCAAGAACTCGAAACTGTCGTGCGCGAGCCCCACGGTGGGCGCCAACTGTCGTGGAATTAACACGGCAGATGTCCGGTTTAACGGACTTGATGATGGAACCATCGCACGGGTTAGCTTGAAAGGGTTCATGGCGCACAAAGGACACAAAGGGTTTTATACTAGTTCGGCCCCTCCGAGAAGGTAAAAGCCTACGTCTAGTTGGTTTGGTATTATTCGGGCGTCGGATTACAGGGAGCGGAATCGCTTGCCTGTGTCTCCACGGATTGATTGTTGCTTGTCCTTGAACCGGTGCCGGGTCGTCCCTTTATATAGAGGTGACGCCTGGTCCGGTTTACAGAGTCCCGAGGTCGGCTCATAATCGTGTCCGCCTCGGTCTCTGCTCTTCCTTTCTTATTTCTCAAGTTACATCTCTCTGACGGTTGATAAACCGTATTTCTATACATGGGCCCTGAAATCTTATGGGCCGTGATCTCTACTACTAATAAATCAAGTACAATATAGTTAAACCGGTTTACAATATCCGGTTTATACCTATTAACCATATCCCTGACACTCCTGCTGCGGAGAAGCTCGACGAGTGGAGGCCTATCGTTTGTAGCCTTGTTGCTATCGCCAACAAGAACGAACCTCGGCCGGTGGGGCCTTCGGGCCGACGCTCTCCCGAGCCACCACTCGCCAGCGATGGAAGGACTGGAGGCGTCGCGGCCATGGTGCATTCTCCTCCTCCTCGCCAACTATCACGTGTGCCGGCCCATCGGGACGACGCTTGCAACGACATATCCATAGCGTCGTCCGACCCACGGACCCACCATGATCAGTGCCAAGTTCTTCGAGAGCATGCCCGTGAAGACGCTCGAACCACCATCGAGCACCGACGCGAGGCGCGCCACCAGTCGGATAGACGGGCGGGGCCTGCTATGGACAACCCAGCACCAGGAGGATCTGGAGGCTTACCTTACGAGGTAGGCTGCCTAGCCTTTACTCATGAGCTGCGGCGTTTCAAGTGGCCCACCCACCGCACCTTCAAGCCCAACTTCGGCGAGAAATACAATGGCAAGACTCACCCATCGGAGTTCCTCAACATCTACACCATCGCGATGTAGGCTGCTGGGGCGCGCGACGACAAGGTGCTCGCCAATTATTTCCCATTGGCGCTTAAACCCAACGTTATGTCATGGTTGATGCACTTGCCGGCGGATTCCATTTCTTCCTGGTCGGATTTGTGCCATGAGTTTCTTGGCACTTTTACGGGAGGACACCAGGTTCATGTCCAAGCAAGCGATTTGCATGTCATTCCCCAGAAGGAAGGTGAAAGCCTGTGCAAGTACATACAGAGGTTCAGCCGAGTGCAGTATAACATCCCAGACGTTCATCCTGCCACCATCATCCGTGCGTTCCACCAGAACGCGCGCAACCGCAAGATGCGTGAGGAGCTGGTGATGAATAAAGTCAAGGATGTGGCCGAACTTTACGTTCTAGCCGACAGATGCGAGAGCGAAGGAAGTACCCCAGTGAAGACGCCGGTGTGGAAACCGATTCCTCGGACGAAGACGTCGTCGCCCCAACGAAAAAGAGTCGACACTGTAACATGAAACGCAAGGGCAAAGTTGTGCTTGCCATTGAGGTATCCGATGATGCTGGCGCCACCAAGAAAACCAAGGCAGACGACCAAGGCAAGGAAATCGCGCGATAAGGGGTTGTCAATCCCTTTACGGTCACTTACGAAAGTGAGATCTGATAGATAGGATAGTGTGATATTTTTGGTATTTTTGGATATAAGAACAGAAAGTAAATAAAGAAAAAAAGTAGATTGGAGATTAATATGTTGAGAATAGATCTGGGGGCCATAGGTTTCACTAGTGGCTTCTCTCATGATAGCAGAATTCTACGATGGGTGAACAAATTACTATCGAGCAATTGATAGAAAAGCGCATAGTTATGAAAATATCTAGGCATGATCATTATATATAGGCATCACGTCCGTGACAAGTAGACCGAAATGATTCTGCATCTACTACTATTACTCCACACATCGACCTCTATCCAGCATGCATCTAGAGTATTAAGTTCATAAGAACAGAGTAATGCTTGAAGCAAGATGACATGATTTAGAGGGATAAACTCAAGCAATATGATATAAACCCCATCTTTTTATCCTCGATGGCAACAATACAATACGTGTCTTGCTGCACTGTTGTCACTGGGAAAGGACACCGCAAGATTGAACCCAAAGCCAAGCCCTTCTCCCATTGCAAGAACTATATATCTAGTAGGCCAAACCAAACCAATAATTCGAAGAGACTTGGAAGGATATTATAATCATACATAAAAGATTTCAGAAAAGAATCTAATATTTCTCGGAGATAATCTTGATCATAAACCCACAATTCATCGGATCTCGACAAACACGGGAGAACTTGGAGACCGAGGACCGAAGACCTAGGAGAACTTGGTATTGAGATCCAAAAAGAGAGAAGAAGCCATCTAGCTAATAACTATGGACCCGAAGGTGTGTGGTAAACTACTCACAACTCATGGTGAGGCAATGGTGTTGATGTAGAAGCACTCCGTGGAAGATCCACCCTCCGGCGGAGCTCCGGAACGGGCCCCAAGATGGGATCTCACGGGAACAGAAGGTTACGGTGGTCGAATTAGGGTTTTCTCTGTTGCCTCGATGTTTTCACGGTATATATATATATATATATATATATATATATATATAGGAGGAAGGAGGGCATCTATATAGGAGGAAGGAGGGCATCGGGGGAGCCAGAGGGGGCCCACGAGGGTGGGGGCGCGCCCTGGGCCCTCATGGCCGCCTCCTTCGTTCCCTCGCGTGTACTCCAAGTCTTCTGTGTTGATATCGTTCCAAAAATAACTCTCCCGAAGGTTTCATTCCATTTGGACTCCATTTGATATTCCTTTTCTGCGAAACCCTGAAATAGGAAAAACAGTAATCTCCACTGGGCCTTTGGGTTAATAGGTTAGTCCCAAAAATAATGTAAAACTGTATAATAAAGCCCATTAAACATCCAAAACATAATATATAATAGCATGGAACAATCATAAATTATAGATACGTTGGAGACATATCAAGCATCCCCAAGCTTAATTCATGCTCATCCTCGAGTAGGTAAATGATAAAAACAATTTTTTTGATGTGGAATGCTAACCAACATAATTTTCAATGTAATTTCTTTATTGTAGCATGAATGTTCAGATCCGAAAGATTCAAGACAAAAGTCTATATTGACACAAGAATAATAATACTTCAAGCATACTAACAAACCAATCATGTCTTCTCAAAATAACATGGTCAAATAAAGTTATCCCTACAAAATCATATAGTCTGGCTATGCTCCCTCTTCATCACACAAAATATTCATATCATGCACAACCCCAGTTTCAGCCAAGCAATTGTTTTCATACTCATTTTTTTTCAAAACTTTCAACTTTCACGCAATACATGAGCGTGAGCCATGGATATAGCACTATAGGTGGAATAGAGTGGTGGTTGTGGAGAAGACAAAAAGGAGAAAGATAGTCTCACATCGACTAGGCTTATCAATGGGCTATGGATATGCCCATCAATAGATATCAATGGAGTGAGTAGGGATTACCATGCAATGGATGCACTAGAGCTATAAGTGTATGAAAGCTCATCAAATGAAACTAAGTGGGTGTGCATCCAACATGCTTGCTCATGAAGACCTAGAGCATTTGACGAAGCCCATCGTTGGAATATACAAGCCAAGTTCTATAATGAAACTTCCCACTAGTATATGAAAGTGACAAAACAAGAGACTCTCTATCATGAAGATCATGGTGCTACTTTGAAGCACAAGTGTCGAAAAGGATAGTAGCATTGTCCCTTCTCTCTTTTCTCTCATTTTTTTGGAGGGGCTTTCTCTTTTTTTTAGCACCTCTCTATTTTTTTTGGGCCATCTCCCTTTTTTTATTTGGCCTTTCCTCACATGGGACAATGCTCTAATAATAAAGATCATCGCACTTTTATTGACTTACAACTCAAAGATTACAACTCGAAGCTAGTACAGAATATGACTCTATATGAATGCCTCCGGTGGTGTACCGGGATGTGCAATGAATCAAGAGTGACATGTATGAGAAATTATGCATGGTGGCCTAGCCACAAATACGATGTCAACTACATGATCATGCATGGCAATATGACAATATGAAGTGTGTCATATGAACGGAACGGTGGAAAGTTGCATGGCAATATATCTCGGAATGGCTATGGAAATGCCATGATAGGTAGGTATGGTGGCTGTTTTGAGGAAGGTATATGGTGGGTGTATGGTACCGGCGAGAGTTGCGCGGTACAAGAGAGGCTAGCACTGGTGGAAGGGTGAGAGTGCGTATAATCCATGGACTCAACATTAGTCATAAAGAACTCATATACTTATTGCAAAAATTTATGAGTCATCAAAACAAAGTAATCAACACATGCTCCTAGGGGGGAGGTTGGTAGGATTTAACCATTGCGCGCCCCCAACCTCCACACAAAGGATGACACTCAATAAATACCTCATGCTCTAACTTCGTCACATAGCGGTTCACTATACGTGCATGCTACGGGAATCACAAACTTTAACACAAGTATTTCTCAAATTAATAATTACTCCACTAGCATGACTCTAATATCACCATCCTCATATCTCAAAACAATCATCAATTATCAAACTTCTCATCATATTCAACGCACTTCATATGAAAGTTTTTACTATATTCATCTTGGATGCCTATCATATTAGGACTAGTTTTATAACCAAAGCACATTACCATGCTGTCCTTAAAGACTCCCAAAAGGATATAAGTGAAGCATGAGAGATCAACAATTTCTACAAAATAAAACCACCTCCGTGCTCTAAAAGATATAAGAGAAACACTAGAGCAAAACTATCTAGCTCAAAAGATATAAGGGAATTACATAGAGTATTCTAACAAATTTTAAACCATAATTATCTCTCTCAAAAGGTGTGTCCAGCAAGGATGATTGTGGCAAACTAAAAAGCAAAGACTCAAATCATACATGATGCTCCAAGCAAAACACATATAATGTGGTGAATAAAAATATAGTCCCGAGTATAGGTACCGATAGATGAAGACGAAAGAGGGGATGCCTTCCCGGGGCATCCCCAAGCTTAGCCTTTTGGTTGTCCTTGAATTTTACCTTGGGGTGACTTGGGCATCCCCAAGCTTAGGATCTTGCCACTCTTTGTTCCACAGTCCATCAAAGGCCATTCTCAAAACTTGAAAACTTCACAACACAAAACTTAGCCAAAAATCTCGTGAGCTCCTTTAGTATAAGAAAAAAAACCACCACTCAAAGGTACTGTAATTAACTCATTATTTGTTTATATTGGTGTTAAACCTACTATGTTCCAACTTTTCAATGATTCATATCCTCCAATACTACTCATAGATTCATCAAAATAAGCAAACAACACACGAAAAACAGAATCTGTCAAAAACAGAACAGTCTGTAGTAATTTGTAACTTCCGAATACTTCTGTAACTCTAAAAAATTGAAATAAATTGGTAAACGTGAGGAATTTTTCTATTAATCATCTATAAAAAGAATCAACTAAATATCACTCTCCAGTAAAATTTGGTGACTATACTCGTGAGCGCTAACTTTATGTTTTTTACAGCATGATCATATAAACTTCACACAAGTCTTCTCAAAGGTTCTACTTGGCACAAACACTAATTAAAACACAAATCCACATCTGAACAAAAGCTAGATGCAATATTTATTCCTAAACAAAAGCAAAAATAAGGAAAATAGAATTGGGTTGCCTCCCAACAAGCGCTATCGTTTAACGCCCCTAGCTAGGCACGATACAAGGATAGATCTAGGTATTGCCATCTTTGGAAGGCAATCCATAAGTGGCTCTCATAATAGATTCATATGGTAATTTGGTTTTCTTTCTAGGAAAGTGTTCCATGCCTTTCCTTAATGGAAATTGCAATCTAATATTTCCTTCCTTCATATCAATAATTGCACCAATCGTTCTAAGGAAAGGTCTACCAAGAATAATAGGACATGAAGGATTGCAATCTATATCAAGAACAATGAAATCTACGGGCACATAATTCCTATTGGCAACAATAAGAACATCATTAATCCTTCCCATATATTTCTTAATGGTAGAATCCGCAAGATGCAAATTTAAAGGACAATCATCAAGCTCATGGAAACCTAACAAATCACACAAAGTTTTTGGGATAGTGGAAACACTTGCACCCAAATCACACGAAGCAAAGCATTCATGATCTTTAATTTTAATTTTAATAGTAGGTTCCCACTCATCATAAGGCTTTCTAGGGATAGAAAGTTCTAATTCAAGTTTTTCTTCATAAGATTGCATCAAAGCATCAACTATATGTTTGGTAAAAGCCTTATTTTGACTATAAGCATGCGGAGAATTTAGTACGGATTGCAACAAGGAAATACGATCTACCAAAGATCAATTATCATAATTGAATCCCTTGAAATCCAAAATCGTGGGTTCATCACTATGCAAAGTTTTGATCTCTACAATCCCACTTTTAACAATTTTTGCATCAAGATCTAAAAACTCCGAATCATTGGGACGCCTTTTAACTAAAGTAGAATCATCTCCAGTCCTATATTTATAAAGATTAATACTAGAAAACAAGGATTTAATAGGAGACACATCAATAATTTTCAGATCTTCATCTTTGTTTTCATGATAACTAGAAGAACACGCTTTCATAAAGCACTCTTTTTTAGCACGCATCATAGCGGTTCTTTCTTTGCATTCATCACTGGAAATTCTCATGGCTTTGAGAGACTCATTGATGTCATGCTTAGGTGGAATAGATCTAAGTTTCAAAGAATCAACATCAAGAGTAATTATGTCCACGCTTCTAGCCAACTCATCAATCTTAAGCAATTTTTCTTCAAGCAAAGCATTGAAATTCTTTTGCGAAATCATAAACTCCTTAACACTAGTTTCAAATTCAGAGGGCATCTTACCAAAATTTCCATAAGAGTTATTGTAGGAATTACCATAATTATTAGAGGAATTACTAGGAAAAGGCCTAGGATTAAAGTTTCCTCTATAAGCATTGTTACCCAAACTATTCCTACCAACAAAATTCACATCCAAAGATTCATTATTATTTTCAATCAACATGGATAAAGGCATATTACTAGGATCAGAAGAAGCACTCTTAGTAGCAAATAATATCATAAGTTCATCCATCTTTCCAGTCAAAACACTAATCTCTTCAACAGCATGCACTTTTATACTAGTAGATCTTTTGGTGTACCATTGAGAGTAGTTAACCATAATATTATCTAGGAGTTTGATAGCTTCTCCTAAGGTAGTTTCCATGAAAGTGCCTTCTACGGCCGAATCTAAAAGATTTCTAGAAGCAAAATTCAAGCCATCATAAAAGTTTTGTATAATCATCCATAAGTTCAAACCATGTGTAGGGCAATTACATATCATTAATTTCATTCTCTCCCAAGCTTGTGAAACATGCTCATGATTCAAGTTGCTTAAAATTAATAGTATCGTTTCTAAGAGAGATAATCTTAGCGGGAGGAAAATACTTAGAGATAAAAGCATCTTTGCACTTATTCCACGAATCAATGCTATTTCTAGGCAAAGAGGAAAACCAAGTTTTAGCACGATCTCTAAGTGAAAACGGAAATAGCTTCAATTTAACAATATCATTATTCGTATCCCTCTTCTTTTCCATATCACACAAATCAACAAAGTTGTTTAGATGGGTAGCGGCATCTTCACTAGGAAGGCCGAAAAATTGATCTTTCATGACATGATTCAACAAAGCATCATTGATCTCACAAGATTCAGCATCGGTAATAGGAGCAATCGGAGTGCTAATAAATCATTATTGTTGGTATTGGAGAAGTCACACAATTTGGTATTGTTCTGAGCCATAGTGACAAGCAAGCAATCCAACACATAGGCAAACAACAAGCAAGCGAACAGTAAACACACGGCGAAAAGAAGGGCAAATGAAATGGCAAGGGTGAAGTGTGGGAGAGGAAAATGAGAGGCAAATAAATGTAATGCGAAGGATAAGGGTTTGTGATAGGTACTTGGTATATGACTTTTGTGTAAGCCTCCCCGGCAAGGCGGCAACGGCGCCGGAAATTCTTCTTGATACTTCTCGAGCTTGTGTTGTACTCCCACGAAGAGGAAAGGGTGATGCGGCACAGTAGCGTACGTAAGAACTTCGCAGCCAACGCGATAAGGGGTTGTCAATCCCTTTACGGTCACTTATGAAAGTGAGATCTGATAGATAGGATAGTGTGATTTTTTGGTATTTTTGGATATAAGAACAGAAAGAAAATAAAGCAAAGCAAAGTAGATTGGATATTAATATGTTGACAATATACCCGCGGACCATAGGTTTCACTAGTGGCTTCTCTCATGATAGCAGAATTCTACGGTGGGTGAACAAATTACCGTCGAGCAATTGATAGAAAAGCGCATAGTTATGAGAATATCTAGGCATGATCATTATATATAGGCATCACGTCCGTGATAACTAGACCGAAACGATTCTGCATCTACTACTATTACTCCACACATCGACCGCTATCCAGCATGCATCTAGAGTATTAAGTCCATAAGAACAGAGTAATGCTTTAAGCAAGATGACATGATGTAGAGGGATAAACTCAAGCAATATCACATAAACCCCATATTTTTTCCTCGATGGCAACAATACAATACGTGCCTTGCTGCCCCTGCTGTCACTGGGAAAGGACACTGCAAGATTGAACACAAAGCCAAGCACTTCTCCCATTGCAAGAACTATAGATCTAGTAGGCCAAACCAATCCAACAATTCGAAGATACGTGCAAGGATATTATAATCATACATAAAAGATTTCAGAAAAGAATCAAATATTTCTCGTAAATAATTTTGATCATAAACGCACAATTCATCGGATCTCGACAAACACACCACAAAAAGATTACATCGAATAGATCTCCTCGAAGACCGAGGAGAACTTGGTATTGAGTTCCAAAAAGAGAGAAGAGCCATCTAGCTAATAACTATGGACACGAAGGTCTGTGGTAAACTACTCACAACTCATGGTGAGGCAATGGTTTTAATGTAGGAGCACTCCGTGGAAGATCACCCCTCTGGCGGAGCTCCGGAACAGGCCCAAAGATGGGATCTCACGGGGCCAGAAGGTTATGGCGGTGGAATTAGGGATTTCTCTGTTGCCTCGATGTTTTTAGGGTATATATATATATATATATATATATATATATATATATATATATATATATATATATATATAGGAGGAAGGAGGGCATCAGGGGAGCCAGAGGGGGCCCACGAGGGTGGGGGCACGCTGTGACGCCCGAAGACCGACGTCCCAGAAGATTCCAGATGTCCGGGTCTCCCGTGTGTTTCATTTGTGCTTGTGTTATTTATTTTTGCATTGCATCATGTCATCATGCCATCATGTCATTTTTATTTTGCATCTCAACTTAAATAAATCGTATGGATCCTCGGTCCATTTAAATCGAGGGAAGAATGTCTTCTATTTATAACATATCCTGTCAATATTATTAGGGAGCTATATAATAATATTCCATTTGTTTGGAATTAACCAACACACTTGCATATTTTCCCCATGTCTTTTTCACTTCGAGTTTCTCCTTCTAAAACCTTGTCAATATTCTTTTTCCCATTTATCGAGGCTCCTCCAAAAATCTAGACTCCTTTTGAACTCCTTTAAGGCAAGCTAATTATTTTTTTAGTTTGCACTTCCCTTTTTGTTGGAACTATTTTTGGTGGGGTTGGAATTATTCCATAAAGCCTTTTAAAAATATTTCCATGTGTTATTTTTTCCCTAACCTCCCTCCTCATTCTTTTCTTCTCTCTATTGTTTTTTCTGCTAAAAAACAGTTAAAAGGAGGGGTCCCAGCCGCCAGGCCTCCCTCTCCTCCTTCCCAGGCCTCTAGGCCCACTCCAGCCACCTCCCAGCGCCTTCCCTCCTCCTGGCCCATCTGGCCAATTCCCTCCTAGGCCCACCTGGCCACCTTGGCCCAGGAAATCCTAACCCTAGCCCCGACCGGTTCGCTCCTCTTTCCCCTGTGCGCCGCCGCCCGTGCCTCCCTCTCTCGCAGCCCGACCGATTCCCCGCATCCTCTCCCCTTCGCTTGAACCTCACCCGATCCCCATCGACCTCCCTCGCTCTCGCATCTCCCCTCTCGATCCCTCCAGCAGCAGCAGCGCACCCCGCGAGCCGCCCCTGCCTCCGGCCTCCCCGTCGCGATCTCCAGCGCCCGACCGTCCCCGCGCCAGAGCCCTCCTCCAGCGCCAGGCCGATCCTCGACCGCGCCATGGCCCTGCTGCCTCCAATCCAGCGAGGACGTGGCCTCTTCCTCGCCAAGACCTCTGCCTTGCCCCAACTCGCCAAGTCCAGCGCGTCCCTCCGCTTCGTCCCGAAGGAGTCCCTCGTCCTGCTGCCTCGTTCGTCCTCGAGGCGCCCCGCATCCGTCTCCCTCCGTCCGCGCCCGAGACCTTGCTACCATGGCCTCGATAGCGACTACCGTGCTGCCCCTTTTGTTTTTGCTCCTGTGTTATTCTTTTGTTATGTTGCCGTGCTACTGTTTTGACAGAGGACCCGAGTACAACTACATGACGACGACCGAACGGCTACGAGCTCGAGAACGTCTACATGAACGACTACTCGGAGACCCCAAGTACCCCTACCGTCGCCCCGTGTACCTCTACGGAACGTGTACGACTCCGAGACGAGAACGACTACACGTGACGACGAACGCCAAGTACCTCTCCGAACGGGATGTGAACGACTACACGTGTACCTCTACGGAACAACTACTTCCTCTTCGGGAAACGTGAACCACTACTTCCCACGACGACCACGAGAACGACTACTTCCTCTACTTCACTCGACGATCTCGAGCCCCTCCGAAACGAGTGTTCCGAAGGTATAACCCCGAGACGACCCCGTGGATGACTTGTGGAATGCTTGTTGTGTTGCATGAAATGCTTCCCTTGTGTGCTCCGTGTCCGTTTCGACCTTTGTCATGTTCCTCGGTTGCCTCGTCACCGACTCGTGGGAACCCGGTGACGGGATCGCCCCACCTTTCATCTCGTTTGACTCGCTCACGCCATCTTTCCTTTTGCACCGGACTCTCAACGAGTTACCGGAACCGAGATGTTGCCGTTTCATCATTTTCGGATTCATTGCCGTGGCATCCTTTCCTTCCACCGCGGTGACAATGCTTCATGTCTTCTTCTTGTTAACTCTTTAATAAAATTGCATAAACTTGATCATGTCATCCGCATCATGTTAACAACACTAAAATGTTTAATAGTTGTTGCTTTATAATTATTAAACATGCTCATGGGGATTTTCCGGAATTTGTTGTTGTTATTTCCGGCCTCATTTAAAATGTCTTAATAGGTAATTTGTTTTCGTTTCACCTCTTGCCATGTTAAAAACAGTTAACCTTGTCTTGTAAATAAACGAGAGTCAACTAAATAAATAACATGTGGTGTTTCGTCAACATGCAACTCGTTGCATATTGAGCTCCACTTAACTTGTAGTTTTGTTTGTGCACTTTGCCATGCCATGCATATTTAAACCGGACATGCATCATACTTGGATGTGCATCGTATGCCATGTTTATGCTTGTGTGTTTACCGTGTTGTTTGCTTCTTTCCGGTTGCTTCTCTTGTTAGCTTCGGTTTCGTTCCGGAGTTGTGAGGATTCTCTCGTCTGTGTTGCTCCGTCTACTTCATGGATCCGTTCTTCTCCCTCTGTGGAATTCCAGGCAAGATGACCGAACCCGGATACCATTACTATCTTTGCCTATTGCTAGAGTATCGTTCTTTAGTATATTGCCTCGATGCCCATGTTTTTCCTGTCAGCCTCCTATTGTAACCATGATCCTGTCTAACCACCCTACCTATGCAAACCTTTGATTGGCTATACGTAGGCTCGCTCAGCCCCTCTTATAGCATTGTTAGTTGCAGGTGAAGATTGAAGATGCTTGCTTCATGTTGAAGTTTGTTGGGTTATATCACACTATATAAATGCTTAAATGAAATCATCTATATATTGGCAAGGGTGGAAGGCTAAGCCTTTTGCTTGGTGATTTGTTCCACTCATGCCGTTAGGAACCGTACAAAACCAGTGTTATGTTCCTTGATTATGCGTTCCTAACACGGTTGGGGTGTATGGGACCCCCTTGATAAACCGCTAAGTGCTAAGTCTTTTCCAGCAAGTCCCAACATTGGTACTATTCGCCTAATAACTAATAAAAACTTGCATAGGGACTAGCTATCCCTTTTATTTTAATTCTACAACCCCGGGCCAGTGCTCCACATGAGTGTTGGTCCGAAACGGGGAGCCTGCGGGGCCACCACGAGGAAACTCGAGGTTTGGTAAAAACCCGTAGCTTCACCCATCCGGTCGTGTCCTGAGACTTAGATACGCACGGCTACTATCAGGGTGACGACACGCCGGGAGGATTTGCTGGATTAGCCTTACCTTAGTTCGGAGTATCTTGAGCACGGGATTCCGAGAATACTCGGGTCTTCCCACCTTTGGAGTTGCGACTCCGCGGATCGTGGGCTTGTAATGGGTCAAGTTGGAACACCCCTGCAGGGTTTGAACTTTCGAAAGCCGTGCCCGCGGTTATGTGGCAGACGGGAGCTTGTTAATATCCGGTTGTAGATAACTTGACACCATGTTCCAATACACTACCAGCGTATGTACCATGACTGTCATTTTCCGAATAGGGATTCGGGAGATGAACACGGTGGGGTTATGTTTGACGTGCTTTAGTTAGGATCACTTCATGATCATCTCTCGACCGAGGCACCTTCTCTTCTCGCTCTCGTATACGTAAGCTAGTGCTAGTTGCTGCTGCACTCTTGTTGTTCCTTCACCTCTTGTTCTTTCTTCAGCCTTATCCTCACCCAAGGCTTAAATAGTCATGTTACCCGGGAACGGGATTGCTGAGTCCTCTGTGGCTCACAGTTACTTCACCACACCAGATGCAGGTTCAGCCGAGTTGATGCGGAGGATGGTTCAGTACTTCACCAGGAGCTCGATGAAGTTTTGGCCGTATGCTTGTGATGTTTCGACGATCAGTAGTGGTTTCTACTAGGATTCGATCTAGGCCTGTGGCTTTATGTTTTGGTATCTTTCTTTTGGATCTTACCCTTAGATGGGCTGTGATGTTTTGAATGATGAATTGCTTATGTAATGTATTGTGTGAAGTGGCGAGTGTAAGCCAACTATTTCATTTTGCAGTTTCATCCCTCTTTTACATGAGTCGTGCAAAGATACCAAACTTGAGATCATTCTAGGATGGGCTTATACCTTTAAGTCGTGCCTCAACACGTAGGAGGTATAGTCCCATCCTGGGCATTACAAGTTGGTATTCAGAGCCTTCTCCGACCTAGAAGCCCCCACTGATTGATCGAATCGTTGACGGTTGAGTCTAGGCACACACTGAAAATATTTTGAGTCCTATATTATATCGGAGAGTAGGATTTCTTTGCTTCTCATCCCCTTTCTCTCTGGTGAGGACTCCTGACGATTACTCTTGCCTCTTCTACTTTCAAAAATCGCATCAATTTTTTTTAGGATCTCGCGAGTATTGTTTGGATTGTTCCGATGTCTTTGTGACGAGAACATTGTTCTCGATGCCTCCTATCATTAGGGGTTGTGGCAGTGTCCCGGGGAGTTGAGCTCCGAGGTGTTGTCGTCACAAATCCATCGCGGCAGTACTAGAATACTTAAGACGACCGACATCGAAAACTCTCCTATGTGGTTAGTGGCAAGATAACCCCGACATCACCCAGTACTGGGGAGGTAGTTCAAGAGTATTGCCATAGCTTGTTATAGTGGATGCTTTTTGAAGGTCCGAGGTAGACAGTTTCCGGAAAAGACTGGTTATGTGTTGAAGGATGGATACACCTGGATGTAGGTTTAGAGTTGATTGCGCGGTGCTTCCCCTGTATCCCCAACACCTGATTGCATAACTGGAAACTTTCGGAAATTAATAGGTGGGTTCATCTAGTAGTTCTAGGCATTCTTCCAACGGATGCACGATATGAAGTTCGGGGTTCTACATTGAGTGAAGTGGTTTTATGGACTTGTTCTGATCGGGAGTTGCATCTTAAAGGGTCCTTGGCTATGCTGATCCGGGGATGACAAAACCCTTTTGTAACACGTTCCATGAGCTTTCAGCACGAAGATGTCGAACGAAGCTTCTATCTTGTATTTGTTCCATCTGCTCCTTGTTCCTTTTTATTTATTTTTGTTCTCCAAGTGGCTTCTCGACAAGTTGATGTACCTACGGAATTCATTCGTTCAATTCTCTGTTCGGATGATATTGTGAAGATTAGGCTGCTACACATCTATCCTTTGTTTTTGTTTTGATTCTGGTATTCGAGTTGCTTCGATGTCAAGTGTTGATTCCATACCTTCCTAATCGGTGTTCTCATATTTCTATGGGAGTGCTAATTCTTCTTGACCATCAAGATTTTCATGTTAACTCTTTTCAACCGGTGTGCCTTCTCTTCAAGTTATTCCATACAGACGTCGTTGAGAAATCTGACGATTTGTCTGTTTCATTCATCCCAAGTTGTCTTTGTTTTTCCCCACCCTCCCTCCCTTTTCTTTATGGAGCTGAAATTCTCAAATGAAGTATCCATTTTATTCAAGTGATATTTCTGCATTCTTTTCCTTCAATGTTCTTATCCGGTGAATTATCGTGAAGATGCCCAAGAGCTTCAAGTTCATCATTCTTAATTCTAATATTCTGCTGGTGGATGTAATTCAAGATTTTGGTGTTGACCTTATCCTTTTCCTCATTTCACAATGCTTTCTTATTCCGGTGCTCCAATTAATCATTCTCCTCTGGCTATTCATATCCGGAGTGCTGAAGATTCATAATTCCATTCTTAATCCGTTCAAATTATTTTGAGCATTGTCATCTTATTCAAGCCATTTAATTCAGCCGGTGCTATATCTCTTAACCAATCTTTTTCAACGGTGATTTCTTTGAGTGGGCCCTAACCCACAGGTCTTTTCCCATGATCTTACCTGACTCTTCTTTTTCCGGAGAATTCTTTTGAAGTGTGACGTAAGAATGATTTCCATCAGTCATATACCTTCTCCAAGATCGCTTTCAAATTCTTTCAATTTGTTTCAACCTTTTGATTCTTCATTCCGGAGTGCTCAACAATTCTTCATGGCATTTCTCGTCTTCACTCTCAACATCTGAAGACCCGGAGAAGTGTTTCTCTTAAATTTTGACCCGTTCTCTTGAAGATTCGTGGTTCTTGCTTCATGCCATCCTCATTATTGTTTCGATTGTGAGGAATTATTTTTATACCATCCGAAGCATTTCATGAATTTTTTTCTTTGTGATCCTCCGAAGGTCATCATTTCAGAAGATTTCTTCGTTCTCAGTTTTCAACTTCGTCCTCCAAATATTCTTCATTGATGCCTCTTCGTTCGTCTCCATATTCTTACGGTGGTTCTTTCAAGTTTACCTTTCCGTTGTTATCGTTTTAATTCACTCGTTCTTTTCATAATCCTACCGGTGGTTCGTTGAAGATTACCCAAGCTTGTGCTAGATCTCTCTTTAATTCTTTGCAACGAGAATAAGTAGTATGCCAAATCCTTTGGTTGTCATCAATTTAAATTGGTGAAGGAGATGCATGACATAATTCTTATTCTTATTCTTCAAGGTGATTTAATCTCTGTTTTCCGGAGCTTGTTCATCATATCATATTCTCGGTCTTAAGTTGTTCATCTTGTTTTCTGGAGCTCCATGTTATTTCAATTATATCATTTCAATCTCCATCTAATTCATCGCAAGCCTTGAATCTTATTCTTTTCATCTTTCACTTCTCATGCTTTCATTACCGGAGTTCTCATGGAGGTTCATCAAGATTTAATTCATGCTCGAAGTCTTCATCAAGATTCTTGTTGGAGCTCAAGCATTCTTCATCATGCTTTTCAATTGCAATCCTTTCTACCTTATCTTTTCAGATGGTGTTATCTCATTCTTGAAAATTCCTTCTTGAATTACGATTCACGAGTTATCAAGAATGAGATATTTAAAACCATCATTTTCTTTGTTCAGGAGATCTTTCAAACCATTCAATTTATTCGTTGGAGTAATCTTAGGTTGTATTGCACCTAAAAGCTTTCCCTAAGGATTGTTGCTATTATGGTGCTTATAAATGATCTAACTTCTTCATTTATCATTCCGGTGAAATAAGTTTATCGTCTCCTTGTTGATCCCAATCCAGTTAAATGTTTCTGTCAGTGGCTGGTTGTCACCTCTTAGTTTTGAGATGTATTCCATAAGCCCACATCGAGCTTATTCTTTTCGTTGTTGATTTTTCCAACAACTCTGTTCAACCCATCTTGGTAAGGATGCTCTTTCAAATTCAATTTTGGGAGGAGTTGTCATTTTCTTCTCCATTCATTTCTTTCATTGATTTATATGCTATTCTTTTATTCCGGAGGCATTGTGATGTTGCTCTCTCCAAACCATCATCTCGTATTTATCAAGATCATGTTCTTTCCTTGTTTATCATTTAACCAGAGTGGTGTGTCCTCCATTCTAGATCCCTCATCTTATCAGTTTTGCCTATCTTTTTAACCGGAGTGCTGTCTGAATTCTTTCTTACCCTTGTGCCTTTCTTTTAATTGTTCCGGAGGCTGTGTGTTGTTGTTTTCATCAAGTATCATCCCATCTTTTCTAGTTCTTGTTCATTTCCTCCCATTTTCAGACGGAGTGCTGTCCAAATTTTGTCATTCTTATTCCTTGGCTATGCCATTGCGGTTTCTTATTCTTTTGGTTCGTAAGCTCTTGTTTCATGTCTTTCAACCTTCAAGGTTATCATAATGCTCCTTGTTCCTCTTTTCTAACGGAGTGTTTTCATCTTCGTTCATCTCCATTGTACTCTTATTCAACTTGTTTAAGCTCTCAGGTTCCTGGTTTCACTCGTCTGTCAAAGAAGCAACTTTGTTTTACCTCTTCTTTTTCGTTTTTACCCGGTGATATCTCTAGGATCTCGGGTCGAGATCCTCTGTTAGTGTAGGAGAGTTGTGACGCCCGAAGACCGACGTCCCAGAAGATTCCAGATGTCCGGGTCTCCCGTGTGTTTCATTTGTGCTTGTGTTATTTATTTTTGCATTGCATCATGTCATCATGCCATCATGTCATTTTTATTTTGCATCTCAACTTAAATAAATCGTATGGATCTTCGGTCCATTTAAATCGAGGGAAGAATGTCTTCTCTTTATAACATATCCTCTCAATATTATTAGGGAGCTATATAATAATATTCCATTTGTTTGGAATTAACCAACACACTTGCATATTTTCCCCATGTCTTTTTCACTTCGAGTTTCTCCTTCTAAAACCTTGTCAATATTCTTTTTCCCATTTATCGAGGCTCCTCCAAAAATCTAGACTCCTTTTGAACTCCTTTAAGGCAAGCTAATTATTTTTTTAGTTTGCACTTCCCTTTTTGTTGGAACTATTTTTGGTGGGGTTGGAATTATTCCATAAAGCCTTTTAAAAATAGTTCCATGTGTTATTTTTTCCCTAACCTCCCTCCTCATTCTTTTCTTATCTCTATTGTTTTTTCTGCTAAAAACAGTTAAAAGGAGGGGTCCCAGCCGCCAGGCCTCCCTCTCCTCCTTCCCAGGCCTCTAGGCCCACTCCAGCCACCTCCCAGCGCCTTCCCTCCTCTTGGCCCATCTGGCCAATTCCCTCCTAGGCCCACCTGGCCACCTTGGCCCAGGAAATCCTAACCCTAGCCCCGACCGGTTCGCTCCTCTTTCCCCTGTGCGCCGCCGCCCGTGCCTCCCTCTCTCGCAGCCCGACCGATTCCCCGCATCCTCTCCCCTTCGCTCGAACCTCACCCGATCCCCATCGACCTCCCTCCCTCTCGCATCTCCCCTCTCGATCCCTCCAGCAGCAGTAGCGCACCCCGCGAGCCGCCCTGCCTCCGGCCTCCCCGTCGCGATCTCCAGCGCCCGGCCGTCCCCGCGCCAGAGCCCTCCTCCAGCGCCAGGCCGATCCTCGACCGCGCCATGGCCCTGCTGCCTCCAATCCAGCGAGGACGTGGCCTCTTCCTCGCCAAGACCTCTGCCTCGCCCCAACTCGCCAAGTCCAGCGCGTCCCTCCGCTTCGTCCCGAAGGAGTCCCTCGTCCTGCTGCATCGTCCGTCCTCGAGGCGCCCCTCATCCGTCTCCCACCGTCCGCGCCCGAGACCTTGCTGCCATGGCCTCGACAGCGACTACCGTGCTGCCCCTTTTGTTTTTGCTCCTGTGTTGTTCTTTTGTTGTGTTGCCGTGCTGCTGTTTTGACAGAGGACCCGAGTACAACTACATAACGACGACCAAACGGCTACGAGCTCGAGAACGTCTAAATGAACAACTACTCGGAGACCCCAAGTACCCCTACCGTCGCCCCGTGTACCTCTACGGAACGTGTACGACTACGAGACGAGAACGACTACACGTGACGACGAACACCAAGTACCTCTCCGAACGGGATGTGAACGACTACATGTGTACCTCTACGGAACAACTACTTCCTCTTCGGGAAACGTGAACCACTACTTCCCACGACGACCACGAGAACGACTACTTCCTCTACTTCACTCGACGATCTCGAGCCCCTCCGAAACGAGTGTTCCAAAGGTATAACCCTGAGACGACCCCGTGGATGACTCGTGGAATGCTTGTTGTGTTGTATGAAATGCTTCCCTTGTGTGCTCCGTGTCCGTTTCGACCTTTGTCATGTTCCTCGGTTGCCTCGTCACCGACTCGTGGGAACCCGGTGACGGGATCGCCCCACCTTTCATCTCGTTTGACTCGCTCACGCCATCTTTCCTTTTGCACCGGACTCTCAACGAGTTACCGGAACCGAGATGTTGCCGTTGCATCATTTTCGGATTCGTTGCCGTGGCATCCTTTCCTTCCACCGCGGTGACAATACTTCATGTCTTATTCTTGTTAACTCTTTAATAAAATTGCATAAACTTGATCATGTCATCTGCATCATGTTAACAACACTAAAATGTTTAATTGTTGTTGCTTTATAATTATTAAACATGCTCATGGGGATTTTCCGGAATTTGTTGTTGTTATTTCCGGCCTCATTTAAAATGTCTTAATAGGTAGTTTGTTTTCGTTTCACCTCTTGCCATGTTAAAAACATTTAACCTTGTCTTGTAAATAAACGAGAGTCAACTAAATAAATAACATGTGGTGTTTCGTCAACATGCAACTCGTTGCATATTGAGCTCCACTTAACTTGTAGTTTTGTTTGTGCACTTTGCCATGCCATGCATATTTAAACCGGACATGCATCATAATTGGATGTGCATCGTATGCCATGTTTATGCTTGTGTGTTTACCGTGTTGTTTGCTTCTTTCCGGTTGCTTCTCTTGTTAGCTTCGGTTTCGTTCCGGAGTTGTGAGGATTCTCTCATCTGTGTTGCTCCGTCTACTTCATGGATCCGTTCTTCTCCCTCTGTGGAATTCCAGGCAAGATGACCGAACCCGGATACCATTACTATCTTTGCCTATTGCTAGAGTATCGTTCTTTAGTATATTGCCTCGATGCCCATGTTTTTCCTGTCAGCCTCCTATTGTAACCATGATCCTGTCTAACCACCCTACCTATGCAAACCTTTGATTGGCTATACGTAGGCTCGCTCAGCCCCTCTTATAGCATTGTTAGTTGCAGGTGAAGATTGAAGATGCTTGCTTCATGTTGAAGTTTGTTGGGTTATATCACACTATATAAATGCTTGAATGAAATCATCTATATATTGGCAAGGGTGGAAGGCTAAGCCTTTTGCTTGGTGATTTGTCCCACTCATGCCGTTAGGAACCGTATAAACCGGTGTTATGTTCCTTGATTATGCGTTCCTAACACGGTTGGGGTGTATGGGATCCCCTTGATAAACCGCTAAGTGCTAAGTCTTTTCCAGCAAGTCCCAACATTGGTACTATTCGCCTAATAACTAATAAAATCTTGCATAGGGACTAGCTATCCCTTTTATTTTAATTCTACAACCCCGGGCCAGTGCTCCACATGAGTGTTGGTCCGAAACGGGGAGCCTGCGGGGCCACCACGAGGAAACTCGAGGTTTGGTAAAAACCCGTAGCTTCACCCATCCGGTCGTGTCCTGAGACTTAGATACGCGCGGCTACTATCAGGGTGACGACACGCCGGGAGGATTTGCTAGATTAGCCTTACCTTAGTTCGGAGTATCTTGAGCACGGGATTCCGAGAATACTCGGGTCTTCCCACCTTTGGAGTTGCGACTCCGCGGACCGTGGGCTTGTAATGGGTCAAGTTGGAACACCCCTGTAGGGTTTGAACTTTCGAAAGTCGTGCCCGCGGTTATGTGGCAGATGGGAGCTTGTTAATATCCGGTTGTAGATAACTTGACACCATGTTCCAATACACTACCAGCGTGTGTACCGTGACTGTCATTTTCCGAATAGGGATTCGGGAGATGAACACGGTGGGGTTATGTTTGACGTGCTTTAGTTAGGATCACTTCGTGATCATCTCTCGACCGAGGCACCTTCTCTTCTCGCTCTCGTATACGTAAGCTAGTGCTAGTTGCTGCTGCAGACTCTTGTTGTTCCTTCACCTCTTGTTCTTTCTTCAGCCTTATCCTCACCCAAGGCTTAAATAGTCATGTTACCCGGGAACGGGATTGCTGAGTCTTCTGTGGCTCATAGTTACTTCACCACACCAGATGCAGGTTCAGCCGAGTTGATGCAGAGGATGGTTCAGTACTTCACCAGGAGCTGGATGAAGTTTTGGCCGTATGCTTGTGATGTTTCGACGATCAATAGTGGTTTCTACTAGGATTCGATCTAGGCCTGTGGCTTTATGTTTTGGTATCTTTCTTTTGGATCTTACCCTTAGATGGGCTGTGATGTTTTGAATGATGAATTGCTTATGTAATGTATTGTGTGAAGTGGCGAGTGTAAGCCAACTATTTCATTTTGCAGTTTCATCCCTCTTTTACATGAGTCGTGCAAAGATACCAAACTTGAGATCATTCTAGGATGGGCTTATACCTTTAAGTCGTGCCTCGACACGTAGGAGGTATAGTCCCATCCTAGGCATTACACGCGCCCTGGACCCTCGTGGCTGCCTCCGTCGTTTCCTCGCGTGTACTCCAAGTATTTTGTGTTGATATCGTTCCAAAAATAACTCTCGCGAAGGTTTCGTTCCGTTTGGACTCCGTTTGATATTCCTTTTCCGCGAAACCCTGAAATAGGCAAAAAACAGCAATCTGCACTTGGCCTTTGGGTTAATAGGTTACTCACAAAAATAATATACAAGTGTATAAGAAAGCCCTTTAAACATCCAAACATAATATATAATAGCATGGAATAATAAAAAATAATAGATACATTGGAGGCTATCATGCGGCCATTTATTTAACTCTGAAAGTTTCCTGTCGCGTGTGAATAGTACTGGGGTGTTCGGTCATATGCATAGACACTCTTTAGTCAACGTCTTGGTCCATGTAGGAGGTGTATGTGGAGTGAACCAGGCAATCAAACTATGTGGCGTTATTGCTTTCACTTAGCCATAGGAGTTTGACAAGTGGGGCTAGGTACTAGCCCCTGGTGCGTATATGGTATTTCCGAATTAAAGTATCCATTTGTACGCGGCTGGGAAAAAACCAACCCTTCGTATAACACTGGGTAGAGCTCCATCTATGGTAGTATAACACTTAGTCACCGGATCGCGGACCAGGTTCTTGCATATCATGACAGTCAGTTTTCGGCTTGCTCTACTGAAGAACTTGACCGGACGAGCTAGAAGTGCAATCATAGTAGTTCTCCCTTTACACCCTAGCCGAAAAATCGGGAATGTAGGGGTAAGCACAGGAGCCGGGCAACCCAACTATTGACCCAAGACATGATTTGGAACTGATGCATATAAAGCAAATATCCAGGAGGCCGAACACTCCCTATAGGTGTTCGGAATTTTCGACATATATCAAGGTGGATACAGCCCCTGGTAATGGACCCTGTTGTCAAGGGACATGTGGCAATCTGGCGTGGGGAGAGAACACTGGTTGTGAGAGAATAAAACTCTAAATATAATATAAACCAATCTGTTTCCATAATATCCCTATATAGTACGGCGAGTTGTATGTTTACAGATAATGCCGATAACTTCCTTGGACATTTTACATGCCAGAAAGGTATAAAACAGAAAAGATAAAAAGGGTTTACACAGGGTCCTAATCTCAAAATAAACCTTAGCGTGGGTCCGTGTTGCACGTCTGCGTCGTTTTCTCCTTTGTAATGTGTCCTTGCAGCGGGGAGTTTGATGACTGTCTATAAAAAAGAAAGAAAAAACCTGGAAAAGAAAAGAAATCCAGTGTGGCCGTAAACAAAACATGTTTGTCTAATGAACCTTGAAGGATAATTTTAAAGTCTGAATAGGGTTGAGCCAAACTATGGACTATTTGTCTGCAGGGTGCCCCCAGCGCCGCCCAAGGAATTTTAAGGGCGTAATTATCTGCACGAGGCATGTATGCTACCACCTTATGGGGCAGATGGAGGGAGCATAATTGCTAATCTAGCACACGTTCATCCGAGCTGCCGCACTGAGGTGTATGCCAGACATGTTTAGCTGTGTCCGCGGTCTTAACAACCGATAGGCTGTTCGGCTTGAATAGGCCATTTTGGACATCGGCTGCTAAGGCCACAGTGTCCTCCTCCGTACAAAGAGAGCGCACCACATTTCCATTGACCGTGATGACGCCACGTGGTCCAGGCCTTTTCAGCTTTAAGTAAGCATAATGCGGCACTGCGCTAAAGCAGGCGAAGGCCGTTCTTCCGAGTAGTGCATGATAGCCACTTCGGAATGGAGCTATGTCGAAGATTAGCTCTTCACTTCGAAAGTTATCAGGAGAGCCGAATTCGACCTCCAATGTTAAAGAGCCCGTGCAGCGGGCTTCTACGCCCAGTATGACTCCTTTAAAGGTCGTGCTGCTTGGCTTGATTCTTGACGGGTCTATCCCCATCTTGGGGACAGTGTCCTATTAAATCAGATTGAGACTCCTGCCGCCGTCCATAAGGACTCGAGTGAGATGGTATCCATCGATTATTGGGTCGAGCACTAGGGCATCCGAACCCCCATGACGGATACTAGTCGGATGATCCCGACGATCAAAAGTGATCGGATAGGCCGACCATGTGTTGAATTTGGGGGCAACAGGCTCGACGGCATAGACTTGTCGGAGTGCGCGCTTGCGCTCCCTCTTTGGGATATGAGTGGCATAGATCATGTTCACTGTTTTGATCTCCGATGGAAATTTCTTCTGTCCCCCTGTGTTCGGCTGGTGAGGTTCATCCTCGTCTTCGCTCTGAGGTCCCTTTCCCTTGTGTTCGGCGTTGAGCTTGCCGGCCTTCTTGAAGACCCAACAATTACGGTTGGTATGGTTTGCAGGTTTATCTTGGGTCCCATGAATCTGGCAGGACCTATCTAATATTTTGTCCAGGCTAGATGGACCGTCTTTGTTGCCTTTAAATGGCTTATTCCGTTGACCGGGTCTGGAGCCACTGAATCCGGCATTTACCACTGTATCATCTGGGCTTCCAGCATTATTTCGACGTTTCTTTTTATTACGTCGTGGCTTTCCATTGCCGTCCTTGACTTCAGATGTTCGAGGGTTGCTGGTGCTGCTATGAGCTAGCCAGCTGTCCTTGCCCGCGCAAAAACGGGTCATGAGTGTAGTTAGGGCTGCCATTGTCCTTGACTTCTCCTGTCCGAGGTGTCTAGCTAGACATTCGTCTCGGACACTGTGTTTGAAGGCCGCTAAGGCTTCGGCGTCTGCACAGTCGACGATTTGTTTCTTCTTAGTGAGAAACCGATTCCAAAGCTTGCGGGCTGACTCCCTGGGTTATTGGATGATGTGACTTAGATCGTCAGCATCCGAGGGCCGGACATAGGTCCCTTGAAAATTGGCCCGAAAAGCATCCTCAAGTTCTTCCCAACTTCCAATGGAGTTCTCTGGGAGGCTGTTTAGCCAGTGCCGAGCTGGTCCTTTCAGCTTGATGGGTAAGTATTTGATGGCGTGGAGATCATCTCGGCTAGCCATGTGGATGTGAAGAGTAAAGTCTTCTATCCAGATAGCAGGATCCGTCGTTCCATCATACGCCTCGATATTTACGGGTTTAAACCCTTCCAGAAATTCGTGATCCAGCACCTCATCGGTGAAGAACAGAAGGTGTGCGGCGCCCCTGTATTTTTCTATGGCACGGCGTATGTCCGACGGTTGTGATTTTCGTTATTGACCCCGAACTGGTATATGAACGGCATGATTGGCTATATAGCCGCCGTCCCGTGCGGGAGCATGGTTCCTGGATCTGTAGATGGATCTGGTCTTGCCAGACTTTTTGTTCAGGTCCTCGCGCAGATCGTGTTTCCGGCCCAGAGCCGCATCCACCTTTCCTTTACGATGCGGGGGCGCGAGCTTGTGTACGCAGTTGCTAGCCACTCTGTCCCATCCACGAGGTGGTCGGTCCGGCTTGCCGGCGGTGTTATTCTTTGGCGGTATAGGCGTACTAGCCTTGTCGTCGAATTCGGGCAGCAGTTTACGCTTAGGATAGCCTTTGGTTTGGCGATTGCATCCATATTTTTGCTCAGCGTCCAGCACTTAGTCCCATCTATCATTTAGCGTATCCTGTGCGGCTCGAAGCCGTCGCTGCTGCTTTTTCAGGCTCCTTGCGTTGGCAATAAGCCTCCAATGGAAGCGCTTTTGTTCTAAGGGTTCTTCTGGGACGATGTATTCGTCATCGCCCAGGCTAACATCCTCTTCGGAGACAGTTCGTAATTGCTATCTTCGGCATCGCTGTCATTAGATAGCGGGCTCGGACTATGTTTGTCGTCCTCTCGGTCGTCCTACTCCATCGCTGGATCTGCGGGGTCTTCGGCTTCTTTCGGACTGTCACCATTGTTAGTGGCAGTGTTGCTATCTTTCCCTTTACGAGATTTAGTTCGGCGCTTCAGACGCTGACGGTTGGGAGGTTCATCGACATGCTTGTCCTTTGTGGGATCGTTTTCACCGCCGCCCTCCTTCTCCTTAGGTGTATCCACCATATACACGTTGTATGAAGACGTAGTAGTCCATCGCCCAGTTACGGGAGGGTTTTGGTCTAGATCTGCTTCGGCTTCGAGGTCCATCCCTTTGAAGTCTTTGGAAGCGTAGTCAAGTAGATGAGTTAGATCTTCGACCGTGTCTACCAAGTGGGTGGTGGGTGGGAAGTGAAATTCTCCATCATCAGCCTCCAGTTCAAACCGGATATAATTCGGTTGTGTGTCCCCAACTAAGGAGAGAGATTTTAATGAATTTAGCACATCGCCAAAAGGTGAGTGTGGAAGATATCTGTAGCGCTAAATTCGGCGATAGACGCCTGATGAAGCTCAAAGGGCGCAGATGCACATGGTTCGGAACCTGTGGCCGGAGATGAGTCTGGAGTTCTGGTAAGACAGATCCCGCTCAGAGTTGGGTCTATGTGCGGCTCTAGCGCCGCTGAGTTTGCGGCTTCCGCGGCGGGGTTGAGCTTCCCGTCCTCGGGTGACGCAATCTGTTCTAGATCTAGGGCCAGAACAGTTACATGTGCTATTCCCTGGCGGTGGTCCGATGACAGAGTTAGGTCATGTTCATCGTGGTGGCAGGGAGCGATCGCCATGGGCTCGAATCCGTCGAAGATCAAGTCTCCGTGGATATCAGCAACATAGTCCAAGATTCCAAACCTGACCTGATGGCTAGGGGCGTAGCTCTCAACCTGCTCGAGGTGGCCCTGTGTGTTGGGACGGAGCATGAAGCCGCCGAACACAAAAAGATGGCCGGGAGAAAACGTTCCCTTGGCGGTGTCATCTTAGTTGACGAAGCGATTCATCAGTCCTTCGGTCGACGACATAGTGGAACTCTCAATGAAAGAATCAATGTCGATGTCAAAACCGGCGGATCTCAAGTAGGGGGTCCCAAACTATGCATCTGAGGATCAATGGTAATAGGAGACTGGGGACACGATGTTTACCCAGGTTCAGGCCCTCTTGATCGAGGTAACACCCTACTTCCTGCTAGATTGATCTTGATGAATATGATTACAAGAGTTGATCTACCTCGAGATTGTAATGGCTAAACCCTAGGAGTCTAGCCTATGATTCTGTTGTTTCTCTTCTACCTTAGCCTCTATGGACTAAACCCTCCAGTTTATATATGTACAGGAGGGCCCTAGGGTTTGTACATAACCATCTTGCAGAGAAAGGAAAGATTACACCCGAACCTAAAACCCGCCATTATACGTATACATGAGTCCTATCTGGATACAAGAGATGATCTTCAGCAATGATCTTCACGGTCCAGCAGTCCGGCCCATCACGAGTTATCCGACCACATGATGACCCCTCTATCCAGGACTCCCTTAGTTGTTATTCAGCATCATCTTCAAAAGTGGTCCTACCATGGGTTCCATCCATTTTCGATGATAAGCAAATCATCCCTAGCGTTGTCTTCAACAAGGTAGTTGATACGTCTCCAACGTATCTATAATTTTTTATTGTTCCATGCTATTATATTATCTGGTTTGGATGTTTAATGGGCTTTATTATGCAATTTGCGCGCCCCCACCCTCGTGGGCCCCTCGTAGCTCCACCGACTTGGAGTACACGTCCGGGAAGCCACGAGGTAGGAGGGCGCACCCAGGGGGGTAGGCGTGCCCCCACCCTCGTGGGCCCCTCATAGCTCCACCGACGTACCACTTCCTCTTATATATACTCATATACCCTGAAAACATCCAGGAGCACCACGAAACCCTATTTCCACCGCCGCAACCTTCTGTACCCATGAGATCCCATCTTGGGGCCTTTTCCAGAGATTCGTCGGAGGGGGAATCGATCACAGAGGGCTTCTACATCAACACCCTAGCCTCTCCGATGAGTTGTGAGTAGTTTACCACAGACCTTCGGGTCCATAGTTATTAGCTAGATGGCTTCTTCTCTCTCTTTGGATGGCAATACAAAGTTCTCCTCGATCTTCTTGGAGATCTATTCGGTATAATACTTTTTGCGGTGTGTCTGTCAAGATCCGATGAATTGTGGGTTTATGATCAAGATTATCTATGAACAATATTTGGTTCTTCTCTGAATTCTTATATGTATGATTTAATATCTTTGCAAGTCTCTTTGAATTATCAGTTTAGTTTGGCCTACTAGATTGATCTTTTTTGCAATGGGAGAAGTGCTTAGCTTTGGGTTCAACCTTGTGGTGTCCTTTCCCAGTGACAGCAGGGGCAGCAAGGCATGTATTGTGTTGTTGCAATCGAGGATAAAAAGATGGGGTTTATATCATATTGCATGAGTTTATCCCTCTACATCATGCCATCTTGCTTAAGGCGTTACTCTGTTCTTATGAACTTAATACTCTCACTACAAAAAAAAAAACACATCCGTGACCTTTTGGGCCAAACGAAACTTTTTTCTGTCATACTTATGACACTTCTATGACAATAATTGTGAGAAAACACGATATCATCATAGATGTGGTGGGGTCCTACTTCTATGACAAAAAATCATGACAGAAAATGGGCTTCTCGTCCTGGGCGGGCCGGAGACGCAGCTGCATTACATTCTTTGGGCCGTCCATGACGGAAAAAACCATGGTAGAAGCGAGGGCGAGGAAAATATCGGGGTGTTCCCGGTTACGGTGGGTGCTCGGGGTCGAGCGATGCACGTTTCTCTCATACACGCACGCACGTGGGTGCGCGGCGTTGGGCTCTAACTGAACCCGAACGAGGCGTTGGGCTCTAACTGAACCCGAGTGATTGCACTGCAGGCTACGCGTTACTGAACCCGAGCGGTCGATCGATGGCTGTTAACTGAACCCGATCGAGCGATTCCTTCGCTACTGCTGCTAACTGAAGCAGATTGATGCTGCCTCTGCATGAACAGTGAGCGTTGCTGGGGGGTGGATGAACAGTTCCCGGTGGGGGTGGCTGAACAGGACCCTGGGGTGTTGCCTCTACATGAACAGGACCCCGTTCGATCGAGCCAGTTGGGGCTCCATGAACAGGACCCCATGGAGCTCTGCATGAACAGGACCACCCCGTGGAGGGCAGCATGAACAGTAGACGGTGGAGGGCTGGATGAACAGTAGCCGGTGGAGTAGCGCGCGGTGGAGGCTGAACAGGCGCACGTGGAGGCTAGAGGAGGTTGACGGTGGATGAACAGTAGCCCGTGGAGGCTGGAAGTAGTCGAGGGTGGTGATGAACAGTATCCCGTGGAATCCCGTTTTGCGGTACGCCACACCCCTCCCGATGAATAGGACCCCCGTTTCGACCGTAGCGCTCCAACACAAGTCTGTTTCCTCCATTTTGCGGTACGCCACACCCCTCCCGATCAACAGGACCACCGTTTTGACCGTAGGAGGTCCATTTCCTCCGTTTTGCGGTACGCCAGACCCCTCCCGATGAACAGGATCCCGTTTCGAACGTGGCCGGTCGAACACAAGGCCATTTCCTCTGTTCTGCGGTACGCCAGGCCTCGTTTCCATCGGCTGTTCCGTCCAAGCCCTCCCGATGAACACAGCGACGCATTCCGTTCCAACCCAGCCGGTTGGCTCCCCATGAACACGACGACGACGTTGTTTCTCCGTTCCGACCCAGCCATGTACATGAGCCCTGGCCGTACGTACGCGCGAGTAGGCGTTCGAGACCCCGTCCGTATGTACATACGTGGCCGTATTTACTTTCTTGCACCCTGGCCGCTGTACATACATGTTCATGCTACGTGCGCTCCTCTGCTACGACATGTGCGCGCCTCTACATCGACCAGTATGTACGTACACGTTCGCGAGAATGACAATGCTACATACGCTTCGACCAGGTGGCTCCCGACTGTCAGGCACTTCCTTGCGTGCGAAGATGTAGCTGGTGGGTCCCAACAGTCAGGGGGCGAATCGGTTTTTTTTGCCCGGACGCACTTCCTTGTGTGCGAAGATGTAGCTGGTGGGTCCCAGCAGTCAGGGAGGAAATGTTTTTTTCGCGAAATACGGTGGCCCGTCCGGTGAGTCCCCGATGTCAGGTGGAGGAATAATTATTTTACACGCAATAAGGAGGCACTTCCTTGTTGCTGCCGTGGACCCAGCTGTCAGCCTCTCCACGTAAAGCCCACGTCCGATGGAAGCCATTCCTTGACCACATTGACCATGCCGCGCCGAGAGCACCAGGGCGATGGACGACGGCGAGGCCTAGGAAGGGGACGACGCGGAGCCGGGAAAGATGCGGTAGTGGATGCCCACGCGTACAGGAGTATGAGGGTTCACTGGTTCGCTGCGGTGTGAGGCTGTCGTCGCCGCAGAATTACAGTGGGTGTGGGTGAGTAAAGGGATGGCCTGGCCAACGGTGGGAGTAGTAGGGGCGGTGAGGCCTCCACCGCCGCATCCGGCCACGGGAGGTAGGAGCACAAGGCACGATCGGTGCTGGTTTGGGTGGCTGGAGCAAGAAGACCAGAGGTTGAAGAAGCACTACGGCCATTGGATGGACATCGTACGGTCACTGGAGCTAGAATCGTGCATATTGACGAAGTTGACAAAGCCCTCCGTCCCCGTCAACTTAGTACGTCCACAAGTCAGCCTGCCACTATACTGGGTCCCAGCTAGCAGGGGGGAGTATTCAGTTTTTTGTGCGTAATAAGGAGGCACTTCCTTGCATGCGAAGATATAGCTGGTGGGTCTAAGCTGTCAGCGGCGGTAACGTTTTTTTTCGAGAAATACAGAGGCCCTTTTGGCGGGTCCCAGATGTCAAGTGGAGGAATCATTATTTTGCGCGTAATAAGGAGGCATTTCCTTGTGTGCGGCCGTAGACCCAGCTGTCAGCCTCTCCACGTACAGTCCACTTCAGATGCATGTCGGTCGTTGACTACGTTCACCAGGTCGCGCTGAGAGCACCAGGGCAGTGGACGACGGGGAGGCCTAGGAAGGGAACGACACGGAGGCAGGGAAGACTCGGCAGATGTTTCCCATGCGGAGGGAAGTACGATTGTTCGAGGATTTACTGGTTCGTCTGTCATCGCTGGAGAATAACAGCAGGTGTGGGTGGGTAGAGGGATGGCTTGGCCAGCGATGAGAGTATGGTGTGGCGGTGAGGCCTGCACGGCAGCACAACCGGCCGCGGGGAGGAGGGAGCAGGCAGTCCCGCCGGCGCTTGTTTGAGAGGCTGGAGCAGGAAGAGCAGAGATTGAAGAAGCACGACGGCCGTTGGATGGAAATCCAACAGTCACTGCTTGTGCGTCAACCTTTTTTTAGGAAAGCCTCAAATCTATGGAAAACAGCATACAGCCCATCTGCCATTATTTCTAATAATTTACAGCCCATTTGCTAATTTTTAAGGTTTTTTTGGAGCCCATATTCTTTTTGTTAGCATTACAACCCATATTGTAACCACGGTTAAAAAATGGGAAATTTTTGTTTTTGCCACTCTAGATTTTGCCAATTTTCCTTATGCCACTCTAGATTTTGACATTTCACTTTTGCCAGTATTAGTTTTTTATCACAATTGCCATTTTGTGATAATTCTCATAAACTAAGAGTGGCAAGAGTGAAATGTCAAAATCTAGAGTGGCATAAGGAAAATTAGCAATATCTAGAGTGGCAAAAACAAAAAATTCCCTTAAAAAATTATACGAAATTTTGCATATTTCGGCGCGGTCCGAACTGTTTTTAATCCCGAAATTTCGAGTCACAATCAAACTGATTTTAAAAATAAATGTATATCAATATTGAAAGTGCAACTAATCCCCGGGTGGTTTTGGCAATTAATAACAACATATATATCATTGAACTAATAGCTACTTGAGAATCATTTCAGAGAAGTTCAGTGATATGGGTATGGCAATGTCTGAAGAAGTGGACCCCTCAAAATGCTAAGGCAAGCATTGGCAAAAGCTCAAGACTCCATTTTTGCTTTAGTGATCCAAGATCACATTGAGTCCATAGGAAAAGCCAATACTATTAAAAGGGGATGACGTTGTGTTGATGATCTGGTTGCTCAAGTGCTTAGTGATATATCTCCTTTAACTATCAGCAACTTTCACTTCTAAACACACTCATAAGTAATCTCGGACCAACCGATTTTCCAAACTCAGTCCCACCGAGATGAACCACCTCAGCCATAAGCCAAACCCTAGAAAAACCGGTCATTCCGAGTTTGAGTTCGGTCTCACCGAAACACGGGCTGCCAACCTTCTGTAACCGTTTGTCATCATTTCGGAATAACCGAGTTGATGATTTTGGTCTCACCGAAACTGGCAAGTTCCTATCTTTACTCAAATCGGACCAACCGAGATGGTATTTTCGGTCCCACCGAAAACCCCAACGTTCACTATATTTGAACTTTCGGTCTGACCGAGTCTCCACTTCGGTCTCACCGAGATTGCTCAATTATGTGTGTAACGGTTGGATTTTTGTGTGGAGGCTATATATACCCCTCCACCCCCTCTTCATTCGTGAAGAGAGCCATCAGAAAGAACTACCACTCCTACCTTACACTTTCTGAGAAGAGAACTACCTACCCTTGTGTTGAGATCAAGTTGCTCCATTCCTACCATATGAAACTTGATTTCTAACCTTCCCAAGTTGCTTTCCACTCAATCCTTTCTTCCACCACAGCCAAATCAGTGAGGAGAGTTGAGTGTTGGGGAGATTATCATTTGAAGCACAAGAGCAAGGAGTTCATCATCATCTACAACATCTATTACCTTTTGGAGGGTGGTGCCTCCTTGATTGGTTAGGTGTCGCTTGGGAGCCTCCGTCATCGAGATGTGGAGTTGAACCAAGAAGTTTGTAAGGGCAAGGAGATCGCCTACTTCGTGAAGATCTACCCCGAGTAAGGCTAGCCCTCCGTGGGCGTAGGCCATGATGGAATAGACAAGGTTGCTTCTTCGTGGACCCTTCGTGGGTGGAGCCCTCCGTGGACTCGCGCAGCCGTTACCCTCCGTGGGTTGAAGTCTCCATCAACATGGATGTACGATAGCACCACCTATCGGAACCACGGGAAAAATCACCGCGTCTCCAAATTGCGTTTGCTCTTCTCCACCTCTCTTTACTACATGTGCAATTTACTTTCCGCTGCTTATACTCTAGAATTGCATGTGTAGGGTGATACTTGTCTTGATCATAATTGTGAATCTGCCAAAAACTGTTCATGATCAAAAGGCAGAATTTTTATATTTACAAGTAGTCTAATCACCCCCCTCTAGACATACTTTCGATCCTACAAGTGGTATCAGAGCTTTGTTCTCCATTGTTTTGGTTTCCATTGCATTGGACTCCATAAGCTTGGTTTCACAACCTAGGAGAGTATGGCGTCTAGTGAGGGTAATTATCGTAGAGGTCCTTACTTTGATGGTACAAATTTCGCTAGTTGGAAGCATAAAATGAAAATGCATATTCTTGGTCATAACCCAGCCGCATGGGGCATTATTTGTGTTGGTATGCAAGGTGAATTCTTCGAGGAAGGAAAAGTTCCGGATCGCGAAGCTACACCGGAAGAGTTGCGGATGTTGCAAAACAATGCTCAAGCTTGTGACATTCTCTTCAATGCTTTGTGTCCCGAGGAGTTCTACAAAATCAGCCGTCTTGAGAATGCTAAAGAGATTTGGGATACTTTGGTTGAAATGCACGAAGGTACCGAGTCTGTGAAGGAATCGAAGCTAGATATTCTTCAAGGTAAACTTGACAAGTTCAAGATGAAGGATGGTGAAGGAGTCGCTGAGATGTACTCTAGGCTTGCTCTCATCACAAATGAGATTGCCGGCTTAGGAAGCGAAGAAATGACCGACCGATTCATCATTAAGAAGATTCTCAGAGCTTTGGATGGAAAGTACGACACCGTGTGCACTTTGATCCAAATGATGCCAAACTACAAGACTCTCAAGCCAACTGAAGTCATTGGAAGAATTGTTGCTCATGAGATGACACTTAAGGATAAGGAAGAGCTTCACAACAAGTCAAGTGGTGCTTACAAAGCTACAATTGATGCTCCCACAACCTCAAGTGACAAGTTAATTTCCAATGAAGAGATAAGCCTAATGGTTAAGAACTTCAACAAATTCTACAAGAATAGAGGCAAAGCGAGAAGCTCAAAGTCTAGATCATGTGATGAAAAGAGATCTTCTAGTCGTGATCGAAACTGCTACAATTGTGGAAGACCCGGACACTTCTCAAATGAGTGTACGGCTCCCCACAAGAGAAGAGAAGAATCTCCAAGAAGAAGATCAAGAGATGAGTCACCTCGGAAAGAGAGAAGGAGTAGAGATGATCGTTATGAACGAAGACCCTCTCGGAGAAGCAAGGATTCGGAGAGGAAAGACAAGTCATCAAGGAGCTACACAAGAAGAAGACATCAAGCTCATGTAGGTGAATGGGTCTCCGACTCCGACTCCGACAATCAATCCGATGGAAGCTATCACTCCGACTGCGACTACAGTCAAGATGAAGGTGTTGCCGGTCTTGCACTCGTATCCTCCAACTCCAACTCCTATGACTTATTTGATTGACCAAATGAGGGAATTGGAAGATGCTTCATGGCTAAAGGCCCCAAGGTAACACACCCTGAATTCATTGACTTTGATAGTGATGAGGATGACTTGCTTGGTGAAGATGAGCTCTTGCATGATAAATCTAGTGAGCTTAGTAACGATGAAAATGCTAGTAGTCTTTATAGTCGAGAAGAGTCGAATGACAATGCTATGAAGGAGATTGAGCGTCTAACTAAAGAACTAAACACTCTTAAGTTAGCTCATGAAACAACTCAAGAAGATCATAGAGAGCTCCTAAGATCTCATGAGAAGCTACGCTTCGAGAAGCTCACTCTAGAGCAAGAACATGAGTTTCTAAAAGCGATCAATGACGATCTTCGAAAGAAGAGTTCTTCATATCTTGCCAAACGACTTCTCTTGTCTAATTTCTTGCCACCTATTAAGACTAAGCATGACAAGCATATGAAAAATTCTTCCTCTAGTAGTAACAATAACCATGTTAAATCTAATATTGTTGATTCTAGTAGTTCTCTTGATTCCACTAACAATGTTTCAAGCCAAGTTACACTTGAGAAAGAGAATAGCTTATTGAAGGAAATCATAGAGAAAGGTGTCTACAAGAGTCTTGCCGGAAGCAAGAACTTTGAGGAAATTGTTCGCAAGCAAGGAAGGCACCGGAAGAATCAAGGGATTGGTTTTGAGCGAAAGTTCAACGCCGAAGGTGTTGAGTGGGAAGAAGGTCAATACCCTACTCCACAGTTTGTTTCTCAAAAGGAGAAGTATGATCCTACTTCTTCCAATGTGGAACAAGCTCAAGATGATCTTCCACCACAAGACCACAAGCTAAAAGCCAAGGACATGCTTCAAGAGGAGATTGATGCATTCATTGAAGCACCTCAAGCCATGGTCAAGTGGGTTCCCAAGGACACGTCAAGTTCTACTTCGTCAAGCTCAACTACAACCCCAAGGATTCCCATCAAGATGATGTGGATCCCGAAGAAGAAGAACTAGAAGGTTCTTGAGGGTGACTCCGCCAACATACTTCACTCACATACATTTTGGCAAGAACTTGTGCAATCAACTTCCACATCATGCACTAATTCATGGAGTCACAAACCCTCTTGTTGGTAAGTCAAGGGACAAGGTAATCATTGCTTTCATGGACATCATCTATTGTGAACTTCAATCTATGTCCATGGATATCCTTGTTTGTTCCTTGTGGGACTAACCCATGTAGGTATTGAAAGTGCCCTAATCCAAAGGATAGCTCCCAACTCTTGATGATCTACATCAACATTGAGCATCCACATCTTCAACATCTACATGAAGTCTTCTACGACAACCCAAGGTTAGTTTGACCCTTTAAAAGGGGTTCTCACATCTAGGGGGAGCTTTGCTCTAAACATTGAGTTAAAGCATCTTCAAATGATGTGAACACATCAATGCTTTATGTAAAAGTGGTAACCCCACTTGTGCTTAAACGATGAGTATGACCTATGATCAAATGTTCTCATTTGGCTCCTAAGTCAAAATACTCATATATAGATGACCTAGTCATCGACAAATTGTGTGCTAGTAGCTAGAGTTTTGGTTGTGCATGTTTGACACATATTTCATTTGCTATCTTATTGTGTGAGCATGTTGAATGCATGATTTTATTCATTCGAGGACATCCATTTGTTGTTTTGGTTGTTTTGATTTTTTTGGCCAAATGGATGGACAAGAATGCCTAACTACCTCCCCTAGCTATCTATGCTTTCTTGTCTCAAATTCTATTCATGCTCATATCACAAACTTTGAACAAGTCATTTTCGGACCCTCCGAGTGAGGAGCACTCGGAGCCACCGATCCGTCAAAGGCTGACTTCCAAAACCTTCTAAGTAAATTTCGGTCAGACCAACTTTCTCCCACTCGGTCAAACCGAAAAGCACTTAGACTGATCTAGGTTTCATCTCGGTGAAACCAAGTTCTAAATCTCGGCGTGACCGAAATGCGTAACTGCATAGCAGTTATCCATCTCGGTGTCACCGAGTTTTTCAACTCGGTCCCACCGACAGCAAGGGGATATAAATACTGAGGGCAGCGCGCGTTGATCCTTCAAACGTTTTCGCTCCCACGTCCCCAGCTGCCGTCGCCCTGATCTCCGGACCGTCGCCGTCGTCGCCTGTGCGCCCTCGCCGCAGGTCTCCGCCGCCGTCAACGGATTTCTCCTCCGCGCCATTGCCGCCGTAGAGGGACTCCACCAAGTTAGGGTGAGTCTCGATCCCTCTCGTGCTCCCATCTGATTCATTGCACGTTTGGTTTGCCCTACATCTGGCCACGATTGAAAAACTTCCTTTCCATCAGATCGTTCTAGTTTCGAGTAAAATTCTTAGGGTTAGATTTCCACGGAACACATCTCGGTGAAACCGGTTTTAAATTTTCGGTGTGACCGATTCGGCCTCTGGCCATTGCACTGCACTTTCGGTCTAACCGAGTTGTGCAAATCGGTGTGACCGAAGTACAGTTTTAGTGAAACCCTAGTTTATTGGCAGGACCGAAACCCATTTCGGTCCAACCGAAAGTGGTGTGTAAAGTTTCTGTTATACACTTCGGATTCACCGAAACTGAAAATCGGTTTGACCGAAATGCATTCTGTGAAAACTTAAAACTAAGATTTGAACTCATTTTGTTTGCAAAAACTTCTGCAGTTTGTGATAACTCTTCTACTCTGCCTATACCTTATCTATTCACAGGTTGTCAGCCATGTCAGATGCCAGTGACAGCCAGAACAGGTCAGAGTCACCTTTTGCAGAGATTCCTGAGGCAGATACTAGTCCTGAGGCTAGTAGCCCTATTGATGATGGTGAGAGGAGTACACCTAGTGGCTTGCCTCCTGCAGCCACCAGAGCCAGAAAGGAGAGGAATTCTGATGATGAGGATTCTGATTTTGTTGCAGAAGAAGAAGTGTCCTCCAAGCCTAAGAGAAAGGTTGTTGCCAAAGAGCAACAAGGGCAGCAGTCAAAGAAGGGCACCAGCAAGGTCAAGCAGTCAGCTGTTGCCAAGAAGCTGAACTTGGGAGAGCCAGCCCCAAGCAAAGTGAAGAAAACTTCCAAGAGGAAGAGGGTAGTGTATACTGATCCTCATGCAGATGCAGTAGCCGATGAAGAAGAAGAAGAAGATGCACCCCAGCCTCCTCCTCAGAAGGCTAAGCTCATGGGTGATGCTATTAGGGCTGGAGCCACTTCTATGCCCAAGAAGCCTGCTCAAGCTAAGGCAGCTCCAGCAAAGCCTTCTGCCAAGCCCAAGAGGACAACCAGGAACATTCCAGCCTCTGAGAAGAACAAGGGTGATGTGCCACCAGCTGATTCTGATGAAGAAGAACATGTGTTGCTGAAACTCCGTCCAAAACTGCCACTTCACAACGATGCTCATCCTCAAGCCGAGGATATGAAGGCAAGGAAAGATAGAGGTCTCAGGCTATGGAGACAATCTGATCCATATGCCGTGAGGAGAAGGACTGCTGTGGACCCCAGATTTCACACCAGAGAGCAGCAGGACTTCTATGAGACTGTGCTGATGGACAAGAAGCCAATAGTTGCAGATACCAGATACGTTGACTGGAAATACATTGACAGTGAAGAGCACCGAGACTTCTTTCCCCATGTGCATGAGAGCTTCACTGCATGTGGAGTTGATGAGTTTGTGGGTCAGAAACTGACAGATTGGAACGATGAGATGATTATGCAGTTCTATGCCACAGCCCACTTCTATCCTGATGGGAAGATCACCTGGATGACTGAAGGTCAAAGGTTTTCTTCGTCTGTTGAAGAATGGGCAGAACTTCTGAATGCTCCAGTGCAAAGAGAGGACGACATTGATGTCTATGGGATTCCTAAGAAGAATCATGATTCCATGAAGAACATGTACAAGGAGATCCCCGTAGCAGATTTGGAAGTGTGGAAGCTCGGCTCAGTTTATTATCTCCAGGCAGGTCTACCTACCACTAACACTATTCTGAGGCATACCTTGATGCCCAAGTCTGGAGATCATCGCATGATCAGAGGGTATTCTATCAACATGCTGCATATACTTGATGAGAAGGCACCTTTCAAGGTGATGAACTTAATGGTAGAGACCATTAAGAGGACTGCAGCTGAACAGAAGAGGTCATGTGGATTTGCCCCACAAATTCAGATGCTTATCAATGCCAAGTTTGGCACGAGCAAATTCATGTTGGATAGGAAGCACTTACCCCTGCAGCCAGAGCATGAAGACAATGTTGTTGTGATGGATGAGGAGGATCCAACTTCGGTTGAAGGTCAAGCCAAGATCGAAGCTGCTAGGAAAGCCAAAGCTGATAAAGAGGCAGCAGCAGCAGCAGCTAAACCAAAGAGCTTCGGAGAGCAGATTCTTGAAGCTGCCCAAAGGATTGAACAACGCCTGGCCAGCATTGAACAATCTTAGGAGAGCTTAGAGAGGATTGTTGACGAGAAGGTCCACGCTCTGGACGTGAAGCTGGCTGAACTTCAAGTGACCGTGAACAAGCTTGAGGCAGACATGGAGGAAGCAAGGCAGGACAGGGCAGAGCTCATGCAGGGTGACTTAGTCCAGGATTCTCAGCGCCAGACTGCTCCGATTCCCAGAGGATCCCGATCAGCTGCTATTCCAGTGACTGACACCAGGGCTACAACTTCAGCACCTCCCACAGCTCCAGCAGTCACTCCAGCCACAGCTCCAGTATCCACTCCTCCAGCGCAGACATCAGCTGAAGTCTTCGCCGATGCCGTCATTTCTACTCCGACATCTACCCAGACGGGAGCCGCCAGCAGAGCCCACAGTGACGTTTAGCTCTATGCTTTTTCAAACTTTTTGGTAACTTGTTGCCAAAGGGGGAGAAATTGTATAGATCATAGGGCTTCGAGAGAGAGAGAGAGTGCTCTTTCGTTCTTTTGCGGTTTCTTTGAGTTTCTTTTGGTACTTTTGGTTCTTGAAACTTTCAGTGTGCTTGATACTACGTTTGATGCTACCTTAATGAGTGCTTAGTCGTACTATGCTTTAATGTGTGCTTAATGCTTATCATATGCTATTCCTATCTTGTATGATCATTTACTCATGTCTTGGTGATTGGGTGCATGTTATTCATTCTTATCATTTTGTGCGCTCCACCAAGATGTATGTGACATGGAAGAGTAACCCATGATCCTAATCGATTGTGCATTTGCATTCAAACACAAATTTTAAATAATGCACAAATTTAGGGGGAGCTCTTGCGTATCACATACTTCTCAAAGCGACGATATTATTCATTGATTATATCCTTTGTCGAAGCTTTGATCTATATGTTGTCATCAATTACCAAAAAGGGGGAGATTGAAAGTGCAACTAATCCCCGGGTGGTTTTGGCAATTAATAACAACATATATATCATTCAACTAATAGCTACTTGAGAATCATTTCAGAGAAGTTCAGTGATATGGGTATGGCAATGTCTGAAGAAGTGGACCCCTCAAAATGCTAAGGCAAGCATTGGCAAAAGCTCAAGACTCCATTTTTGGTTTAGTGATCCAAGATCACATTGAGTCCATAGGAAAAGCCAATACTATTAAAAGGGGATGAGGTTGTGTTGATGATCTGGTTGCTCAAGTGCTTAGTGATATATCTCCTTTAACTATCAGCAACTTTCACTTCTAAACACACTCATAAGTAATCTCGGACCAACCGATTTTCCAAACTCAGTCTCACCGAGATGAACCACCTCAGCCATAAGCCAAACCCTAGAAAAATCGGTCATTCCGAGATTGAGTTCGGTCTCACCGAAACACGGGCTGCCAACCTTCTGTAACCGTTTGTCATCATTTCGGAATAACCGAGTTGATGATTTCGGTCTCACCGAAACTGGCAAGTTCCTATCTTTACTCAAATCGGACCAACCGAGATGGTATTTTCGGTCCCACCGAAAACCCCAACGTTCACTATATTTGAACTTTCGGTCTGACCGAGTTTCCACTTTGGTCTCACCGAGATTGCTCAATTATGTGTGTAACGGTTGGATTTTTGTGTGGAGGCTATATATACCCCTCCACCCCCTCTTCATTCGTGAAGAGAGCCATCAGAAAGAACTACCACTCCTACCTTACACTTTCTGAGAAGAGAACTACCTACCCTTGTGTTGAGATCAAGTTGCTCCATTCCTACCATATGAAACTTGATTTCTAACCTTCCCAAGTTGCTTTCCACTCAATCCTTTCTTCCACCACAGCCAAATCAGTGAGGAGAGTTGAGTGTTGGGGAGATTATCATTTGAAGCACAAGAGCAAGGAGTTCATCATCATCTACAACATCTATTACCTTTTGGAGGGTGGTGCCTCCTAGATTGGTTAGGTGTCGCTTGGGAGCCTCCGTCATCGAGATGTGGAGTTGAACCAAGAAGTTTGTAAGTGCAAGGAGATCGCCTACTTCGTGAAGATCTACCCCGAGTAAGGCTAGCCCTCCGTGGGCGTAGGCCATGATGGAATAGACAAGGTTGCTTCTTCGTGGACCCTTCGTGGGTGGAGCCCTCCGTGGACTCGCGCAGCCGTTACCCTCCGTGGGTTGAAGTCTCCATCAACGTGGATGTACGATAGCACTACCTATCGGAACCACGGGAAAAATCATTGCGTCTCCAAATTGCGTTTGATCTTCTCCACCTCTCTTTACTACATGTGCAAGTTACTTTCCACTCAATCCTTTCTTCCACCACAGCCATATCAGTGAGGAGAGTTGAGTGTTGGGGAGATTATCATTTGAAGCACAAGAGCAAGGAGTTCATCATCATCTACAACATCTATTACCTTTTGGAGGGTGGTGCCTCCTAGATTGGTTAGGTGTCGCTTGGGAGCCTCCGTCATCGAGATGTGGAGTTGAACCAAGAAGTTTGTAAGGGCAAGGAGATCGCCTACTTCGTGAAGATCTACCCCGAGTAAGGCTAGCCCTCCGTGGGCGTAGGCCATGATGGAATAGACAAGGTTGCTTCTTCGTGGACCCTTCGTGGGTGGAGCCCTCCGTGGACTCGCGCAGCCGTTACCCTCCGTGGGTTGAAGTCTCCATCAACGTGGATGTACGATAGCACCACCTATCGTAACCACGGGAAAAATCACCGCGTCTCCAAATTGCGTTTGCTCTTCTCCACCTCTCTTTACTACATGTGCAATTTACTTTCCGCTGCTTATACTCTAGAATTGCATGTGTAGGGTGATACTTGTCTTGATCATAATTGTGAATCTGCCAAAAACTGTTCATGATCAAAAGGCAGAATTTTTATATTTACAAGTAGTCTAATCACCCCCCCCCTCTAGACATACTTTCGATCCTACAAATATAAAATCCAACAAATTGTCCATGCATAAAAATCAATGCAATTTAAAATCTCAAAATGAAAAAAAGAAATTTGAAACTAATTGTTGGTTTGATCTGTTTTAAAAATGTACAATCCATTTCTCATTACTAATAGGACATTTTCTCGGCCAGCCGAATGAAGCTCTCCTCATCTTGAAAGATTTGCAGCCCAACAGGCCTGACAAAGCGACTTACTTGGCAAATCACAAAAAAAACTGGGCGGTGGCCGTGGAACGAGCTGCAGCCGTGGACCCAGCTGTCAGCCTCTCCATGTACAGTACTCTTCCGATGGAAGTCGGTCGTTGACCACATTGACCATGCCGCGCCGAGAGCACCAAGGCGGTGGACGACGGCAAGGCCTAGGAAGGGGACGACGCGGAGCCAGGGAAGACGCGGCAGTGGATGCCCACACGGAGAGGTGTACGAGGGTTCACTGGTTCGGCTGCGGCGTGAGGCTGCCGTCGCCGCAGAATAACAGGGGGTGTGGGTGAGTAGAGGGATGCCCTGGCCAGCGGTGGGAGTAGTAGGGGGCGGTGAGGCCTCCGCGGCATCACAGCCGGCCACGGGAGGCAGGAGCACGTGGCACGACCGGCGCTGCTTTGGGCGGCTGGAGCAAGAAGACCAGAGGTTGAAGAAGCACTATGGCCATTGGATGGACATCGTACGGTCACTGGAGCCAGAATCGTTCATATTGACTAAGTTGACAAAGCCCTCCATCCCCGTCAACTTAGTAGGCCCACAAGTCAGCCACCCACTTTGGTGGGTCCCAGCTAGCAGGGGGTATTCGTTTTTGTGTGTGTAATAAGGAGGCACTTCCTTGCGTGCGAATATATAGCTGGTGTGTCCGACTTGTCAGCGGGGGGAACGTTTTTTTGCGAAATACAGAAGCCCTTCCCACGTAGAGTCCACGTACAGTGCGTAATAAGGAGGAATTTTCTTGCGTGCGACCATGTTCTCATGGGTCCCAACCGTCGGGCTCTCCATGTACAGTCCTCTTCCGATGACTCTCGTATGTTGACCATGCCGTGCCGAGCGCACCGAGGCGGTGGACGATGGCGAGGCCATGTCAGGCAGTCCATTTGGTGGGCTGGGTGAAACAATGATGTAGCATCTATGCAGCCCGTTTATATATATGGTAGAATTTAAAGCCCATTTGCAATTTTCTTGAAATCCGCGGACTTGCTGGGCTGGGTGAAAATATCATGTTGGGCTAGACGGAGAAATGTTATAAAAACATAAACACATGATTGCTCGTCTATTACTGCATTGGTCAGTAAAATCCTTGCAAGCTTATGTATGCAATCACTAGGAGTTAACTTGCCAAGTTATATATAAACAATTATTATTATTATTATTATTTTGTAAGAAACTTTCAACTTACAAAATGAAATAAAATCCCTCGCAAAAAAAACTTACAAAATAAAATATCATTTAAATTTGATGAGTTAATAGTACGTGGGATATTATTATTTTTTAGGCTAGACGTGGGACTATTGAGTTGGTTCTAGGGAAAAGTACTAGGAGAAAACTCAGTTTACATCGAAAAAGAAAGTGGGAGAAAATTCAGATATAGGATTAATGAGAATGAAAATAGAACTGAGTTGTGTGTCATCTTGAAATAACAAACATAACTTGGGCTGTTGATGTTATAGACAAGCTAGGTTGGGAGGCCCAGAGGCCACTTGATACCTGCTGGATCGAAAAAATGTTGAAACATGTCGTGGGCTGCCCATGTTAAAAAACAAAACCTAGGGCATGGACCTGGTGGGCCCGGGAATGTCAACCTCTCGACAAACAGTTGTCTCCCAATTCCTCTTGTTTTGTTGACCATGTTGGTAACGATAGACGGCGGGGCCGCGGCTAGAGCACCAAGGCGGAGGACGACGTCGAGACCTCGGACCGAACGAACCGGAGCAGGGGAAGAGGCAGGCGGAGGGGAGTACGAGGGTTGACTTGTTCGGGTGCACCGTGGATTCAGAGGTACCTCACATGCCCTCCTGGCCGCGTAGGTTATGTAGGCTAGATTCAGAGGTACCTCCCACGTGTTCAGGTCATCGGTATCGTTGTCTTCTTTCATGTTGGCGTATGAGGGGTCGATGATGGTCTCGGCGAGGTCAACCACGGAGTCCTTCTCCTGCCTGTTGTTGATGATCTTGTATTGCTTCTGGATGTCAACAAGCTTGTTGCACCAGATGGTCGAATCGTTGCGTTCTTCCTTCTCTCCACCATAGCAGAGGTGCAGTCAGCGCTACCGATGAAATGGGCGAATGCTCCAGAACCTCTGATGGCCGTACAGAACTGGTAGATGAGAACCTCGTCCCGTACACATACCTTGGCCACGATGATCCGCTGGTCCCTGTCAGGAGACGAATGGATGGGCACAAGGTCTAGTCCTGCAACCTTGTGCTTTCTCGTCCTGTAGGTACCGTGGATATTTAGACGCTTCCACAAAAATGTTACGTTTTTATCAAAAATGTTACATTTCTAGTCCGTAACATTTTTAGACGCTTGAGTCTCCTTGAATATTTCTTGGGGGTGCACGGGGGCATCCCCAAGCTTGAGCGCTTGACACTCCTGAATCTTTTTATCATCTTCCCCCGCACACTTGAAAACTCCCTTCATACATAACTCATTATAATCTGATTAGCGAGGTTAGTACCCTTAATAAAATAATTATACCTTGCTGGAAATAAAGATATTCTTGAAGTTCTACTGTTTCTTAAGATTGCCAAAAGGTTTTTGCAAAGAAAAAGCAAGCTCTTGGTTTGCAAAATGAAGGAAAGGCAAAACAGGACAGAATCTGTGAAAAACAGAACAGCAGGTAGTAATTAATTTGTTCGGGGCACTTCTGCAACTCAAATCAAAAAACTCAGAACAGACGCACGAAAGACAATTATATAGAGAACGCTGTCGAAATAATTCAGACCAAAAAGATGATCTGGTGATTTTATACGAATTTTTCTATCCAAGGACAGAATCTGTTTCCTGGACAGCACCTCACAACTTTTGAACTTTCTAGCAATCAGAGGCTATACTTGGCACAAATATGAAAAGCAAAGATACAATGATGATGTACTGTAGTAAACAACATCAAGACACAACAAAAGCGAAATAAATTTATTCATTGGGCTGCCTCCCAAAAGCGCTTTCTTTTATGCCTTTAAGCTAGGCATAATGCATAGAGATGAAGTTTTATCAAGAGTAAAAGAATAGCTAGCCCGTACAACGGACTCAAAAGGTAACTTGATCTTTTTTCGAGGGAAGTGTTCCATCCCTTTTTTGAGAGGAAACTGAAATTTTATATTACCCTCTTTCATGTCAATGATAGCACCAACGGTGCGTAAAAAGGGACGTCCCAAAATAATTGGACATGAAGGATCACATTCAATATCCATAATAGTAAAATCAATGGGAACATAATTATCATTAACAACGATAAGAACATCGTCGATCCTCCCCAAAGGTTTCTTTATGGAAGAATCAACGAGACGAACACCAAAAGAACAAGAATCATAAGGTTTCAATTTAAGCATATCATATATTCTTTTGGGCATAACAGAGGTACTAGCTCCAACATCACATAATGCATAGCAAGAGAAGTCATTCAATTTAATTTTTATCATAGGGTCCCAACCATCTTCTAGCTTTCTAGGTATGGAGGCTTCTACTCTAAGTTTCTCCTCCCTAGCTTTGATGAGAGCATTAGTGATATTCTCTGTGAAGGCAAGGTTAAGCGTGCTAGTGCGGGGGTCTCTAGACATCTTGTGAAGGAAATCAATAACTTCGGTAAGAGTGCAATTATCAAAATCAAGGTCATTAGCATCAAGTAAAGTGGTAGTGGTGTCCTTTAGGTTCACTTGTTTGGTAGTTTCTATAGTCATAGCATCACCATTAATAGGTCCATTGGGACCAGGAGTACATTGGGTGCTAAGAGTTTGGATATCCTCAACAACTTGGATAGTAGCAACAGTGTGGTGGGTAGGAAGGCTCTTAATTCTATCCTCTTCCTCCCTTTCCCTAGCCCATCTCTCATTAAGTTTAGCCATCATCCTAATATTTTCATTAATTTGCACTTGAATAGCATTTATAGGAGTGACTTCCCTCTCCTCAAGAGGAGAAGTTTTAATATTTAGCAATTTTACCTCATTGACTAAACGGTCTACCTTAAAAGAAAGATCATCTAGTTTATGTAGTTTTTCATCTACACTCTTATTAAAAGCTTTTTGGGTAGTGATGAAATCTTTAAGCATAATCTCTAGTTCAGTAGTGGAGTTCTTGGTGATAGGATAAGCATTGTTGTTCCCATAAGAATTAGAGGGGAACAGTCTAGGATTGTTACCAAAGTTACTCCTATAAGCATTGTTGTTAAAATTGTTTCTAGAGATAAAATTCACATCTACTTGTTCTTGAGAAATCAAAGAATTTAAAGGAACATCGCGAGGATCAACAGAAGATTGCTTCGAAAGTAGAGACATGATCAAGTCAACTTTTTCATTAAGGGAGGAAATCTCCTCGATAGAGTTTACCTTCCTACCTGTTGGACCGCGTTCGGTGTGCCATTGGGAATAGTTGGTCATCATCTCATCGAGAAGCTTCGTGGCAGCACCAAGTGTAGTTGACATAAAAGTTCCTCCCGCGGCCGAATCTAACAAGTTCCGTGAGGTAAAGTTCAAGCCTGCATAAAAAGTTTGGATAACCATCCAAGTAGTCAAACCATGAATAGGGCAGTTCTTGATAAGAGACTTCATACGTTCCCAAGCTTGGGCAACGTGTTCATTATCCAATTGTTTAAAATTCATTATGTTACTTCTAAGTTGGATAATTTTAGCAGGTGGATAGTATTTTCCGATAAAAGCATCTTTGCACTTGTCCCATGAATCTATGCTATTTCTAGGCAAAGACTGAAACCATATTTTAGCTCCTCCTCTCAAGGAGAAAGGAAAAAGCTTAAGCTTAACAATATTACCATCTATTTCTTGGTACTTTTGCATATCACAAAGTTCAACAAAGTTGTTTAAGTGTAAAGCAGCATCATCTCCAGCACTGGAGAATTGATCTTTCATGACTAAGTTCAGTAAAGCAGGTTTAATTTCATATGAAGGTGCTGAAGTGGCAGGTGTAGTGATAGGTGTGCTGATAAAGTCATCGTTGTTGTGACTAGTGAAGTCACACAACTTGGTGTTCTCGGTGGAACCCATAGTAGCAAGCAAGCAAGATAACTATTTTTGTGATTTTCGATAAAAGGTACTAAAGCAAAAACTGAAAGGTAAACTAACAAGACTAAAAAGTAAAGGTAAAAGATAGCATGCAACTCCCCTATCCTGAAGAGTGGAGTCCCCGGCAACGGCGCCAGAAAAACTCCTTGATGGGCCTCTAACCCCTCGTTGGTTACCCCAAGTGGAAGGTGTAAGATGCAGTGTTGTGGAAGTTTTTTCCCTTAGCAAAGATGCCAAGGATCGAATCCCCAGAGACTCCTAGGTTCAACAAGTAGGTGTTAACTGCTAACGGCGCGGATTAGCAATCAACGTGGACCTGCACACAGATACAAATAACTTTGCTCCCAACGAGTACAGAGAGGTTGTCAATCCCTCCGGCCTTGTAGTTCACAAAGGATTAAACGCAAATGATAGTAGTGATAGATAATGTTTGCAATAGTAAGTAAAAGCGAAAAGTAAATAGCGGATGTGATCAATGATGGTAATATAGACCGGAGTCTCATGATGTTCACTAGTGATGTCTCTCTCCCAAAAGACGATAAACAGCTATGTGAGGTAAACGAATTACAGCTGGGCAATTGACAGGACCACGAACGCAAACCAATGCTGACTACATTGCAAGAAAGGTTGAGGTTCAAAGCATGGGCGGTACGCCAAAGTAAGTAGACCGAAATCCATAAATATCTACTACTAATCATCCACCTTGAGATATCTATCCAGAACATCTCGCTGGTATTAAGTTGCGAGCCCCACCCATAGTGTAAACTCAAAGCAACAGACAACTGCATTAAAAGAACTTTGCGTAAAGTAAACAATCCTTGCACCCGCGGGCACAAGCACCGTTGTTTTCCCCCTTGTGGCAACAACACATCCCCTAGACTCATGTTTCTGTCACTCAAGCTAGTCATCGAGGGGCATGAACCCACAATCGAGCATAACGTTCCCTCTTGGAGTCACTACGTATTACTAGCCCAAAGCAATAAATAACAACGGAGAACATGCAAGAATTACTTATGAACATAAATATAAAAGAGGTAGATCAAATATATTACTCAAGAACAATCTGAACATAATCTCATAATCCATCGGATCCCAGCAAACTCATCATAGCAACAACATAAGGATTACATATGTGCCTCGATCATGTAGGGCAGCTCACGAGGACTAATTAGTGAAGCACAAGAACGGGAGGAGAACATCACATAGCTACTGGTCATGGACTCATGGTCCAAGGGAGACTACTCACAACTCATCCGGGAGGCGTCCATGGTGGTGGAGAGGCTCCCGATGGTGATCCTCCCCTCCGGCTGGGTGCCGGGAAGAGTTCTCCTGGTGCTCCCGATCTTGAAAGCGGCGGCGGCGGCGGAACAGAGATGAGATCACAAAAAAGAGTTCCCGTCCCGAGGGTTTCGAAGGACGCTCTAAATATATGCCGAAGGGGGGCACCAGACGGGGCTCGGGGGGCCCAGGCGCCCCCCCGGCGCGACCCAGGGGGGGGGCGCGCCGCCAGGGCGCCTGGAGCCCTGGTGGCCCCCCCCAGCTGTCCTTCGTGCGCAAGGTAGATTCTGGAATGCTGATTTTTTATATAATTTTTCTGGATTTTTCCTGGCAGTTCTCGTAACGTGAAAACCTGAAATACAAAAACAGCCAAAAACAGAAACTGGCACCGGGGTGCACTGGATTAGTTGGTTAGTCCAAATATGATCAAAAGTGTATGGAAGTGTATGAATATCATAGCAATATCACCCAAAAGTGGCATGGAGCAAGCATAAATTATAGATACGTTCTGGACGTATCAAGTGGCGGCAGTTCGTTTTTCAGTTCTTGGGGAACTGGATTCAACAGTAAACTGAGTGTGTACAGGCGACAACAGTTACTACCCCTCCCTCGTCCGCTGCACGACGGCAGAAGATGCACACTCGGCGCATTCAAACCCCTCCATTAAGAAACACCTACTCCGGCCACACGTCGGTTCACGAGCGGGTCTGTATTGGTACTGTAATAACATGATTTAGTGGTTACTTTACTTAAATTTAATTAGCTTTAATAGAAATTTGTACTTAAAACAAGCAATGCATTGGCTCGTTCTATCAGTGCCACAGGATCAACATGCACAACAATTAGAATTATTAGTCTCAGGACGCACACGATCAGCACATTTGTCGCACTTTCACAAAGATAATACTACCAAGTTTGAACTGTTTGTTATGGTTGTTGTCCTCTGCATCATCATGCCATGTTTCCCAGCTTGCAAGATTCAGAACCAACAAATAAGATCCAAATAATAAGTACATCAAAGATGCCTACACATCTCATTGATTCCCAGCTTGCAAGATTCAGAACCAACAAATAAGATCCAAATAATAAGTACAAATAAGATGCCTACACATCTCATTGATTCCCAGCTTGCAAGATTCAGAACCAACCCATTAGAGCCTTTTAATAAAGTGAATATCGGGATTAAATCCATCTTGGCTAGCCGTGTCATACAACCCAAGAACTTGGCGAATGCTCTTGACCATCACAACATCTGTAATTGAGTATTCCTATTTGCACAGATAAGAAAGAGCATGATTACTATAATAGTGGCACTAGTTGAATCAAACTTTATTTCCAAAACAAGAAAAGATTGCGATAGAATAGCTTTAATTAAAAAATAGAACATTAGCACAGTATGACAAAGCATAATCATGTTGATGATGGACAGTACTGACCGGTGTGATGGGCCCTATGCCGCCACGACTCGATGTGGTGAACCTACAAATCCACTCGGATTAGGCCAACCTGCAGATAAATGATTCAATGCATGCGCCTTTTTCTGCAGTTCACCTCAAATGAAGCAAAGATTGCATCATTGAGTTAGCAAGAAGTACTTGCTCTTGTGAGATGGCAGGTTCTTCTTTAGTAGTTACACAAAAATTGAGCAACATTAAGGTTGGTTGTCCTGCTCATGTAAGGTGCAACAATAATTTGCTTATCCTTTTGTGCAGTTCCACTAAAATAAAATGCCATTGTGGTGACAGTGATCTTGCAAAAACTAATAAAATGTTGCACAAGATTACCAGCAGAATTTGATGGAGATTTTGGAAACTCCAATCACCATTTTGTGCAGTTCCACCAAAATTGAGAGATGTTGCCCACGTGACATTTTAGTTGAACTGCACAAGACACTCATTCCAAAAATAAGTGTTTTGTGTAGTTCACCAAAAGGTCACAATAGCAACAAGGTGAAATGGATATCTCTATCTGGACAAAAAGATAGAAAGTAAACAGTTGCTGGTCAATAAGAATATACGAAACATAGAAGAAATGAAAAGAAGCATCTTAATTATGTTCATGGCAATCACGCAAGGACACTAGAAATTTTAAAACATCAGCAATGCTTCATGTTACCAGAAGCATTACGATCAACAATGAGAATCCTCAAATATGGGATTACATTAATGGTGGCATTGCTTGTTTACCAGATGCAATAAATCAACAGCAGCTAAAGAGTTGGTTTAAGGGCATGGGACCGTGGGGACACCAGGACACTCAGCAGCGTAAAGGAGGAACTTACTTATCATACTGGGAAAAATAGCAGGGGTGCCATTTGTAACACGGTTTATTTGCATCTTATCACTGTAGGCATTAGATTAACAATAACACTGGTTAGACATGTCCCAAAGGTAACAGTGTGATCGCTTCATTTTACATGCGCCCTTACATTAACAATAGCAAAAGGTTAGGATAAGGACATGCGACAGTGGACGCATCAGCACAATGTACCTACAAGGAGGCATAAACTGGTGATGCCGAGTTTGTTCATGCTATGTGAGGGCAGCAAATCTAATCCTGGAGACCTTTTACTATGTGAGGGCAGCAAACCTAATCCTTGAGACCTTGTACTATGCGAGGGCAGCAAATCTAATCCTGGAGACCTTTTACTATGTGAGGGCACCAAACCTAATCCTGGAGACCTTGTACTGTGTGAGGGTAACAAATCTAATCTTGGAGACCTTTTACTATGTGAGGGCAGCAAACCTAATCCTGGAGACCTTTTACTATGTGAGGGCAGCAAATCTAATCCTGAGACCTTTTACTATGTGAGGGCAGCAATTCTAATCCTGGAAACCTTTTACTGTGTGAGGGAAGCAAATCTAATCATGAGACCTTTTACTCTGTTGACTTGTCCACCAGCCGCCAATTTCTATCCTTTTTTCAACCAATAATAGATTTGTTCCTTATCCAGTTTGTACTGCGTTTTCCCATTATTTCCCTTTTCAACCAAGAGACCGGTTGGGTATCCAGTCTCTACTACTTTCACCATATTATTTTCTCTTTGAATCAAGTCCTAGATTCATGCTATAAATTTCCCCCCTTTCTTCGTTGTTTGAACAAAGCCCTAGATTCGAATGCATGAAGTAGCTTTACCACTAATAATACTAAAAATTTAGGTGGCTTTGGAAGAGCTGATGGGAGTAGAAAAAGATGCACATGCAGACACGTGGGGAGCTGGAGCAATAGAGCAAGGCCGCTTTCGAAGAACTTATACCTGAGGGTCGTCGGGATGTCGGTGGCGGCAGGTCGGATCTGCGGATAATACGGCAGGGAGGAAGAAGGATCGGAGGACCTCCTGAGCCGGCGCTGTGTCGGAGAGAATGGCATGGGCAGAGGATCGGGCCCCTCCGGCAGTTGTGGGTTTCCTCACTCCTCGGTGATGACCGCGTGAACGATGCACCTTTTGGTCCTCTACACACACCGGCTGAAGGGATCTGGCCGGATCTGTGACCAGCGGTGAGCAGAGAGAAAATGTCGCTACCGCTGTCTTGTTTAGATCTGGAGAGGATGAGAGAATGAAGAGAGCAACACTAGTAAAGCAAGCGCTCAGGCCCCTGCGTACATATATAGTGGAGTGATTATCTTTTTCTCTTCACAACAAGTGTTTCAATTTGTGTATGTGGCATTAAAGAAAAGAAACTCTCTATTTAAGGTGACTACATGTACGACTCCTACTTACTACTAGTAGTAGTATTGGTCACTTGTGCTCCCCGGCCCTCCATTCATTGAACAACCCCACAGGTGAATAAACATACAGTACTAGTATTTATATAGAACGAACAAGCTCAAATTATTTTCGCGTAGTTAAAAGTTGAGGGCGGGGCTTTTCCCGGGCAGTACGCGCGGCAGTTTTAGCGTATACGGTATGACAGAGAGGCGAGGAGGGTGAGGGAGTAGCGGATTCAACTTACTTACTGCTGGAAAGGTCGATCTGTGCGATTTGACGGCGCGTTATTGTTTGGATCCATGTGTTAGAGTTAGTTTGGGTTAGGTTGAACTCAACTAACCCAAAATATCCAAACAGAAGGGTTAGTTTGGGTTACTGTTTGGATCCATGTGTTAGAGTTAGTTTGGGTTAGTTTGAACTCAACTAACCCAAAAAAAATCCAACTCTAACCTTTAACTGAGTTAGAGTATTCAAACAGGGCCAGGCGGTACGACCGGGGTGATGCCCCCCTTCCGTTCCGCACTCTAATCTGGTGCATGACACGTATTACATTGACCAGGATGCTGCTGGCTGTCCCACATGTGGGAGAAATAGTACGTAGTAGTAAGAAGAAGCAAAGAATCATGTGGTATAAGTCTTTCTAGAGATTCCAACATGTGACTACACCACGTGCAGTATCTCAAATCTCAAATCTCCCTTCTGGTTTATAGGGCTCAAATCTCAAATCTCATCAACCAAGGCATTTTGCGATTGGAGGAATGTACCTCGTACTTTACAAAACTACCCTAATTAAACTCATGCATTAATTACGTAGTTCTCTCATTTTCCACTCCGCCTTGGTTGCGGTGCACAATATTGACCACTCCTATATGACTAGCCGCTCTATCTACATGTGAGACATCAAAGCATCCGGGCCCGCTTGCCATCCACCAAATCACAGCGACGTGCTGCTGTTGAAACTCACCGGTCACCCCGGTGCGGCCGTCATGACCCGTCATATCACAAAACCCACACCTTTACCAGCAGTGCTAAAGTGGCCTCGAAGTTGGACTGGACGAAGCAACCATCATTTCACTGGAACGCTCGTTGAAGCCCTTTCTCCCCTTTCTTGAAGAAACCACACTCCAGGCTACTCACTTCTACCATTTTTCTTCTGTACCGATGAAGGAAAGGTGGGCGAATGAGTGATGCTGCTATATTTTCATTCCAAGAATCTTCTTTTTGCGAAGCACCGGCCGGTTGTCACAGCCTATTCTTTTCCCGTTTTCATTGCGATTGTGGCTTCCTTTCGATTGCTTTTTGTTTGTCAGTTCATTGATGGATCCTGGAGCACTAGGCAAAGAGTTGCCGGCGGACAACCCACTGGAGACAGCAATCTCCAGGAAGAGAGCACCGACCAACGAGTTGACCATGTTGGTGGGCCAACCCATGGTGACGAAGAACTCGAAGAAACAAGCACTGGCCAAAGAGTTCACGACGTTGGCGGACGAACTCCTCAAAGAAAGTTGGAAGAACAGCAAGGTCCCCACCGTGCATACCCCCAGAAACTCTGATGGCCACCTATGCGAGGCTCAAGGCCGAGTTTGAGGAGATAGTCACCATTGAGAAGCAGTATTCCCCTGGCAAGGTGATGGACCCGATCGAGGACGAGGAGATAGCCCCCGGAGGGATGGGATCCCCTGGTGAGCTGCACAAGGTAAAAAATAATGGCTTACTGCCAAAAGTTGTGGTTTTTGATTATTTGCAATGTGCTTGCTAATATGTTAGGGTTATGCAGGTGCCAGTGGACGTCCTTAATGATTCCGATGTCACGGCCCGTCCAGTGGATAACGCCGCCGAGATCGTTTTCGATGTTGCGGTCCATCCTGTTGGCATCGTCCCGGAGATTGATTCCGATGCCGCTGTCCATCCTGTGGACACCGCCCCAGAGATCGATTCCGATGTCATAGTCAGTCCTGTGGACATCGCCCCACAGATCGATTCCCATGCCGCTATCTGTGGTGTGGTCATTGCCCAAGAGATCGATGATGGGAAATAGTTGGTCGCGCTAATCCTTCAGGGTAGTTTGCATTGCCCTGTGTTTAATTACCAGAACGATGTGTGTTATCAAACCATCTTAGGGCTAGTGCACTGTCTTGTGTGGGCGGTACTTGCTACTTTTGTTTGATAGTGAATCATGCGAACCCTCTCCGAGTTATGGAAACAGATGTATCCTCACTAGCTTTTGATGTAATATATGGCATGATTAGATGTAAGTTTGAACTGTTTATCATATCAGCAGGGCTTATTTGATGATTATTGGTGTTAGTAGGCTAGCTACTGTGCAAGCCATAGTACTTGCAAAAGTCAACTTTGTACTACTAACTTTGAAACGGAGGGAGTGCAAATCCTAGGCGGGCTAGTTTGGCCTAGTGGGTTTTAGTGATATGACGTGGTACAGTTAGCAATACTGCGGGTAGAGTAACTTTGTGGAACCATCATGACTTCATTGAATTCCGCTTCTTCATGAAAACTGGACGGCACTGTACCACGTCATATCACTAAAACCCACTAGGCCAAACTAGCCCGCCTAGGATTTGTACTCCCTCCGTTTCAAAGTTAGTAGTACAAATTTGACTCATCTACTTGGAAGCGGTGCGGACTCCCGTATGGCCCACCTTGCTAGTAGGCCTTTAGCCCAAAGCCCAACTAAAATTCTGAAATTCTCTTGGCCCATTCATGCACACATGTGAGTGGAGTGAGTGGCACTAAAGTTTAGTCCCACCACGTAAGTTGAGAGAGAGTTGCACCTCTTTATAAGGTTAGCTCTTCTACCACTTGTATGAGCACCAGAAGATGAGACCTAAACGTGCGCTCCTCCTCGCTCGCCATGCCTCGTCACGAAGCGCCGCGGGTTGCGGGAATGAGCCGAGCCGAGGACAGAGCTATGCACGTTGTCTATATTTTTGCTGCTCGGGAATAATTAATAAATCGTAATTAACGGACGTGTTAATTGCTTAGCCGTTTCCGATCCTTTTGAATCGTGAGGCTGTTACTTGGACGTGGGGTTTTCGCCAAGACCTACTCGGCCCGTATTATATAGTCAGGTAGACGTCTACCCTAGCGGCCGCCAAAATATATGGTTTCTCACCATCGTTCCAGATCATTGCGCTGCCACGAAAGTCTTCTCCATCCCTCCTTCCGGCGTGCACCGCGAGAAGGGACAGCAGGCCTCCGGAACCCCGCCTCTTGTGATCCTATATGGGAGAGGGGCGATCAGGTTTTCGGATTGTTGGAAATATGAGAAAATTACTATGATATTTAATCCGAATAAACAGGAAATAAATCATGACAACAGTCACACTGATTGTACTAAGCATGCTAACTAGCATAGCAGATGAACCGATCAAATCTAGGGCACATACTAAAAGCATGAATTCTACCTCTTCCTCAACGACATGGTCGACAACATGAACGCTGGCGGTGCTGCTCCCGTTGCACCGTATGTGATTCTGTCCTTCTTGTTCGAGCTCGTGGTAGAACTCATGCTTTTAGTATGTGCCCTAGATTTAATCGGTTCATCTGCTATGCTAGTTAGCATGCTTAGTACAATATGTGTTACTCATGTCATGATTTATTTCCCGTTTATTCGGATTAAATATCATAGTAATTTTCTCATATTTCCAACAGAACAATCATGACTTCTTTGAATTCCGCTTCTTCATGAAAACTGGATGACACTGTACCACGTCATATCACTAAAACCCACTAGGGCCAACTAGCCCGCTAAGGATTTGTACTCCCTCCATTTCAAAGTTAGTAGTAAAAAGTTGACTCATCTACTTGGAAGCGGTGCAGACTCCCGCATGTCCCACCTCACATTATAACCACATATTTCTTGGAGTCCGTGCACGGCGGGCGGGTGATATCTTCTCCCTCCCCCGTCTCTATCCGCTCAGCCGACGCCCGCCGAGCGATTAGATTTCGGCTATCGACGCTTTATTCAATTGCAGTCCCACAACTCATTGAAAATGCAAGACAACGCGTGTCCCCTCTGGTGAGCGGCGTGCGAGCCGGACTGTCGGGGTGCGACGTGAACGCGACGCGTACGAGTTGTAAGTGTGTCGCCTTTTCCTCTTAACCTTGCAAAGCATAACATTTTTGTGCAATCGATTTATAGAAATCCAGAACAAAATGATGAGGGAGGTGCTTTCCCATGCGTTAGGCGGGCTAGTTTGAGTGATATGACGTGTTACAGTGCCATCCACTTGCTCCATTTTTATGTAAGCAAGAGTCTACACTCTTACGTGGGAGGAGTGCGAAAAACGGCGGATCTAATTTTGATCGAGGGATAACCATTCCCTGCAAAATAATGGAGCACTTTTCGCGATTATAGCACGATAGTTAGGGCATCTCCAGTGTTGGCCCTCAAATTTACACTGGCATTTGTCCGAGGACACTGATGGATGCCATCCAATGCTGCCTGCATACCTTCGACAACTATATGAACTAACCGGACGAAATTCGTCCAAACAAAGCAAATTTCAAATTGACCGGATGAAATTCATTACATTACGAGAACTTTTCCTAAAAACTAGACGAAATTCATTACATATTTTGCACAAACCGTACTAAAACCTACTGTAAACCTAATCTAAACGATCTCCAGGCCCCGACCACCATGTCCGGCCATGAACCCGAGAAAGCTGGCCATTGCCTTTGCCTCCTACTTATCCACCTTGATAACCTCCTCCTCCGGAGCACAAGGTTATGAAGATTTCCGCCTACACGTCGCCGTCAAGCGGCTAATCGGCCGCCGATTTTTATCCCACCAAGCTTGGCATCGACTGAGTGGAGGAGCAGTGGCGACCTACCATGTACTACTCTTCCTCACTGCCGGCTGCGCCCGCGCACGCGCGCCGGCTTCGTGGTCATGGCAGCAGAGGCCGGCCTAGGGGGAGCCGGCAATCTCCTTCGTTTGCTCCTGCGAGAGTACGTCCAAGAGAGCTTTAGAGCGTGCCCGGAGCGGAGCCACCGATGTCCTTCGTCTGCTCCTGCGACAGTATGTCCAAGAGAGCTTTGGAGTGCCCGGAGGCCATGGTTGGAGTGGTGCCAATAGAAGCAAGGGACCAGATGAGAATGAGTCTTCTCCATCCCTCCTTCCGGCGTGCACCGCGAGAAGGGACAGCAGGCCTCCGGAACCCCGCCTCTTGTGATCATGTATGGGAGAGGGGCGATGAGGTTTTTGGATTGTTGGAAATATGAGCAAATTACTATGATATTTAATCCGAATAAACAGGAAATAAATCATGACAACAGTCACACTGATTGTACTAAGCATGCTAACTAGCATAGCAGATGAACTGATCAAATCTAGGGCACATACTAAAAGCATGAATTCTACCTCTTCCTCAACGACATGGTCGACAACATGAACGTCGGCGGTGCTGCTCCCGTTGCACCGTATGTGATTCTGTCCTTCTTGTTCGAGGTCGTGGTAGAATTCATGCTTTTAGTACGTGCCCTAGATTTGATCGGTTCATCTACTATGCTAATTAGCATGCTTAGTACAATATGTGTTACTGATGTCATGATTTATTTCCCGTTTATTCGGATTAAATATCATAGTAATTTTCTCATATTTCCAACAGAACCATCATGACTTCGTTGAATTCCGCTTCTTCATGAAAACTGGATGACACTGTACCACGTCATATCACTAAAACCCACTAGGGCCAACTAGCCCGCCTAGGATTTGTACTCCCTCCGTTTCAAAGTTAGTAGTACAAAGTTGACACATCTACTTGGAAGCGGTGTGGACTCCCGCATGGCCCACCTCACATTATAACCACATATTTCATGGAGTCCGTGCACGGCGGGCGGGTGATATCTTCTCCCACCCCCGTCTCTGTCCTCTCAGCCGACGCCCATCGAGCGATTAGATTTCGGCTATCGACGGTTTATTCAATTGCAGTCCCACATCTCAGTGAAAATGCAAGACAACGCGTGTCCCCTCTGGTGAGCGGCGTGCGAGCTGGACTGTCGGGGGTGCGGCGTGAACGCGATGCGTACGAGTTTTAAGTGTGCCGCCTTTTCCTCTTAACCTTGCAAAACGTAACATTTTTGTGCAATCGGTCAAACGAGGGCGGTGCTTTCCCGTGCGTTAGGCGGGCTAGTTTGAGTGATATGACGTGTTACAGTGCCATCCACTTGCTCCATTTTTATGTAAGCAAGAGTCTACACTCTTACGTGGGAGGAGTGCGAAAAACGGCGGATCTAATTTTGATCGAGGGATAACCATTCCCTGCAAAATAATGGAGCACTTTTCGCGATTATAGCACGATAGTTAGGGCATCTCCAGTGTTGGCCCTCAAATTTACACTGGCATTTGTCCGAGGACACTGATGGATGCCATCCAATGCTGCCTGCATACCTTCGACAACTATATGAACTAACCGGACGAAATTCGTCCAAACAAAGCAAATTTCAAATTGACCGGATGAAATTCATTACATTACGAGAACTTTTCCTAAAAACTAGACGAAATTCATTACATATTTTGCACAAACCGTACTAAAACCTACTGTAAACCTAATCTAAACGATCTCCAGGCCCCGACCACCATGTCCGGCCATGAACCCGAGAAAGCTGGCCATTGCCTTTGCCTCCTCCTTATCCGCCTTGATAACCTCCTCCTCCGGAGCACAAGGTTATGAAGATTTCCGCCTACACGTCGCCGTCAAGCGGCTAATCGGCCGCCGATTTTTATCCCACCAAGCTTGGCATCGACTGAGTGGAGGAGCAGTGGCGACCTACCATGTACTACTCTTCCTCACTGCCGGCTGCGCCCGCGCATGCGCGCCGGCTTCGTGGTCGTGGCAGCAGAGGCCGGCCTAGGGGGAGCCGGCGATCTCCTTCGTTTGCTCCTGCGAGAGTACGTCCAAGAGAGCTTTAGAGCGTGCCCGGAGCGGAGCCACCGATGTCCTTCGTCTGCTCCTGCGACAGTATGTCCAAGAGAGCTTTGGAGTGCCCGGAGGCCATGGTTGGAGTGGTGCCAATAGAAGCAAGGGACCAGATGAGAATGAGTCTTCTCCATCCCTCCTTCCGGCGTGCACCGCGAGAAGGGACAGCAGGCCTCCGGAACCCCGCCTCTTGTGATCATGTATGGGAGAGGGGCGATGAGGTTTTTGGATTGTTGGAAATATGAGCAAATTACTATGATATTTAATCCGAATAAACAGGAAATAAATCATGACAACAGTCACACTGATTGTACTAAGCATGCTAACTAGCATAGCAGATGAACTGATCAAATCTAGGGCACATACTAAAAGCATGAATTCTACCTCTTCCTCAACGACATGGTCGACAACATGAACGTCGGCGGTGCTGCTCCCGTTGCACCGTATGTGATTCTGTCCTTCTTGTTCGAGGTCGTGGTAGAATTCATGCTTTTAGTACGTGCCCTAGATTTGATCGGTTCATCTGCTATGCTAATTAGCATGCTTAGTACAATATGTGTTACTGCTGTCATGATTTATTTCCCGTTTATTCGGATTAAATATCATAGTAATTTTCTCATATTTCTAACAGAACCATCATGACTTCGTTGAATTCCGCTTCTTCATGAAAACTGGATGACACTGTACCACGTCATATCACTAAAACCCACTAGGGCCAACTAGCCCGCCTAGGATTTGTACTCCCTCCATTTCAAAGTTAGTAGTACAAAGTTGACACATCTATTTGGAAGCGGTGTGGACTCCCGCATGGCCCACCTCACATTATAACCACATATTTCATGGAGTCCGTGCACGGCGGGCGGGTGATATCTTCTCCCACCCCCGTCTCTGTCCTCTCAGCCGACGCCCATCGAGCGATTAGATTTCGGCTATCGACGGTTTATTCAATTGCAGTCCCACATCTCAGTGAAAATGCAAGACAACGCGTGTCCCCTCTGGTGAGCGGCGTGCGAGCTGGACTGTCGGGGGTGCGGCGTGAACGCGATGCGTACGAGTTTTAAGTGTGCCGCCTTTTCCTCTTAACCTTGCAAAACGTAACATTTTTGTGCAATCGATCAAACGAGGGCGGTGCTTTCCCGTGCGTTAGGCGGGCTAGTTTGAGTGATATGACGTGTTACAGTGCCATCCACTTGCTCAATTTTTATGTAAGCAAGAGTCTACACTCTTACGTGGGAGGAGTGCGAAAAACGGCGGATCTTATTTTGATCGAGGGATAACTGTTCCCTGCAAAATAATGGAGCACTGTTAGCGATTATAGCATGATAGTTAGGGCATCTCCAGTGCTGGCCCTCAAATTTACACCGACATTTGTCCGAGGACACTGATAGATGCCATCCAATGCTGCCTGCATACCTTTTGACAACTATACGAACTAAGCAGACGAAATTCGTGCAAACAAAGCAAATTTCAAATTGACCGGATGAAATTCATTACATTTCGAGAACTTTTCCTAAAAACTAGACGAAATTCATTACATATTTTGGACAAACCGTACTAAAACCTACTGTAAACCTAATCTAAACGATCGCCAGGCCCCGACCACCATGTCCAGCCATGAACCCGAGAAAGACGGCCATTGCCTCTGCCTCCTCCTTATCTTCCTTGATAACCTTCTCCTTCACAGCACAAGGTTATGAAGATTTCTGCCTACACGTCGCCTTCAAGCGGCTAATCGGCCGCCGATTTTAATCCTACCAAGCTTGGCATCGACTGAGTGGAGGAGCAGTGGCGAGCTACCATGTACTACTCTTCCTCGCTGCTGGCTGTGCCCACCCACGCGCGCCGGCTTCGTGGTCGTGGCGGCGGAGGGCGGCCTGGGGGGAGCCGGCGATCTCCTTCGTTTGCTCCTGCGAGACTACGTCCAAGAGAGCTTTGGAGCGTGCCTCGAGCGGAGCCACCGATGTCCTTCGTCTGCTCCTGCGACAGTACGTCCAAGAAAGCTTTGGAGTGCCCGGAGGCCATGGTTGGAGTGGTGCCGACAGAAGGAAGCGACCGGAGGAGAATGAGTGTGGGTCTTTGGCTATGGCTGGGAGCTGGGGCTCAAGTTAATATAGCGGGCCAATGGCAATGAGACGCGACAGACGGATGGACGGCTGGCACCGGAGTAGGTTCGTCAGCAGCCGTAGTGTCATTAACGCAGAACAGTCGCTTGCACCGGGATGCCGCGTGGGTGGCGCTCTCTCGACCGTCGCGCTGCTGCAATGCCGGCGCTAGTGAGAGGTCACGTCGGGCGTGAATGCGGACGCTGCTTCAGTGACTTAACCGCAGGTGCATTGTCTCACTGACATGTGGGCCCAACGGGCATCAGGCCCGCATGTCAGTGACACACCAACTGCACCTGCTGTTAAGGCCGGTGAATGCGGCATTGACGTTCTAGAGAGACGGTGATCGCTTCAGGCGGGAAGCACGCGCTAGCGATGGAAGGGGTTTCGGTAGGCCAGGGAGGTCAGACGCTGGCGTGGTGGGAAAATGTGAACTCACAGATGACGAGCCTTTGAAGTGTATGCGGCACGTATTGACAACCAGGCGTCCATGCAACCGCTCTTGTCGCCAGCTAGCATTCGAAGACCACCACACAACCATACATAACTTACGAATAATGGACAATCGATCAGACACACACTCGTGTGCAGTGGCACCATGATTGGTTGCTCACGATAGTACATGGAGTACTCCGCACCATAGTACCCTCTCTAGCTAGGTTGTTTTATAGATTGTCGTTGTGATGGACGATATACATGAGCAAGGCCCGGAGTCACGAGTATGACCGTTGGTGTTGAGCCATGTGAATACATGCTCGGTGTTCCCAGAGGCCACCAGCAAACGTCTAAACAGTAATGTCACATACGCATAATATTGGTTTTTATTTCTTTCTCCACTGACAGGTAGGCCCGCATAGATAGATAGATAAAGAACACGAGCTGATGAGACGCATGCGGACTGTTTGACTGGTCAACCAGACAAATACGGAGCTATACGCTGAGCCAGTGACCATATAATCACCATATCTCGTATACAATGATCAAAGTGAGCTATCAAGACAAGTTCAATGACCGCCAATGCATTTTACTCGGTAATAAATGACCAGGATTGAAGGGGAATCCAAATTTCCTTCGTCTTCTGTCCTTGAGCTCTTGACATACCAATGCACTTTACGGTTGTCCGGCCACTCCACCCTAGAGCTGTCACCAAGCGTCGTTCATGCCACCGCGCTGCACACTAACCGGTAAGAAAGCGATGGCATCACGCCGCGCCGAGTTCCTCGCCGCCCACGACCGCACACAGAATGGTAGGCAAGCGGTGGCATCCCGCCGTGCCGAGTTCATTGCCGCTCGCGACCTCACACCTATGTGGGCCGAATTTGAAGCTGCCAAGGCCGAATGGGCGGTAGAGCAAGAGGCGGCCAAAGCCGCACAGAGGGAGCGGAAACATTAGAAAAATCGCAAGAAAAGAGAGGCCCGCGCCGCAAGAAAGAAGAGGACACATGCGCTGCTGCGGAGAGGTCGACAGAGATCCAAGCACGGTGGGGTGTCGCCGACAAAGCCGAAAAGGAGAACGACGACGTCTGGCCAGCATGTGGGAAGTAGTAGTACTAGTAGTTAGTGTGTGTGTATGTGTCGCCCGTACGTTTGTTTAATTAATTACGAGCATGTAACAGTACTACTAGTTACTACTGTAGTTTTTAGAGCAAATTACCAGTACATTAGCCTAGACTAAATGGAAAAATTACCATCCTATGCATCAAATGGCATCTATTTCTCTATAGGAATTCAGTTTGAGATGCATGTCATCTCACTTCCTATGATTTTCATATTCCTATAAAATCCTTTCCTATATGAACCAAAGGAGACCTCTGCTGGAGTAACTACTGTAGCTAGCAGTACTGCTGGTATAGTAGTTTTCTTCAAGAAGCGGAATTCAATGAAGTCATGATGGTTCCTTTGTCCGAGCAACTTCACAGTAGCTAAGGTTGGGCCTGTGATTTGACAGCTCATTAGTAATTACTGCGGCGTGACGACCGGGGTGACTCTCCCCTGGAGTTCTGCGGGCATGGCAAGTGGACCAGGATGGTCGACGTCCCACATGTCGGCGAGCGGAAGTATTCTTTCCGATATCGAGTAGCAAGGAAACTGCATAGTATAGTATCACTGGTGATTTATATTTATTTTTTATTTCTAATGAATGCTAGCGTTTCAACTCTTACGACGAAGGAGTGCCAAACACACGGCACGTGCTGGATGTCGCACACGTCAGCGAAAGGAGTGGGACATGAACAGCGTGGTAGAGCGTCTCCACTTCTGGGTCGGAGACCACACGTAGTAGTACTACTGTACTAGTGGTATGAACGATACAAAGTGCGACCCGGAGAGAAAGACACGTCTAGTTGGAAGGTCTCGGGGCATACACGTAAACAAATATAAAACCTAATATGTGCCTCCAATTAATATAGTAGTAGTAGAGTACTTAGTCACGTACTCCACAACATCACCGGGCATTGCACGTACAACATTTAGTGGTAGTAAGAGACAAATGCCTATATGCCAAGCATGTTCATACTATTTGTGCCTTTCTACTTCACTTACTGCGCTACGTTACACAGGTTTGCACGTCCACTCCTGGGTACATGTCTGCCTCGTAGTTACAGTCCCATGTGTTCTTCATATAGATGGAAGGATCCTTGCATGACACATGCACCTTGATGCTAGATGTGTCGCGTGTTGGCAAAAGGATGAACAAAGCTCACGTAAAAAAAATAGAGTGCAAGAACATAGATTCCCGATGACCGAGAAGGAGCAAGGAACCTCGAGGTGGAGTGTCTGCACTCATAATATTTTATATTATTCAGCGATATAAAATCAACCAATCATCTCCACAGTGGACTGGAAGAGTACGAAACACGACAGCCCAGTGTAGTTACATCATATTAGTATATGGCTAACCCACGCTATCACCATATTTCTTGGCTTCCGTGCGACGGCGACTAGAGAAGAGGCGGCGGGAGGGGAATGAATGCAGCTACTGTTTGGGTTCGCCATCCGGCTTATATAAATGCGCAGCATCACGTGTACCCGCGGGTGCAGAAATTGTAACATACGTGTCTGCTTAAGTGGGCGTCACGTAACTGGTGTGTGTGTGTGTGTGTGTGTGCGTGCGTGCATGCGTGCGTGCGTGCGTGCGTGCGTGCGTGCGTGCGTGTGTGCGTGTGTGTGTGTGTCACAATCTCGTGATTTGCGTTATATAAATATGCATTTTTTTAACAAAACACATGTTGTGATTTACCCATGCAGGTGTCGGGACCCCGATCCTAAGTCACACAGGTCTAGCCTGTAACACATCATATCACATTGCGGCCTCACGCACGGTATCCCCACGGGTGCCACCTTACCTGGCCCGGGATCGTTTGCGCATTTTGGCACACGTATATGATAGTGTCGCTAGCATCCGTATGACAGAGAACCCGGGCCGACATGACTAGTTATAAACCAAAAGTGGCACTAAATTACAGGGACATGCATACATGACCCAGCAACGAACGTGTCGGTCATCAACGTATGAACCCAAGTCGTAGCAAGCTACAAGGACTTAAAGGAACAACGCGTGACATTTCCCCTAAGGGACAGACACAGGAACGAAGAAGGACACATGCCGGCCAGCCTAAGTGTCCCGGAGCAGTAGCCAGCTACCAAGGCTCGGTGGAAGCACTAGGAGACATTTCCCTATAAGATAGGCTACCAAAGGTAAACAACTAGGTGTCGGAGCCCACACATAGCAATACACATTACACGTACGCATAACATGCAAGTATGTGCTATACAACATGGCATCACAACATAACTCAACAACTCATATAGATAGGGCCCAGAAGAGCCATCATAGCATTTATTACAAACAGAGGTCACATGACCCAACATACAGAGCATACAGGCAACGGAAGCATAACATGTCTGAGTACAGACAACTACAAATGAAGAAGGCTGAAAAAGCCTGACTATCTACCAGATCCTACAAGGGTACAAGATCGTAGCTGAGGTAACAAGCTAAACGTCGAAGTCCACACGGATCCACTAGCGAGACTGAAGTCTCTCTGCAAAACATAAATTAAGCAAACGTGAGTACAAAGGTACTCAGCAAGACTTACATCAGAACTAGCTACATATGCATTAGTATCAACAAAGGGGTGGTGGAGTTTGACTACAGCAAGCCAGCTTTGACTCGGTGGCTATCCTAAACTACGACTGCAAGTAACTCTTTTGAGGTGGCGCACACGAGTCCACATATTCACCAATCAATACACCACTATGGATCCGCTCCCGTCTCCCTACGAGTAGGCCATCCATAGCACTCACGCTTATCTTGCGCGTTTTAGAGTATCCACTTCCACTTGTCTATGAACTGTAGAGGTAACCCAGAAGTCCATTTCCGCGGACACGGCTATTCGAATAGATCATATATAACCCTGCAGGGGTGTACTTCTTCACACACGTTCTCGCCACTTACCGCCATGTACACGTCATGTATCTCGGCAACCTTCAAGTGGAAGCCTGGCGAGGGTGTCGGCCACGACCTAACTAACCACACAAGTCTCTCGTCCAGGTTTATTGCCTATTTGGGTTCCATCCGTGGGGAGATCCGGCCAGGGTGTCGCTCACGGCCCCAAACGATGTGTACAGGGTTCCCGCATCACCAAACGGGCGATCGGTACACCGTGCCACGTACCTGCCGCATCACAGCCCACCCCGAGGGTCAGCGCTGCGCACGACCTCCAGTAAACTACAAACACCAGAAACTAATTGCAACTCCTGGACTAAGATCATGTTGATTAATAAGTCGAGAGAGTCAATTAAGGATCCCAATGTGTGGTAGTAGCTGTTTCATGGATCAACCAACACAGAACTCAGTTCCTGAAAACCGCTTTAATGAGACAACCCACCATGTACTCCTACATGTCCTCTCATCGCTACCTTTACCAAATCGTGTTCACACACTTAGCTCACACACAGTAGGACATGTTCATAACCCTTCCAATTCATCCCCGATGAATCAGACCTGACACAACTCTAAGCAATAGCAGGCATAACCAGAAAGCATGAATGAGTAGGCACAACATGGCTCAAACAACTCCTACTCATACTAGTGGGTTTCAACTATTTACTATGGCAATGACGGGTCATGCAGTGGAAAGGGGGTTCAACTACCGCAGCAGGTAACAGTTGAAGCGTTGTTGTCCTAATGCAGTAAAAGAGAGCAAGAGCGAGAGAGTGGGATTGTCTCGGAATGCTCAATGGGGTTTTGCTTGCCTGGCACTTCTGAAGATAACATTGGGTCTTCATCGGTGCCATCGAACTCATCGTCGGAACGTCGTCTACTGGGAGGGAACAACACCGGCAACAGAGAAAGAACACAATCAATGCAATGCGACAATATGATGCATGATCATGACATGGCAATATGCTGTTGATTGAGCTAATGCAACTATCAACCATATTAAATGAAGTTGGTTTGAACCAAAGGTTCAAATTCAAACTTCATATGTGATTATTTAAATGCCATTTAATTGATTTGACCTGATCAGCAGTCTTAACTTGTTCAAACATGCATGAAAGTGCCCTAAACAGATTCCTTGGATTTTTCTGATCATTTTTCATATATAAATTATTTTCATCTGAGCTACGGTTGATTTTATATGATTTTTAGAAGTTTAAGGCATTTTCTGGAATTTCTAAACCTTTCTGATTTATTTTAATTCCAGAAAAGCTTTACTGCGTCAGCACTGCGTCATCATGACGTCAGCAAGTCAATAGGCGGGTCCAGGTCAAACCTGACCAGTGGGTCCCACTGGTCAGTCTCTCAGCACTAACTAAAAATTTAAAACTAAACTAAATAGACACAGGGCCCACATGTCAGTGTCTCAACTAATTAACTAAATTAGATAACATTAATTTAAACCTAACTCTAATTAGTCATGGGCCTAGGCCCACACGTCAGTGAGCCAGGGCTAATCCTACTTTAATTAAACCTAAACTAGGTAGTTAGCAGTGGGGCCCTAATGTCATTGGACATTAGGGGTGATTAGTGGTGTAATTAGATCCTAACTAATGGCCACGTTGGCAGTCACCGCAGTTACACCGGCGGCGACCAAAAACGCGGCGGAGGCACGCTGGAGCAGATCGGGTTTCGCCTACGGTTGGTGGTTTGGCGAGCTGAGGGCTCCGGGGAGTAGCTCTTGCTCTCCCGCATCCATCCACGCAAGTGGTAGGAGCTAGGGTAGCCGGAGCTCGCCGGAAATGAGCTCGCGGCGGCGCCGGAGTTCGGGCACCGTCGAGTTAGGCGCTGCGGGGCACGGGGAGGTGAGCTGGTGGGTGCGGCGTGCTCCTGGGGGTGCGCTGAGTGTGATTATGGGCTCGGACGGGAGCGGCAGCAGCTGTGGCCACGGCGGCGACATGGCCGGCGGACCACAGCTCCGGCCGGGGGTGAAGCCATAGCTAGAGAGCGCGGGGAGGTCGGGGGAGAGGGGAAATTGAAGTAGGAGCTCACGGCGATGCCGAATAGGAGATCAGCGGACTCGGGGAGGTCCAGTCGGCGGCGAATCGTCGACGATGGTCACCGGACGCAGAGGAGGGGATCGACGGCGTTGCAGGTGAGGGGGAGCTCCTGGCGCCGCGTGACATGAAGGAGAGGAAGAGGGTGGCACGACAGAGCTCAGGGGCTCGTCGGAGGGGCGAGGGGGAGGCTGTGGTCGCGGCAACGACGAGCGGCGGCGATGGTGGCGTTCGGCCGAGCGCGTGAGAGAGGGAAGGAGAAGAGGGAGAGGTCCAGCGAGAGAGAGGAGAGAAACAGGGCGGCCAGGGCGTCGCGCTGGCGAGGAGAGAGAGGCCGGGGCCTTGCCACTGCGAAGCAGGAGGTGGCCGCGGCTCGGCTGTGCGCGCGCCACGCACCGAGGCAGTAGGCGCGAGGAAGACGACGCGCGAGGGGGGTGGGCTGGGCCTGGCAGCCCGGCTGTCTGCAGGCTTCTAGTGGGCTGCACAGGTAAGGCTAGGTTAGTTTCTGTTTTCTATTTTTAGTTACTATTTTTTCTATTTGTTTTGCTCTATTTTGATTTAGTACTAATACTAAACCATTTTTGTTGCTTCTGAATTTATTTGTGGAAGCAATATGGGTTGTTCCAAAACTCCACAAAATGTTTTCAGAATAATTGGAGCATTAGAAATAATTATAGGATTTATTTGCTCCAACTCAAATACATTAGTGAATTAAATCAAAGCCCAAACAATTCCCCATAAATGTTCAATATTTTTTGTTTGGACCAAAACCCTTGCCAAAATTATCAAACATTACTGAAGGCAATTTTTGGGTTCATTGAAAATGCAATTAGGTTAAACCTAATTGCTTTGGTTAGGTGCTAGGGTTTAGTCATCCCCATTTCAAGTTTAACAAAATCTTAAACATGATGCTCAAGCAAGACCAACCCAAGTGCAAGACAAAACTAGGGATGTGACAACTCACCCCTACTAAATAAGAATCTCGTCCTGAGATTCAAGACGTGAGATAAGAAATCGGAGGGGACACTATCTAACACAATCTTCTCGATCCAGTGTCCCTCCTCGAAATTGTTGATTCATTGCATCATGTAAATCTTGGCATCTTTGATTTCAAAGCTTCATCCAACACGACAACAAAAGAACGTGAATTCTACAGGATTTGATCTTCTCGAAAATCGAGCAATTCAAGATCATCTCATGGATTGAGACGTCGAAACATCTCTTGAGATGAGACACGGAGTACACCTCCAGGGGGATGGAGTGAAATAAATGATGAAAGTTCACTTGGCAGGCAAAATTCCACACCTAAGAAGATGGTGATCGATGTCCCTTGACGGGGCACCTTTAAAGAAGATGACTCGTAGAGTTATTCCCTTAAGTGGCAAAAAGAATTACTTTTGATATATAGATCATTGAAATTACCTATACCAGCCTAAGGAAAACACAATCGATCGTTTGACGGAGTTCGAAAGAATGACATTCTCGGGCCAAAATGGATGATGTGGACTACCTTGTTAAAGACAACACAAGGGATGATTTTGGTTATCATCGGAAATGAATGGGACCCATGGTAGGACCACTCTTGAAGATAATCCTGAACAGCAGATGCTGAGAAGGGCAACCCATGGAAAATTGGCACATTGGCGGTGCAAGCTGGGAACAAAATGCAAATGCTGGGAATGATTCTGGTAACTGGGAAGAAACCCAACAGTACAGAGTGAAACTAGTCTTTGAGAGGTTATAACATAACCAAGAACACTGGGAGCAATCCCGGTTAGTGCCAGTGATAACACCTAGTGCTTGTGCATGCTCTCAAGAACTTGAGCATTCCCATATTCACCAAGGTTTTACCAATATCCGTGTCAAGGATCCTGGCAACACCACATACTACCATGATGAATAATGATGGATGATGCAGATGCAAAGGAAGACAACACTTTCTGAGATCTCTCCTTAGTGAGGCCAAGGGGACGAAATCTGGATGATCGACCGAGAGACATTTAACACTCCGCTTCTAATGTTCTCCTTGATGTGCTAGCGCAACCCATTTATTAAAATGGTTTGATACCCAGAACGTCAAGTAAAAGGTCAGACTTTAGGAGCACAAAAATCCATAAGGAACAACTAGGGAGTAAATCCTACGAAGTCCTTATGGGGAGGTGGCCAACTTCTTCAATCAAGATTCTACAACAACAGGTCTTCCGGCTGGGTGTGTTGGCCACAACATCCATTTTACCGGTTATCGAGAGACCAATATTATAGTTCTTGGGAAAAGCTCCAACCATCATATCTGCCCGAGATTCAGTTCTGGTTGGTGTCAGGATATTCCAGACTCATCGAGTCTAGAAGAAAAAATGAAAGGTTACAACACAAATCGACGAGATGGCGTTGTGAGATTCTCGGGGAGTGAACTACAATTGCAAGCTCCAAAACATGAGCTGGTTCTCCTACATACATCTGAACACGTTGTCCAAGACAAACATGACCACGTAGTAGTCCTACAATGAAACACTACCAAGTTCGGGTTGGGGAACCATCATTGCGGATAACGAAGTCCTTACATAAGTCCGGATTAGCTCTTAAGAAGGAGCTTCTTCTCCTTGAACAAATCAATCAGTGGTTTGGTGTGCTAGGGATACATATAGAGTGAAGGGTGCAAGGCTCCAAACCACGGAATACTTCGCACGTATGCATGACTGACTTGGGATGATTCCACAGGAAGCAAAATAAACTTTGTCAACTCACTGTGGCAACTTACATCAATTACACATGAATTAGGGAAAGTTTCTTCTCTCATCCAACATATACCTCATGAACGGGACACGAAGGCAATGCTTACAAAGTTTCCAACACTAGCTTAATGTCCTACAAAATCATGGAGGAGATAACAGTGTTGCTGATGGGCTCAACAACAATTCATCCAGGTTTCCATGGAGATGGAATTCCATAATTATGTGAACAAGTGATTAGTATTGGTCAGACCCAGGAGATATAATGGTGTATGCTCGAGGGATCAACCACGAGTAAGACAACATTATGAACATCGTTGGTTCTGATTTGATTTGATGATAGCCCATACTCAAATCATAGTTTTGATATGACAATAGGTCCAACAACTGATCACAGGGACCAACTGATGAAGATGTCATCTATCTTCAACACCCGCAAACATACCCTTGAGATGAACTAAGCTGGCAAGCTTTTATCTCCCAACTCTCCAAGGTGTTGTTTAGCTTAACCAACTAGTTCAGGGTATCCAATACAGATTCTCGGAGAAGGGGTGGTTTACAAGAAAACCAACTTGATCACGAATTCAACATAGCAGTCAGGGAACAACCTGGTAATACTTCCGAGAATATATTCGGAAAATCACGAACCACCGATATGTTACTAAGCTCGAGAACAATCTTGCTTTTCAAGGCAAGACGATATGATCAAATGAGCAAGGACTTAACAAAATCCTAACTCATCAATCAAGGAGTGCACCGGGAAAGTGGACTAGGTAGCACGATCAACCTTAGGGTGATGATTCAATAATCAACTCGCTAAGGATGAGGTTATTGTCCATTTAACTACCAAGCAACATAGTTGCTAGGAGTATTGATTTCACACATCACAATTTACTCGTCGGTATTCCGGTTACAATAACACGGAGACCGAGGAATGAGCGATAATGGCGAGAGGTATCACTATATCAAGAGTTCATAGGAGGTTGTGCAATTCCCATGACATTCTTGACATAAGGACGGTAATATTCCAAGATAGAACAGATTAGAAGCTGGATTAACATTCTTCATCTATGGAGTACAACTTCTTTGACCCAATCCTGGATATGGATAAGGTACTGGAGTTTGGTTCTCCTAGTCATTCCAGAATAGAATGGCTTGACAGACCACAAGAGTAAAAGGCATCGATGAACACGAGTGCACAACTACTCCTGACTATCAACTGATTGACGAGGGTCATAATACAACTAAAAAGGGACAACTCAAAGGAACATATAACTTTCTGAGTTGTGGATGCATAGGTTAGTATGTCGAACTAGTTCAGCATGTTTCTTCCGGATAATTCATGCAAAAAGGTAGAACTGGCAGAGTCACAATATGAATGGAGTACTACTCAAGAGCACTCGGGTTGTGATCTTTTGGTTCAGAAGAACTTCTGCCATGATGGTTCATGGTATTTGGAAGAAGGATATACCACGGACCTCGAGGACTATCACAAGGTTACTAATATCCTAAATGGACGAGCAAATACTACCAACATGAAGTAGGTAGAAAGAATCTTGGGTTCAAGAACCCAGGAGTAGAATGCCTACTAACTAAATGGCATCACGGGATGCTTTCGAGAACAATGGCCAGAATCATCACACTGAGAATATAAAGCATTGCTGGATTACTGGGTGATCTTCTAAGACAGCTAGGGTCATAATAATAACTCCAACACATGTGTTGAGGTAACGGAGCACCTCCACACACCGACTAGTGTGGTTAATCTGGCCTAAAAGGACATCGGAAACAGGGAGGAAAGGTTTGCAAATACATCAGATTATTTAGAAACCTGGAATGACTCGGACAGCATAACGGCCGCAAATGCTCGAAAATACTTTTGAGATCCAAGCAAAAGGGTAGCATAACCACTTATCATCATAGAGTCAAGGTTTTGAGTCCAATAGTTGAACAAACAGAAGTGGTAGAAACTAAACTGAGGGTTGAAACCACATTAACGTGATCCTAATAAATAGAAAGAGAATCCTAGTTCTTAATCCCCGTAGAAAGAAGAAGGTGACTCAGATAAGAAGGTCATAAGGTAAAGGAGTAAAAAGAGCCTTACGTTCCCTTCCACAATCAATTCCCTTATATAACAAAAGAGTTTCTAGACACGACTTCGACCAGTTTGGCTTACTAATCCTACAGGCAGTCAGGCTCTGATACCAACGCTGTCGGGACCCCGATCCTAAGTCACACAGGTCTAGCCTGTAACACATAATATCTCTTTGTGGCCTCACGCACGGTATCCCCACGGGTGCCACCTTACCTGGCCCGGGACCGTTTGCGCATTTTGGCACACGTATATGATAGTGTCGCTAGCATCCGTATGACAGAGAACCCGGGCCGACATGACTAGTTATAAACCAAAAGTGGCACTAAATTACAGGGACAGGCATACATGACCCAGCAACGAACGTGTCGGTCATCAACGTATGAACCCAAGTCGTAGCAAGCTACAAGGACTTAAAGGAACAACGCGTGACATTTCCCCTAAGGGACAGACACAGGAACGAAGAAGGACACATGCCGGCCAGCCTAAGTGTTCTGGAGCAGTAGCGAGCTACCAAGGCTCGGTGGAAGAACTAGGAGACATTTCCCTATAAGATAGGCTACCAAAGGTAAACAACTAGGTGTCGGAGCCCACACATAGCAGTACACATTACATGTACGCATAACATGCAAGTATGTGCTGTACAACATGGCATCACAACATAACTCAACAACTCATATAGATAAGGCCCAGAAGAGCCATCATAGCATTTATTACAAACAGAGGTCACATGACCCAACATACAGAGCATACAGGCAACGGAAGCATAACATGTCTGAGTACAGACAACTACAAATGAAGAAGGCTGAAAAAGCCTGACTATCTACCAGATCCTACAAGGGTACAAGATCGTAGCTGAGGTAACAAGCTAAACGTCGAAGTCCACACGAATCCACTAGCGAGACTGAAGTTTCTCTGCAAAACATAAATTAAGCAAACGTGAGTACAAAGGTACTCAGCAAGACTTACATCAGAACTAGCTACATATGCATTAGTATCAACAAAGGGGTGGTGGAGTTTGACTGCAGCAAGCCAGCTTTGACTCGGTGGCTATCCTAAACTACGACTGCAAGTAACTCTTTTGAGGTGGCGCACACGAGTCCACATATTCACCAATCAATACACCACTATGGATCCGCTCCCGTCTCCCTACGAGAAGGCCATCCATAGCACTCACGCTTATCTTGCGCGTTTTAGAGTATCCACTTCCACTTGTCTATGAACTGTAGAGGTAACCCAGAAGTCCATTTCCGCGGACACGGCTATTCGAATAGATCATATATAACCCTGCAGGGGTTTACTTCTTCACACACGCTCTCGCCACTTACCGCCATGTACACGTCATGTATCTCGGCAACCTTCAAGTGGAAGCCTGGCGAGGGTGTCGGCCACGACCTGACTAACCACACAAGTCTCTCGTCCAGGTTTATCGCATATTTTGGTTCCATCCGTGGGGAGATCCGGCCGGGGTGTCGCTCACGGCCCCAAACGATGTGTACAGGGTTCCCGCATCACCAAACGGGCGATCGGTACACCGTGCCACGTACCTGCCGCGTCACAGCCCACCCCGAGGGTCAGCGCTGCGCACGACCTCCAGTAAACTACAAACACCAGAAACTAATTGCAACTCCTGGACAGAGATCATGTTGATTAATAAGTCGAGAGAGTCAATTAAGGATCCCAATGTGTGGTAGTAGCTGTTTCATGGATCAACCAACACAGAACTCAGTTCCTGAGGACGGCTTCAATGAGACAACCCACCATGTACTCCTACATGGCCTCTCATCGCTACCTTTACCAAATCGTGTTCACACACTTAGCTCACACACAGTAGGACATGTTCATAACCCTTCCAATTCATCCCCGATGAATCAGACCTGACACAACTCTAAGCAATAGCAGGCATAACCAGAAAGCATGAATAAGTAGGCACAACATGGCTCAAACAACTCCTACTCATACTAGTGGGTTTCAACTATTTACTGTGGCATTGACGGTTCATGCAGTGGAAAGGGGGTTCAACTACCGCAGCAGGTAACAGTTGAAGCGTTGTTGTCCTAATGCAGTAAAAGAGAGCAAGAGCGAAAGAGTGGGATTGTATCGGAATGCTCAATGGGGTTTTGCTTGCCTGGCACTTCTGAAGATAACATTGGGTCTTCATCGGTGCCATCGAACTCATCGTCGGAACGTCGTCTACTGGGAGGGAACAACACCGGCAACAGAGGAAGAACACAATCAATGCAATGCGACAATATGATGCATGATCATGACATGGCAATATGCTGTTGATTGAGCTAATGCAACTAGCAACCATATTAAATGAAGTTGGTTTGAACCAAAGGTTCAAATTCAAACTTCATATGTGATTATTTAAATGCCATTTAATTGATTTGACCTGATCAGCAGGCTTAACTTGTTCAAACATGCATGAAAGTGCCATAAACAGATTCCTTGGATTTTTCTGATCATTTTTCATATATAAATTATTTTCATCTGAGCTACGGTTGATTTTATATGATTTTTAGAAGTTTAAGGCATTTTCTGGAATTTCTAAACCTTTCTGATTTATTTTAATTCCAGAAAAGCTTTACTGCGTCAGCACTGCGTCATCATGACGTCAGCAAGTCAACAGGCGGGTCCAGGTCAAACCTGACCAGTGGGTCCCACTGGTCAGTCTCTCAGCACTAACTAAAAATTTAAAACTAAACTAAACAGACACGGGGCCCACATGTCAGTGTCTCAACTAATTAACTAAATTAGATAACATTAATATAAACCTAACTCTAATTAGTCATGGGCCTGGGCCCACACGTCAGTGAGCCAGGGCTAATCCTACTTTAATTAAACCTAAACTAGGTAGTTAGCAGTGGGGCCCGTATGTCAGTGGCCATTAGGGGTGATTAGTGGTGTAATTAGCTCCTAACTAATGGCCACGTTGGCAGTCACCGGAGTTACGCCAGCGGCGACCAAAAACGCGGCGGAGGCACGCTGGAGCGGCTCGGGTTTCGCCTACGGTTGGTGGTTTGGCGAGCTGAGGGCTCCGGGGAGTAGCTCTTGCTCTCCCGCATCCATCCATGCAAGTGGTAGGAGCTAGGGTGGCCGGAGCTCGCCGGAAACGAGCTCGCGGCAGCGCCGGAGTTTGGGCACCGTCGAGTTAGGCGCTGCGGGGCACGGGGATGTGAGCTGGTGGGTGCGGCGTGCTCCTGAGGGTGCGCTGAGTGTGATTATGGGCTCGGACGGGAGCGGCAGCAGCTGTGGCCACGGCGGCGACATGGCCGGCGGACCACAGCTCCGGCCGAGGGTGAAGCTGTAGCTAGAGAGCGCGGGGAGGTCGGGGAAGAGGGGAAATTGAAGTAGGAGCTCACGGCGATGCCGAATAGGAGATCAGCGGGCTCGGGGAGGTCCAGTCGGCGGCGAATCATCGACGACGGTCACCGGACGCAGAGGACGGGATCGACGGCGTTGCGGGTGAGGGGGAGCTCCTGGCGCCGCGTGACATGAAGGAGAGGAAGAGGGTGGCACGACGGAGCTCAGGGGCTCGTCGGAGGGGCGAGGGGGAGGCTGTGGCCGCGGCAACGACGAGCGGCGGCGATGGTGGCGTTCGGCCGTGCGCGTGAGAGAGGGAAGGAGAAGAGGGAGAGGTCCAGCGAGAGAGAGGAGAGAAACAGGGCGGCCAGGGCGTCGCGCTGGCGAGGAGAGAGAGGCCGGGGCCTTGCCACCGCGAAGCAGGAGGTGGCCGCGGCTCGGCTGTGCGCGCGCCACGCACCGAGCCAGTAGGCGCGAGGAAGACGACGCGCGAGGGGGGTGGGCTGGGCCTGGCAGCCCGGCTGTCTGCAGGCTTCTAGTGGGCTGCACAGGTAAGCTAGGTTAGTTTCTGTTTTCTATTTTTAGTTACTGTTTTTTTATTTGTTTTGCTCTATTTTGATTTAGTACTAATACTAAACCATTTTTGTTGCTTCTGAATTTATTTGTGGAAGCAGTATGGATTGTTCCAAAACTCCACAAAATGTTTTCAGAATAATTGGAGCATTAAAAATAATTATAGGATTTATTTGCTCCAACTCAAATACATTAGTGAATTAAATCAAAGCCCAAACAATTCCCCATAAATGTTCAATATTTTTGGTTTGGACCAAAACCCTTGCCAAAATTATCAAACATTACTGAAGGCAATTTTTGGGTTCATTGAAAATGCAATTAGGTTAAACCTAATTGCTTTGATTAGGTGCTAGGGTTTAGTCATCCCCATTTCAAGTTTAACAAAATCTTAAACATGATGCTCAAGCAAGACCAACCCAAGTGCAAGACAAAACTAGGGATGTGACAGCAGGAGTAATCCCATGTGTAAAAACTAATGATATTTCGATAATTTTATTGGAAAACTGGTATCTCGAGAATGTCATCAAAAAACGAAAGATGAGAGATAAGGTGAGGAGGAGTGGAGCATATGGTGGTGACTGGTGGTCGGAATGGACGGAGGCATGGGGATGGACGGCGCCGGCAGGCGGCAGAGGCCACCATGCTAGATTGTTCCGGAGTCTTTCTTTTTTAATTGCTCAGCAATGAGGTGTGGGAGATAAGGATGTGGAGAGAGGTGCGGCTATCTTTTGTAAAATTATCACCGTTAGCTTTCTATCTATCAGATATAGATCAGACGGTCTATATTACAAGATGGCAGGCACACCATCATCGCCAACTCATTTTTTATAAGGGTACAGATGATAAGTTTGCTAACTACTAAAGTAAAGTGGAATTTGTCCATGTTATACAAGTAAATTAAGGTGATTGTTTATCATACGGGTAAGGGTGGATGAAGGGTGGCAGGAACAAATGCTCCGCCTAGAGCATGTGTGTGTGAGAAGGAGTCTCAGTGTGTGTGGGGGGGGGGAGAGATGGAGTCTTAGTGTGTGTGTGTGTGTGTGTGTGTGTGTGTGTGTGTGTGTGTGTGTGTGTCGCAGGGTCCTCGGTGGCGGATGTAATTTAAGTGTGCATAGCTTCATCATAGAGAGGTGATGTGCATGGCAGAGGCCACCAACGATGGGGTGCGAGAGAGAAAATGCCCGTAGAGAGGGAAGAGAAAGTGTGTGTGCGTGAGAGTAGTCGACATCGAGAGAACATGTTTGTTTGAGAGACACCAAGGAAGACTACTATATATCGATGGTGCATGTAGGCGGGAATTAAACGAAGGGATGGTCTTATTGGTTTCGGGGATATAGGGGAAGAGTGAGAGGGGGTAGCTACAAGGAGATTGTTAAGTGTGAGTGTGTGTTTTACCCATCCAGGCGGAAGTTATGTGCACACAAGAAGAGAACGATTCGATGTGGCGTTAGGTTGAGGGTAATTAACTACGTATGGAGACATAGAGACCTTCAACGTGCATGTGTGAGAGGTATACATGTATACGTGGGATATGTGTGTGTGTGTGTGCGCGCGCATGATCAAGATAAGAGAAAGAAGACACAAGTCATAAGCTAAGATCAATAAGATGGGAGAGACGGATCGGTATGACAATATGCATGCATGCGAGAATGCAGGGAAGAAGGCCCGACAATTGAGCATGTGCTTTGTCTTTAAGAGATAGTGGCGTGGGCTGGAGCATGCATCTATGGCGAGCAGAGGGAGTGAAGCACAACAATTGTGTAAAAGAGATCAACCTATAAATGAAAGAAGGTTGATGGAGAAATAGTTAAATAGAAAGATAAAGATGCTAGCTAGTGTGCGTTAGAGATAGGAGTCGAGTGGATCGGAGGGCTGAGTTGTGGGTGTGGGTGTGAGAGAGATGAAGAAAGGGTGCGTCTGACTCACATACAAACAAATATCGGAGAGAAATGAGATCCCGAGAGACGGAGTTTTGTGTCTGCGAGAGAAAAATATATTTCAAACGAGAGTGATAGCTAGAGAAACATATGAGGGAACGTAAGATATCTCTAGGGAGAGAGAGTGTGTGTGAGCGTCATACAAGAGAAAAGTGGAGAAATATGAGATCCTGGGAGACAGAGTTTGTGTTTGTGTGTGAGAAAGAGATATTTAAGAGGAAGAGTCATAGGTTCTCATACCTAAGGAGAGAAAGACATCTATGTATGAGGGGTGTGCGAGTGGCACACAGGGGAATAGTAGAGAGATATGAGACCCCGGAAGACAAAGTTTTATGTTTGTGTGAGAGAAAGAGATTCCACATGGAGAATCATAGTTAGAGACACATAGCAGGGAGTGAGATATACTTAGAGAGAGATAGAGTGATGAAGGTCGAGGGAGAGAGTACCGTCAGTGTGTTACGAAGATAAAATATCATTGTCGACATACAGGTAGCACGAGAGATATCTGAGAGACGATGAACGCGTATAGGTTAGAGAGATAGTCCTATATAAGCATGAGTGATAGTTATATGAGACAAATATCTGGATTTAATGGGATTCAAATATTTAAACTGGAGATCACGACATCGATAATATCATAACGCAAATTGGTGTATCAAACATGCATATTCATTTGAATTTGGGGACACGTGTAATGTTATATAGTTTATCAATATTGGTGATCCATATATTCTTTAATTAGAAACAATGCATGGTTTGTATGCAATTAATGTCTAAACGGGATTACACTATATGTTGCGTGTGTGAAACACATTATACATGTTTGAAAAGTAAAAAAAAACTGCATGAAACACACATTAATTGGAGACAGTTAGCGAGGAATGCATACATTGGATTTCAACATAAAGTGGTTTCAAATATTTGAAATCCAAATTGATGGATACAACCTTATGAATCTGAGATCATGCCATTTGTAAACCATATTTATGTATAAAGGGTGTTGTGTTTTTGAAAGTATATATATAAAAACTGATATATATATATATATATATATATATATATATAATTTTATTCCAATCGAAAATGGATCCCGCCCAAAAAAAAAGAATACAAACGAGATTCGAATTGAGTTGGCACGGTAAACGTGCACTCTGTAAAATTTGAACGAAGCGTGCCCAAAACCAAAATCTATGAGATGGAAATTACTAGTGCCTATCCCTGCCACGCAAAGCCTATCTGCTCGATTTCTATAGGTTTCGATAGGGGTAGGTTTGTAATTTCACTCAAACGTGACATAACCGCCTCTCACCCGGATTCATACACGGTGGGCGCCAAAACACAGTGTGTCCTTGGCCGAAATCGACTCCCTCCCCGATTCATACACGATGGGCGCCAAAAACAAACTCTCGACGGCAAATATTCGGTGTATGCGAGATTACCGTCCTATCCCCAACCGACTAATATTTGTGTGATGTAGGAAATTTGAAACGGGGGCTAAGTATGTAAATTCCCTCGCATTTGAGACAAGCGTGCCCTGCAGACATGGTTGCCCCCTTCCTCTCCACCTCCATTTCCCCATGCGTACTCTGTGGGCGCCAAAACACCCTCTCCACCCCAGCATCCTCCATCCGCCACCCCCATCCACCTCCGTCCTCCTCCACCATGCCGGAGCTGATACCCTGACGCCGCGGTCCATTACAAGAGATCGAACTCTCTCATCCACAGCTTGGGACCAGGATCCTTGCATCCCATCCTCTCGCTTCATCCCCGCCGTCGTCCACCTTGCTGGCGCCGCTCCTACGACCGTCTCATCCACCGCGCCCAGCCGCCACCGTCTGCCCTCCTAGATCTGCTTCCACGTCATTGACAGCCATCGCTACCGCAGCACCGTCAAATTCTCAGCAGATGCATACACGGCGCCGCACCAGAGGCGGTACTCTTTCGCATCTGCTCAACTTATTTATCGCAGCAAGAAAATAGATCGCCACTGCTTTACTCTGATTTCTTGTCCATCAGTTACTTGCTAGTTGAGAGCAAACATTGGTTGCGAAGTTGCCTTTGTCCGGTTTGCACCTTCAGATCTGGCATGGCAGGCTCAACACTATACTCCCAATGCTTATGGTTTTCCCCTTTTACAAAATTGGGTGAGTCGATTTTTCAGAGCTCGCCGAAGTTTGCCGGTGCGAACGAAGGGGCTCGGGCTCGGGCTCGGGTAGGGCCTCATCGAACGAAGAAAACTCGATGCGGGTGGGGGCGGGGGTGGGGGTGGGGGTGGCGGAGGAACACAGGCGGTGGGGGCCGGTGGTCCGGCCGACGGCCCGTGCGGTGTTCTGTATGGGAAGAATCAGAGACGAGGAAGAAGAAGAAGAGTTAGGAGATGTATGATCTTCATCCAACCGGCTGAAATGGTCGACTGACCCAAATGACAAAAGTCACACGACTTGCATGCGGACATGCCTTTATATTCAGTACCATCATCGTACCTGCTTGGCACTGCTCTTGAATCCATCAAGCTAAACAACGTGCCACTCATAATTCTAAACTTGTTGCTCAAGTACGAATCTGAAATGATGCTGATATTACTAAAGCAGGTAACATTTAATTGGTCAGCTAATGTTCCTACTTTACTTTCGAAAAAGCACGTGCACCACATATAGAGAGATAGCATGGAGTTGCTTTCTTAATGCGCTCTGGTTCATCATGTGTGGTCACTGCGCAATGAACATTTTATTATCCAAAATCTGCTTGCTCTTCTTTAGCATGTTCCTCTTCCGTTCTTCGTTAATAAGTACTCTCTCCGTTCCTAAATACAAGTCTTTGTATAGATTCCACATGGACTACATATGGAGCAAAATGAGTGAATCTACACTCTAAAATGTATCTGGATACATCTGTATGTGATCCATAGTGGAAATCTCTACCAAGACTTATATTTTGGAACGGAGGGAGTATGATAGTAGTATAGTATGTTCCTTGTAGTGAAGATGAGCAGGGACATTTGAAGTGTAGAGGTCTATACGGTCGGTTGGTATGGACACTTTGAACTCTTCGGGCCTCTTCGATTCGTAGGATTTTGTAAACATGGGAATAGGATTTGTAGTGGCCTGCCCACTTGAATCCTATAAGAATAGCAAGGAAATGTGGGGAGCTATGTCGCCTTTGAGAGTTACACTGATATTAATAGTACCGCACCTTCTGTTGAAGAGATCTAGTATCTGAAGCCTTTCTAGCCGTACCGGCAATACTAGCACATATATTCCAGCAAGTTCCACTTTGCTGATTTTACTCTGATGCTTACAGTTTTCCCGTTATATCTAGATGCAATGAAACTCATACACTCCCCACCTGTTGACTCTTGTTCAGAATACGATCCTAATGACTCTTGTTCAAAATTGCCACATATAGAGAGACAGCATGGAATTGCATTTCTTTGGGCGCTGTGATTCATCATGAGTGGGCAACCAACATTGTATGCAATTAAGAGGAACCTCAAGAATATGCTTCCTCTTATGTTCTTTAACATGTTCCTCTTTTGTTATTTTGTATTTAGTACGTACAGTATGTTCCTTGTCAGGAAGGGGAGCAGGGACATGTGCAGTCAACAGCTGATAGAGCTGGCATGTACTTGATCGATAGGCTTTCAATTACTAGCGGCAATACAACACCGTATTTTCAAGACAGTTCCACTTTCCCGAATTATATATAGTGGTTATGGTGCACCCCTTTTATGTACACTATGATCTGCCTAGTTGTTGTGTGCTCTTGTTATCATGGTTTGGCAATGAACTCTCTATACAGTATATTTTGAACCAATCATCTGCCAACTATCCTTACTTCTGGAGCCTATTTTTTGTGTACTTCTGCCAGATTATATAAATGCACGCACCATATTACAGCACACATGAGCTCTCTCATCAGAATCAAGTGATAGCACACATGTGTTTACATGGGCGCCCCTATATTAGAATATCCTCTGCATTACAAAGATAATCTCACAACTATTTATGTTTCATGGTTCTCAGATATTATACGTAATTACAGTGAATATCAGAATCCGTGCATCAGAAGAATATTGTGGAACACTGCAATGACTTACAAAATTGGCACCAATGCATTGAGTGCCATTCTGGATGCAATGAAACTCATACGCTCCCCACCTGTAGATTCTTGTTCAGAATATGATCCTAATGACTATTCTAACCTCGTGGAGTCAAAGGCAGATGGCCTGTCATGTTCACCCATCAAGGTGCCTGCCCTAATTTGGCAAGGTTTTATTGATTGCGCGTATCTTGCATATGTTGTCTTGCATTTCTTCTACTTAGGTGCACAACCATCTGCTTAGTTTACTCATCATATATGTCGAGATGCCATGCCCATCCATTATCAAAACATATTCCATCTGTCATCATACCATGTTTTTTCACTCAAATGTTGTTCTTGTGCATCATACATCAAAAAGGAAGAGGGTGCTACCTCTTGAGCTTGCGTTGTATTCCCTCGAAGAGGAAAGGGAGATGCAGCACAGTAGCTGTCGTGGAATTAACATGGCAGATGTCCGGTTTGGAGGACTTAGGTGTGAGGCCATCGCGCGGGTTAGCTTGAAGAGGTTAAAAGCACGCAAAGGACACAGAGGGTTTATACTAGTTCGGCCCCTTCGATGAAGGTAAAATCCTATGTCTAGTTTGGTGTGGTATTGCTTGTGCGTCGATGAACAGGGAGCAGATCACTTGCCTGTGTCTCGAGCTGTTGTTTCTTGTCCCTGAACCGTCGCCGGGTTGTCCCTTTATATAGAAGGCGACGCCCGGTCCGGTTTACAGAGTCCCGAGGCCGGTTCATAATCATGTCCGCCTCGGTCTCTACTCTTTCTATCTTACACCTCAAGTTACATGATATGACGGTTTATAAACCGTAAGCTTTACACATGGGCCCTAAGCATCTATGGGTTGTAACCTCTGGTTTATATTCTACTGGGCTTGTGATAATACAACTATGTCAGTGTAATTCGGATCTTCCTGGCCGGTTTATACCTGCTAGTAATATCCCCGACATTAGGCCCCAGAATGATTTGAACTTGTTCATGTCAGTCTTCTAAGTCTTTGCATAAATTTCTTTTCTACCGTTTATCTGCTTCATAAACCGGCCATGACGTCATCTCCAGGAGTCACCTTAATCCGTCGTGACATCACCTCCGCATTTATTGCTCACCTCTGTCTGTTACCTTTGTTAAATGACATCCCGAAAATCGAGGCGACAGCGCAATATTTATCCAATCTCTGACCTCCTCGATTCCCGTGCTTACCGTTTCACCTCTTCGGCTTATAAATACCGCTGGGGTCTGCCTCTTTTTCCCCTTCTGCCTTCGTCTTCTTCATCTCCATTGCTCGAAGCTCCGCCGCCGCTCTTCGAGCTCCTCGTCATCCTCGAGCATCACCCTGAACGTGACCAGAACGCTTCACCGTCGTCGTCTGCTTCGTCAGGTACTCTTTCCTTTTCTCTGCAGATCTTAATCTAGGGTTTCGTCCGTAGCTCCGCCATGAAAACCTTGAAGCTTTTCTGCTCATCCCTGTAGGTTTAATCTTGCTGTAGATTCAACCTTTATGTAGATTCGTCCTGCATCCATGCGTTTCTACTCCGTCCTCGCGTCTTTTAGTTCTTCTAGCTTACCAGTTTAGATTTGATCTCTAGAAAACCTCCGCGGTCCTTCCTGTATATGACTTGCGTTTATTCCATCTTTTTCTTATGTCTAAGATCCATTTTTACTTCAGCCTTCTGTGGAAACTGTTTCTTCACACTATAGATATGTAGCCTGTCTTCTCTAGTTTATTCAATCATACGCTTTCTTTGACGGGTTAGAAGTAAGCCCCTATATGTAATTGACGGTTTAGCTTCCTCTTTCTCTATTATGATAAACCGGTGGCTGTTCGCCTCGCATCTGCTTCCGGATTGTCAATGCCATTAGTCCCTTGTCTAAACCGTCGATTGGGTCCATAACTTTACACAATGCTCCGGCTTATACTTTAGCAATTGGTAAACCGGATTGTGCACTGTATTTTTTAGCGTTTCCTTACTCAAGATGACTGCCAAGCAGTTCGTTGTTTGCAACTGGGCTCCTTCCCGCATTACTGAGGATGATTTAATAAACGCTGCTTTAATTGGTATTTTGGGTCCTAAGGAGGTTCTGAACTGGCGGGCCCCAGGAGATGAGTGTCCACCTACCCCTAAGGAAGGAGAGGTCATTGTTTTCTTTGATCACCTGGCCCGGGGTTTTAGCCCTCCCGGTTCAAAATTCTTCCGGGATGTGCTAGCTGCCTTTCAACTCCATCCTCAAGACGTAGGTCCCGATTCTATGTCAAATATCTGCAATTTTCAAGTCTTTTCAGAGGCATATCTTCAAGAAGCACCATCAGTGGATCTGTTTCGAGATTTTTTCCATCTGAACCGGCGAACGGAGTTTACTGATGGGCCGCATCAAGAATTGGGTGGCGTCAATATCCAAAAAAGAAAGGATGTGAGCTTCCCTCACGCTACCCTTCACAGCCACCCCAAGGACTGGAACCAAACATGGTTCTATTGTAAAGACACTTCTCCTGAAGGAGAAAACCCACTGCCGGGTTATTGTGCCTACCGCCTGCCAACGGATCACCCTTTGCCGCAGCGCCTCAGCGCCTCAGCGCTCCAGATCGTGCCCGGTTTGCCCCTCAACTCTCTAAACTCCGGGCCTTTGTAGCTAATGGCTTAACCGGAGTAGACTTTGTTTGCTGCTGGCTCGCCTGGAGTATTCTTCCACTGAGTCCGCGCTCCGGCCTGATGTGAGAATATACTGGTAAACCGGATGATCCTCAGCGCCACATTGATATAATACTTCCTGAAAAAGAAGTTATTGAGTCCGCGAAGAAGATGTTGAACATCACTTTGGAGGAGTGCAGCCAGACCGGTTTAGCTCCATTCTGTGAAACCAATAAACCGCCAGTGGTAAGTTCTTCCCGCTTTTCCCTGTTTTGTTTTAGTCCGGCCATATGAATTGTCTTGTATTCATTTCCTTTCTTCTGAACAGGCCGACGACCCCTTCTGGAAAAGGAAAACTCACGATAAACCGGCCAAGCAACCGCGCCGGAAAACTTATGCTATTAAGAAGAAGAAGGCTGCTGCTGCCTCCGGTTCACATCCTGAGGAGGATGATCCGGATTCGGAGGTCCGAATTAAACCTTAAATGTCTTAATCTCCCTTTATCCAAATTTATGTTAACAGTGCCTTTCCACAGGATCTGGCAGAAGGAAGTAAAGCGGCGGGAGTTAAGGTAATTTCTCTCTCTTCTGACTCAGAACCGCTGCCCCCCAAAATCCGCCGGGTGTCCCGGAAATATCCCTTTTCTCATCCTTATGCTCAATTGGATCCCAACTTTCTTTTGAAGAAGCAGCAGCATGAAGCACGCCGGACCACGCGCCATAGTGGCCATGTGGTGGAGTCCTCCGGAATACCTCTCACTCCAGCTCGCAGGCGCCGCTCCGAGGTTTTACTTTCTCCAACTCTCCTTCATCCAAAAGTCGGGCTCATACGTAAACCGCTTAAACCGTCTAATCCTAACTATCAGGAGGCTCCTTTGTCCTCTTCCGGCGAATCAACTGCTACACAGGTCCCCGTGCTGAAGACCGTGCATGGGTAAGTTTTTTGTCAAACATCCGGTTTACCTTCATGTTTTTAACTTCGTGATTCTCATTATTCCCTTTGCCTTTTATCAGAAAACCGAAGCCTAGCAAGAAGGTGAAAGCAACCAAAGCGGCTGTTGAAACCACTATCGTTGAACCGACCGGTGATCCGGAAGAGGCCATTGATACGTCTCAAATGTATCTACTTTTCCAAACACTTTTGATATTGTTTTGACCTCATTCTTGCATGATTTGAACTAAACTAACCCGGACTGACGCTGTTTTCAGCAGAGCTGCCTGTATGGTTTTATTGTGTGCAGGAAAACAAATTTTTAGGTATCTCAGAAAAATCCACGAAAAATCACAGAAAATCCACGCACCCGAAGGAACCAGGGGCCAGAAGAGGGGCCAGAGGGGGGCCAGGGGGTGCCCAGTCGCCCCGTGGGCGCCCCCCCCCCCCCCCCGGGCCGCGTCGGGGGGTCACCTGGGTGGGGCCCACACCCCCTGGTGCCCTACTTTGCCTCGTATTTTTAGTCACGACGCGGAAACCCCAGATCAGAAGTTCTTTTCGCAGTTTTCCATCGCGGAGCCGCCGCCACCCTCTGTTCTTCCTCGGGAGGGCTAATCTGAAGGCTGAATTGGCCTCCGGAGAGGGGAGATCGTCGCCATCGTCATCATCATCACCACTCCATCATCCCTTCATGACTTCTCCCTCCATGTGTGAGTAATTCTCCTGCTGTAGGCGAAGGGGATGGTAGGGATTGGATGAGTTATATCATGTAATAGTTCGTCAGATCATTGGGGGCATGTTGCCTATCATCTACTATGGTGTTTATCATCTTTGCTTCAACTTGTTATTCTTAATGCTTGACACTTAGGGCCCGAGTGCCATGATCTCAGATCTGAACCATATGTGTTTGCATGAATATATTTGTGTTCGTGATCTTATCTATGGGTTGTTTGCACCTATTATGGTTCGGAACCGGCGATCCCAAAAGTGATAGCTTGGGACACCAAAGGGGATGGTCCGTAGTTTGAGGATTACATGTATCCATTGAGTTCATTGCTTTGTTCCGGTGCTCTTTGATAGGAGCACCTTAATCTCCATAAGTTCCTTTTGGCCCCGTTCGTAGCGGGATGGTAGGACAAAAGATGTTGTGCAAGTTCTTATTGCAAGCACGTACAACTACCTACGGGATACATGCCTAATGTTTGATATTTGCCTAGATGATCATTACTTATCCGTGTGTCGTGCCCCAAGTTAGAATCTATCTCATCCATGCAGCGCCCAACCATCCATCTCCCTAGCCTGCAGTGTTTTAAACCCTGCTTGTCACTAGTTGCTACTTTTGCCATTTACCTTCACTATTTACTTTTGCCATTTACCTTCACTATTTACTTTTGCTGTTTACTTTTACTATCACTATTATCACTATCATATCACTGTTACCACTTATCTTTTGTTGCAAGTAAGTATATTTCAGGTGCGGTTGAATTGACAACTCAACTGTCAAAGCTTATAAATACTCTTTGGCTCCCCGTGTGTCGAATCAATAAATTGGGTTATTCTTACCCGCGAAGACTATCTCGATCCCTTACGGTTGAGGGTTATCAAGTACCGTTTTCTGGCGCCGTTGCCGGGGAGCATAGCAATATTTACAAGTCTACTTGAGGTATCCTACCTGCTGCACTTCATCCACTATGGGTAAGAAAGGAGACCAAAAGGTTCCGATCTTACTATCCACTACAAGAAGAGGTACTGCTCTGAGCACTAGTGCTACACTTGATTCACCTTCTGTTATGAGTAAGTTTGCCTCACCACCACCACATGATGCTCCTACTGAATCTGTTACTATGTCCGATACTCTTGATGATGCCTCTACTACTTTTGATGATATTAGTTCGCTTGGTTATGCTCTTGAGAAACAAATTGCTGCTGCTGCTAAAAAGTCTGGAATTGAACTTCCTGTTACTCGCTACCCTATTGGTGAAACTTATGATTATCCTGATTTGAGTAAACTCAAAGAGAGGCTCCTTGATGATGATTACTATATGCTTGATGAAGATTTATGCAGGGAACTGACAGAGTTTTCTGGCTCTGACCCTGAAGTTATTAAGAAACTATTTGAAAAACACTCTTTGAAGAACAAAACCGTTCCTGATCCTGAATTTGCTACATCTCCTATATGCATTGATGATCCTGATTATTATTTCTCTGTTGATCTTTCACTTATACATATGGTTGAAGCTGACCCCTTTTATGGTAGAGAAAATGATGATGCTATTGCACACCTGACTAAACTCGGTGAGTTAGGTGGCCTGTTTACCACAGATGAGAAGATATGATACTTTTATATCACCAAGCTTCTTCCTTTCTCCTTGAAGGAAGGTGCTAAAGCATGGTATGATTCACTCCCATGCGGTTCCATTAAGAGTCCTCAAGACTTAGCTCACTCTTTTGTTGATAAGTACTTTCCTGCTCACATGCAACATGCTGCTTTACAAAAAATTTATAACTTTAAACAGTTGCAGGATGAGTCCCTCCCTAAAGCTTGGGGGAGGTACTGCGGTCTGATTCGGGCTAGACCAGGACATGAAATTCCTAAGAATGAATTAATCGATATATTCTATGCTGGTCTAACTGATGAATCCAGGTCCTATTTGGACAGTTGTGCTGGTTGTGTTTTCAGGAAAAGAACACCGGACGATGTGGAGGATTTGATGGGTAGGATTGCCAAAAACCATGAAGATTGGTCCGTCCCTGAACCACCTCCACCACCAAAGAAGAGGGGCATATTTGTTCTAAGCCCCGAAGATATGCGAGAAGCAAAGAAGTCTATTAAAGAGAAAGGTATTAAAGCTGAAGACGTGAAGAATCTACCCCCTATTGAGAAGCTGTGTGAGCCTACTACTCACCCTCCTATGGTAGAGGTACACTCTCTTTTAGATTTCAACGCAAGTGACATCCCTCATGGTAAGCCTCCTGATCAATGGTTAGATGAGTTTGATAATTTTATTATGAAACAAAACCATTTTAATGAGAGGATACAAAGTCAATTGCATGATAATTCTCTTGCTATCAAAAAACTGCTTGATGTTTTAGATAGAACAGCTAATGATGTTCAATGTCTTATGAAGCATTTTCATATGGTTCAAACTCAGCTTGACCAAATTTCTAATGTGCAAAGAGATCTGCTTGCTAACAATGCCAAACAAGATAATTTGCAGGCTTTCGGGATTAAGACCCGAGGAGGAACTAGCACTCAAGATCCTCTCTATCCAGAGGGACATCCGAAGAGAATCGAGCAGGATTCTCAAATGCAGGAAGAAGAAATTGTTCGCTCTCCAAAGAAAAAGAAGAAACATAAGGAGACTGACAATTCTAATGATCCTATTGCAGATGAAGAGCCAGCTGTTGATCCCAACAATGTATCTATATCCGATGTTGAGACTGAAGACGGTGCTGAACCTGAAGGTAAGGATAGTGAGAAGAATGATCCGCCTGAAGTTCGAGAGGAAGAAGCACCTGACAAACGTAAGAGGTACACTAAAGAAGACTTCATCGCAAGAAAACATGGGAAAGAAAGAGAACCATGGGTACAGAAACCCATGCCCTTTCCAGGTAAGTCCATCAAATCTAAAGAAGAAGAGCATTACAATAAGTTTTGTGAGTGGATTAAACCTCTTTTTCTTCAAATCCCTTTGACTGATGCTATTAAGTTACTTCCTTATTCAAAATATATGAAAGATATTGTCACTAATAAAAGAAAAGTTCCTAATGATGCAATATCTACTATGCTTGCTAACTACTCTTTCAGTGGCAAGACTCCTGAGAAGCTCGGTTATCCACGTATACCCACCATTCCTTGCTCCATAATGAATAATTATTTCAAAACTGCTTTATGTGATCTTGGAGCAGGAGTGAGTGTTATGCCTCTCTCTCTTTACGAGAGGCTTTGTATAGAGAAACTAATTCCTACAGATATCTCCCTTCAGATGGCTGACAAGTCAACCGCTGTTCCGATAGGTATTTGTGAGGATGTTCACGTAGAGGTTGCTAATTGTTTAATTCTTACTGATTTTGTTGTGCTTGACATGCCCGAGGATGGGAGCATGTCCATTATTCTTGGTAGACCTTTCCTTAACACCGCAGGTGCTATTATTGATTGCAATAAAGGGAAGGTTACCTTCCATGTGAATGATAAAGAACACACGGTATATTTTCCGAAGAAGATCGACAGGAGGCATGCCCTCAACTCTATAGAGAATAACGAGACCGTGAAAATTGGAGAATGGGACTGTCCACTACATGTGCCTCACAAATATAAAACTATCATGGTGGGGACAATGTCCATCAAATTAAAGGTTTAGTAACTACTTCGTAGGAGGTGAGACTTTTTGCTCTATATATCGCCTGTTTGTTGGTAAGACTTGATCAACCTTACTAGTGAACATGCTTATATAGATAAAAAAAAGTTGAGCTTGTTATGTTTTCATTTGTTTTTAGTTTTTGTCCTACTTGCTGTACCAAGTATTTATGTTTTGAAGCTTCACAATATTACTAACTGCTTCAAGTTTTCAGAGAGTTTCGCAGCTTTTTGAACTTCGAAAAAAATTCAAACAGTGAAGTTTTCAGAAAAATTCCAAAAAAATTATAATAAAAATTTCCACGTCGGGAGAGACCCAGAAAGTCCTGGGGCCAGCCAGGGGGACCCACCAGTGGCCCAGGCGGCCAGCTGGCGCGGCCCAGCCCCTGGCCGCACCCACAGGGCGCCTGGGGCCCACAGGACCCCCCTCCAGGTATGTCTTCTTCCTCTCTCTCTCTCTCTCTCTCTCCCTCTCTCTCTTTCTCCAAAAACGCGAGTTCTGCACTTGTTCTTGTGTTCTTGCTGTTCTTGGAGGCGATTCTTCGATCTCTCTCTACAGCCCCTCATTTGAGCTGAAATTTTGAGCAAATACTCCCTGGTATGTGACTCCTCCACCCCTCCAATTAGATTTTTTTATTGGTGGCCTCATTTGTGAGTATTTAGTAGTTCTTGGTGCTGTAGAGATGAGCTTGCATGCATGTGTAGAAAGTTATTTTCCAAGTTTTGATGCAAGTTTATGCCTTGGGCAAGTGAGTTGAGTAGTCTGCCTTAACTCATCTTGTTTTAATCCTCATTTTTGTAAATTGCAAAAAAAAATCAGAAATGAGTTTGTTAGGAAGGGCAAAAGGGTGGCTTGAGAAGAGGAGGCCCGCACACTCCGATCGAGTTACTAGAGCCGCAGCTTCACCATCGACTGCTAGGGTGAGCTATAATGAAGATCATGTGCCCCTGGAGTTGTTGGAAGACACAAGTCCAGCACGTGCGATGACATTTCCATGTGATGAATTCCTTGAAGTTGCGGGAATCAAGGATGAGTTTTATAATCTTTGTGCTAATGCAGGTTTGACACGACTCGTCACGAGCCGTGTTACCGAGTATCAAAAACTCACCTCCAGTTTCATTAACAATTTTAGATATAATCCTGATTCAGGTGCTATTGAGTTTAAAATTTACAATGATCTTATCACCATGACTTTGGGAAATTTTTGTGAAATAATAGGTGTGCCGAACGTTGGGAGGACGGGTAGGATGGCCACTCAGCCCTCCGAGCTGAAAACCGTCATCAACTCTCTCTGCAGCATGGGTACGAGGGATATTCATCGGTCGAAGATCTCCAGCATCTTATTTCCTCACCTCAGGTATTTTGCATATTATATTGCCAGAGGGGTGTTAGCTCGTGACAACACGAGCAGCATTTCTGCTCCGGATATTGCTATCCTGGCAGTAGCCCTCTCAGGGAGGTCTGATCATAATCTGGGTGCCTTAATTGCTCGACGCCTTGCTATGAACGGTAACAAGGGGGACTTATATGGTGGCGTTTATGCCACACTTATCTTAGAACATCTTGGAGGCACCCCACACACTGATGATAATCCTTTTACTTATTTAAGCTTTGATCTTGCTACTATGAAAAGGCATAAGTTTGTCACCATGAGTTCTGAGCTTGATAATCTTGTTTATATCTTGCGTTTCGGAACTATCGCGGAACGCGAGATCCGTCTACCTCCACCTCTTTTGTTTGATTTTTCTCGCAGGAACGGATGGTCCTTTGATGTTGTCCAGTTCGATGAGTTCATGGTCCAGCATAAGTTTCATAACCCCATGGAGGGGGTTGTGCCCGACGAGGAGAAGCACGGTGAGTTACCACATTTTCAGGAAGAGACCGCCACCGAGTTTGGTGAAGGTTCTTCCTCTGTTTGGCGCTCGGAACCTTCCTCGTGGGAGACTCCGAGGAGTTCGGTGTACGCGCCAGCATCCTTCTACGACCCTTGGACTCACCACCATACCCCCGGAGCAGGAGGCTCCTGGGGGCAGTAGCTGTTACCAACTTAGGCCAAAAGCCTAAGCTTGGGGGAGTACGTGCCCCTCTCACTTTTCCATTGTATTATCCGTTTTATTCACTTTGATCTTTTCGAAGTTTTGCCCGTTCTTCTTTATTTCTCTCTTTGCAAAAACAACAAAAAGATTTTCTCTTTCTTTTGTTTTTATTCAACCTTTGAAAAATCCAAAAAGATTTCCTTTCTCTCTTTAGTTTGCTTTGTTTTCAGAGTTCAGCTCGAGTCCGTGATGGCATTTAATTATATTTCCTACGTTCGGTCGTGCAAGTGACAAGCAGTAATGACGAAGATCGACTAAAGGGAAGCAACAAGGAAGACCGGTATGAACTCTTTTTGTTTCTACTTTTGTACATATGCCTGTACTTATGATCTAGAGACCAGCTTGTAGCGACATAGTGCTATGTTTACAATGCTCTTTCAGTGGTTCATGCTTTCCTTGTGGCTAGTCTCGAATAACTAGAGTATATAATGTGTTATTGAAATGATCTACATGCATTGCACTGTTCATAGTCTGGTATACCAAGGTGGTATTTCCCTTTAGAGAATTTTTGGATTGACTTGGCACATGCTTACACATGTTAAGACTAAAAAGTCTACTCTGCCTTGATGATCTTTGAGTTTCAGAATAGTTATATCACTTTCATGCCCGATTCAATGTTGCTTTGTCGCTCTGCATGATTATGACCGTTATTGCTCTCTAGTTGGTCGCTTCCCAGTCTTTTGCTAAACTTCCACCTGTACTAAGCGGACTGACTGCTTGTGCATCCAAAATCCTTAAAACCAGTTATGCCATATGAGTCCACTATACCTTCCTATACATGGTATTTACCTGCCATTCCTAACGAAGACTTTCGTGTACCATCTCGAAATTAATCAAAAGCATTTCTCTTTTTGTGCCTATGTTTTAGCTCATGAGGAAGTAGTAGTTAATTCATGATCTTTTTAAGTTGGACAAGTTTCACCCCTGGATTGCATGTCTAATGTGCAAACCCTTAATACGAGAAGGAACTGGCATCGAGTGCGCCCGGCTCAAAAAGATAATATAACAAACAAACCCTCCTTCACGCTTTGTTCATGAGAAATCAGAAAACTTTGGCAGTGATAAACAAAGGAGATTAAGAGGATGTGATCGTCCTCATGCGGGAGCCGTTCCTCGAGACTTGTCCACTCAAAAAGTGATTGAGTTATCTACTAGCATTCATTGACGAAATATGCACCTCTCAAAAACGTTTTTACCTCTGTTTCTAAAAACCAAGAGCTCTGGTACATGTTTAGTTTTTGTTTCCGATCACGGGTTTTCAACTTTGCCAACAAAAGCCACGGTTCGAGAGTCTTCACCTTCTTTCTTCACAGCACTAACTAGGAGAGCATAATTGTCATTCTGAGTGTAATGTGCATTGTCCCAAAGTATTACATTGTCTTCTGCATACTTGTGATCTGATTTATTCTGAAATTCTTAGTTCTACTCTCCTTTAAAACTCTGGAGGAGTTTCTGCATTTATGTTTTGCTTCACTCATGGAGACTAGCGAAATACCACCCTAGTATGCTCAAGCTATGTGCAATGTAATCTTGTCTTGATTTTCAGTAGTATATTATTTACTTTTAAGTATTTGTGACTAGTCACTTGAAAGAAGGATTGCTCCTTGCATTGTCCTCATAGTACTGTTTTAATACTTGCTAGACTCTTTTCATAGTACATGCTTATATACATCTAATGAAGCAAAAGAGTTTGTCAAAGTTTTCTTTGTCGCGTCCAGTTCGTTGAACTGAATTGCTTGAGGACAAGCAATATGCTAAGCTTGGGGGAGTTGATACGTCTCAAACGTATCTACTTTTCCAAACACTTTTGATATTGTTTTGACCTCATTCTTGCATGATTTGAACTAAACTAACCCGGACTGACGCTGTTTTCAGCAGAGCTGCCTGTATGGTTTTATTGTGTGCAGGAAAACGGATTTTTAGGTATCTCAGAAAAATCCACGAAAAATCACAGAAAATCCACGCACCCGAAGGAACCAGGGGACAGAAGAGGGGCCAGAGGGGGGCCAAGGAGTGCCCAGGCGCCCTGTGGGCGCCCCCCCCCTGGGCCGCGCCGGGGGTCGCCTGGGTGGGGCCCACACCCCCTGGTGCCCTACTTTGCCTCGTATTTTTACTCACGACGCGGAAACCCCAGATCAGAAGTTCTTTTCGCAGTTTTCCGTCGCGGAGCCGCCGCCACCCTCTGTTCTTCCTCGGGAGGGCTAATCTGGAGGCTGAATTGGCCTCCGGAGAGGGGAGATCGTCGCCATCGTCATCATCATCACCACTCCATCATCCCTCCATGAGTTCTCCCTCCATGTGTGAGTAATTCCCCTGCTGTAGGCGAAGGGGATGGTAGGGATTGGATGAGTTAGATCATGTAATAGTTTCTCAGATCGTTGGGGGCATGTTGCCTATCATCTACTATGGTGTTTATCATCTTTGCTTCAACTTGTTATTCTTAATACTTGACACTTAGGGCCCGAGTGCCATGATCTCGGATCTGAACCATATGTGTTTGCATGAATATATTTGTGTTCGTGATCTTATCTATGAGTTGTTTGCACCTATTACGGTTCGGAACCAGCGATCCCAAAAGTGACAGCTTGGGACACCAAAGGGGATGGTCCGCAGTTTGAGGATTACATGTATCCATTGAGTTCATTGCTTTGTTCCGGTGCTCTTTGACAGGAGCACCTTAATCTCCATAAGTTCCTTTTGGCCCCGTTCGTAGCGGGATGGTAGGACAAAAGATGTTGTGCAAGTTCTTATTGCAAGCACGTACAACTACCTACGGGATACATGCCTAATGTTTGATATTTGCCTAGATGATCATTACTTTTCCGTGTGCCGTGCCCCAAGTTAGAATCTATCTCATCCATGCAGCGCCCAACCATCCATCTCCCTAGCCTACAGTGTTTTAAACCCTGCTTGTCACTAGTTGCTACTTTTGCCATTTACCTTCACTATTTACTTTTGCCATTTACCTTCACTATTTACTTTTGCTGTTTACTTTTACTATCACTATTATCACTATCATATCACTGTTACCACTTATCTTTTGTTGCAAGTAAGTATATTTCAGGTGCGGTTGAATTGACAACTCAACTGTCAAAGCTTATAAATACTCTTTGGCTCCCCGTGTGTCGAATCAATAAATTGGGTTATTCTTACCCACGAAGACTATCTCGATCCCTTACGGTTGAGGGTTATCAGCCATCCTTCCAGAAGACATCCCTGAAGCTCAGTTTGATGATCCTCTCCCTATGGATCGTGATGATACCGCTGCTCCAGGAGGTGACACTGCGGCTGATCCGGCGAGCCATGTCCGGGTTAGCCCTCCTCGAGCTAGTCCGGCTCCTGTCAGCCCGGCGCCTACTGCTGCCCCTCTCCAGCCTACAGCCACTTCATCCCCGGATGTTGAAGTAACCGGGTTAAGTTTTACTGCCCCCACTGAGCCTGTCATCTTGGCCAAGCATACTGCCAAGGATGAAAAACTTCAACAAGAGAAAGGTAAATGGAGCACGGACTTATCCAGTTATGCCGAGTGAGTGCCCAGGAACTTCATTCCGGGTATCTGAACCGGCTCTTTGCCAGCCGCGAATATGAAGCCGGGTTGATCAACATGATGAAGGATAAATACGAGGTAATTTCCTTTCCTTTACTTGTCTGTGCTTTGTGTTCTTGCAATCCTGTCTTTGGGCCATAGTAGCCCCCAAGTGCCGGTTTAGCTTCGTTGTAGATGAACCGGGACTTCCAGTGTATCCGAAAATGAACTTACATTACCCCCCAAGTACAAGGGGTATAACTTGTTTTATGCGCTTGGGACTTGCCTGAAATTTTGTTTTGGTACTTCAACAGCACATTAGCCCCCAAGTGTCAAGTGGATAACTTGTTTATATGCTTGAGACTTGATTTACTTGTCTTTCTAATCCATTTGATTTCCTTGTAGGCTGACTTGACCCGGAGGGCTGCAGAGGTAATTGAACTCTGGAATAGATTGGCTGTTACTGAAACTGCTTCTGCCAAAGCCAAGGAAGAGCTTGTGCTGAACTTAACCAACATGGAAAAAATTGAAAAAGGACTTTGAAGCGGAGCGGTCCACCTGGGAGGTGCAGAGGAATGCTCTTGAGAAAAGAGCAAAGGATGTTGAAGCTGCCCTTAATCCGGTTACGCAGGAGTTGACCGGTTTAAGGCAGCAAATAGAACTTATGACCTCTGCTATCTTTGGTGAGCACTCAACTGTATATGCTTTTCATCTTTGCAATCCTTGTTCCGCTGCGGTTTAATTTTGACAAACATATTTAGGGCGACGCATAACTCATCTTGGAGATGATGTCCGGAAGAAGCTCAAGGCCTCTTATACCCTGGTGGAGTAGCTGTATTCCGGCGCTCAAAGGGTTATAAGTGCAATGTCCCATCAGAAACCGGCCCCAACTACCATGCAAGGTACTTTGGAGAAGCTATCTGTCATGCCTGCGCGCCTGGCGGAAGTGAAGAAATCTACTGCATGGGCTGGCTCCCTTATAGCACTGACCCGGGCCAAGGCATGGGTTCCGGACTTTGATCCGGAGGAGGCTATGAATGGATATCCCAGCAATAAAGAGGATGGATCAACCTTCTCAGTCGAAGACCTCCGTGCCTGAACCAAAGAGATGCGCCCACTTGCCAGTAAACTTGCCGATGAAGCTGACCTGACAAGGTATCATCCGGCCTATGACTTAGAAAATAAACGGGTGGAGCGGCCGGTTTACGACACTGAGAATCTGATCCCACCGGTTCGTGGCCATACTTTCGCTCCAGATGTTGATCCGTCAGATCTTATTAATAAAGAAATGTACTTCCGTGCCCTCTCCAAGATTGATTGGCGCGTTCCCGATTTCCAGCCACTACCTGAAGATGAAGAAGACCTGGAACACGTCGATCCTCAGCCTTCACAGCGTGAAGAGGAGTCGTAAACCGTCCAGTTTAATTCATAGCTGCTGAACACTTTTGCAAAAACTTTTAATCCGTTCGGGCCTGCTGGTGCCTTGTAATAGGATAGTTTGAAACATTGTCTTTGTCCCAATGCGGATGTCATAGCTTGACTCGGCGTCTGCCAATTTAATCTCTTGTTTGCTACGGTTGATCCGTCTATGTAATCTGCATCTGCATAAACAATGCTAAAAAGATGTCCTGGCGGTTTACCACCGGACCTATTAAATTGCTCCCATAGAAATATATTGAAAAAGTATCTGTTTTATACCAAAAAAATACCTCATACCTCTGATTAAGTGTGCCTGACGTCCTTAATCCGGTAGGCATAATTGAAAGTGTAGATGCTGATGAGGCTCTTGGCTCTCTTGGCATGTGCCTGATGACTATTCCGGGTTATGATAAATGCCGGTTTAAATCATGCTGGTGTTCATGACCCAGACTTTAAACTCATGCCGGTATTCATGACCCAGACTTTTAACTTTGCAGATATATGGTCAACTTTGAAGTTGCCCACTCCCGGATCAATAGACTTGGTTAATAGCAAAAACTTGCAAAATCACAGAAACAAAGCATTTTTGGCAAATAAAACCATGTAGTCGAAGCTTTTAACGAGCTGCCAGGCTCCAAATTCGAGGGTTTTTGCGAGCTGCGAGACTCCAGGCTTTTTGTGAGCGGCCTTTAAGCTCTAGGCATTTTTTTAAGAGCGGCCTTTAAGCTCTTGGCTTTTCGCGAGCTGCCAGGCTCCATATTTAAGGCTTCTGATTCGAATACGATCAGTAAACCGGACCAAAGGGGTTAAGCTAGGATTCGAATACGATCATGTAGCCCCCAGTGGCCTTGAGAAATTTTTATGAGGCTTCTGATTCGAATACGATCAGTAAACCGAACCAAAGGGGTTAAGGTAGGATTCAAATACGATCATGTAGCCCCCAGTGGTTTTGAGAAGTTTTTATGAGGCTTCTGATTCAAATACGATCAGTAAACCGGACCAAAGGGGTTAAGCTAGGATTCGAATACAATCATGTAGCCCCTAGTGGTTTTGACATTGCACCGATCAGTGGATTCGAATACGATCCAAGTCGGACCCAAAAGGGGTTAAGCTATGATTCGAATACGATCAAGAAGCCCCCTAGTGAGTTTGACTATGTTCTCTTTGGTTCGAATACGACCTATGTTTGAACAGGAAGCCCCCTAGCGACCGTAGAGGCAGGGTACCTATATGGGAGTTGCACTTGTGTGGCAAACCCTCTTTGGTCCCTTATATAATTGTCCTGCATATCAAAAATAGACAGATCAAAGCATCTTGTTTTCTTGATGAAAATGATATATATCAAGAGAAATCAACTTTAGATGGATATCACCTGAGTGAATTCCCATAAGACACTTATATTTGAAGAAGATGGCTGATCCCCCGGTTTACCGGGGGTGCCGGTTTATTTATTAATCATAATATATACATGATACATGAAACGGAGCCCATGGCTCATGTGTAATAAGGCCACAGAAGAGCAATGTTCCACGGCCTCTTCGTCTCTTCCTCTGCTGTCCATGAGTCTTTATGTTCTCGTACGTCCACCAGGTAGTATGAACCGTTGTATAGGTTCTTGCTGACCACAAAGGGTCCTTCCCAAGGTGGGGATAATTTGTGCATATCTGTCTAGTCTTGGATGAGCCGGAGCACCAGGTCCCCCTCCTGGAACATCCTGGTCTTAACCCGGCGACTGTGATATCAGCGCACGTCTTGCTGATAAATTGCTGATCGTGCCGCGGCTGTATCCCGTTCCTCATCTAGCCGGTCTAAGCTGTCCTGCCTTGCTTGCTCATTGGCCGCTTCAACATAAGCTGCTACCCGTGCTGAGTCGTGCCGGATATCACTAGGGAGAACCGTTTCAGCACCATATACCATGAAGAAGGGCGTATAGCCTGTAGACCTGTTAGGCGTAGTGTTGATGCTCCAGAGGACAGAAGGTAACTCCTCAACCCAGCAGCCTGGTGTTCTTTGCAAAGGAGTCATAAGCTGGGGCTTGATGCCTCTCAAAATCTCTTGGTTGGCCCTCTCAGCTTAACCATTGGATTGAGGGTGAGCTACGGAAGATACATCTAGGCGAATATCATGGCCTTCCTCCGCTGATACACATCGCTGAAATGCCCCAGAAATGCTGCGGTGATGAAGTTCTCCGTTAACAATGGTCATAGACTTGGATCGCCGTATTATCTGCCTAGCCTCAACCTCATCATCTGTCAACTCTCCTCGGCTCAGGTATGCCAAGTAAGGGAGTGTCCAATCCGGAGTAACGTGAAGAGCTGCAACTAACTGTGCTTCCGGATCAGGAACAGCCAAATCCTCCTCCGATGATAACTGTACCGATGGACTGTGCAATTCATCCAAGAATGTGTTTGGTGGAACCGGTTTACGCTGAGAGCCCAGCCGGCTTAATGCATCGGTCGCTTCATTTTTCTGCCGGTCTATGTGATCCACCTGATATCCTTTAAAGTATCCTGCAACCGCTTCAACTTCTCGCCTGTAAGCTGCCATGAGCGGATCTTTCGAGTCCCACTTGCCACACACCTGTTGTGCCACTAGATCCGAATCACCAAAACACTTGACCCGGCTTGAGTTCATCTCCTTAGCCATCCGCAGGCCGTGAAGGAGGGCTTCATACTCAGCAGCATTGTTAGTACAAGGGAACATTAGTCGGAGGACATAGCAAAACTTGTCTCCTCGTGGGGAAGTTAACACCAGTCCAGCCCGGAGCCTTCTAATTGCCTCGAACCATCAAAGTGAATAGTCCAGTATGTATGATCCGGCTTTTCCTCTGGTGCTTGCAATTCTGTCCAATCGTTGATGAAATCTACCAGTGCTTGGGATTTAATAGCAGTACGGGGTACATACTTCAATCCATGTAGGCTAAGCTCAATGGCCCACTTTGCTACTCTGCCAGTGGCTTCTCTGTTCTGGATTATATCCCCCAACGGAGCTGAGCTAACAACAGTAATTGGGTGGCCCTGGAAGTAGTGCTTCAGCTTCCGGTTTGCCATGAACACGATGTACACCAACTTCTGCCAGTGCGGATACCTTTGCTTTGACGCAATGAGAACCTCACTGACGTAGTAAACCGAGCGCTGAACCGGATATTCCTTGCCTGCCTCCTTGCGCTCCACCACAACTGCCACGCTAACTGCACGAGCATTGGCAGCCACATATAGCAACATCGGCTCGTTGTCAACAGGCGGCTCTGCTAACTGTCGCTTCAAATCCTCGAACGCAGTATTTGCAGCATCGCTCCATATAAACCAATCTGTCTTTTTCAGCAGCTGATAAAGCGGAATTGCCTTTTCTCCCAAACGGCTGATGAATCGGCTCAATGCTGTAATCCGGCCTGCTATGCGCTGGACATCATTGATACAAACCGGTTTAGTCCGGATTAGCCTCTATTCCTATGTTTGACACTAAGAATCCAAGGAGCTTGCCTGCTGGAACACCAAAAACGCACTTCTCCGGATTAAGCATCATCTTATAAACCCAGAGGTTGTCAAAGGTTTCCTTTAGGTCTTCTATCAGCGTCTCCTCCTTCCTTGACTTCACCACAATGTCATCGACATAGGCATGGACATTTTTTCCGATCTGCCCTTTGAGACAGTTCTGTATGCAATGCTGGTAAGTTGCTTGGGCACTCTTGAGCCCAAAGGGCATAGATACATAGCAGAAGGCTCCAAAGGGAGTTATGAAAGTTGTCTTCTCCTGGTCCTTAACCGCCATCTTGATTTGATGATACCATGAATATGCATCCAAAAAGCTTAGCCGCTCACATCCTGGCGTAGCATCAATAATCTGATCAATACGGGGGAGAGCAAAGGGATCAGTTGGACAAGCCTTGTTTAGGTCTGCGTAATCCACACACATCCTCCACGTTCCATTTTTCTTTAACACCAGAACTGGATTAGCCAACCACTCCGGATGGAACACCTCAACTATGAACCCTGCGGCCAAAAGCCTGGCCACTTCCTCACCTATAGCCTTGCGCCTCTCCTCATTGAAGCGGCGCAGGTACTGCTTGACCAGTTTAAACTTCGGATCAATATTAAGACTGTGCTCAGCAAGTTCCATCAGTATACCTGGCATGTCAGAAGGTTTCCATGCAAAGATATCCCGGTTCTCACGGATGAACTCGATGAGCGCGCTTTCCTATTTGGGGTCTAGGTTAGCGCTGATAGTGAACTGCTTGGATGAATCGCCTGGTACAAAGTCAACTCGCTTGGTTTCCTCTGCCGATTTAAACTTCAACGCCGGATCATGCTCTGTAGTTGGCTTTTTTAATGGGGACATATCTGCCGGATCAACGTTGTGTTTGTAGAACTTCAACTCCTCCTTAGCACACACTGCCTCTGCATAGGCTGCGTCTCCTTCCTCGCATTCCAATGCGATCTTGCGACTTCCGTGAACCGTGATGGTTCCCTTGTGACCCGGCATCTTGAGCTGTAGATAAACATAACACGGTCTAGCCATGAACTTGGGGTAAACCGGTCTCCCAAACAGAGCATGATATGGGCTCCTGATTTTTACAACCTCAAAGGTCATTGTCTCTGACCTAGAATCCTGCTCATCCCCAAAGGTGACTTCCAGATCAATTTTCCCAACTGGATAAGCCGATTTACGTGGCACCACTCCATGGAATACTGTGTTGGACTGTCTCAACTTCTTATCTGTCAACCCCATACGCCGGAAAGTCTCATAGTACAAGATGTTGATACTGCTGCCGCCGTCCATGAGTACCTTAGTGAACTTTTAGCCACCCACCTGTGGTGCTACCACTAGGGCCAACTGGCCCGGATTATCAACCCGTAGCGGGTGATCTTCTCTGCTCCACACAATAGGTTGTTCCGACCAACGTAGAAAACGTGGTGTCGCCGGTTCAACTGCGTGCACAGCCCGTTTTAGAACCTTTTAATCTTGCTTGCACAAACTTGTGGTGAAAACATGATACTGTCCACTGCTTAGTTCCTTCGGATTATTCTGATATCCGGATTGCTGCTGCTGTTGACACTGCTGATTGCCTTGGTTATTGTAACCACCCTGACCATGCTGCTGGTTGCCTTGGTTGTTGTAACCACCCTGACCGTGCTGCTGGCTATGCTGATGCTGACCGTTGCTGTTGTAGCTATTGTTACCGCCATGATATCCTGATCCGGAACCATTACCCTGGTAACCTGGAACCTGAAAACCGGAACCCGAACCGCCGCCGGGGGGTCCGTGGTTATATATGGCTTGCCTCATGGCCTCCACCATGATCTTACAGTCCTTCCATAAATGCTTAGACGGGTGTCCCTCCATACTATGTTTAGGGCAAGGCTCATTTAACTGTTGATCTAGATTGAGGGATCCCCCCTCACTACGTGGAGGTGGCCTACCCTTGCGGCGCTGAAAATTTCCTTGAACGTTGGTATTGGCCACAAAATCAAAGCCGTCCTCTGCTTTTCTCTTACCATTATAACATGTTCCTACCGGATTAGCTTGCGCCGGTTTACCAGCCTTGTTTGCTTTCCCGGACTTGTTTCCATCTGCATCTGGGTACTTAGTGTTATCAGAATCCCCATATTTCACCAGAGCGCTCATGAGTGTTCCCATGTCATTACAATCACGCTTGAGCCGTCCTAACTTCAGCTTCAGAGACTCAAACTGGCAATTGTTTTCCAATGTCACTATCGTCGTACTAGGATTGATGCTATTGGAAGAATGCAGGATTTCTGACACTCGTCGCACCCAGGTGCTCGTGGGTTCCTGCTCTCCTCGAACACATGCTGCTAAATCTACCACTGACATTGGTTGCTTGCACGTGTCTTTGAAATTTTTGATAAACTGGCGACGCAGCTCACCCCATGATCCGAAGGATTTAGGTGGTAGGCCCTTTAACCATGTCCGGGTTGTGCCCTCAAGCATCATGGTGAAGTACTTGGCGCATGCCGCTTCATCCACATCAAGCATCTCCATAGCCATCTCATAGCTCACAACCCACGCCTCTAGAGCCAGGTCTGCCGTATAGTTGGGTACCTTGCGTGGACCTTTGAAGTCTTTGGGTAATTTTACGCTTTGTAAAGCGGGGATGAGACACTGTACTCCAAAGGAACTCGCCGTGACTCCCGTTTCTGTTGTGGTTGGGTGAACTGGCGTTGCTTGACGGGTGTCCTCGCGGCAGTATGTCTGGCCCGGTTTACCACCTCTTGGTCGTGCGCTTCCGCTCCTGCCGAATTATCCTGCCTCTGACGGTGGCGTCTCCGCTCGCTGCTAGACACAGCCGATTCATCCCAGTGTCTAGTGTAACTCCGGCTTTGGCGGGGGGTTGAATGAATCATCTCCCTGCTGTAAGAGTACGCATGTTGTTGTGTCAGCGCCGTGTCCAGCAATTCCTTAGCCCGGCGTGCTTCCATCACCACGGGGGATGTCCCCTCAATGGGTAAAGCGGCCAGTCGTTGTCGGGACCCTGATCCTAAGTCACACCGATCTAGCATGTAACACATCATATCACTTTGCGGCCTCACGCGTGGTATCCCCACGGGTGCCACCTTACCTGGCCCAGGACCGTTTGCGTATTTTGGCTCACGTATATGATAGTGTCGGTAGCATCCATATGACAGAGAACCCGGGCCGACATGACTAGTTATAAACCAAAAGTGGCACTAAATTACAGAGACAGGCATACATGACCCAGCAACGAACGTGTCGGTCATCAACGTATGAACCCAAGTCGTAGCAAGCTACAAGGACTTAAAGGAACAATGTGTGACATTTCCCCTAAGGGACAGACACAGGAACGAAGAAGGACACATGCCGGCCAGCCTAAGTGTTCCGGAGCAGTAGCAAGCTACCAAAGCTCAGTGGAAGCACTAGGAGACATTTCCCTGTAAGATAGGCTACCAAGGGTAAACAACTAGGTGTCGGATCCCACACATAGCAATACATATTACACGTACGCATAACATGCAAGTATGTGCTGTACAACATGGCATCACGACATAACTCAACAACTCATATAGATAAAGGCCTAGAAGAGCCATCATAGCATTTATTACAAACAGAGGTCACATGACCCAACATACAGAGCATACATGCAACGGAAGCATAACATGTCTGAGTACAGACAACTACAAATGAAAAAGGCAGAGAAGCCTGACTATCTACAAGACCCTCCCAAGGGTACAAGATCGTAGCTGAGGTAACAAGCTAAACGTCGAAGTCCACGCGGAACCACTAGCGAGACTGAAGTCTCTCTGCAAAAACATAAATTAAGCAAACGTGAGTACAAAGGTACTCAGCAAGACTTACATCAGAACTAACTACATATGCATCAGTATCAACAAAGGGGTGGTGGAGTTTGACTGCAGCAAGCCAGCTTTGACTCGGTGGCTCTCCTGAACTACGACTGCAAGTAACTTTTGAGCTGGCGCACACAAGTCCACATATTCACCAATCAATACACCACTATGGATCCGCTCCGTCTCCCTACGAGAATGCCATCCATAGCACTCACACTTGTCTTGAGCATTTTAGAGTATCCACTTTCACTTGTCTATGTACCACGTAAGCATCCAAGAAGTCCATAACCGCGGATCCGGCTATTCGAATAGATCATGTTAACCCTGCAGGGGTGTACTTCTTCACACACGCTCTCGCCACTTACCGCCATCTACACGTCGTGTATCTCGGTAACCTTCAAGCAGAAGCCTGGCGAGGGTGTCGGCCACGACCTGACTAACCACACAAGACTCTAGTCCAGGTTTATCGCCTATTCGGGTTCCATCCGTGGGGAGATCCGGCCGGGGTGTCGCTCACGGCCCCGAACGATGTGTACAGGGTTCCCAAGCCCACCATCTGGGTGCCACTTGGTACACCGGGCCACTGCACCTAGTCTGTCCCAAGCCCACCTGTACCGGGTGCCACTTGGTAGACTACTAGCACTACCTACAAACACCAGAAACTAGTTGCAACTCCTGGACAGAGATCGAGTTGATTAATAAGTCGAGAGGGGCACTTAAGCATTCCAATGCGTGGTAGTAGCTATGTCATTGGACAACTTACACAGAACTCAGTTCTTAAGGACGGTTCCAGTGAGACAACCCACCATGTACTCCTACATGGCCTCTCACCGATACCTTTACCAAATCGTGTTCGCACACTTAGCTCACACACAGTAGGACATGTTCATCACCATTCCAATTCATCCCCGATGAATCAGACCTGACACGACTCTAAGCAATAGCAGGCATAACCAGAAAGCATGAATGAGTAGGCACAACATGGCTCAAACAACTCCTACTCATGCTAGTGGGTTTCAACTATTTACTGTGGCAATGACAGGTCATGCAGAGGAAAGGGGTTCAACTACCGCAGCAGGTAACAGTTGAAACGTTGTTGTCCTACAGTAAAGAGAGCAGGAGCGAGAGAGTGGGATTGTATCGGAATGAACAAGGGGGTTCTGCTTGCCTGGCACTTCTCAAGATAGTATATCTCTTCATCGGTGTCATCGAACTCATCGTCGGAACCACGTCTACTGAGAGGGGACAAATACCGGCAAACAGAGAAAGAACACAATCAATGCAATGCAACAATATGATGCATGATCATGACATGGCAATATGCTGTTGATTGAGCTAATGCAACTAGCAACCATATTAAATGAAGTCGATTTGAACCAAAGGTTCAAATTCAAACTCCATATGTGATTATTCACATGCCATTTATTCAAATTGTCCTAAACAGTGGCTGTAAGTTATTCAAACATGCATGGAAATGCCATAAACAGATTCCTAGGATTTTTCTAATCAATTTTCATATATAAATTATTTTCATCTGAGTTATAGATTATTTTCTGTGATTTTTAGAAGTTTTGGCTAATTTCTGAAATAATAAATCATTTCTGATTTATTTAAAATTCCAGAAAGGCTTTATGACGTCATAGTGACATCATCACTACGTCAGCAAGTCAAAGGCGCCAGCCCAGGTCAAACCTGACGGCTGGGACCCACATGTCAGTGGCACAGCCAGTTAATAAAAACTGTTAGTGCTAACTAGCTAACTAAACTAATTAACCCAGAGGCTGGGCCCATAGGTCAGTGACTAACCTAACTAACAGAGACTGTTAGTGCTAAATTAATCCTAACTAAAAGTGTCAGTGGAACATGGGCCCACATGTCAGTGACCCAGGGGGGTCTAACTGTGGTCAAAACGGTCAAACCCACCGGCGATGTGACGCCGGCGAGGCCAAACACGGCGGCGAGCTTCGGGAGTCGCCTACAGGCCGCAGTTTGAGCCGCGTTTGGGCTCTACGGCGAGCTGGGGCTCGTGCGCATCTAGTGGAGGCGACGGTGGGTGCTGGGGTAGCCGGAATCATCGGCGGCGAGCTCAAAGGCGGCGGCCGAAATCCGGGCATCGGCGAAAACGACGCTACAGCGCACGGTAGGAGCAACTGGTGGGTGCTCTGGGCTCCTGGCGGCGTGCTGAGCTTGGTGGTGTGCTCGGTTATGACCCTAGGTGGCAGTGTGCACGGTGGCGACATGGCCGGCGGCGGGGAGCTCTCAGCTCCGGTGAACACGGCAGCTACGCGGCGCAAACAAGGCAGAGGAGGGAGGGGTTCAGTGCAGGGGCTCACAGCGGGGCTAGCGAGCTCAAGGGAGAGGTCAGGGATGCTCTGTAGCTCCCTAATCGACGGCGAGGAGCTCCGGCGATCCAAGGATGGGGACGACGGCGTGAAGGTGACGCGGAGCTTCCGGCGAAGCGTGGCTCAGCGAGGAGGAAGAGGGCGTCGCGGCGGTCCTTCTGGACACAGTCACGGGACGAGGGGTGGCCGGGGTTCATGGCTACGGCGAGCGGCGGCGACGGTGGCGTTCGGCCATGGCTGGAAGGGAGTGAGGGACAGGCAAGGGTGAGGACTGGAGAGTCCGGCTCGATCCAGACGTCAGCGGCGAGACCTTTCGCGGCGTCGCGCTGTCCTCGGGCGACCAGGCAGGCAGGTGGCGTAGTGGCACGGCCGAGCGCGTGCGCCGGCCACACGCCTGGCCGACTAGCGCCAGGAGGACGACGGCGGTGGTGGGCTGGGCCTGTGGGCCGCACAGGAACTGGGCCGGCTCTGGTGCAGGTAAGCAGCCCAGGTGAGCTCTTCTTCTCTCTCTCTTTTCTGGTTTTGTTTCTGTTTTCTATTTCTTTTGTATGTTTTTGATTTAGTTCAAAGACCAAACTATTTTGATAAATCATGAAATAAATTGTGGCCACCTATTGAAATATTTCTAACAGCCCTCAACTAGTTTCACAATTATTAGAGCATTTAAACTATTTAAAGAATTTAAATGCCCCAATTCAAATACAATATGGATTAATTCAAAAATCCAAAAATGTCCTAGAAATATATTCATCATTGTTGGCAGGGGTTTCTACCTTAACCAAAAATCATGAACTTTTCTTGAGGCACTTTGGGTGCAATGAAAATATTTTTAGGTTGAACCTAGTTGGTTCTTTTGGTGCTAGGGTTTGAACAATCCCCAATTCCAGTTTAACGAAAAGTTTAGACATGATGCAACAACCAATCTAGCACTAGGCAGACAGAAGCTAGGGATGTGACAGTCGTGAAGCGGCGGCGACAATGTTGTCCAACGGGTTAGAATAATGGCCCGGAGGGGTGGGGATGTGCGGCGCTGGTACAACTTGACGATTTCGTTCTGTGGCCGGCGGCTGAACGGACGCGCCCATCCCTGGGGCTCCTCCCCGGTTTACCTCTGGGCGGTTACTGGTTCCCGCCCCTGGTGTGCCAAAGAGATTCCTCGCCTCGTAAACCGACGGTAGACCAGTTTGTTGTCTTCTGTACATTACCTCCTGTGCAGAAGTCTGATCCACCCTGAGCCGGAAAGCTTGGGAGTCTAGCTCTGCTTGCCTCGTGGCTATCATGACTTTCTCTGCGTCCAGACCCCGTTTAGCCTGCTCAATCCGGTCCTTCAGTTGAAGGATCTCCGCATCATGCTGTGCCTTGTTGGCAGGGGCCACTTCTGCTGTTGCAAGTGCCGTCAATTCTCCAACCAAGGTGGATAGGGCATCAGAGGGCGACGGGGCTTGGTTGCTTGCTCCAGCACCAGCTACCTCTGAGGTGAACGCCCCGGTCGTCGAGGGCTGCTGCATAGAGTGTGATCCGGCCATGAAAACATCCACCCGATTTGGTGGATCAAAGGGGTCCGGAATACTATCACCATCGGATATACCCTCAGATCGGTCGTCCTGCAACAGATACAAAGATTCGGTCTCTCTAGATGAGGATTCATCGTCAGAATAGACAACTATCTCGCCACCAGAATCCGATCCGTCCTCGGCTTGGACTCCATGTATTGCTCCAACGAAGACACGCTTCATGGCGGGCTGAATCCGGGCCGATCTCGCACGCTGAGCCGGCTCGATGATGTTGGGGAAGATGTCCGCCTCAGGTCCTGGTTCACCAATCTTGCCGATGAAAACGTGGATGCCGCCGAAGGGGACCTGGTACCCATATTCGATTGAATCGGCCTCGGGGCCCCAGCCTGCGTCGTCGATGTAGATCCGGCCGCGGTGACTCTTGGTCATCCGGCCAACCGCGTAACCCTTGAGTCCTTCAAAGCTGCCCTTCAAGAACTCGAAACCATTGTGCGATAGCCCCACGGTGGGCGCCAACTGTCGTGGAATTAGAATGGCAGATGTCCGGTTTGGAGGACTTAGGTATGAGGCCATCGCGCGGGTTAGCTTGAAGAGGTTAAAAGCACGCAAAGGACACAGAGGGTTTATACTAGTTCGTCCCCTTCGATGAAGGTAAAAGCCTACGTCTAGTTTGGTGTGGTATTGCTTGTGCGTCAATGAACAGGGAGCGGATCGCTTGCCTGTGTCTTGAGCTGTTGTTTCTTGTCCCTGAATCGTCGTCGGGTCGTCCCTTTATATAGGAGGCGACGCCCGGTCCGGTTTACAGAGTCCCGAGGCCGGTTCATAATCGTGTCCGCCTCGGTCTCTACTCTTTCTATCTTACACCTCAAGTTACATGATATGACGGTTTATAAACCGTAAGCTTTACACATGGGCCCTAAGCCTCTATGGGCCGTAACCTCTGGTTTATATTCTACAGGGCTTGTGATAATACAACTATGTCAGTGTAATCCGGATCTTCCTGGATGGTTTATACCTGCTAGTAATATCACTGACAGTAGCGTAAGTATTTCCCTCAGTTTTTGAGAACCAAGGTATCAATCCAGTAGGAGACCACGCACGAGTCCCTCGCACCTGCACAAACAAATAAGAACTTCGCAACCAACACGATAAGGGGTTGTCAATCCCTTTACGGTCACTTACGAAAGTGAGATCTGATAGAGATGATAGTTTATATTTTTGGTGGCTTCTCTAATGATAGCGATATTCTACGGCTGGTAAACAAATTACTGTCGAGCAATTGATAGAAAAGTGAATAATTATGAGACTATCTAGGCATGATCATTGTATATAGGCATCACGTCCGAGACAAGTAGACCGACTACTGCCTGCATCTACTACTATTACTCCACACATCGACCGCTATCCAGCATGCATCTAGTGTATTGAGTTCATAAGAACAGAGTAACGCCATAAGCAAGATGACATGATGTAGAGGGATAAATTCAAGCAATATGATATAAACCCCATCTTTTTATACTCGATGGCAACAATACAATATGTGCCTTGCTGCCCCTACTATCACTGGGAATCGACACCGCAAGATTGAACCCAAAGCCAAGCACTTCTCCCATTGCAAGAACTATAGATCTAGTAGGCCAAACCAAACCAATAATTCGAAGAGACTTGCAAGGATATTATGAGCACACATAAAAAGTTCGGAGAAGAACCAAATATCTTTCATAGATAACCTTGATCATAAACTCACAATTCATCGGATCTCGACAAACACACCGCAAAAAGAGATTACATCGAATAGATCTCCTCGAAGACCGAGGAGAACTTTGTATTGAGATCCAGAGAGAGAGAAGAAGCCATCTAGATACTAGCTATGGACCCGAAGGTCTGTGGTAAACTACTCACAACTCATGGCGAGGGATGATGATGATGATGATGAAGGCCTCCGTGATGGATCCCCCTCCGGTGGAACTCCAAAACAGGCTCCAAGAAGGGATCTCCACAGGAACAGAAGGTACGGTGGTGGAATTAGGGTTTTCTCTCTATCCATGGAGTTTCTGGGGTACGTAGAATTATATAGGAAGAAGGAGGGCACCGGGGGATGCTCGGGGGGGGGGGGGGGGGGGG
>LR738710.1:198279257-198291859 GCA_902687465.1 Secale cereale | reverse complement strand
CAGGGGGCGCACCCCCCACCCTCGTGGACGTCCCGAGGCTCCGCTGGCGTGGTTCCCAAGTCCCTCTAGCGTGATTTTCTCCAAAAATATCTTTCGCGAAGGTTTCATTCCGTTTGGACTCCGTTTGATATTCCTTTTCTGCAAAACCCTGAAACAGGCAAAAAACAACAATCTGGACTGGGCCTTTGGGTTAGTAGGTTAGTCCCAAATATGATATAAAAGCGAATGATAAAACCCATTAAACATCCAAGACATCATAAATAATAGCATGGTACAATAAAAAATTATAGATACGTTGGAGACGTATCATGCATCCCCAAGCTTAATTCCTGCTCGTCCTCGAGTAGGTAAATGATAAAGAAAGAATTTTTGATGTGGAATGCTAACCAATATAGTTTTTCAATGTAATTCTCTTAATTGTGGCATGAATGTTCAGATCTGAAAGATTCAAGATAAAAGTCTATATTGACATAAGAAATAATAATACTTCAAGCAAACAAACAAAGCAATCATGTCTTCTCAAAATACTATGGCTAAAGAAAGTTATCCCTACAAAATCATATAGTACGCCTATGCTCCCTCTTCATCACACAAAATATTCATATCATGCACAACCCCGATTTCAGCCAAGCAATTTTTTTCATACTCTATTTTTTCAAACCTTTCAACTTTCATGCAATAAATGAGCGTGAGCCATGGACATAGCACTATGGGTGGAATAGAGGTGGTTATGGAGAAGACAAAAAGGAGGGAGATAGTCTCACATTGACTAGGCGTATCAACGGGCTATGGAGATGCCCATCAATAGATATGAATGTGAGTGAGTAGGGATTGCCATGCAACGGATGCACTAGAGCGAAATATGAAAGCAAGCTCAACAAAAGAAACTAGTGGGTGTGCATCCAACTTGCTTGCTCACGAAGACCTAGGGCATTTGAGGAATCCCATCGTTGGAATATACAAGCCAAGTTCTATAATGAAAGTTCCCACTAGTATATGAAAGTGACTAAGCATGAGACTCTCTAAAATGAAGAACATGGTGCTACTTTGAAGCACAAGTGTGGAAAAGAAGATAGTAGCAATTGTCCCTTTTTCTTCTTTTTTTTGGGCCTTTCTTTTTTTCTTTGGCCTTTCTCCCCTTTTTTTTCTTTTTTTTGTGGAGGGGTTTTATAGATTTAGCCTTTCCTCCCATGGGACAATGCTCTAATAATGATGATCATCACACTTTCATTACAACACGATATTACAACTCGATACTACAACAACAAAGTGTGACTCTACATGAATGCCTCCGACGGTGTACCGGTATGTGCAATGAAACAAGAGTGACATGTATAAAAATTATGCATGGTGGCCTTGCCACAAATACGATGTCAACTACATGATCATGCAATGGCAATATGACAATATGATGCGTGTCATATGAACGGAACGGTGGAAAGTTGCATGGTAATATATCTCATAATGGCTATGGAAATGCCATGATAGGTAGGTATGGTGGCTGTTTTGAGGAACAATATGGTGGTTGTTTTGAGGAAGGATATATAGAGGGTTTATGGTACTGACGAAAGTTGCGCGGTACAAGAGAGGCTATCAATGGTGGAAGGGTGAGAGTGCGTATAATCCATGGACTCAACATTAGTCATAAGAACTCATATACTTATTGCAAAAATTTACGAGTCATCAAAACAAAGCAATCAACGCATGCTCCTAGGGGGGAGGTTGGTAGGAGTTAACCATCGCGCGACCCCGACCTCCACACAAAGGTTGGCACTCTACAAATACCTCATGCTCTAACTTCGTCACATAGCGGTTCACCATACGTGCATGATACGGGAATCACTAACCTTAAAAAAGTATTCCTCAATTTCATAATAACTCCACTAGCATGACTCTAATATCACTATCCTCATATCTCAAAACAATTATCAAGCATCCAACATCTCATTCTATTCAATGCACTTAGTGTGAATTTTTTTACTACATTGACATTAGATGTCTATCATGTGAAGACTAGTTTCTTTAGCCTAAACACATTACCATGCTGTCTTAATATACTTTCAAATAGATATAAGTGAAGCATGAGAGTTCAACAATTTCTACAAAATATTACCACCACTGTGCTCTAAAAGATATAAGTGAAGCACTAGAGCAAAAACTATTCAACACAAAAGATATAAGTGAAGCACATAGAGTGTTCTAATAATTTCTAGGCCATATTTAACTCTCTCAAATAGGTGTGTCCAGCAAGGATGATTGTAACAAACAAAGACTCAAATTATACAAGACGCTCCAAGAAAAACACATAACATGTTGCAAATAAAAATATAGCTCCAAGTATAGTTACCGATGGATGAAGACGAAAGAGGGGATGCCTTCCCGGGGCATCCCCAAGCTTAGGCTTTTGATTATCTTGAATTTACTTGGGGTGCCATGGGCATCCCCAAGCTTAGGCCTTTTCCACTCCTTGTTCTATAGTCCATCAAAGCAATACTCAAAACTTGAAAACTTCACAACACAAAACTTCGACAAAAATTCTCGTGAGCTCCGTTAGTATAAGAAAACAAACCACTACCCAAAGGTGCAGCAATGAATTCATTATTTGTTTATATTGGTGTTAAAGCTACTGTATTCCAACATCTATATGGTTCATATCCTCCAATACTACTCATAGATGCATCGGAATAAGCAAACAACACACGAAAAACAGAATCTGTCAAAAACGGAACAGTCTGTAGTAATCTGCAGGTTTCGCCTACTTCTAGAACTCCAAAAAATTCGAACTAAATTTTTAAATTTGCATAATTTGTCTACCAATCATCTGCAAAAATAATCAACTAAAAATCACGCTCCAGTAAAATCTGAGGACTACTTTAGCGAGGGCTAACGATTCTATTTTTCACAGCAAGATCACATAAACTTCACACAAGTCTTCCCAAAGGTTCTACTTGGCACAAACACTAAAAAAAACATGAAACCACATCTAATCAGAGGCTAGATGCAATATTTATTCCCTAACAGCAACAAAAACAAAAAACATTAAATTGGGTTGCCTCCCAACAAGCGCTATCGTTTTACGCCCCTAGCTAGGCACGATACAAGATAAATCTAGGGAATACCATAATGATACGATATGTCGCGAAAGCTCATCTCATATTCCCTATGTTCAGCAGCAAGCTTCATTTGTGGCAAACAAAAGTAATCAAAAGGGCTAAATTTAATGGGACAAGAGTCCCCTACATCAATTTCAGGAGGAATAGGTTCCTCTTTTGGCCCTTTGTAGTGAACAACCAATTCATCATTGTAGGCATTCTTTTGGCAAAAGGTCATAAGCCTTCGCTCAAGGGAGAAGCCTAACCCATTGTTTTGAACAGCAAAGTCATCATTCATCTCAGAAATTCTATCAATCAAGACCTCAATAGGAACCTTTTCTCTAAGGTTTTCATTAAAAGCAACATGATCAGGCGATCGTAACCGCATCATGTCTTCTTGATTGAACAAGATAGCCTCTATGGGAGGTCGACCAGCATCTACCCCGTAATGAGCACAGATTTCTTTGGCATCTTTCATGATATATCTAAATTCATGAGCCAAAAAGATAGTAGCTGCACGCTTAACAGAAGAATGCTCGTTGTTGGAAAACTCCAAAAAGAATCTCTGAATACAGGGATGCATATGGATATATTGCCTTTCAATTTCTACTATAAGCATGGATACAACATCCGCAAGGCTACTAGTTCTGTGAATAATAGAGCCACCCATAGTGGGCAAAGCACCGGCACAAGTGAAGAAGTCTTGAAGAACTCCTTTTCCAATGATATTACCACTACCAACCCGGAACTTCTAAATATGTAAAGTGGTAGCTTCATCCGGGGGATCAACATAGACGTTGCCCTCAATATTACTACCCGTCTCGATAGGATCATCCCTCATCTCAGACATGAGGGCAAGCAAGCAAGCAACACACACAAGCAAACAAGAAGCAAGCGAACGATAAACACACAGCAGAAGAAGGGCAAATAAAACGGCAAGGGTGAAGTGGGGGAGAGGAAAACGAGAGGAAAATAAATGTAATGTGAAGGATAAGGGTTTGTGATTGGTACTTGGTATATGACTTTTGCGTAAGCCTCCCCGGCAGCGGCGCGAGAAATTCTTCTTGCTACCTCTTGAGCTTGTGTTGTATTCCCTCGATGCGGAAAGGGAGATGCAGCACAGTAGCGTAAGTATTTCCCTCAGTTTTTGAGAACCAAGGTATCAATCCAGTAGGAGACGACGCGCGAGTCCCTCGCACGTGCACAAAAAAATAAGAACTTCGCAGCATACGCGATAAGGGGTTGTCAGTCCCTTTACGGTCACTTACGAAAGTGAGATCTGATAGAGATGATAGTTTCTATTTTTGGTATTTTTAGTTTAATAAAATAGCAAATAAAATCGGTAAAAGTAAAGTATATGTAGATTGATATGTTGAGAATAGACCCGGGGGCCATAGTTTTCTCTAGTGGCTTCTCTAATGATAGCGATATTCTACGGCTGGTAAACAAATTACTGTGGAGCAATTGTTAGAAAAGTGAATAATTATGAGACTATCTAGGCATGATCATTGTATATATGCATCACGTCCGAGACAAGTAGACCGACTACTGCCTGCATCTACTACTATTACTCCACACATCGACCGCTATCCAGCATGCATCTAGTGTATTGAGTTCATAATAACAGAGTAACGCCTTAAGCAAGATGACATGATGTAGAGGGATAAATTCAAGCAATATGATATAAACCCCATCTTTTTATACTCGATGGCAACAATACAATACGTGCCTTGCTGCCCCTACTGTCACTGGGAAACGACACCGCAAGATTGAACCCAAAGCCAAGCACTTCTCCCATTGCAAGAACTATAGATCTAGTAGGCCAAACCAAACCAATAATTCGAAGAGACTTGCAAGGATATTATGAGCACACATAAAAAGTTCGGAGAAGAACCAAATATCTTTCATAGATAACCTTGATCATAAACTCACAATTCATCGGATCTCGACAAACACACCGCAAAAAGAGATTACATCGAATAGATCTCCTCAAAGATCGAGAGAACTTTGTATTGAGATCCCGAGAGAGAGAAGAAGCCATCTAGATACTAGCTATGGACCCGAAGGTCTGTGGTAAACTACTCACAGCTCATGGTGAGGGAGATGACGATGGTGAAGGCCTCCGTGATGGATCCCCCTCCGGTGGAGCTCCAGAACAGGCTCCAAGATGGGATCTCACGAGAACAGAAGGTACGGTGGTGGAATTAGGGTTTTATCTCTGTCCACAGAGTTTCTGGGGTACGTAGACTTATATAGGAAGAAGGTGGGCACTGGGGATGCTCGGGGGGGCCACGAGGCAGGGGGCGCGGCCCCCACCCTCGTGGATGCCCCGAGGCTCCCCTGACGTGGTTCCCAAGTCCCACTGGCGTGATTTTCTCCAAAAATATCTCTCGCGAAGGTTTCATTGCGTTTGGACTCCGTTTGATATTCTTTTTCTGCAAAACCCTGAAACAGGCAAAACGTAGGACCGACTCCATCAGACTATACCCATACTTCACTGGCCACACCACTAGCCCCACCACACAGGACCTGCACTCCAGCAAAAGGTATGCCGATTTCAATTGCCATAGCACCAGCCGTATCATAGAAAAATCCCACTCCAGCAAAAAGTACAGCAAGTCCACCGGCCGAAGACCTATCCCAACTGCAGAAACGGCCAATTCCTGCAGATTGGAACCCCATTCCAGTTATTCCCAGTTTAAAAGACAATGCTTTCAATGTTGTTAGGGACTACGTGCATATATTCCCATCATTGGAAGATTATTGTGAAGACAAACACCATTTTCACATCTTCCTGTCCCACTTACGAGTAAGTGCTATTATTCATGGTGATTATTTTCCTGTTTTCTGCTGATTGAACACATCAATGATTTATATTACATTGTTGTAAGTAGGCGAGGGTCAATCTGGATAGTCAAGACGAGCAAAGCTTGCTTGCGCTTTTCAGGGAAGCATTGCAACAGTATTGGTGTTACCTGAGGAAATCACACTTTGATGGCAAGTCTGTAAACGAATTTCTGGTGAAGTCTCTTGTGCTAAATTTAGATGACATTGAATGGAAAAACCTTGTTATGCACTGGTCTCGTTCCGAGGATGAGTTGCTGTCTTTGATATCGCATGACAATTTGAACTTCTACTTTTCCGCATGTGCCTTACGGATCTTTTTTGCAGGAAATCTGCTCGAAAAATAATTTCGGTTTGAAAAGAACGACAGGATATCGCAAATATGTTGCACGCTACTTTGCTCTTGTTAGTACCTGTTGTCATGTATCACCGTACTTGCATACACACCTGGTTCATTATGTGAGAACAGTATGCATGATAGCTTGCTTATCAATTGTTCGCTTCAAATTATCTGATCTGTATGAATGGTTACATTAGTGTAGAATATATCCAATGCCAATGAAATTTTTTAGCTGTGCATTGTTCTTGTAAGTACTATCAGCGTACTTATATTGACAGGTAGTTGTTCATGTACCATCACTCTGCAGCTTATTTTCCTATGCCCTCCATTTTCTACACATAAGATCTATATTTACTCTTACCATAAGGTTGGATAACACCGATGGTACTGAAGAAGTTTAGCTATGCATTGCTCTTGGCTGTACCTTTTGCTTGTATCCTTGTACTTACATTTATAGCTACTTGGTTATGTAGCATCACTCTTCATCTTATCTTAAATATTCTCCATTTTTTCTGATATTGTCACATCTATATTTATTCTTAACAAAATGTAGAATAAAGGCAATGCTTATGAAGAAGATTATGTGGTAAACTTCTTGAATTGCCCCCCCCCCCATCAGAATGGACAAGGGCTTTATAGAGCTTGCCTTCACCAATAATATAAGTTTGTCCTTCTCAAGCCTTCAAACTTTGTTGTGTATATTTGGTTAGGCATGACTGCAACAGCTATTTATTTTTGGTGTGTGCATCAAATTGCATGTTTAAAGTTTATTATGTACTCCAGTTCATAAACAAAAGTTTGTCCTTCTCAATTTAAGTTTTCAGTTGTACCACCAAGTTCCTTCTTCATACCATGTAAATTAAACTACACAGAGCAAGTGATCTTATTTTGCCAATATAAAATGGGATAAATTGACAGCACACTAACCATTAATACTTATGAGTTCTTGATCTGTAATCCAGTGGTGTCGTGAAGCTGCCAACTCCTTCACAATGTCATTTCCTGCCATGTCTTGACCTGAACAATACCATATTGTGTTAATGCTATTTTAAACTGTGTCACTTTATTCATCAGTAAGAAATGTGATGAATTGTCATCACTGATACTTATATGTGAAAAACTTGTCATCTGTCTGCTTGTTTATCTTTCAGAGTGAGGAGGATATAAATGTCAAACAAGTGCAGTCTCACCAGCTTGCTAAGCTGCTTGCGCTGCAGCTCCCGAGTAGGGCTAACCTTTCTTGAACTCTATTGAAGTGATGTTGGTTTTGTATATTATTTTGTCGGCGTGTTTAGTTGCACTGGTGGCGATCTTTGATGCCCAGTGTACGTAATCTACTGTCTGCTTGTGCTTTATTATCATAGTGGCGAACTTTGATGCCCAGTGGATGTAATATGCCGTAATTTCTTTATTGTATAGTCTAGGTTTTTTTCTTATTCACGATGTTGCAGTTATTTTACTGTATATATATCCTGTCTTCGCAGTAAACTGGCCAAACCGTAAAATTACTGTACATAATTAGGCTGTCATGCAAATCACCATGTATGATCCGCATCGTGGGCCCTGTCATCTTGGTTCGTAAACAGGCCTAAATGTAAACTGGCCCACTAGTAGATTCGGACCTTTAATAGCCGAGTAAACCCTCGGCCCTATTTTCCCAAGAAAACTCAATGGGCCTTTAGGAGGCTGAAAAGTAGGTTGGGCTTGAATCGTGCCGAACAGCTCACATGCCGGCAGCAGGCCAAAATAGATCCCGGCCCATGAATGCGCCAATCAAATCACGGGCTTATAACAGGCCAAAATTGTCTCAGTCCTTGTTTGGCCCAATCAGATTATCGGCTGCGAGTAGCTCGGATGCAAACCGGGCCGTAGTTAGGCCCAACTATATGACGGGCTTTTAACAGGCCGATATTAATATAGGACTGAAATGTTGAACGGACCCTTAATAGGCCGAAACTAATATCGGGACGAATTACTAAATGGGCCTTTAGCAAGTGGGCCCAAAAGCATAGCATCAAGTTGACGGGCCGAATCTGATATGGGCCATAATTTAGCCCAAAGCCTCTTAAAGGGCCAGACCTGATCTGGGCCGTAATTTGGCCCAGATCGTGGTAGGCTTTTAACAAGCCAGATCTCATATGGCCAATTATTAGGCCCGAAACATGGCAGGCCATTAATGGACCGGGTCAAATATGGGCCGGCATTTGACCCAAAATATGGCAGCCAGTTAATGGGCCGGCCTACTAGGGTCCTCAAAATCTTGTGGGCCTACAGCTATGCCGGCCCATTAATGTTGGCGAAATCTCATGGGCCTTTAGATGGGCTGTCCCATTATGGTACACAAAAATTTTGTGGGCCTTCACCTAGGCCTGCCCATTATGACCCGCAAAAATCTTGTGGGCCTTTACCTGGGCCGGCCCATTATGACCCGCAAAATCTTGTGGGCCTTTAGCTGGGCCCGCCCATTATGGTTCGCAAAATCTTGTGGGCCTTTAGTTGGCCCGGCCCATTATGGTCTGTAAAATCTTGCGGGCCTTTAGTTGGGCCGGCCCATTTAAACTTTATGGCCCACTTTTGGGCCGGTCCACGTGTCAACATATCATAGGCGCATCTCGCCCATTGGATGAGTGACACCTGTGCCAACGCGGAGCTAACACATGTTTCTGTCAGCCAATCATAATTTTACACGTGGAAAATCGCCATTGGTCGGGGCTGTTAATGGGTTATCGGATCCAAAACCAGACCCGGTAGCTTAACGGCATTCCGTTACGGTGGATGCCACGTGTCGGTCACCCTTGACGAAAGCACTTCTGTGACGCACAAATTATCGTCATGGAAGTGGACACTTCCGTGATGATAATTTTGGCAATGTCATGGATCATTTCTGCGATAGCACAGGTATGACTATCTTGATTCTGTCATAAAATCGTCATGGATGTACATGCATGACAAAAAACATGACCTACTGTGACAAACACGTATCATCACTGAAGTGTATTTTTTTTTGTAGTGTCTAGATGCATGATGGATAGCGGTCGATGTGTGGAGTAATAGTAGTAGATGCAAAATCATCTTGGTCTACTTGTCACGGACATTATGCCTATATACAAGATCATGCCTAGATATTCTCATAACTATGCGCTTTTCTATCAATTGTTCGACAGTAATTTGTTCACCCACCGTAGAATCTGCTATCTTGAGAGAAGCCACTAGTGAAACCTATGGCCCCCGGATCTATCTTCCATCATATTAATCTTCCATCAACTAGTTATCTTTACTGTTCTTTTATTTTGCAATCTTTACTTTTCAATCTATACAAAAAAAATACCAAAAATATTTATCTTATTATCTCTATCAGATCTCACTTTTGCAAGTGGCCGAGAAGGGATTGACAACCCCTTTATCATGTTGGTTGCAAGGTTCTTATTTATTTGTGCAAGTACGAGGGATTTGCGTGTGGTCTCCTACTGGATTGATACCTTGGTTCTCAAAAACTGAGGGAAATACTTACGCTACTTTGTTGCATCACCCTTTCCTCTTCAAGGGAAAAACAACGCATGCTCAAGAGGTAGCAAGAAGAATTTCTGGCGCCGTTGTCGGGGAGATCTACGCACAATTCAAGACATGCCAAGTACCCATCACAAACTCTTATCCCTCGCATTACATTATTTTCCACTTGCCTCTTGTTTTCCTCCCCCCCCCCACTCCACCTTTGCCGTTTTATTCGCCCTTCTTTTCCGTTCGCCTCTTTTCGCTTGCTTCTTGTTTGCTTGTGTGTTGGATTGCTTGTTCGTCACTATGGCCCAAGACAATACTAAATTGTGTGAATTTTCCAATACCAACAATAACAATTTTATTAGCACTCTAATTGCTCCTATTACCAATGCTGAATCTTGTGAAATCAATGATGCTCTACTAAACCTTGTTATGAAAGATCAATTTTCTAGCCTTCCTAGCAAAGATGTCGCTACCCATCTACACAACTTTGTTGATTTGTGAGATATGCAAAAGAAGAGAGATGTGGATAATGATATTGTTAAATTGAAGCTATTTCCGTTTTCGCTTAGAGATCGTGCTAAAACTCGGTTCTCTTCTTTGCCTAAAAATAGTATTGATTCATGGAATAAGTGCAAATATGCCTTTATCTCTAAGTATTTTCCTCCCGCTAAGATTATCTCTCTTAGAAATGATATTATGAATTTTAATCAACTTGATTGTAAGCATGTTGCACAAGCTTGGGAGAGGATGTTATTAATGATACATAATTGCCCTACACATGGTTTGAACTTTTGGATGATTAAACTTTTATGGTGGATTGAATTTTGCTTCTAGAAATATTTTAGATTCGGCCGCGGGAGGCACTTTCATGGTAATCACTTTAGGAGAAGCTACTAAACTCCTAGATAATATTATGGTTAATTACTCTCAATGGCACACCGAAAGATCCACTAGTAAAAAAGTCCATGCGATTGAAGAGATTAATGTTTTGAGTGGAAAGATGGATTAACTTATGAAATTATTTGCTAATAAGAGTGTTTCTTCTGATCCTAATGATATGCCTTTGTCCACGTTGATTGAGAATAATAATGAATCTATGGATGTGAATTTTGTTGATAGGAACAATTTTGGCAACAACGCATATAGAGGAAATTTTAATTCTACACCGTTCCCTAGTAATTCCTCTAATAATTATGGTAATTCCTACAACAACTCTTATGGAAATTTTAATAAGATGCCCTCTGCTTTTGAGACTAGTGTTAAAGAATTTATGAAATGGCAAAAGAATTTCAATGCTTTGCTTGAAGAAAAATTGCTTAAGATTGATGAGTTGGTTACGAACGTGGATAGAATTTCTCTTGATGTTGATTCATTGAAACTTAGATCTATTCCACCTAAGAATTATATCAATGAGTCTCTCAAAGCCATGAGAATTTCCATTGATGAGTGCAAAGAAAGAACCGGTAGGATGCATGCTAAAAGAGATTGCTTTGTGAAAGCGTGTTCTTCTAGTGTTCGTGATAATAAAGATGAAGATATAAAAGTGATTGATGTGTCTCCAATTAAATCCTTGTTTCCTAATATGAAACTTGATAAAGATGGGACTGGAGATGAGTCAACTTTAGTTAAGAGGTGTCCCAATGATTCAGAGTTTTTAGATCTTGATGCAAAAATTGTTAAAAGTGGGATTGAAGAGGTCAAAACTTTACATAGCAATGAACCCAATATTTTGGATTTCAAGGGATTAAATTATGATAATTTATCTTTGATAGATAGTATTTACTTGTTGCAATCCTTGCTAAATTTTCCTCATGCTTATAGTCAAAATAAAGCTTTAACCAAACACATCGTTGATGCTTTAATGCAATCTTATGAAGAAAAACTTGAATTAGAAGTTTCTATCCCTAGAAAACTTTATGATGAGTGGGACCTACTATTAAAATTAAAATTAAAGATCATGAATGTTATGCTTTGTGTGATTTGGGTGCCAGTGTTTCCACAATTCCTAAAACTTTGTGTGATATGTTAGGTTTCCATGAACTTGATGATTGTTCTTTAAATTTGCATCTTGCGGATTCTACCATTAAGAAACCTATGAGAAGTATTAATGATGTTCTTATTGTTGCAAATGGAAATTATGTGCCCGTAGATTTCATCATTCTTGATATAGATTGCAATCCTACATGTCCTATTATTCTTGGTAGACCTTTCCTTAGAACGATTGGTGCAATTATTGATATGAAAGAAGGAAATATTAGATTCCAATTTCCGTTAAGGAAAGACATGGAACACTTTCCTAGAAATAAAATCAAATTACCTTATGAATCTATTATGAGAGCCACTTATGGATTGCCTACCAAAGATGGCAATACCTAGATCTATTCTTGTATCATGCCTAGCTAGGGGCGTTAAACGATAGCGCTTGTTGGGAGGCAACCCAATTTTATTTTATTTTCTTTTACTTCTTTTTAGTAATAAATAAATCATCTAGCTTCTAGTTAGATGTGGTTTTGTGTTTTAATTAGTGGTTGTGCCAAGTTGAACCTTTGGGAAGACTTGGGTGAAATCTTTGCGATCTTGCTGTAAAAAAACAGAAACTTTTGCGCTCACGAGATTAGCTGCCATTTTTTTACTGGAGAGTGCTTTTAAGTTAATTATTTTTTTAAATGATTAATACACAAATTCCTCACGTCCACCAATTTATTTCAGAATTTTTAGAGTTACAGAAGTACTCAAAAGTTACAGATTACTACAGACTGTTCTGTTTTTGATAGATTCTGTTTTTCGTGTGTTGTTTGCTTATTTTGATGAACCTATGAGTAGTATCG
>LR738710.1:198231984-198279216 GCA_902687465.1 Secale cereale | reverse complement strand
GGGGTATGAACCATAGAGAAGTTGGGACACAGTAGGTTTAAAACCAATATAAATACAGAATGAGTTCAATACATTACCTTAAAGTGGTGGTTTGTTTTCTTATACTAACGGAGCTCACGCGATTTTCTGTTATGTTTTGTGTTGTGAAGTTTTCAAGTTTTTGTGTAAGGATTTGATGGACTATGGAACAAAGAGTGACAAGAGCCTAAGCTTGGGGATGCCCAAGGCACCCCAACATAAAATCCAAGGACAACCAAAAGCCTAAGCTTGGGGATGCCCAGGAAGGCATCCCATCTTTCGTCTTCGTCTATCGCTAACTTTACTTGAGACTATTTTTTTTCACCACATGATATGTGTTTTGCTTGGAGCATCTTGTATGATTTGAGTCTTTTCTTTTTAGTTTACCATAATCATCCTTGATGTACACACCTTTCGGGAGAGACACACATGAATTAGAATTTATTAGAATACTTTATGTGCTTCACTTATGTCTTTTGAGCTAGATAGTTTTGCTCTAGTGCTTCACTTATATCCTTTTAGAGCACGGCAGTGGTTTTTTTTATAGAAATAATTGATCTCTCATACTTCACTTATATTATTTTGAGAGTCCTTTAGAATAGCATGGTAATTTGCTTTGGTTATAAAATTAGTCCTAATATGATAGGCATCCAAGATGGGTATAATAAAAACTTTCATATAAAGTGCATTGAATACTATGAGACGTTTGATACTTGATGATTGTTTTGAGATATGAGGATGGTGATATTAGAGTCATGCTAGTAGAGTAGTAGTGAATTTGAGAGATACTTGTGTTGAGGTTTGCAAGTCCCGTAGCATGCACGTATGGTAACCGTTGTGTGACAAATTCGAAGCGTGGGGTATTTCATTTATTGTCATCCTTTGTGTGGAGGTCGGGATCGCGTGATGGTTAACTCCTACCAATCCTTCCCCTAGGAGCATGCGTGTAGTACTTTGTTCTGATGAATTGTAGATTTTTGCAATAAGTATGTGAGTTCTTTATGACTCATGTTGAGTCCATGGATTATACGCACTCTCACCCTTCCACCATTGCTAGCCTCTCTTGTACCGCACAACTTTCGCCAGTACCATACACCCACCATATATCTTCCTCAAAACAGCCACCACACCTACCTATCATGGCATTTCCATAGCCATTCCGAGATATATTGCCATGCAACTTTCCATCGTTCCATTTATTATGACACACTACATCATTGTCATATTGCCATGCATGATCATGTAGTTGACATCGAATTTGTGGCAAGGCCACCATGCATATTTTTCACACATGTCACTCTTGATTCATTGCACATCCCAGTAAACCGTCGGAGGCATTCTTATAGAGTAATATTATGTTCTAGTATCGAGTTGTAATCCTTGATTTGTAAATAAATAGAAGTGTGATGATCATCATTATTAGAGCATTGTCCCGAAAAAAGGCCAAATAAAAATAAGGAAGGCCCAAAAAAAGAAAATAAAAATAAAAATAAGGGGGGGACAATGCTACTATCTTTTTTCCACACTTGTGCTTCAAAGTAGCAGCACGGTCTTCATGATAGAGAGTTTATTGTTTTGTCACTTTCATATACTAGTGGGAATTTTCATTATAGAACTTCTCTTGTATATTCCAACGATGGGCTTCCTCAAATGCCCTAGGTCTTCATGAGCAAGCAAGTTGGATGCACACCCACTTAGTTTCTTTTGTTGAGATTTCATACATTTATAGCTCTTGTGCATCCGTTGCATGGCAATCCCTACTCACTCACATTGATATCTATTGATGGGCATCTCCATAGCCCATTGATACGCCTAGTTGATGTGAGACCATCTTCCTCCTTTTTTCTTCTCCACAACCACCACTCTATTCCACCTATAGTGCTATATCCATGTCTCACGCTCATGTATTACGTGAAAGTAGAAAAAGTTCGAAAAAATTAAAGTATGAAACAATTGCTTGGCTTAAACCAAGGTTGTGCATGATTTGGGTATTTTGTGTGACGAAGATGGAGCATAAATAAACTATATGATTTTGTAGGGATGAACTTTCTTTCGCCGTGTTATTTTGAGAAAACATAATTGCTTTGTTAGTATGCTTGAAGTATTGTTATTCTTATGTCAATTTAAACTTTTGTCTTGAATCTTTCGGATCTGAACATTCATGCCACAATAAAGGAAATTACATTGAGAATTATGTTGGGTAGCATTCCACATCAAAAATTCTATTTTTATCATTTACCTACTCGAGGACGAGTAGGAATTAAGTTTGGGGATGCTTGATACGTCTCCAACGTATCTATATTTTTTTATTATTCCATGCTATTATATTATCTGTTCTGGATGTTTAATGGGCTTTATTATGCACTTTTATATTATTTTGGGACTAACCTACTAACCCAAGGCCCAATGCAAATTGTTGTTTCTTGCCTATTTTGGTGTTTCACAAAAAAGGAATATCAAACGGAGTCCAAATGGAAAGAAACCTTCGCGAGGATCGTTTTTGGAACGAACGCAACCCAGAAGACTTGATGTCTGGGAAGCCACGAGGCGGCCACGAGGCAGGAGGGCGCGCCCGAGGGGGTAGGCGCGCCCCCCACCCTCATGGGCCCCTCGTAGCTCCACCGACGGACCTCTTCCTCCTATATATACTCATATACCCTAAAAACATCTGAGAGCACCACGAAACCCTATTTCCACCACGGCAACCTTCTATACCGTGAGATCCCATCTTGGGGCCTTTACTGGAGCTCCATCGGAGGGGGAATCGATCATGGAGGGCTTCTGCATCAACACCATAGCCTCTCCGATGAGTTGTGAGTAGTTTACCAGAGACCTTCGGGTCCATAGTTATTAGCTAGATGGCTTCTTCTCTCTCTTTGGATCTCAATACAAAGTTCTCCTCGATCTTCTTGGAGATCTATTCAATATAATACTTTTTGCGGTGTGTTTGTCGAGATCCGATGAATTGTGGGTTTATGATCAAGATTATCTATGAAAAATATTTGGTTCTTCTCTGAATTCTTATATGTATGATTTAATATCTTTGCAAGTCTCTACGAATTATCAGTTTGGTTTGGCCTACTAGATTGATCTTTCTTGCAATGGGAGAAGTGCTTAGATTGGGGTTCAATCTTGCGGTGTCCTTTCCCAGTGACAGCAGGGCCAGCAAGGCACATATTTTATTGTTGCCATCAAGGATAAAAATATGGGGTTTATATCACATTGCATGAGTTTATCCATCTACATCATGTCATCTTGCTTAAGGCGTTACTCTATTCTTATGAACTTAATACTCTAGATGCATGCTGGATAGCGGTCGATGTGTGGAGTAATAGTAGTAGATGCAGAATCGTTTCGGTCTACTTGTCATGGGCGTGATGCCTATATACATGATCATGCCTAGATATTATCATAACTATGTGCTTTTCTATCAATTGCTCGACAGTAATTTATTCACCCACTGTAGAATCTGCTATCTTGAGAGAAGCCACTAGTGAAACCTATGGCCCCCGGGTCTATCTTCCATCAAATTAATCTTCCATCAACTAGTTGTCTTTACTGTTCTTCTATTTTGCAATCTTTACTTTTCAATCTATACAACAAAACTACCGAAAATATTTATCTTATTATCTCTATCAGATCTCACTTTTGCAAGTGGCCGAGAAGGGATTGACAACCTCTTTATCGCGTTGGTTGCAAGGTTCTTATTTGTTTGTGCAGGTACGAGGGATTTGCGTGTAGTCTCCTACTGGATTGATACCTTGGTTCTCAAAAACTGAGGGAAATACTTATGCTACTTTGCTGCATCACCCTTTCCTCTTCAAGGAAAAAACAACGCATGCTCAAGAGGTAGCAGTAGTCCGCATCATCCATTCTAGTCCGGTTAAGCTATTCCATTGTACTCCGTGAAACGATAGCTGGTGAATTGCCTCAGGCTGGTATGAAGAGTTTCAATTAACTATGTATCAAAAGTAATTCTTTTTTCCACTTAAGGTAATAATTCTACGAGTCACCTCCTCTTAGATGTCTCGTTATGGTATCATCGCAACTCAACTCCTCGCTACCTTGACAACCGTTCACCACCTTCTTAAGTGTGGAATTGTTGCCTACCTAGTGAATCTTCATCATCTATTTCACTCCATCCCTCTCGATGTATGCTTCGTGTCTCAGCTCGAGAGATGTTTCAATGTCTCACTCCATAAGTTGACCCTGAGTTGTTCGTTCTTTGAGAAGATCGATCCTTCTAGAGTTTTCCCTTTCCTCTCATTGTCATGTTGGTTGGAGTTCTTAGAGCAAGACATCGAGACAAAGATGGTGATCGAATCAATGTTCTAATGAAGTGCAACCTGGATCATGAAGATTGTGTTAGTTTGTGTCCCCCCCCCCTTCATCTTACTCTACGCTTGAATCTCGGGACGAGATTCTTGTTTAGTGGGGGTGAGTTGTGTGACGCTCGAAGACCGACGTCCCAGAAGATTCCAGAAGATTCTAGATGTTCCGGGTTGCCCGTGTGTTTCTTTTCGCTTGTGTTATTTATTTTTTGCATTGCATCATGTCATCATGCCATCATGTCATTTTTATTTTGCATCTCAACCTAAACAAATTGTGTGGACCTTCGGTCCATTTAAATCGAGGGAAGATGTCTTCTCTTTATAACATATAAAAGCCTCTCAATATTTAGGGAGCTATATGGAAATATTCCATTGTTTGGAATTACCCGCAACACACTTGCAATATTTCCCCATGCTTCTTTAATTCTAGTTTCACCGTCAAAACCTTGCCAATAATTCTTTCCGTTGTTTCGAGGTTCCTCCGAAAATTCGAACATTTTTGGACACTTCAATCATCAAGTCTTAGTTCAAAACTATTTGAATTAAATTCAAATATGTTTGAATTATTTTTCCAATCACGCCTTTTCTATTTTTCTCGGACCGTGCTCTTTTTATGAGCCCGAGAAAAATATTAACCCCTTTTGCAACTTTGACCCTAACCCTCCTTTTTTTTTCCTTTCGTCCTTCTCTTTATTTTCTCTTCTGCTAAAAGTTTCAGCAGCAGTAAGTAGAGCAGCCGGCCCAACACCCCCTCTTCTGGCCCATCTCCTTCCTCCCTCTCCTCCTGGCCCAGCCGGCCACTTTTCTCCCTTTGGCCCAACACCGAACCCTAAGGCCTAGGCCCGCACTCCTCTAAACCCTAGCTCTCCCAGCGCTCGCTCCCTTCGCTCCCTGTTTCCCTCGCTCACCGCCGCCACTCCTCCCTCTCTTCCCCTCGTACGCCGCCGCACCCTTGCCTCTGCCTCGCTCGTCCCTACCTCTCTCTGCCCGATTCCCTCATCGCGCGGCCTCCTCCTCGTCCAGAGGCCAGGCTCCCGCGGCCTCATCCTCCCTCCGTTTCAGCGCGCCCCAGCGCCGCTTGCCTTTCCTCTCCTCCTTCGCCTGGCGCCAAGGTCGCGGCCAGCCAGGGCCCCGAGCGCCCCGCCTCGTCAGGTGATAGCCGCCCCGCCGTCCAGCGCCCGGCCAGGGGCCCTCGCCTCCGTCCCCTCTGGTCCTCCTCTCCAGCACCGCGGGGCTGCACCGCTCCGCCCGCGAGCCGGCCGCCCCTTCCTCCAGCAGTCGCCGGTCGCCGCAGGAGTCCAGCTCTGACGCGCCCCATCTCCCGCCTCTGCACCGGCCAGGCCGCGGCCTCCCTCCTCCGTGCCTCCCCAGGCCCGAGCGCCTCCAGCGGTCACCTCCGCTCCAGCGCCTCCGGCCCCCCTCCGGGCGCATCGCCAAGGCCGGCGCCGCCTCGTTCTCTGCACCTCCGATGCCCTGGAACCTGGCCTCAGCACCGCAGCTCCTCGGTTCCCTCCTCTGCAGCGCCAAAACCCGCGCTGCTGCTGTGTTTTTTTTTTCGCCATGCCGCTGCATGGTCTCGTCGCCCCGTGCTACTGTGTTCCGTGTTTGGTGGTGTTGTTCTTTTGTTGTGTTGCCGTGCTACTGTTTTGACAGAAGAAACGAGTACAACTACATAACGACGACCGAACATCTACGGGAAAACGAGCTCGTGAACGGCTACGGAACGTGTACCCCTACGTCGACGACGATCCCGACAAGTACCACTACCGTCGACATGTACATCTACGAGAACGTCTACCGTCGCCCGAACGTCTACGACCGTGTACAACTACGACCGAGTCCGAGACCGGCAAGACCGTGTACGACTACGCCCGGTGTTGCGGCAAGTACCTCTTCATGACCCGAACGAGTACCACGACGACCCGAACGACTACGAACGGAACCACTACTTCCGCTACCGTCGCCCGAGTACAACTACCGCCTCGAGAACGACTACTTCCTCTACTTCCACTCCTTCCTCTACGATCTCGAACCGCCCCGAAACGCACGCTTCAAAGGTATAACCCCGAGACGTGACCCGTGAGATGTTTGCTCGTGTTGTATGAAATGTCTCCCGTGTGTGCTCCGTGTCCGTTTCGTCCCTTTTGTTGTTCCTCGGTTGCCTCGTCACCGACTCGTGGGAACCCAGGCAACGGGATCGCCCCACCTTTCATCTCGTTTGACTCGCTCACACCATCTTTCTTTTGCTCCGGACTCTCAACGAGTTACCGAAACCGAGATGTTGCTGTTGCGTCATTTTCGGATCGTTGCCGTGGCACTCTTTTCATTCCACCACGGTGACAATGCTTCATATCTCTCTTGTCAACCTTTTAATAAAACTTGCATAAACTTAATCATGTCAGCCGCATCATGTTAACAACCTTATATGTGTGAATTGTTGTTGCTTATAATTAATAAACATGCTCATGGGGATTTTCCGGATATGATGTTGTTGTTATTTTCCGGCCTCATTTAAAATGTCTTAATAGTGTAGTTTTATTATGCTTCACCTCTTGCCATGTTAAAAAACATTTAATCTTGTCTTGTAAATAACGAGAGTCAACTAAATAATTAAATGTGGTGTTTTGTCAATATGCAACTCGTTGCATATTGAGCTCCATTTAACTTGTAGTTTTGTTTGTGCATCTTGCCATGCCATGCATATTAAACCGGACATGCATCATGCTTGGATGTGCATCGTATGCCATGTTTAAGCTTGTGTGTTTACCGTGTTGTTTCTTCTTTCCGGTTGCTTCTCTTGTTAGCTTCGGTTTCGTTCCGGAGTTGTGAGGATTCGCTCGACTGTTGCTCCGTCTTCTTCATGGACCCGTTCTTCTTCTCTGTGGAATCCCAGGCAAGATGACCGAACCCGGATACCATTACTATCTTTGCCTATTGCTAGAGTATCGTTCTTTAGTCTTGCCTCGATGCCCATGTTCTTCTTGTCAGCCTCCTACTTGTAACCATTGCCATGTTTAACCACCCTACCTACGCAAACCGTTGCTTGGCTAAGTACGCTTCGCTCAGCCCCTCTTATAGCATTGTTAGTTGCACGTGAAGATTGAAGATGCTTGCTTCATGTTGAAGTTGTTGGGTTATATCACACTATATAAATGCTTAAAATGAAATCATCTATATACTGGCAGGGTGGAAGGCTAAGCCTTTTGCTTGGTGTTTTGTTCCACTCATGCCGTTAGGAACCGTATAAACCGGTGTTATGTTCCTTGATTATGCGTTCCTAACATGGTTGGGGTGTATGGGACCCCCTTGATAAACCGCTAAGTGCTAAGTCTTTTCCAGCAAGTCCCAACATTTGGTACTATTTGCCTCATAATAAAAACTTAATTAAATAATTAAATTTGCATAGGGGGTCGCACCCTCGGGTTCTTAATTCTACATAGCAGGGGGGGCCAGCGCTGATGGTGTTGGTCCCAAACGGGGGTCCTGCAGGGCCGCCTTGGGGCAACCCGAGGTATCTGGTATAACCTGTAGCATCGCCCATCCGGTCGTGTCCTGAGACTTAGATACGCGCGGCTACTATCAGGGTGTCGACACGCCGGGAGGATTTGCTGGATTAGCCTTACCTTAGTTCGGTTTAACTTGAGCATGGGATTCCGAGAATACTCGGGTCTTCCCACCTATGGAGTTGCGACTCCGCGGATCGTGGGCTTGTAATGGGTCAAGTTGGAACACCCCTGCAGGGTTTGAACTTTCGAAAGCCGTGCCCGCGGTTATGTGGCAGATGGGAGCTTGTTAATATCCGGTTGTAGATAACTTGACACAATGTTTCAATACACTACCAGCGTGTGTACCGTGACTGTCAATTTCCGAATAGGGATTCGGGAGTTGAACACGGTGGGGTTATGTTTGACCGGCTTTAGTTAGGATCACTTCGTGATCATCTCTCGACCGAGGCACTTCTCTTCTCGCTCTCTTTTACGTAAGTTAGTGCTAGTTGCTGCTGCAGACTCTTGTTGTTCCTTCACCTCTTGTTCTTCTTCAGCCTTGTCCTCACCCAAGGCTTAAATAGTCGTGTTACCCGGGAACGGGATTGCTGAGTCCTCTGTGGCTCACAGTTACTTCACCACACCAGATGCAGGTTCAGCCGAGTTCGATGCAGGAGTTGGATCAGTTCTTCACCGGGAGCTCGATGAAGAGTTTTGGCTGTATGCTTGTGACGTTTTGATGATCAGTAGTGGTTTCTACTAGGATTCGATCCTGACCTGTGGCTTTATGTTGTTTTGGTATCTTTCTTTTGGATCTTCACCCGTAGTCGGGTTGTGATGTTCTGAATGATGATTGCTTATGTAATGTATTGTGTGAAGTGGCGAGTGTAAGCCAACTATCTCCTTTTGCAATTTAATCCCTCTTTTACATGAGTCGTGCAAAGATACCAAACTTGAGATCATTCTAGGATGGGCTTATACCTTTAAGTCATGCCTCGACACGTAGGAGGTATAGTCCCATCCTGGGCATTACAAGTTGGTATTCAGAGCCTTCTCCGACCTAGAAGCCCCCACTGATTGATCGAATCGTTGATGGTTGAGTCTAGGCACATACTTGAAAAATGTTTTGAGTCCTATATTTATATCAGGGAGTAGGAATTCTTTGCTTCTCATCCCCTTTCACTCTGGTGAGGACTCCTGACGTCTACTCTTGCCTCTTCTACTTTCAAAATTGCACCAAATTTTTTTTAGGATCCCGCGAGTATTCTGGGATTGTTTCGATGTTCTTGTGACAAGGATATTGTTCTCGATGCCTCCTGTTACCGAGGAGTTGAGCTTCGGGGTATTGTTGTCACAAGCATATTGCGGCAGTACTAAATACTTAAGACGGCCGACATCGAAAATCTCTCCTATACGGCCAGTGGCAAGATAACCCCGACATCACCCTGTACTGGGGAGGTAGCTCGAGAGTATTGCCATAGCTTGTTATAGTGGATGCTTTTCGAAGGTCCGAGGTACACAGTTTCCGAGAAAGACTGGTTATGTGTTGAAGGATGGATACACCTGGATGTAGGTTTAGAGTTGATTGCGCGGTGCTTCCCGTGTATCCCCAACACCTGATTGCATAACTGGAAACTTTCGGAAATCTATAGGTGGGTTCATCCAGTAGTTCTAGGCATTCTTTCAACGGATGCACGATATGAAGTTTGGGGTTCTATATTGAGTGAAGTGGTTTTATGGACTTGTTCTGATCGGGAGTTGCATCTTAAAGGGTCCTTGGCTATGCTGATCCAGGGATTGCAAAACCCTTTTGTAACACGTTCCATGAGCTTTCAGCACGAAGATGTCGAACGAAACTTCTATCTTGTATTTGTTCTATCTGATCCTTGTTCCTTTTTTTATTATTTACCTTTTGTTCTCCAAGTGGATTCTCGACAAGTTGATGTAACTACGGAATTCATCCATTCAATTCTCTGTTCGGATGATATTGTGAAGATCATGTTGCATATCTATCCTTTGTTTTTGTTTTGATTCGGGTATTCGAGTTGCTTCAATGTCAAATGTTGATTCCATACCTTTCCTAATCGGTGTTCTCATATTTCTATGGGAGTGCTAGTCCTTCTTGACCATCGAGATATTCATGTTAATTCTTTTCAACCGGTGTCCATTTTGTTCATCCCAAGTTGTCTTTGTTTTCCCCACCCTCCCACCCTTTTTCTTCTTGGAGTCAGTAATTCTCAGAAGAAGTATCCATTTTATTCATGTGATGTTTCTTCATTCTTTTCCTTCAATGTTCTTATCCGGTGATTTATCGTGAAGATGCTCAAGAGCTTCAAGTTCATCATTCTTTTGTTCTCATAATTCTGCCGGTGGATGTAATTCAAGATTTCGGTGTTGATCTTATCCTTTTCCTCGTTTCACAATGCTTTCTTATTCCGGTGCATCAATTAATCATTCTCCTCTTGTTATTCATATCCGGAGTGCTGAAGATTCATAATTCCATTCTTAATCCATTCAAGCTATTTTTTTAGATTGTTATCTTATTCAAGCCATTAAATTCAACCGGTGCAATATCTCTTAAGCAATCTTTTCCAACGGTGATTTTCTTTTGAGTGGGCCCTAACCCACAGGTCTTTTTCCAGGATCTTACCTGACTCTTCTATTTTTCCGGAGTATTCTGAAATTCTTTTCAAGTGTGACGTAAGAATGATTCCCATCAGTCACATGCCTTCTCCAAGATCGCTTTCAAATTCTTGTTCATAATTGGTTCAACTTTTTAATTCTTCATTCCGGAGTGCTCAACAATTCTTATGGCATTTCTCGTCTTCATTCTCAACATTTGAAGATCGGAGAAGTGTTTCTCTTAAATCTTGGCCCGTTCTCTCAAGAGTTGTGGTTCTAGCTTCATGCCATCCTCATTATTGTTCCGATTGTGAGGAACTCTTTTATACCATCCGAAGCATTTCATGAATTCTTCCTATTGTGATCCTCCGAAGGCCATCATTTCAGAATATTTCTTCGTTCTCTGTTTGCAACTTCGTCCTCCAACTATTCTTCATTGCTGCCTCTTCGTTCGTCTCCTTTTTTCTTACGGTGGTTCTTTCAAGTTTACTCTTCCGTTGTTATCGTGTTAATTCATTTGTTCTTTCATAATCCTACCGGTGGTTCGCTCAATCCGAGGTTGTAATAGATCTCTCTTTAATTCTTTCCAACGAGAATAAGTAGTTTGTCAAATCCTTTGGTTGTCATCAATTTAAATTGGTGAAGGAGATGCATAACATAATTCTTATTCTTATTCCTTTAAGGTGACTTAACTCTTTGTCTGGAGCTTGTTCATCATATCATATCCTTGGTTCTAAGTTTTTCATCTTGTCTTCCGGAGCTCCAAGTTATTTCAATTATATCATTTCAACCTCCATCTAATTCTTCGCAAGCCTTGAATTTTATTCTTTTCGTCTTTCACTTCTCATGCTTTCATTACCGGAGTTCTCATGGTGGTTCATCATGATTTATTTCATCCTTGAAGTCTTCATCAAGATTCTTGTTGGAGCTCAAGCATTCTTCATCATGCTTTCCAATTACAATTCTTCTCCCTTATTGTTTGAGATGGTGTTATGTCATTTTTGACAATTCCTTCATGTTTTATGATTTACAAGTTGTCAAGAATGAGATATTTAAACCCATCATTTTCTTTGCTCAGGAGATTCTTTCAACCCCTCATTTTTATCTCTTGGAGTTATTTTGGGTTGTATTTCACCTAAAAGCTTTCCCTAAGGATTGTTGCAATTATGGTGCTTATAAATGACCCAAGTTCTTCATTTTTTCATTCCGGTGAATAAGTTTATCGTCTCCTTGTTGATCTCAATCCAAGAAATTCATTCTGTTAGTGGCTGGTTGTCACCTCATAATTCTGAGATATTTTCCATAAGCCCACTTCAAGCTTATTCTTTTCGTTGTTGATTTTTTCCATCAACCACATTCAACCCTTCTTCGTAAGGATGATTTTTCCTAATTCATTCGTGGGAGAAGTTGTCTTTTCTTCTCCGTTCAAGTCTTTCATTGATTTATATGCATTCTTTCATTCCGGAGGCATTGAGATGTTGCTCTCTTTAACCATCATCTCGTTTTTTTATCGAGATCATGTTCTTTCCTTGTTTATCTATTTAACCGGAGTGTTGTATTCTTCACTCAAGTTCTCTCATCTTATCAAGTTTTGTCTCTCTTCTTAACCGGAGTGCGGTCTGAAATCTTTCTTACCCCTTGTGCCATTCTTTCAATTGTTTCGGAGGCAATATGCTGTTGATTTCTTCAAGTATCATCCATCTTCTCAAGTTCTTGTTAATTCCTTCCATTTTCAGACGGAGTGCTGTCCAAATTCGGTCATTCTTATTCCTTGGCTATACCGTTGCAGTTTCATATTCTTTTGTCATCCGTGAGCTATTGTTTCATGTCTTTCAACCTACAAGGTTCTTGTTATGTTCCTTGATCCTCTTTTCTAACGGAGTTTTCATCTTCGTTCATCTCCGTTGCATTCTTTCTTTCAACTTGTTCAACCTCTCAAGGTTCCTTGGTTTCACTAGTCTGTCAAAGAAGCAACTTTGTTTTACCTCTTCTTTTCCGTTTTTACCCAGTGATATCTCTAGGATCTCGGGTCGAGATCCTCTGTTAGTGTGGGAGAGTTGTGACGCCCGAAGACCGACGTCCCAGAAGATTCCAGAAGATTCTAGATGTTCCGGGTTGCCCGTGTGTTTCTTTTCGCTTGTGTTATTTATTTTTTGCATTGCATCATGTCATCATGCCATCATGTCATTTTTATTTTGCATCTCAACCTAAACAAATTGTGTGGACCTTCGGTCCATTTAAATCGAGGGAAGATGTCTTCTCTTTATAACATATAAAAGCCTCTCAATATTTAGGGAGCTATATGGAAATATTCCATTGTTTGGAATTACCCGCAACACACTTGCAATATTTCCCCATGCTTCTTTAATTCTAGTTTCACCGTCAAAACCTTGCCAATAATTCTTTCCGTTGTTTCGAGGTTCCTCCGAAAATTCGAACATTTTTGGACACTTCAATCATCAAGTCTTAGTTCAAAACTATTTGAATTAAATTCAAATATGTTTGAATTATTTTTCCAATCACGCCTTTTCTATTTTTCTCGGACCGTGCTCTTTTTATGAGCCCGAGAAAAATATTAACCCCTTTTGCAACTTTGACCCTAACCCTCCTTTTTTTCCTTTCGTCCTTCTCTTTATTTTCTCTTCTGCTAAAAGTTTCAGCAGCAGTAAGTAGAGCAGCCGGCCCAACACCCCCTCTTCTGGCCCATCTCCTTCCTCCCTCTCCTCCTGGCCCAGCCGGCCACTTTTCTCCCTTTGGCCCAACACCGAACCCTAAGGCCTAGGCCCGCACTCCTCTAAACCCTAGCTCTCCCAGCGCTCGCTCCCTTCGCTCCCTGTTTCCCTCGCTCACCGCCGCCACTCCTCCCTCTCTTCCCCTCGTACGCCGCCGCACCCTTCCCTCTGCCTCGCTCGTCCCTACCTCTCTCTGCCCGATTCCCTCATCGCGCGGCCTCCTCCTCGTCCAGAGGCCAGGCTCCCGCGGCCTCATCCTCCCTCCGTTTCAGCGCGCCCCAGCGCCGCTTGCCTTTCCTCTCCTCCTTTGCCTGGCGCCAAGGTCGCGGCCAGCCAGGGCCCCGAGCGCCCCGCCTCGTCAGGTGATAGCCGCCCCGCCGTCCAGCGCCCGGCCAGGGGCCCTCGCCTCTGTCCCCTCTGGTCCTCCTCTCCAGCACCGCGGGGCTGCACCGCTCCGCCCGCGAGCCGGCCGCCCCTTCCTCCAGCAGCCGCCGGTCGCCGCGGGAGTCCAGCTCCGACGCGCCCCATCTCCCGCCTCTGCACCGGCCAGGCCGCGGCCTCCCTCCTCCGTGCCTCCCCAGGCCCGAGCGCCTCTAGCGGTCACCTCCGCTCCAGCGCCTCCGCCCCCCCTCCGGGCGCATCGCCAAGGCCGGCGCCGCCTCGTTCTCTGCACCTCCGACGCCCTGGAACCTGGCCTCAGCACCGCAGCTCCTCGGTTCCCTCCTCTGCAGCGCCAAAACCCGCGCTGCTGCTGTGTTTTTTTTTCGCCGTGCCGCTGCATGGTCTCGTCGCCCCGTGCTACTGTGTTCCGTGTTTGGTGGTGTTGTTCTTTTGTTGTGTTGCCGTGCTACTGTTTTGACAGAAGAAACGAGTACAACTACATAACGACGACCGAACATCTACGGGAAAATGAGCTCGTGAACGGCTACGGAACGTGTACCCCTACGTCGACGACGATCCCGACAAGTACCACTACCGTCGACATGTACATCTACGAGAACGTCTACCGTCGCCCGAACGTCTACGACCGTGTACAACTACGACCGAGTCCGAGACCGGCAAGACCGTGTACGACTACGCCCGGTGTTGCGGCAAGTACCTCTTCATGACCCGAACGAGTACCACGACGACCCGAACGACTACGAACGGAACCACTACTTCCGCTACCGTCGCCCGAGTACAACTACCGCCTCGAGAACGACTACTTCCTCTACTTCCACTCCTTCCTCTACGATCTCGAACCGCCCCGAAACGCACGCTTCAAAGGTATAACCCCGAGACGTGACCCGTGAGATGTTTGCTCGTGTTGTATGAAATGTCTCTCGTGTGTGCTCCGTGTCCGTTTCGTCCCTTTTGTTGTTCCTCGGTTGCCTCGTCACCGACTCGTGGGAACCCGGCAACGGGATCGCCCCACCTTTCATCTCGTTTGACTCGCTCACACCATCTTTCTTTTGCTCCGGACTCTCAACGAGTTACCGGAACCGAGATGTTGCCGTTACATCATTTTCGGATCGTTGCCGTGGCACTCTTTTCATTCCACCACGGTGACAATGCTTCATATCTCTCTTGTCAACCTTTTAATAAAACTTGCATAAACTTAATCATGTCATCCGCATCATGTTAACAACCTTATATGTGTGAATTGTTGTTGCTTATAATTATTAAACATGCTCATGGGGATTTTCCGGATATGATGTTGTTGTTATTTTCCGGCCTCATTTAAAATGTCTTAATAGTGTAGTTTTATTATGCTTCACCTCTTGCCATGTTAAAAAACATTTAATCTTGTCTTGTAAATAACGAGAGTCAACTAAATAATTAAATGTGGTGTTTTGTCAATATGCAACTCGTTGCATATTGAGCTCCATTTAACTTGTAGTTTTGTTTGTGCATCTTGCCATGCCATGCATATTAAACCGGACATGCATCATGCTTGGATGTGCATCATATGCCATGTTTAAGCTTGTGTGTTTACCGTGTTGTTTCTTCTTTCCGGTTGCTTCTCTTGTTAGCTTCGGTTTCGTTCCGGAGTTGTGAGGATTCGCTCGACTGTTGCTCCGTCTTCTTCATGGACCCGTTCTTCTTCTCTGTGGAATCCCAGGCAAGATGACCGAACCCGGATACCATTACTATCTTTGCCTATTGCTAGAGTATCGTTCTTTAGTCTTGCCTCGAAGCCCATGTTCTTCTTGTCAGCCTCCTACTTGTAACCATTGCCATGTTTAACCACCCTACCTACGCAAACCGTTGCTTGGCTAAGTACGCTTCGCTCAGCCCCTCTTATAGCATTGTTAGTTGCAGGTGAAGATTGAAGATGCTTGCTTCATGTTGAAGTTGTTGGGTTATATCACACTATATAAATGCTTAAAATGAAATCATCTATATACTGGAAGGGTGGAAGGCTAAGCCTTTTGCTTGGTGTTTTGTTCCACTCATGCCGTTAGGAACCGTATAAACCGGTGTTATGTTCCTTGATTATGCGTTCCTAACACGGTTGGGGTGTATGGGACCCCCTTGATAAACCGCTAAGTGCTAAGTCTTTTCCAGCAAGTCCCAACATTTGGTACTATTTGCCTCATAATAACAACTTAATTAAATAATTAAATTTGCATAGGGGGTCGCACCCTCGGGTTCTTAATTCTACATAGCAGGGGGGGCCAGCGCTGATGGTGTTGGTCCCAAACGGGGGTCCTGCAGGGCCGCCTTGGGGCAACCCGAGGTATCTGGTATAACCTGTAGCATCGCCCATCCGGTCGTGTCCTGAGACTTAGATACGCGCGGCTACTATCAGGGTGTCGACACGCCGGGAGGATTTGCTGGATTAGCCTTACCTTAGTTCGGTTTAACTTGAGCACGGGATTCCGAGAATACTCGGGTCTTCCCACCTATGGAGTTGCGACTCCGCGGATCGTGGGCTTGTAATGGGTCAAGTTGGAACACCCCTACAGGGTTTGAACTTTCGAAAGCCGTGCCCGCAGTTATGTGGCATATGGGAGCTTGTTAATATCCGGTTGTAGATAACTTGACACAATGTTTCAATACACTACCAGCGTGTGTACCGTGACTGTCAATTTCCGAATAGGGATTCGGGAGTTGAACACGGTGGGGTTATGTTTGACCGGCTTTAGTTAGGATCACTTCATGATCATCTCTCGACCGAGGCACTTCTCTTCTCGCTCTCTTTTACGTAAGTTAGTGCTAGTTGCTACTGCAGACTCTTGTTGTTCCTTCACCTCTTGTTCTTCTTCAGCCTTGTCCTCACCCAAGGCTTAAATAGTCGTGTTACCCGGGAACGGGATTGCTGAGTCCTCTGTGGCTCACAGTTACTTCACCACACCAGATGCAGGTTCAGCCGAGTTCGATGCAGGAGTTGGATCAGTTCTTCACTGGGACCTCGATGAAGAGTTTTGGCTGTATGCTTGTGACGTTTTGACGATCAGTAGTGGTTTCTACTAGGATTCGATCCTGACCTGTGGCTTTATGTTGTTTTGGTATCTTTGTTTTGGATCTTCACCCATAGTCGGGTTGTGATGTTCTGAATGATGATTGCTTATGTAATGTATTGTGTGAAGTGGCGAGTGTAAGCCAACTATCTCCTTTTGCAATTTAATCCCTCTTTTACATGAGTCGTGCAAAGATACCAAACTTGAGATCATTCTAGGATGGGCTTATACCTTTAAGTCGTGCCTCGACACGTAGGAGGTATAGTCCCATCCTGGGCATTACAAGTTGTCACAACCCTAGCTTACCCTAGCTTAGGCCTTGCCTGTCACTGCATAAGCTTCCCTGCATCATGTTTAAGTTTTATGAAACTTTGAAATGGGGACTGATAAACCCTAGCAGCAAATGAAATTCAACTAAGGTCAAAGTTAAATCTTTTCAATGAACCCAAAATGCCCCTCATAAATGTTCATCATCTTTGTTTTGGTCCAGAACCTCTGCCAAAAATGGTGCACACTTTTCTAAGACACTCTTGGTTATTGAATTTAATCATACACTATTTGTTCTTGAACATTTAAATGATATAAATAATTTTAAATGTCCAAATGATCTTGAAAGTAAATGAGGGCTTTTGGAAATAATCCCAACACAACCCACAAATATTTTCAGGATTTTTGGAAATGCTTTGGCATTTTATTAAAGCCAAAACAATTACAGAAAATAGAAAAACAGAAATAAGAGAGAGAGAGAGAGAGAGTTACCTGGCCTTACCTGGCTGGCCGAGGTCCTGTGCAGCCCAGCTGGCTGCCCAGCCCACCTGGCCACCTCCTCCTGTCGTCTTCCTCCTTGCCTGGAGGACGCGCATGTGCCCGACGCGCGCGCACCGCCGTGCGGCCTGGCTCCTCCCCTACGCGGCCGACGATGCCATGTACATCGCCCTGACCCCCTGGATCTCTCTCACTCTCCCTGGACCCCTTCCCCCTCCTCTGCTCTCTCTCCTGCGCAGCCCGAGCGGAGATCGTTGCCATCGCTCGCCGTTGAGGCACGCAGAGCCTCCCCCTCGACCTCTCGGCGTGCCCAGTAGCTCAGCTACCTCGTCCTCGACCTCCTCACCAAGCCAAGCGACGCCGGAAGGCCTGAAACACCGCCATCGCCGTCTTCTTGAACCTCAGTCCGCCGAGTTCGCCGGCGACCGTGCGCCCACTCCGTTGCTTCCCCAAGCTCACCGAGGCCACCGCTGCACACGCCGTGAGCTTCTCCTTCGATTCCCTCTCTCCCCTTGCTCGTTTGCACCGTGTAGTCGCTGTATCCTTCGAGTCCGAGAGATCTCCGCCTCCGTCCAAGTCACCGGCGCTGCCACAGCTGCTGCCACTCGCGTCCAAGCGTGTCACCGTACTCAGCATGCTCGCAATAGCCGAGCGCACCCACCCGCTAGGCCTGTCGTGCTCCCTAACGCCAAACCCGAGCTCGCGCGAACTCCGGACGCCGCCACGAGCTCGACTCCGGCGAGCTCGCTCCACCACAGCTCCTCCCGCTTGCCCTACCAGATGCGCACGAGCCCCAGCTATGCGTAGAACCAAACCGCGGTCGATTTGGTCGACTGTGGGCAAATCCCGAGCCCCTCTGCCATCTCGGGCTTCACCGGCGACGAGCCGTGGTCCAAGTCCGGTGGGTTTGACCCTCCTAACCAGGGGTTGGACCTCCGCTATGTCACTGACGCGTGGGCCACCCCCCACAGACGCTTTTAGTTAGTATTAGTTTAACACTAATTAACTTAGGTTAGTTAGTTAGTCATTGACGTGTGGACCCCACACGTCAGGTTTGACCTGGACCGCGCCCTGTTGACTCGTTGACGTCAAGATGACGCAGTGCAGACGCAGTAAAGCCTTTCTAGAATTAAAATAAATCAGAAAAGGTTTAGAAATTCTAGAAATTGTTACAAACTTCAAAAAATCACAGAAATTAATCTATAGCTCAGAATGAAAAGATTTATATATGAAAAATGATCAGAAAAATCCAATATATCCATTTGTACTGGTTTCATGCATGATTAAACAACTTAACCTTGTTGTATATATCAAAACATGTTAATGCACTTTGGAAATTCATAGTTTTAATTTAAATTTGAACCTTTGGTTCAAATCAAGTCAAACCATTATGTTGCTAGCTGCATTAGCTCAAATCACAACATATTGCCATGTCACATTCATGCATCATATTGTTGCATTGCATTGATTGTGTTCTTTCTCTATTTGCCGGTATATGTCCCCTTTTCAGTGGACGTACTTCCGACAATGAGTTCGATGACACCGATGAAGAGCTATACTATCTTCAGAAGTGCCAAACAAGCAAACCCCCTTGTTCATTCCGATACAATCCCACTCTCATTCTTCTGCTCTCTTTTGATGCATTAGAACAACAACTATTCAACTGTTACATGATGCGGTAGTTGAACCCCTTTCCTCTGCATGACCTGTCATTGCCAAAGTAAATAGATGAAACCCACTAGCATGAGTAGGAGTTGTTTGAGCCCTGATGTGCCTACTCATTCATGCTAGTTGTCATGCCTACTACTGCTTAGAGTTGAGTCAGGTCTAATTCATCGGGGATGAATTGGAATGTGGTGAACATGTCCTACTATTGAGAGCTAAGTGTGTGAACACGATTTGGTAAAGGTAGCGGTGAGAGGCCATGTAGGAGTACATGTTGGGTTGTCTCACTGAAACCGTCCTCGGGAACTGAGTTATGTGTTTGTGATCCATGAACAGCTACTACCACACTTTAGGCCCTGAAATATGACCCCGCTCGACTTATTGATCCACCTGTCCTCTGTCCAGGAGTTGCAAGTAGTTTCTGGTGTTTATAGTATGCTGGAGGCCGTCCGCAGCGCTGACCCGAGGGGTGGGATGTGATGCGGTAGGCACGTGGCCCAGTGTATTGAGTCGCCCGTTTGGTGCCTCGGGAACCCTGTACACATCGTTCGGGGTCGTAGTGGAAACCTCGGCTGGACTCCCTATGGATGGAACCTGAATAGGAGATAAACCTGGACCAGAGACTTGTGTGGTTAGTCAGGTCGTGGTCTACACCCACATCGGCTTTCGCTTGAAGTCTGCCGAGCACATGGCGTGTGCAGACGCTAAGTGGTGGAAACATGTGTGAAGATGTACACCCTGATACGTCTCTAACGTATCTATAATTTTTTATTGTTCCATGCTATTATATATTCTATTTTGGATGTTTAATGGGCTTTATTATACACTTTTATATTATTTTTGGGACTAACCTATTAACCCAAGGCCCAGTGCAGATTGCTGTTTTTTGCCTATTTCAGGGTTTCGCAGAAAAGGAATATCAAACGGAGTCCAAACGGAATGAAACCTTCGGGAGAGTTATTTTTTGAACCGTATCTTCACGGAAGACTTGGAGTACACGCGAGGGAACGAAGGAGGCGGCCATGAGGGTCCAGGGCGCGCCCCCTCCCCCTGGGCGCGCCCCCCACCCTCGTAGGCCCCCTCTGGCTCCCTTGATGCCCTCCTTTCTCCTATATATATCCATGTACCCTGAAAACATCGAGGCAATAGAGAAAACCCTAATTTCACCGCAACAACCTTTTGTTCCCATGAGATCCCATCTTCGGGCCTATTCCGGAGCTCCGCCGGAGGGGGGATCTTCCACGGAGTGCTTCTACATCAACACCATAGCCTCACCCATGAGTTGTGAGTAGTTTACCACAGACCTTCGGGTCCATAGTTATTAGCTATAGGGCTTCTTCTCCCTTTTTGGATCTCAATACAAAGTTCTCCTCTATCTTCGAGGATATCTATTCGATGTAATCTTTTTGCGGTGTGTTTGTCGAGATCCAATGAATTGTGGGTTTATGATCAAGATTATGTACGAGAAATATTTGATTCTTTTCTGAAATCTTTTATGAATGATTATAATATCCTTGCAAGTCTCTTCGAATTATTGGTTTGGTTTGGCCTTCTAGATATATAGTTCTTGCAATGGGAGAAGTGCTTGGGTTTGGGTTCCATCTTGTGGTGTCCTTTCCCAGTGACAGCAGGGGCAGCAAGGCACGTATTGTATTGTTGCCATAGAGGATAAATAGATGGGGTTTATATCATATTGCTTGAGTTTATCCCTCTACATCATGTCATCTTGCTTAAAGCATTACTCTGTTCTTATGAACTTAATACTCTAGATGCTTGCTGGATAGCGGTCGATGTGAGGAGTAATAGTAGTAGATGCAGAATCATTTCGGTCTACTTGTCACGGACGTGATGCCTATATATAATGATCATGCCTAGATATTCTCATAACTATTCGCTTTTCCATCAATTGCTCGACAGTAATTTGTTCACCCACCGTAAAATTCTGCTATCATGAGAGAAGCCACTAGTGAAACCTATGGCCCCCGGGTCTATTCTCAACATATTAATCTTCCATCTACTTTACTTTGCTTTATTTACTTTCCATTCTTATATCCAAGAAATACCAAAAATATTATACTATCCTATCTATCAGATCTCACTTTCGTAAGTGACCGTAAAGGGATTGACAACCCCTTATCGCGTTGGCTGCGAAGTGCTTATTTGTTTGTGCAGGTGCGAGGGACTCGCGCGTGGTCTCCTACTGGATTGATACCTTGGTTATCAAAAACTGAGGGAAATACTTACGCTACTGTGATGCATCACCCTTTCCTCTTCGAGGGAATACAGCACAAGGTCGAGAAGTAGCAAGAAGAATTTCTGGCGCCGTTGCCGGGGAGGCTTACGCGAAAGTCATATACCAAGTACCTATCACAAACCCTTATCCTTCGCATTACATTTATTTGCCTCTCGTTTTCCTTTCCCCCACTTCACCATTGCCGTTATATTCGCCCCCTTTTTCCGTCCGCCTTTCCGTTTGCTTGTGTTGCTATGTGCCCTCTATCAGCTTGCATCTTCGCTTGCTTAATTTTGGATCCTCGTCCACTTGCTAATCTTTTTAAGAGATCCAATTATGATGAACCAATTGCTAGTGAGTTGTGTGCACTAGATTATCTTTATGAGGTTTTGATTGAAATTCGTGAGTCCGAAAATTGTGATGAAGTGTTGAAAGAAGAAATTTATGAAGTGATTCACGATAGATCTTTTAATGAAAAGCATGATTGCAATGATGTTATTATAAATTCTATTAATATCAATTGTGCTAATGATATGCAAAACCCTAAGCTTGGGGATGCTTATTTTGCCCACTACTTGTTGCAATGATCATGATTGGGGTGATGCTTCTTACGATCTTAAAAACTTATTTAATCCCCATGATGAATGTAAGATTGATAATAATGTTTGGAATAATATTGAAAGTGGGTTTGGTGAGGTCATGACTTTAGTTAATGTTGATCCCACTATTTTGGAAGAGTGTCAACTTCGTATGCATGTGGATCGTGTTGAAAATATGTTTCGTGATAGCTATATTGTTGAAATTCTTATGATCCTACATGCAATTGTTATGAGAGAGGAAAATATGATTGTAGAAATCTTCATGTTACTAAATTACCTCTCTTCATGTTGAGATTGATCTTGTTTCTTTCTTCTTCCTTGCATATGTTAGATCTTGCTTGTCTTACTAATTTGTTTTCCTATAAAATGCCTATGCATAGGAAGTATGTTAGACCTAGACGTGATTTTCACATGCTATATGATGCTCCTTTCATGCTTCAAGTCTTGTCTTTCATGTGAGCATCATTGAATTCTCAAGCCTATCTTAATGGCTATAAAGAAAGAGCTTGTTGGGAGGCAACCCGATTTTCTTTTCTTTGTTTTTGCCTCTGTTTAGGAATAAATATTGCATATAGCTTCTGTTTAGATGTGGTTTTGTGTTTCAATTAGTGTTTTTGCCAAGTAGAACCTTTGGGAAGACTTGTGTGAAGTTTATATGATCATGTTGTAAAAAACAAAAACTTTAGCACTCACGAGATTAGCCACCAGATTTTACTGGAGAGTGCTATTTAGTTTATTATTTTTGTAGATGATTAATAGACAAATTCCTCACTTTTACCAATTTATTTCAATTTTTTTGGAGTTACAGAAGTATTCGAAAGTTACAGATTACTACAGACTGTTCTGTTTTTGATAGATTTTGTTTTTCGTGTGTTGTTTGCTTATTTTGATGAATCTATGAGTAGTATTGGAGGATATGAATCATAGAGAAGTTGGAATACAGTAGGTTTAACACCAATATAAACAAATAATGAGTTCATTGCAGTACCTTTGAGTAGTGGTTTGTTTTCTTATACTAACGGAGCTCACGAGATTTTTTGGCTAAGTTTTGTGTTGTGAAGTTTTTAAGTTTTGAGTATGGCTTTGATGGACTATGGAACAGAGAGTGGCAAGAGCCTAAGCTTGGGGATTCCCAAGGCACCCCAAGGTAAAATTCAAGGACAACCAAAATCCTAAGCTTGGGGATGCCCCGGGAAGGCATCCCCTCTTTCGTCTTCATCTATCGATAACTATAGGCGGGACTATATTTTTATTCACCACATGATATGTGTTTTGCTTGGAGCGTCATCTATGATTTGAGTTTTTGCTTTTTAGTTTGCCACAATCATCCTTGCTGGACACCCCTTTTGAGAGAGATAAATATGGTTTAGAATTTATTAGAATACTCTATGTGCTTCACTTATATCTTTTGAGCTAGATAGTTTTGCTCTAGTGCTTCACTTATATCTTTTAGAGCACGGTGGTGGTTTTATTTTGTAGAAATTGTTGATCTCTCATGCTTCACTTATATCTTTTTGAGAGTCTTTTAGAACGGCATGGTAATGTGCTTTGGTTATAAAACTAGTCCTTGAAAGAAATATGCCCTAGAGGCAATAATAAAGTTGTTATTTATATTTCCTTATATCATGATAAAATTTTATTATTCTTGCTAGAAACTTAGTACATGTGTGAATACATAGACAAAACAGAGTGTCCCTAGTATGCCTCTACTAGACTAGCTCATTGATCAAAGATGGTTATGTTTCCTAGCCATAGACATGAGTTGTCATTTGATCAACGGGATCACATCATTAGGAGAATGATGTGATGGACAAGACCCATCCGTTAGCTTAGCACTATGATCATTTAGTTTTACTATTATTGCTTTCTTCATGACTTATACATGTTCCTATGACTATGAGATTATGCAACTCCCGAATACCGGACGAACACCTTGTGTGCTATCAAATGTCACAACGTAACTGGGTGATTATAAAGATGCTCTACAGGTGTCTCCGAAGGTGTTCGTGGTGTTGGCATAGATCAAGAATAGGATTTGTCACTCCGAGTGTCGGAGAGGTATCTCTGGGCCCTCTCGGTAATACACATGATAATAAGCCTTGCAAGAAAATGACTAATGAGTTAGTCACAAGATGATGTATTACGGAGCGAGTAAAGTGACTTGCCGTAAAACGATATTAACTAGGTATGGTGATACCGACGATCGAATCTCGGACAAGTAACATACCGATGACAAAGGGAACAACGTATGTTATTATGCGGTTTGACCGATAAAGATCTTCGTAGAATATGTAGGAACAAATATGAGCATCCAGGTTCCGCTATTGGTTATTGATTGAAGATGTGTCTCGGTCATGTCTACATAGTTCTCGAACCCGTAGGGTCCGCACGCTTAAAGTTTGATGATGATCGGTATTATGAGTTTATGAATTTTGATGTACCAAAGGTAGTTCAGAGTCCCGGATAAGATCACGGACATGACGAGGAGTCTCGAAATGTCCGAGACATAAAGATCGATATATTGGACGACTATGTTTGGACACCGGAAGGGTTCCGGGAGGTTTCGGGCATATACCGGAGTGCCGGGGGTTACCGGAACCCCCAGGGAGTTAAATGGGCCTTATGGGCCATAGTGGGAGAAGAGGAGGGGCGGCTAGGGCAGCCGCGCCCCCTCCCCCTTTAGTCCGAATTGGACAAGGAGGGGGGTGCCCCCCCCCCCCGGCTTTCCTTCTCTTCCTCCCTCCTCCTTCCTTCCTCTCCTACTCCTACTAGGGAAAGGGGGGAATCCTACTCCCGGTGGGAGTAGGACTCCCTAGGGCACACCATGGAGAGGGCCAGCCCCTCACCTCCCCTCCTCCTTTATATACGGGGGTAGAGGCACCCCATAGACACACAAGTTGATCAGTTGATTTCTCCCAACTGCGTGCGGTGCCCCTCTCCACAGAAACACACCTCGGTCATATCGTTGCAGTGCTTAGGCGAAGCCCTGTGCCGATAGCTTCATAATCTTCGTCACCATGCCGTCGTGCTGATGAAACTCTCTCGCGAGGTTCTACTGGATCAAGAGCTCGTGGGACATCATCAAGCTGAACGTGTGTTGATCGCAGAGGCTCCGTACGTTCGGTGCTTGATTGGTTGGATCGCAAAGAAGTTCGACTACGTCAACCGCGTCACTAGACGCTTATGTTCCTGGTCTACGAGGGTACGTAGACACACTCTCCCCTCTCATTGCTATGCATCTAGTAGATAGATCTTGCGTGATCGTAGGATTTTTTTTTGAAATACTACGTTCCCAAACAGTCCTAATATGATAGGCATCCAAGATGAATATAGTAATAACTTTCATATAAAGTGCTTTGAATATGATGAGAAGTTTGATACTTGACGATTGTTTTGAGATATGAGGATCGTAATATTAGAGTCATGCTAGTGGAGTAATTATGAATTTGAGAAATACTTGTGTTAAAGTTTGTGATTCCCGTAGCATGCACGTATGGTGAACCGCTATGTGACGAAGTTAGACCATGAGGTATTTATTAAGTGTCATCCTTTGTGTGGAGGTCGGCATCGCGCGATGGTTAACTCCTACCAATCCTTCCCCTAGGATCATGCGTTGATTACTTTGTTTTGATGACTCGTAAATTTTTGCAATAAGTATATGAGTTCTTTATGACTAATGTTGAGTCCATGGATTATACGCACTCTCACCCTTCCACCATTGCTAGCCTCTCTTGCACCGCGCAACTCTCGCCGGTACCATACACCCACCATATGCCTTCCTCAAAACAGCCACCATACCTACCTATCATGGCATTTCCATAGCCATTCCGAGATATATTGCCATGCAACTTTCCACCGTTCCGTTCATATGACACACTTCATATTGTCATATTGCCATGCATGATCATGTAGTTGACATCATATTTGTGGCTAGGCCACCATGCATAATTTCTCATACATGTCACTCTTGATTCATTGCACATCCTGGTACACCACCGGAGGCATTCATATAGAGTCATATTTTGGTCTAGCTTCAAGTTGTAATCTCTGAGTTGTAAGTCAATAAAAGTGTGATGATCTTCATTATTAGAGCATTGTCCCATGTGAGGAAAGGCCAAATAAAAAAATGAGATGGCCCAAAAAAAATAGAGAGGGGCTAAATAAAAAAAGAGAAAGCCCCTCCAAAAAAATGAGATAAAAGAGAGAAGGGACAATGCTACTATCCTTTTCCACACTTGTGCTTTAAAGTAGCACCATGATCTTCATGATACAGAGTGTCTTGTTTTGTCACTTTCATATACTAGTGGGAATTTTCATTATAGAACTTGGCTTGCATATTCCAACGATGGGCTTCCACAAATGCCCTAGGTCTTCATGAGCAAGCAAGTTGGATGCACACCCACTTAGTTTCCTTTGATGTGCTTTCATACACTTATAGCTCTAGTGCATCCGTTGCATGGCAATCCCACCTCACTCACATTAATATCTATTGATGGGCATCTCCATAGCCCATTGGTACACCTAGTCGATGTGAGACTATCTTCCTCCTTTTTTTCTTCTCCACAACCACCACTTTATTCCACCTATAGTGCTATATCCATGGCTCACGCTCATGTATTGCGTGAAAGTTGAAAGGTTTGAAAAAATTTGAGTATGAAAACAATTGCTTGGCTGAAACCGGGGTTGTGCATGATATGAATATTTTGTGTGATGAAGAGGGAGCATAGCCAGACTATATGATTTTGTAGGGATAACTTTCTTTGGCCATGTTATTTTGAGAAGACATAATTACTTTGTTAGTATGCTTGAAGTATTATTATTCTTGTGTCAATATAGACTTTTGTCTTGAATCTTTCGGAACTAAACATTCATGCCACAATAAAGAAATTACATTGAAAATTATGTTGGTTAGCATTCCACATCAAAAATTCTGTTTTTATCATTTACCTACTCAAGTACGAGCAGGAATTAAGCTTGGGGATGCTTGATACGTCTCTAACTTATCTATAATTTTTGATTGTTCCATGCTATTATATATTCAGTTTTGGATGTTTAATGGGATTTATTATACACTTTTATATTATTTTTGGGACTAACCTCCTAACCCAAGGCCGAGTGCAGATTGCTGTTTTTTGCCTATTTCAGGGTTTCGCAGAAAAGGAATATCAAACGGAGTCCAAACGGAATGAAACCTTCGGGAGAGTTATTTTTGGAACCGTATCTTCATGGAAGACGTGGAGTACACGCGACGGAACGAAGGAGGCGGCCATGAGGGTCCAGGGCGTGCCCCCTCCCCCTGGGCGTGCCCCCACCCTCGTGGTCCCCCTTTGGCTCCCTCGATGCCCTCCTTCCTCCTATATATATCCATGTACCCTGAAAACATAGAGGCAACAGAGAAAACCCTAATTCCACCGTCGCGACCTTCTGTTCCCGTGAGATCCCATCTTGGGGCCTGTTTCGAAGCTCCGCCTGAGGGGGGTTCTTCCACGGAGTTCTTCCGCATCAACACCATAGCCTCACCCATGAGTTGTAAGTAGTTTACCACAGACCTCCGGGTCCATAGTTATTAGCTATATGGCTTCTTCTCTCTTTTTGGATCTCAATACAAAGTTCTCCTCGATCTTCGAGGAGATCTATTCGATGTAATCTTTTTGCGGTGTGTTTATCGAGACCCGATGAATTGTGGGTTTATGATCAAGATTATCTATGAGAAATATTTGATTCTTTTCTGAAATCTTTTATGTATGATTATAATATCCTTGCAAGTCTCTTCGAATTATTGGTTTGGTTTGGCCTACTAGATCTATACTTCTTGCAATGGGAGAAGTGCTTGGCTTTGGGTTCAATCTTGCGGTGTCCTTTCCCAGTGACAGCAGGGGCAGCAAGGCACGTATTGTATTGTTGCCATCGAGGATAAAGAGATGTGGTTTATTTCATATTGCTTGAGTTTATCCCTCTACATCATGTCATCTTGCTTAAAGCATTACTCTGTTCTTATGAACTTAATACTCTAGATGCATGCTGGATAGCGGTCGATGTGTGGAGTAATAGTAGTAGATGGAGAATCGTTTCGGTCTACTTGTCACGGACGTGATGCCTATATATAATGATCATGCCTAGATATTCTCATAACTATGCGCTTTTCTATCAATTGCTCGACAGTAATTTGTTCACCCACCGTAAAATTCTGCTATCATGAGAGAAGCCACTAGTGAAACCTATGGCCCCCGGGTCTATTCTCAACATATTAATCTTCCATCTACTTCACTTTTCTTTATTTACTTTCTGTTCTTATATCCAAAAAATACAAAAATATTATACTATCATATCTATCAGATCTCACTTTTGTAAGTGACCGTAAAGGGATTGACAACCCCTTATTGCGTTGGCTGCGAAGTTCTTATTTGTTTGTGCAGGTGCGAGGGACACGCGCGTGGTCTCCTACTGGATTGATACCTTGGTTCTCAAAAATTGAGGGAAATACTTACGCTACTGTGATGCATCACCCTTTCCTCTTCGAGGGAATACAACGCAAGCTCGAGAAGTAGCACACCCCTGCAGGTTTATAAATGATCTATTCGAATAGCCGCGTCCGCAGTAAAGGGCCTCTGGGTTGCCTATACAGTTCATAGACAAGTGATACGTCCAAAACGTATCTATAATTTCTGCTTTCTCCATGCCTCTTTTGTGTGATATTGCTATGATATTTATACACTTCCATACACTTATGATCATATTTGGACTAACCTATTAACTCAGTGCACCCCAGTGCCAGTTTCTGTTTTCTGCTGTTTTTGTATTTCAGGTTTTCCCATTACGTAAACTGCCAGAAAAATCCCGGAAAAATTATATAAAAAATCAGCGTTCCGGAAGCTTCCTTGCGGCCAAAGTAGGGCCGGAGGGGGGCCTCCAGGGCTCCAGGTGCCCTGGTGGCGCGGCCCCCCTCCTGGCCGCGCTGGGGGGGCGCATGGGCCCCACAGGTCTCCGCTGATGCCCCCCTTTGGCATATATTTACACCGCGTCCCGAAACCCTCGAGGACGGAACCCTTTTTCGCGATCTCATCTCTGTTCTACCGCCGCCGCGCTTCCAAGATCGGGAGCACCAGGAGAACTCTTCCCGGCACCCTACCGGAGGGGAGAACCACCACCGGGGGCCTCTCCACCACCATGGACGCCTCCCGGATGAGTTGTGAGTAGTCTGCCTTGGACCATGGGTCCATGACCAGTAGCTATGTGATGTTCTCCTCCCCTCTTTGTTCTTCACTAATTAGACCTCGTGAGCTGCCCTACATGATCGAGGCACATATGTAATCCTTATGTTGTTGCTATGTTGAGTTTGTTGGGATCCGATGGATTATGAGATTATGTTCAGATTGTGTGTGAGTAATATCTTTGATTTACCTCTTTTATATTTATGTTCTTGAGTAATTCTTGCATGTTCTCCGTTGCTGTTTATTGCTTTGGCCAAGTAGTAGGTAGTAACTCCAAGAGGGAACGTTATGCTTGATTGTGGGTTCATGCCCCTCGATGACTAGCTTGAGTGACAGAAACATGAGTCTAGGGGATGTGTTGTTGCCACAAGGGGGAAAACAACGATGCTTGTACTCGCGGGTGCAAGGATTGTTTACTTTACGCAAACTTCTTTTAATGCAGTTGTCTGTTGCTTTGAGTTTACACTATGGGTGGGACTCGCAACTTAATACCAGCGAGATGTTCTGGATAGATATCTCAAGGTGGATGATTAGTAGTAGATGCAGATGGATTTCGGTCTACTTACCTTGGCGTATCGCCCATGCTTTTGAGCCTCAACCTTTCTTGCAGCATAGTTAGCATTGGTTTGCGCACATAATTCTGTCAATTGCCCAGCTGTAATTCGTTTACCTCACATAGCTGTTTTATCGTCTTTTGGGAGAGAGACATCACTAGTGAACATCATGGGACCCCGGTCCATATTACCATCACTGATCACATCCGCTATTTACTTTCTGTTTTACTTACTAGTTGCAGCAATACCTATCACTATTATCTCTTGCGTTTGATCCTTTGTAAACGACAAGGCCGGAGGGATTGACAACCTCTCTGTACTTGTTGGGAGCAAAGTTATTTGTATCTGTGTGCAGGTCCAGTTAATTGCTAAGTATCTGGCGCCGTTAGCAGTTGACACCTTCTTGTTGAACCTTGGAGTCTCAGGGGAATTCGATCCTTGGTATCTTTGCCAAGGGAAAACTTCCGCTACACTGCATCTCAAACCTTCCACTTGGGGTAACCAACGAGGGGTGAGAAGCCATCAAGCAAAGTTTTCTGGCGCCGTCGCCAGGGACTCCACTCTTTAAGATAGGGGAGTTGCACGCTATCTTTTACCTTTGCTTTTTAGTCTTGTTAGTTTACCTTTCAGTTTTTGCTTTAGTATCCTTTATCGAAAATCACAAAAATAGTTATCTTGCTTGCTTGCTGCTATGGGTTCCACCGAGAACACCAAGTTGTGTGACTTCACTAGTCATAACAACGATGACTTTATCTGCACGCCTATCACTACACCTGCCACTTCAGCGCCTTCTTATGAAATTAAACCTGCTTTACTGAACCTAGTTATGAAAGATCAATTCTCCGGTGCTGGAGATGATGCTGCTTTACACTTAAACAATTTTGTTGAACTCTATGATATGCAAAAGTATCAAGAAATAGATGGTAATATTGTTAAGCTTAAGCTTTTTCCTTTCTCCTTGAGAGGAGGAGCTAAAATTTGGTTTCAATCCTTGCCTAGAAATAGCATAGATTCATGGGACAAGTGCAAGGATGCTTTTATTGGAAAATACTATCCACCTGCTAAAATTATCCAACTAAGAAGTAACATAATGAATTTTAAACAATTGGATAATGAACACGTTGCCCAAGCTTGGGAACGCATGAAATCTCTTGTCAAGAACTGCCCTACTCATGGTTTGACTACTTGGATGGTTATCCAAACTTTTTATGCAGGCTTGAACTTTACCTCGCGGAACTTGTTAGATTCGGCCGTGGGAGGAACCATTATGTCAACTACACTTGGTGCTGCCAAAAAGCTTCTCGATGAGATGATGACCAATTATTCCCAATGGCACACCGAACGCGCTCCAACAGGTAGGAAGGTAAACTCTGTCGAGGAGATTTCCTCCTTAAATGAAAAAGTTGACTTGATCATGTCTCTACTTTCGAAGCAATCTTCTATTGATCCTCGTGATGTTCCTTTAAATTCTTTGATTGCTCAAGAACAAGTAGATGTGAACTTTATCTGTAGAATTTTTTTTAATAACAATGCTTATAGGAGTAACTTTGGTAGCAATCCTAGACCGTTCCCCTCTAATTCCTATGGGAACAACAATGCTTATCCTAGCACCAAGAACTCCACTTCTGAACTAGAGAGTATGCTTAAAGACTTCATCACTACCCAAAAAGCCTTCAATAAGAGTGTAGAAGAAAAACTAAACAAACTAGATAATCTCTCTTCGAAGGTAGACAATTTAGCCCATGAGGTAGAATTGCTTAAAATTAGAACTTCTCTTGAGGAGAGGAAGGTCACTCCTATGAATGCTATTCAAGTGCAAATTAATGAAAACATTAGGATGTTGGCTAAACTTAAAGAGAGATGGGCTAGAGAAAGGGAGGAAGAAGATAGAATTAAGAACCTTCCTACCCACCACACTGTTGCTACTATCCAAGTTGTTGAGGATATTCAAACTCTTAGCACCCAATGCACTCCTGGTCCCGTTGGACCTATTAATGGTGATGCTATGACCATAGAAACTACCAAACAAGTGAGCCTAAAGGACACCACTACCACTTTACTTGATAGTAGTGACCTTGATTTTGATAATTGCACCCTTACCAAAGTTATTGATTTCCTTCACAAGATGTCTAGAGATCCCCGCACTAGCACGCTTAACCTTGCCTTCACAGAGCATATCACTAATGCTCTCATCAAAGCTAGGGAGGAGAAACTTAGGGTATAAGCCTCCATACCTAGAAAGCTAGAAGATGGTTGGGATCCTATGATTAAAATTAAGTTGAATAACTTCTCTTGCTATGCTTTATGTGATGTTGGAGCTAGTACCTCTGTTATGCCCAAAAATATATATGATATGCTTAAATTGAAACCTTTTGATTCTTGTTCTTTTGGTGTTCGTCTTGTTGATTCTTCCATAAAGAAACCCTTGGGGAGGATCGATGATGTTCTTATCATTGTCAATGACAATTATGTTCCCGTTGATTTTACTATTATGGATATTGAATGTGAACCTTCTTGTCCAATTATTTTGGGACGACCTTTTCTTCGCACCGTTGGTGCCATCATTGACATGAAAGAGGGGAATATAAAATTCCAATTTCCTCTCAAGAAAGGGATGGAACACTTCCCTAGAAAGAAGATTAAGTTACTTTTTGAGTCCGTTATACGGGCTAGCTATTCTTTTACTCTTGATAAGACTTGATCTCTTTGCATTATGCCTAGCTTAAAGGCATAAAAGAAAGCGCTTTTGGGAGGCAGCCCACAATGAATAAAATTTTATTTTGCTTTTGTTGTGTCTTGATGTTTTTACTACAGTAGCATCATCATTGTATCTTTACTTTTCAGCTTTGTGCCATGTGTAGCCTCTGATTGCAAGAAAGTTTAAAAGTTGTGACGTGCTGTCCAGGAAACAGATTCTGTCCTTGGATAGAAAATTTCGTATAAAATCACCAGATCATCTTTTTGGTCTGAATTGTTTCGACAGCGTGTCCTATACAATTGTCTTTCGGGCGTCTGTTCTGAGTTTTTTTATTTGAGTTGCAGAAGTGCCCCGAAAAAATCATTTACTACCTGCTGGTCTGTTTTTCACAGATTCTGTCCTGTTTTGCCTTTCCTTCATTTTGCAAACCTTGAGCTTGCTTTTTCTTTGCAAAAACCTTTTGGCAATCTTGAGAAACAGTAGACCTTCAAGAATATCCTTATTTCCAGCAAAGAACAATTATTTTATTATGGGTACTAACCTCGCTAATCAGATTATGATGAGTTATGTATGAAGGGAGTTTTCAAGTGTGCGAGGGAAGATGATAAAAAGATTCAGGAGTGTCAAACGCTCAAGCTTGGGGATGCCCCCATGCACCCCCAAGAAATATTCAAGAAGTCTCAAGCGTCTAAGCTTGGGGATGCCCCCGTGCATCCCCTTCTCCATCAACAATTATCAGTTCGTCTTTCGTTCCACTATATTTTTATCACTTCATGTGTTATGTGCTATGCTTGGAGCGTCTTGCTTTTAGTTTCCTTTTTAGTTTTCTTTAGCTTTGCTTGATGTTCATAACGAGTTGGAACTCATATTTCTTTATGTGGGAGAGAAACACGCTCCACTTCAACCTAGAGCATAACATAGAATTTGCATGTCTATCTTTGCTGTGTGTGTTCTTGGTCTTTCAATAGCTACTGTCATGCTTAGCTCTTAGTTTTCATGCTTATCTTTTTTTAAAGAGCTTTTGTTTAGTTGGTCGCTGGAACTCTCTTTAGTTATCATGCTTATCTTGTTAAGAGAGTTGGCTTCTGTTGCATTGGTTGATATGTCTATGATAAAAATGCTATGTGCATAATGATGCTTAGTAGTTCATGTTTTCTTATGGCTAGTCTCAAATAGCTGGGGGGTTCTCAATGTGTTATTGAGGTACCAACATGATTTGTTTGCCTATGATGTGGTATGGTTTAGTGATATCTTCCTTCAAGAATTTATTTTGATTGACTTGGCGTATGCTCACGCATATTTAAGACTGTAAAGAAAGTCTATCAAGCCTTGGTGATCTTTAATTTCTGAGTAGCGATATAACTTCCATGCCCGATTCAATGTTGCTTTGTCGCTCTGCATGATTATGACCATCATTGCTCTTTTAGTTGGTCGCTCCCAGTCTTTTGCTAACCTTCGCCTGTACTAAGCGGACTGACTGCTTGTGCATCCAAAATCCTTTTAAACCAGTTATGCCATATGAGTCCCCCATACCTTCCTATACATGGTATTTACCTGCCATTCCTAACGAAGACTTTCATGTACCATCTCGAAATTATTCAAAAAAAAAAGCATTTCTCTTTTGAGCCTCTGTTTTAGCTCATGAGGAAGTAGTAGTTAATTCATGATCTTTTTAAGTTGGACAAGCTTCACCCCGGGATTGCATGTCTAATGTGCAAACCCATAATACGAGAAGGAACTGGCATAGAGTGCGCCCGGCTCATTAAAAAATAATATAAACAAACAAACCCTCCTTCACGCTTTGTTCATGAGAAATCAGAAAACTTTGGTAGTGATAAACAAAGGAGATTAAGAGGATGTGATCGTCCTCATTCGGGAGCCGTTCCTCGAAACTTGTCCAGCTCAAGAAGTAATTGAGTTATCTGCTAGCATTCGTTGACGAAACATGGATATTCCAAAAAAATAATTATTACCTCTGTTTATAAACCAAGAGCTCTGGTACATGTTTAGTTTTTGTTTCCGACCACGGGTTTTCAACCTTGCCAACAAAAGCCACGGTTCGAGAGTCTCCACCTTCTTTAAAGCACCAACTATTAAGATCATGATTGTCATTCTGGGTGTAATGTGCATTGTCCCAAAGTACCATTGTCTTTTGCATGATTATGATATCGTTTATTCTGAAATCATTGTATCTAGTCATCACTTAAACCTTGGAGGTGCCCCTGCATTTATGTTTTGCTTCACTAAAGGGGGCAAGCGAGGTACCACTTTATCATATTTGCACACCATGCTCATTACAAATCTTTTGAGTCTTTCAGTATCATATTGTAAAACTTTCAGTTCTTTGTGATTTTCTCATGAGGCAACTTAATTACTACAGATTCATTGTCTCAGTAAGCACTTGTCATGTGACTGTGAAAAATTCTTATATGGTTAATAGCATGTCACCACAGAAATTATTCTTGTTATCATTTACCTACTCGAGGACGAGCAGGAATTAAGCTTGGGGATGTTGATACGTCCAAAACGTATCTATAATTTCTGCTTGCTCCATGCCTCTTTTGTGTGGTATTGCTATGATATTTATACACTTCCATACACTTTTGATCATATTTGGACTAACCTATTAACTCAGTGCACCCCAGTGCCAGTTTCTGTTTTCTGCTGTTTTTGTATTTCAGGTTTTCCCATTACGTAAACTGCCAGAAAAATCCCGGAAAAATTATATAAAAAATCAGCGTTCCGGAAGCTTCCTTGCGGCCAAAATAGGGCCGGAGGGGGGCCACCAGGGCTCCAGGCGCCCTGGTGGCGCGGCCCCCCTCCTGGCAGCGCCGGGGGGCGCCTGGGCCCCCCAGGTCTCCGCTGATGCCCCCCTTTGGCATATATTTACACCGCGTCCCGAAACCCTCGAGGACGGAACCCTTTTTCGCGATCTCATCTCTGTTCCGCTGCCGCCGCGCTTCCAAGATCGGGAGCACCAGGAGAACTCTTCCCGGCACCCTGCCGGAGGGGAGAACCACCACCAGGAGCCTCTCCACAACCATGGACGCCTCCCGGATGAGTTGTGAGAAGTCTCCCTTGGACCATGGGTCCATGACCAGTAGCTATGTGATGTTCTCCTCCCCTCTTTGTTCTTCACTAATTAGACCTCGTGAGCTGCCCTACATGATCGAGGCACATATGTAATCCTTATGCTGTTGCTATGTTAGGTTTGCTGGGATCCGAGGGATTATGAGATTATGTTCAGATTGTGTGTGAGTAATATATTTGATTTACCTCTTTTATATTTATGTTCTTGAGTAATTCTTGCATGTTCTCCGTTGCTGTTTATTGCTTTGGCCAAGTAGTAGGTAGTAACTCCAAGAGGGAACGTTATGCTTGATTGTGGGTTCATGCCCCTCGATGACTAGCTTGAGTGATAGAAACATGAGTCTAGGGGATGTGCTGTTGCCACAAGGGGGAAAACAACGGTGCTTGTACTCGCGGGTGCAAGGATTGTTTACTTTACGCAAAGTTCTTTTAATGCAGTTGTCTGTTCCTTTGAGTTTACACTATGGGTGGGACTCGCAACTTAATACCAGCGAGATGTTCTGGATAGATATCTCAAGGTGGATGATTAGTAGTAGATGCAGATGGATTTCGGTCTACTTACCTTGGCGTACCGCCCATGCTTTTGAGCCTCAACATTTCTTGCAGCATAGTTAGCATTGGTTTGCGCACATAATTCTGTGAATTGCGCAGCTGTAATTCATTTACCTCACATAGTTGTTTTATCGTCTTTTGGGAGAGAGACATCACTAGTGAACATCATGGGACCCCGGTCCATATTACCATCACTGATCACATCTGCTATTTACTTTCTGTTTTACTTACTAGTTGCAGCAATACCTATCACTATTATCTCTTGCGTTTGATCCTTTGTAAACGACAAGGCCGGAGGGATTGAAAACCTCTCTGTACTCGTTGGGAGCAAAGTTATTTGTATCTGTGTGCAGGTCCAGTTAATTGCTAAGTATCTGGCGCCGTTAGCAGTTGACACCTTCTTGTTGAACCTTGGAGTCTCAGGGGAATTCGATCCTTGGTATCTTTGCCAAGGGAAAACTTCCGCTACACTGCATCTCAAACCTTCCACTTGGGGTAACCAACGAGGGGCGAGAAGCCATCACCAAGTGAAAGTGGATACTCTAAAATGCGCAAGATAAGCGTGAGTGCTATGGGGCCTTCTCGTAGGGAGACGGGAGAGGGTCCACAGTGGTGTATTGATATGGTGAATATGTGGACTTGTGTGCGCCACCTCAAAAGAGTTACCAGCAGTCGTAGTACAGGATAGCCACTGAGTCATAGCTGGCTTGCTGCAGTTAAACTCCACTACCCCTTTGTTGATACTGATGCATATGTAGCTAGTTCTGATGTAAGTTGTTGAGTACATTTGTACTCACGTTTGCTTAATTTATGTTTTGCAGAGAGACTTCAGTCTCACTAGTGGCTCCGCATGGACTTCGACGTTTAGCTTGTTACCTCACCTACGATCTTGTACCCTTGGGAGGGTCTTGTAGATAGTTAGGCTTCACAACATTTTTCATTTGTAGTTGTTTGTACCCAGACATCTTATGCTTCCGTTGCTTGTATGCTCTGTATGTTGGATCATGAGACCCATGTTTGTAATATCTAGCTCCTCAGAGCCTAATGAATAAATACTTTGATTCATAGAGTTTTGTTGTGATGCCATGTTGTATTTGCACATATCGAGCATATTGTGTGTATGTTATTGAAATGCTTGGTATGTGTGGGATCCGACACCTAGTTGTTTACCCTTGGTAGCCTATCTTATGGGGAAATGCCTCCTAGTGCTTCCAGTGAGCCTTGGTAGCTTGCTACTACTCCGGAAGACATGGATTGACCGGCATGTGTCCTTCCTTGCTCCTGTGTCTATCCCCTATGGGGAAATGTCACGCGGTGTATACCGGAGTCCTGTTAGCTTGCTACAGCCCGGCAACACTCGCTGCTGACCGACACGTGCATTGTTGGGTCATGTATGCATGTCCCTGTAATTTAGCGCCACTTTTGGTTTATAACTAGCCATGTCCGCCTTAGTTCTCTGTCATATGGATGCTAGCGACACTATCATATACGTGAGCCAAAATGCGCAAACGGTCCCGGGCCAGGTAAGGTGGCACCAGTGGGGATACCGTGCGTGAGGCCGCAAAGTGATATGATGTGTTACATGCTAGACCGGTGTGACTTAGGATCAGGGTCCTGACACGGCACACCACCACAGCAAGCACGGAAAGGACCTATGACGAGAGCTCACGCACGTGCCATCGAAACAGAGGTTAACTCCTTCCTCTTCGAGCTCCATTTGAATTCACATGAGAGTTGGGTTCTACTTCAAACGGAGATGTTGTTCATTCTTAGGTACTAAGAAGAAGACCGTGAAGAAGCAAGAGTGGAGGTACAAGCGACTATGGAGAAGGAGAAGGGCGGCCGAAGCACTATGGGCATTATGACCCTTGTACCCCTATTTTCCTCTAATTTCGTCCCTAGCCTATATAAACTCTCCCCCTAGCTCATTTAGAGGATAGCAAAGTAGATGTGAGACATTTGTGACCTTTGCTCCTTCCCTCTTGTGGATTAAGACCCCTTTAGGACAGAATCCTTGTGGATTATCAAGACCCCTTCTAGGGAAGGATCCCCATCATAGGATCATCAAGACCTCTCTCCTCATAGGATTGGGATGAACTAGTTACCTTGTATCTTTCCTTTGTTGTCCTTGGATCTTTGTGACCTCTTGTGTGTTCTTAGATCTAGCATATGTGTGATTGGATCTAGTCAATTTGAGTACTTTCCCTCTCTTGTGTTCTTCGTGTTCTTGGGGATTTCCCCTCCAATTCGTGAAAGATCTCCACCTAGGGTTCCACCTTTCAGCACGGTATAACCCGCTAGATAAGGGCCGGGTTAGGTTGTTGGCGACTTAACAGTAAAGCCTTAAACAGGTCCAAGAGACCAAGACATGGAGCCAGGGAGGCGACTTACGAGGTGGGTCGGATGAAGGCCCAAGGCCAGAAGACAGTGTGTGACCTGGAAGTGTAAGTTGCCTGATGGCGACTTGCCAAAGAAGGCAAGGCGACTTAGAAACTAGATCGGTTACAAAGGATAACCCTACCCAGACTCTTGTAAGCCCAGGGCCTCAACCTATGTATATATATAAAGGTGAGGCCCTGCAGCGGGTAAAGTCAAGTTACAATCGATCGAATACTAGGTTTAGCGATTCCGCTCCCTTGTTATCGATACTCAAGTTATAAGCAGAAAGGCAGGAGTAGGCTTTTACCTCGATCATGAGAGGTTGAACCTGGGTAACCCCGACAAGGTAATACCTGTTGTGATGGCCCCATGTTCAAGTCCTAACCCCTGGACATCTGCCATGTTCATACCACGACACCAAGCACAACAGAAACTAGACGGGGGATAAACTAGAGGGGACGGGGTTGCCAGCACACTGCTTCGTTAATCTTCCTTTGTTCCGGGTGCTAGCCCTACCCCACTATTTATATGTTGAGCCCTAGGATCATTTCTTGGAGAAAGAGTTTCCTCAAAGTCGGTTTGGCACGCAAGGCAAGAGTCCTTCTCGGACTCGAGGACCGGACTCCGGGGTCCTTGGCGTCTGGCCCCAGACGTCGGGGTCCCTGGTATCTAGCCCCCAGCTCTCCGCAAAACTCCTTTTGCACCTTCCTAAAACATCGCGGGATTTAATCCTTGGCCCAAATAAAGTGTTCTCGTACCCGCACATTTCGGAAAACATCTGAAACCCCCTCTGGTGAATTCTGGAACCCTTCTGGAGACCAAACACTATTATCCCACATATCAATCTTTAACTTCGGGCTATTCCGTAGCTCCTCGTCATGTCCGTGATATCATCCGAAACACCGAACAACATTCGGTCTGCAACAAACATAACTCATATAATACTATATCGTCAACAAACATTAAGTGTGCAGACCCTATGGGTTCGAGAATGATGTAAACATGACCGAGACGCTTCTCTGGTCAATAACCAATAGCTGGACCTGGATGCCCTTAATGGTTCCTACATATTCTACGAAGATCTTTATTGGCCAAACCTTTATGACAGCATACGTAGTTACCTTTGTCTGTCGGTATGTTACTTGCCCGAGATTCGAACGTTGGTATTTCCATACCTAGTTCAATCTTGTTACCAGCAAGTCTCTTTACTCATTTTGTAATACATCATCCCGTAACTAACTCCTTAGTCGCTTTGCTTGCAAGCTTCTTGTGATGTTGTATTACCAAAAGGGCCCAGAGATACCTCTCCGTCATATGGAGTGACAAATCCCAGTCTTGATCCATGCCAACTCAACAGATACCTTCGGAGATACCTATAGAGCACCTTTATGATCACCCAGTTACGTTGTGACGTTTGATGGCACACAAGGCATTCCTCTGGAGTCCACAAGTTGCATGATCTCATGGTCGAAGAAACATGTACTTGACATTAAGAAAGTAGTAGCAATAAACAGAATGACCATATGTTGTGCTAATGGTTGGGTCTTGTCCATCACATCACTCTCCTAATGATGTGATCCCGTTATCAAATGACAATGCATGTCTATGGTTAGGAAACCTTAACCATCTTTAATGAACGAGCTAGTCTAGTAGAGGCTCGCTAGGGACACGATATTTGCTTATGTATTCACACATGTATTTAAGTTTCCGGTCAATACAATTCTAGCATGAATAATAAACCTTTATCGTGAATAAGGAAATATAATAATAACAACTTTATTATTGCCTCTAGGGCCTATTTCCATCAGTACGGACGGCAGCGCGTGGGGAGAGGGCAGCGGAAGGACCCGGTTCGTTGCTTGTATACTTTCCTCGGACCTGTAGATGTAGGGAGCGGCTAGCATTTACGGTGGCCCCTGTAAAACATTTATGTTCCGTCAACTTTTACGGGGTCTGTTCTAGACATAAAATTGGCCCGGAACCGTTAACCCGCCGAAATTTTACAGGTTTGGCATTTTTAAGGGTTCTGCTAGAGATGCTCTTAACTATTGTCCGGAAGGGGTTCTGGGACATGTCTGCTTATTTCTGAAAATGTACGGCCGCACGCTTAATGGGTTCTAGTCCTTATTACCAAAGAAATGAGAAATGAATTAGAAGGGAACTAGAAGAGTTACGAATAGTTCCAAAAGTTTTTCAGATGGTTCCAAAAGGGTTCTGCGAATTCCGAAAAGGTATAACATGATTTTGGACAGTCTAGATCTATATATGGAATGTTTTCAGGGTCATCGAAATGGGTTTCAGAGACATCCGGAAAATCTGGAATTTTATTTATGGAAGAAAGTTGTGAAGGACCGTCATGAGATGATGCCCCCTAGTGGGCCCATGGGGGCCCACATGGGGCGCCACCCCCTAAATAAGGAAAAGCCCTAGGCCGAATCCTAATAGGAGGAAGTCCTTCCCTCTTTGAGGAGAAAGACTCCCTCTCCTTGGGGCGTCTCCTCCTCCTTGTCCACCTATATATGTGTGTGGGGGGAGGCCTCCCGCTTGAGACACATCAATCCAAGGGCCTCTCTCCCACAAAGCTACACGCTCTCCCGGTCTAATTGGCCTAAGTGTTTTGGCTCCTAATCTGACAGGTTGTAATCTCGGTCTAATTGGTCTAAGAGAATTATACTCCTAATTAGAAGATAAGCATTGGTAGGCTTTTGTGTCTTCGTAGTTCTCTCGCGGTTCTTCTCCTAGACGTTGAAGCTCTACCAGACTACTACTTCGGAATGCGTGGATGCTTCGGAGGGCTCGTTTACTTTGACTCTTGTCTCAGAGAACAATTCTCACGGCTTGAATTTATAACCTAGTCATCAGGAATCTGGGGATCGTCGCGCTGCACTAACTCGTCACTTCTTTCGCTACTCTGTGTCATCCGTGAGTTTAATCGTTACCGCCATCTCCATAGTGTTATTCATTGTGATCATGTAGCATAATTTTTTGTTCCGTAGGATGTTCGCCTACTGTGGCATCATGAGAAAAATATGAATAGATGAAGGTACAATTAGAGCATATGGTGATATGCGGCATTGCACGTATGTGCGGGTTGATTAGATGGTTCTAATTACTAAACGTTCATGTTGCAACCCCTCTAATCCCTTGATGTTTTGATCTTGACAGCATGTATAAATTTTGCTAAGCTTCAGACACTTTGAGTTCGTTCATAGCCAAGAAAGATCAAGTTTGTGAAGGCGGAAGGGCAATGTAGATAATGATCTACACGAGGGTCACACGTAATGACAAAGTTTAGTATGGGGCTTGAGATTTTTAATTAAATCTTGTGTCTCATACACCTTGCACATTAAACCAACAATGTGAAGTGTGATGTTTAAGATGTGTAGGAAAAGTAAAATTTTGTCAACTTAACCATAGCAGCCACGGTAATTAGCAAACGATTAGAGGCGTGGCCTTCAACTTGGTCTGCCACCCAACCCAAAAACGCAAGTGCGTCACAGGAGTCCGCAGCATACTCCAGGTTCCCAAATCTAATTATCTGTCCCAGAGCGAAGTTTTCGATCTGGTCGAGGTGGCCAGTCGTATCAGCGTAAAGCGTGACGCTGTCGAAGACAAAGAATTGTCCCGAGAAGAAAGGCATGCTGCAGCCGATGTTGTTGTCGATCTGCAGGCGAGCCATCGAGCCGTTGTGATCACATAGGGGGACATGCACGAGCCACCAATGACAGAGTCAAATCTGGCAGATCTCGGGTAGGGGGTCCAAAGCTGGTGATATTGGCACGATGGTAACATGAGGAAGAACGAACATAGTGTCTACCCAGGCGCAAGCCCTCTCGAAGAGGTAAAACACTGTGGCATGCTTTGTTGTATTGATTATGAATGGGGTACAGAGTACTGGTTGATCTACCTCGAGATCGTATGTGTGAATCTATCTACCTCTACACCTCAACCTCATGGCTTATATAGACACCGAGGGTATCTGGCTTTACACCTAGGTCGGTTACATCTAGGGATAAACATGCCGAAGATTACATTGTGCCTTGGAGTGTGCGCCAAGTCTTTGTTAGATTCCATCTTGAGTACGTCACGGGGCCTGATGAATATGGCCCACTGGCTGGTTGTCTAGGGGTCCTCGGCCCAACCCATGTTTTGGAGACGACATGGTTGGCGCCCCCTATGTAAGACACCATCATTACCCAACATCCGAAAAATACCCAAAAATAAAAAATAAAAACTAACTAACAATGAAAAACAAAAACACATAAAAACACGAAAAAAAACAAAGGAACAACAAGGAGGATTGGGTTGCACAACAAATGGGTTTTGTCCTAGTAGAGAATCAACTGACTCAAATATAGGATATGTAAAAAGACAAGTCTAGCAGAACAAACAACACAAGTCAAAAAATGCAACATAAATCTTGGAGCAAAAATCAACGATCAAGAAATCGACTGGCCCAAATTCAAAATTCGAGGAACTTATGATGGAGTAGCGAAAGTGACTATGTAAACATATGGTATGAACTTTAAATTTTGCTTAGTCGGAACTGAACACTATCCTGTGAACAAAGACTGAATAGTGGAGAACTTAGAAGAAGAAAATAATTTCAGTCGTCAATTGTGAAACAAGGAACCAAGTAAACAGAAATATCCAAATGCCCAGGCTTATTCACAAGTCATAGGTCATGAAGTGGGATGGGTGTGTTTGGTTTGGGCCCAAGTCAGCCTCACTAAAAATAGGCTCGCAAAAATATTGGTTAAGGTTTTTGTTGCTATTGTTTTTGTTTTTGAGCAAAATTCCTCTAATCTATAAATATGTAAATAGTGACAAGTGCAAGCACTGGAGCGAGTAGAAGGTGCGTCGCAATTGTCTCTCCCTCACTAGAGCCGAGCAAAACTTGTTGTAGTTCAATCAGGAAGTCATTATGGTAAGGCCTCAAAGGGTCAGTGCACTAGAGCATCAACCGTCTGTCGCGACAGGGAGAAGTAGACCGTGAGGACCGCACATGCTAACACATCAACACCCAACAATGACACTCAAATCCAAAAGGATCTTTTGAAGACCGGCGTCGGCACACAGCCCTCCGTCGATGGTATCAAAGCTCACCAGTCTGAAACAGATCCATCGAAGACACACAGCCCTCCATCGATGGTAGACACACCGTCAAAATGGGTTTAAGGCGGGAGGATATTATTCTAACTCTACGATGTCGCCATTGTGTGGCCACCCACATCGAGTGCCGCCGCCACCGCAACCATGGCCGAAGCACCAATGACTTAGTAACCCTAACTACAATAAACACCTCCAAAACTACTACCACCAGATTTGCACGCCCCTCCCCCTCCCCAAAAAACTATTTCGTGCCAGCAAGGACTCTTCTTTTTTACGGGTCATGCCGCCTTTCCTTTTCTCGTGAGAACCAAGACTGAAATTTTTTCTTCCCTAAATCATTTGTCATACATAGAGTGCCTTTGTTGTAGGGAGGCTCATCACAGATAATGTCTTAATAGCTCATGAGAGTCTCTATGCAATTAAACAGAAGATTGGATATGCACAAAGTCTATTATCGTGCTGAGTGGGTCTTCTTGGAGGCAATGTTACTAAAACTAGGGTTCAGGGCCAATGGGGTCAAAATGATTATGGTTTGTGTATCGTCTATGGAGTATAGAGTGAGGTTCAATTCGGTTGAAACATATACTATCAAGCCATAGTGAGGCCTTCGCTAGGGTGACCCTTTATCGCCCTACTTATGTTGTTGGTTACTGAGGGATTGACAACACTTCTGAACCATTCAGAGCAATCAGGTGAAATTGTAGGAATTAATGTTTGTCAAGATGCGCCCTATGCTACAAATCTCATGTTTACTGATGACTCCTTAATTTTGATGAAAGCTAATATGTTGAATGTGATATGGTTGAAATATTTTCTGGATGCTTATTGTGGTGTTTCTGGCCAGCTGGTGAGTGTGGATAAATCTAGTATCTTTTTCAGCCCTAGCACGGATGTAAACATCAAGGCTCGGGTTTGCATCACTCTTAATATCATGACTGAGGCTTTGAATGATAAATATTTGGGGTTGCCCACAACCCTAGGATTGGACAAAACTAAGAGTTTTCAATACTTAATAGACCGGTTATCTTGAGATTGCCAGGATGGAAGGAATAATGTATGTCTTCTGGAGGTAAGGAACTGCTTATCAAATCTGTTGCACAAGCCATACCAACGTACACGATGCTGGTCTTTAAAATTCCTAAGAAAATATGCAAAGGTATTACAGTTGCGATCTCTGGTTACTAGTGGGGTGATGATGCGTCACACAAGAGAATTCACCGGTTTGCTTGGTGGAAGATGTGCATACCAAAGAGTAGAGGAGGAATGGGGTTCCGGGACATTCATTGTTCTAACTCGGCACTATTGGCTAAACAAGCATGGCGACTTATTGAAGATCCCAAATCCCTCCGTGCAAAGATTCTTGAAGCAAAATATTATCCTGATGGTGATGCTAGTTTCAAAATGAAGGCCTCTTATATGTGGCAAAGTATAATGGCAGGAGTGGAGACTTTGAAACATGGACACATTTGGAGGGTGCACTACTGCAGGATAGTGCTAATGCGGCACTACGATCAGAGACCCTTTGCCGAAATTGTGTGTGATGCAATAATCGCAAACGGTGGTGTAAAAAACCGTCAAAAAAGGTGCAAAATGTTTGCAATGATGGAGCCATCAAACACGGTTCAGATTTTAGTTGCGTGTGCGATGCAGGACACACGGTTAATCCATTCAAACTGTTTGCGATGAGGTAGAACGACAGAAACGGGCAGCCATAACAATGTGTGTGCGATGAAGGACACACGGTTAATCCATTGGAACTGTTTGCGATGAGGTAGAACAACATAAACGGGAAGCCACATCAATGTGTGTGTGATATACGACATACGATTAACTCGGACGAACTGTTTTCGATTAGGGAACACAACAGAAACGGTTCAACATAACAAGATATGTGTGATATGCGGCATACAATTCACATGGATGAACTATTTGTGATGAGCCAAAAGAACACAACGACTCGTGCGAACAAGATGTGTGTGATACGTGGCAAACAGCCGACTCAGATGAACTGTTTGCGATGAGAAATTACAACACAGGCGGTCAATGTAGTTACTTCTTGTGCGATTTTGTGTGTACAAAAAAGTTTGAAAAATGCAAACTAGTTGCTTGCGGTGGCGGAGTATCGCACAAGATGCGTCTGCGAGTACTCGTGTGCGATGATTGGTATGTTACACACACATTTCCTTATGTTAACATGTGTGTGAATTTGCAATATGGGTAGTTAATATGCAAATGCCTTCTGGTCATCGGGCACATGCTTAAACTCAATGAACTATGTACGATACTAATACTTTCCATGAAAATTTATAAACATGGGTAACAGCATTTGCGTAACATATATATAGTGGTTACACTATTCGACAAAAGGACGATCTTCGTAACACGGTTTTGAGAACCATATGGTCCATATCTACATACTTAACATAGTAACAACTATCAAATTTTAAGAGGCTAAGGGCCAACAACCATATTGTCCATATCTACATAATTAACATATATAGTAACAGCTAGCACATTTTAAGAGGCTGAGGGCCAACAACCACAACTATCCACTGGAAGCAGCTTGATCACGGCGACTCGGCATCTCGTCAATGAAAAGGAAGAGCCCTCCTGTGCCTTGGTAGATCATGAGTAGAACAATGTCTCCAAATTTCCAATATGGATGCATTGCCACGAGAAGCGAGAACTTGTTAATTTGAATGGTTCCATTTCTGCAGGAAATGTAGTACCTTGCAATCACTTTGGCATTATTAGCAGGCACAAGTGTAATTCTACCACGCCGGGAAATCGATCCAGGAACTGCTACAGGGGGCAATTTCTGTTGACATGTAGAATAAAAAACAATTGTAACATATCGTTGAAGATATATATAGTTTATGAGCATCAACATTAAAATAAGACTTTTTACCAGCGTTTTGCGCACACAATTGGTCTTGTTCAGGGTGTGCACCATAGGTCTAATTAATCCCATCCAAAATCCAGCGTTCATATGATGTGCTATCTCTGTCAGATTATCAACAAAGTTTATGGCATGCTTCAAGTCCTTCCAGTGAAATTTGGTACGCTTAGTAACATACAGATCGTTCACTATGCATCCAACATATCCTGCTTAAAATGTGGAAAGGTATTATTTATTCAGAACAGGGCAGAAGAATATATAGTGCGCATAAATTGGTAAATAGAATTTGTTACTACTAGGAATGGAGTCAGAATATGATATCACAATTGGTTGCTTAAATAGTGATCAATTGGTTGCTTAAATTGTAATATGACAGCAAGGAGAAAGTTGAAAGGACACTAACCTCGATCAGACTTTGATCGGCTCATGACGTTGGGAAAGTAAACATCCATGTTAATTCTAGGCTGTGGTGCATGCACTAGAATTTTATTGCCAGCTTTCAGTTCATAACACTTAGATATTTTTCTCCAAAGGTCCGCATTAAAATGGGAGTGATCATCTTTATCAAGTTTTATGCTAACCGTCATTGTAAATCCATGGTGCGTTATCAATATAACATCCTGGGAGTCATCAGCAAAGTAAAACCCAAGATTTGCTTCTACTCTTGTTCTTGCAAAGCAAGGGATGTACTGCTTGAAATGAAAATTAAGATCGTAAATTAGATATATTGAAATAACAGAGCAAGATGCAAATATGGGAGTAACTGGTAGAACAGATCCATATATATAACACCCCTTAAGACCTTATTCTCATAACAAAAACCTTATTCTCATAACCCCCCCCC
>LR738710.1:198194647-198226486 GCA_902687465.1 Secale cereale | reverse complement strand
CCTCGCGCCTCCCCCTACCGGCATCTCACACTGCCGCCGCCGCAACCACATCTACGTTCTTCTCGAATCCAGTCAGGTGACCCACCGATCTTTATCACGTCCCCAGTCTGATTGCTTAAATGCCGCCTGCGAAACATTCTCATGCCTCCATGTCGGGGTTTTGGTGCGACATATGCCAAAGGATGGCTTATCATGCATGGGGACAATAGAACGTCGCCGGGCCCTGGAAGCGGGATAAGGTGAAACTTGGGACACCTACGAATCTTACCCAGGTTCGGGGCTCTCTGTGGAGATAACACCCCTAGTCCTGCTCTGCGGGGACTCCGCGTCATGACTAATGTCAATATGGTAGCTACAAGGTTGCTCCTTGTGCTGTGTCGTCTAGAGGAAGAAGAAGGGCAAGGCTTAGCTCTCTATCTTCTCTCTAGGGAATGCCGGTTGTAGCTAGGGTTTCTTCCTATCTCTCTTTGTGTCTCTTTTCTTCTTCTTCGGGTCCAACCCCTCCATATGGAGGACCCTGGGGGTTTATATAGGCCTACCCCCCAGGGGTACAATAGTAATCCAGGCGGAATGGCCTCCAGCTGTCAGCGTCTTCGGGTGCCGACCTTCCCGCCTGTCGGCTGGGGCCTGCCGTAGGCGGGCCCTCGTGATTGCTTTTTACTATGGGCGCTCTTCTGCTGACGGCAGCATCGCCAGGAGGGGAATGGCTACAGTGTTGCCGCCTCCTGCCGTATGCTGACACTACGTCCTATCTTGTCATCTTGATGAGGTTCAGACTCCTAGGGTATGGTTAGCCGCCTGCTACCAGGCGGTCCGTCCCCCAGGGGCCGCTTGCTTCTTGTTCACCCACTAGGACGTGGGGCCAGCCGCCTGCTGGCTCTGCCGCCTGTGGGTAGTGGGATCATGGCTTCCTCTGACCGGGGCTAGGTCACTAGCAACATGGCTACAGTGATAAGCCGCTTAAGGGGCGTCCGTAAGATATGCCCTCACTGTAGCCACACCCTTATAGATTCTCTAAGGACATGTTCAACTATATCCATGCCTTAGCCTCGTCGTGGTTCCCCAGCACGCGTCCCGAGGGGGAGGCGTGGGGCCATCTTCTGGATGCTGGCCATGAGGCTGCCGCCTGTCCAGGCCTCCGCCGCCTGGTGGCAGTCGGCTCCTGGGCGTAGCTGCCCCAGGAGGCGGCCCGATGAACAGGAGGCCGGGGGGTGACAGGCGGCCCACTTTTGTCTTGAAATACCATGGGTGGTCGATGAGGACACCCGTGGTCAATATCTCCGACAGTAGTCCCCGAAGCTGGTGGAACACTGTGGTTGCGATCGGGGCTGCGGGGTTCCAGCAGCTTCCCTACTCCAAGTAAGGTTTGGCGTCTCTTTGTCCGTCCTTTGGAAAGGACCCGCCTCTGGAAAGGGCCGGCTTCTGGCAGCCGGACCTCTGGAAAGGGCCGGCTTCTGGCAGCCAGACCTCTGTCTTCTAATCTTCGGGAAGAAGATACCGCTTGGAAGGCGGGCTATGGCATGGGCTTGCCGCCCGTTGGCGGCATTCCATGCGTCATCGCCCCGTCACATCAGGATGCCAGCCCACACGCGTGATGGGACGTAGCAACGGGCCGGGGCGCGCGGATCTAATGCGGTAGAGGCAATCGATTGCCCTCCCCACACGCATTTAATGTGAGCGGACTAGGCGCGAAAAAGTTGGGGATCGTGCGGGTGTGGAGCAGTTAATCCCACGCCCTCGCCCCCTCGGCTTCATCGGCCCAAGCCTATAAGTAGGCTCGGGAGGGGAGCAGTGCCGCTTGCGCGCACACCCCTCTTCCATTCTCTTCTTCCTCCTCGCTCTCCCTCACGCTCCTCACCACCGCCGCTCGCAGCGCTCCGTCGGAGCGAGCCCTTGCCTCAAGCCATGGCTGCAGCGGCGCAGGCCCGCCACTCCGGCGAGTAGGACAACAGCGAGGTCCTTGAGGAGCACATCTTCTACCTCCGCCGTGCGCGGAAGTTGCCCTCCGAAGACAAGGTTGCCGTGCGCCTGGCGCCGGCGGCGGAAATCAGGCCGGCACCGCGGTTCGGCGAGCGGGTTGTCTTCCGCTTGCACTTCCCTTGCGGCTTCGGGATCCCCGTCAGCAGCTTCTTCCACTCCTTCCTCGAGTTCTTCAACATACAGCCCCACCACCTCACGCCGAACATGGTGGTGACGCTGTCCGCCTTCGTCGTCCTTTGTGAGGAGTACTTCGGGATACTCCCCACAATGGAGCTGTGGACCGAGCTCTACTACATGAAGCTTGGTACCGTGGTCCATGGTGTGGCGGCCCAGTGCGGGTGTTGCATGGCGGTGAAGCGCAGCGGGGCCAAGAACTACTTCCGCCGCCTGTGCTCGTGCAGTCAGTGAAGCTATGGCAAAAGACGTATTCTTACGTCTCCAACGTCGACCCCGCGCACGACTTCATCAGCCTGCCGGACTAGGCACCCGGCCCGCCTGCCGAGCCCCGCGCTTCCTGGAAGACCCGCCCGTCTCCCTCACACAAGGGGCCTCCATCGCCGTGCGGCACCTCCGGGAGATGAGAGACAACGAGGGCCTAGTGTTCTCGGACCTTCTGCTCACTTTTGCGGAGCGCCGGGTGCTACCGCTGCAATCCCGCCCGCATCTAATCTGCGACATGAGCGGGCGCCGGGATCCGAGCCGGACCGGCACCAAGCAGATGTCATATAAGGAGGTGGCCCTCTTGGTGAACTCCTTCTCCAACTGCAAGCTCTCCGACTTGGGCTGGGCGTTCGGCAAGCCGCCGTACAGCCGCAGCAACCCGCCGCCTGCGGTGAGCTCCGTCTTTCCCTTTTCTTCTTTCCTTCATCCGCCTGTCCCAGCCTCCTGACCATTGTGCCGCCTGCAGATCTTCCCCGGCCAGCCGGGCCGCCCTCTGCAACCAGACCGCTCCTAGAGCGATACGAGCGATCCCGATCTGGGGGCTGCCGCCATGGAGGAAGAGGAGGTGACAGGCGGCGGGGGCCAGCCATCAGACGGTTTGTCAGGAGGTGGCGTTGAGGACTGGCCGAGTGATGACGAGGAGGAGGAGAAAGAGCCTCTTCATGTCCGAGAGGCGAACCCGCCTAAACGCGGCAGCTATCAGGTGGGGCCTTCCACCACAGCTGGCGGCGTGAAACGCCGGTCCGCAGCCGGGCCGTCTGGCAGCAGGCCCAAGAAGCTCAAGCTCTCAGCCGCCGCCACCAAACGCCAGGAGGCCGCCGCTAAAGCAGCCCTTCCTAGGGTGCCCAAGCCTAGGCCGGCCGTATCCGCGTAAGTGCCGCATTCTTTTTCCTCTGTATTTGTTCTAGTTTTTCGCCCCCTTCGTGGCTGATTTTGTTGTCTTCTTGGGAATGCCCGAACAGTGCCCCCCTTTCTCTCTCGCGAGCGCCTGTGGGCTCTGTGGTTGGGGGCACAGATGTCCCTCCTGCGCCGCGCCGCGTGGACCCTGCCGCCGCGCTCCGGGAGGCGGCTAAGTGGAACGCCCGGGAGGCGCGTGAAGAGCAGGATGCCGCGGCCCATGAGCAGGCGAAGGCTGACGCCACCGCCAAGGCGGAGGCCGAGGCAGCCACCAAGGCCCAGGTGGACGCCGCCGCCCAAGTCCAAGAGCAGGAGGCGGGCCTCCAGCAGCTGGCAGACCATGCCAACCCCTAGGACACGGGCTCTCTGGAGATGTCCGTTCAAGTGCCGGCTGCTGGCGAGCAGCCGAACCTCAACAAGGAGGGAGACGGCCGCGCTGCCATGGAGACGGAAGCGACCCCTCCCGCGCCGCCTGTCGGGATGCAGGATAGCCGGCCCGTGGGAGCGAAGGTGCCGCCGGCAGAAGGCGTGTTGGTGGCAGGCCCGCTGCTGACCCCCCGAGCCCCCGCCCGTCCGCGTCCTGCGAGGGCGGCCTCAGCGCCGCGACAAGTAGAGGCCGGCGTCGCCAGCTCGTCGTCGCCAGATAATGAGGCCACCAGTGCAGCGCCGCCAGGCTGGACGCCGGGAGGTGGCGGCGCGCTGATTGTTGTGTCGCGAGACGTCCTCGACCGCTTCAACTCTTTGGGCGAGGTCGTGCAAACGGTCTTGCGGGAGTTCCTGGCTACGCGAACCTCTGTCCGGGTATGTTGACTCCTCGCATCTATTTTTATTTCTTCAATTTCTTCCGTGGGGGCGCGTCAGCGCACCCACTGGGTGTAGTCCTCGAGTTTCGAGCCGGCTGCTGAGCAGGCGTCTTGGAACTCCGAGGTATTACTTTGTGGGCTAACTTGTTTCTTGTTGTAGGATTACCACAATCTTTGGGTGGCGGCCTTCAACTCCCAGCGCCAGGAGCTGGCGCAACTCAGGGCTGCTCTGGCCGATAGCCAGGGTAAGTGTTTTCTTTTCCTCCTTGCGGGGGCGCGTCAACGCACCCGCTGGGTGTAGTCCCCGAGTTCCGAGCCAGCTGCAGAGCAGGCGGCTTGGAACTCTAAGGTTGTCTTATCTTTTTGCTGATGCTGATACTTCTCCTTTCTTGCCAGCGACCGCGACCGACCTTCACAATCAGCTGGGTGGGGTCCAGGCGGAACTTGCTGCCAAGGATCAGGAGCGCAGCCTCGCCGCCCAGGACCGTGACCGCCTGGCCAAGGAGATGGCACACCAGGCGGTGACACACAAGGCGGAGCTTGGGAAGCTGGTGGACGCTGAGGTGCTCCTTCGGGCCGAGTTCGAGACCAAGCACTCGAACTGGGCCGAGAAGGAGGCGGCCCTGCAGGACTGCTACGGGGCCATTGCGGACATGCTCTATGGTAAGCCGCCTGCCTTGCCTTCATGTGCTTGCCGTCTGCTACGGCCAGCTTTCTTTTTTCTGATTCATTGTCTTGTTCTTGACGCAGAATTCTTCCCTGGCCATTCTGTTGCCGCCAGCTAGGCTATTGAGGCCCAGCGCGACGAGAGGCGCCAAGCGGGTCGGGTGATCGCGCCCAACGCGCCTCGGACTCCCACCGAATAGCTTCTCGCTGTCAAGGCGCGCCTCTAGCCAGCCCACCGCCTACTCCGTCACCTGCAACATGTTGGGGCCTAGGTATTGGCCGCCCTCTGGCCAGACGTCCCAGTACTCCGCACTCCCAGCCAGACCGCCGACTGGCTGGAGGCGGCCGGGCGCCGCTTCGAGGCCTGGAAGGGCACTGCAGCGAGGGCTGGTGCACAGACCGCCCTGGAATTTGCCAAGGGTTGGTATCCAGACCTGGACCTCGCCCAGCTGGCGACCTTCCGCTTGGAGGCCGAGTCCGAACTAGCTGCGGTGCGAGGAGACCTTGTCAAGCGTGTCGCCTCCCTCGCCGACTACGCCGACACTACCGTTTTCATCCTAGAGTTGGATGAAAACGGTCATGCGGTGCCACCTAATAACTTTGGGCTGGACCTGGCGGCACCGGAGGAGCTAGATGAGGAGACCGCCTCAAGCGACGACGGCAAGGACGAGGAAGACGGCGATGAGCAAAACCAGCTCCCAGGAGGCGGAGCCGTCTGCTTGCTACCAGCCCGATCAGGCCTCCACGAGCGGGCCCAGCGGGACGGTGCCGTCTGCTGCCGGAAGCGACCAGGCCGAGACCCATCAGGCGGCCCCCTCCCAGCAGCCGGCCCCGTTGTTCCACCTACTCCGCCTGCTGCACCTCTGGCTTAGGCGGCGTTGTGTATCTTCCATTTCCTGTTTTTCTTAAGACTTGGTATGGTTAGTCCGAACAATTCGACTCACTGGGTGTACTTGTAAGATATTGCTGGAAGGCGGCCTTCGAGGCCTTTTGTTATAAATATTCTCTTAATTCTGCATATGTCTATGTTGTTTGCCGGGTTCTAGACTTAGCATCGTCCTTTGTTCCTTCGTGCGTTTTTCTTTTGCTGTTTCCTTTAACTGTCGTCCCACCAGCCAGACAGCCACTCTCTGGTCTGTGTCTGGGTCAGGTACTTAGCTGTTTTCCGGATAGGCAAGTATCCGCCCTCTGGAACGCGGTTTGGCTAAGCTAGAAACCGGCTGGCCGGCTGCTCGGCAGCCGGCCAACTTGCAAGAAGGGGCGTCTTGCGGTATGTTTATTTTTCTTTAGCCATTTTTCATGTGGGAACCACTTCCTGCCTTTGACTCCTGCCAGTCAGACGGCCGCGTTCTGCGAGTCTGTGACTATAGGTGGGAGAGGGCTTGGTTGCCGGCACACTACTTGTCTGACTGTTGAAGAAAAGGCTTTAAACATAGGGCCAGGCGGCAAGCCCCCGGGCCGTCTGCTTGGTCCTGGTGCCGGGCGACGGAATGGAAATACTCATTCACAGGCATAAATCTTATCATATAGATAAAGGGTTGGACAGTCCCCGAGAACTCCTCGGGGGTCCTATTGTTTCTCAAAATAAAGTAGATAGCACGACACATACTGTCTTTAGCTATAAAAGCGGCGAAGTAGGTTTGCGTTCCACGGGCGCTCTGGTTCCTTGCCTGAGTCATCTCTTTTGCGTGCTCTTGGCTTCTACGCATCGATGAGGTAGTAGGCATCGTTGCCTAGTACCTTGCTGATGATGAATGGTCCCTCCCAAGGTGCTGAGAGCTTGTGCTGGCCGGCTGTTTGCTGGATCAGCCGGAGCACAAGATCTCCCTCGCGGAAGGAGCGTGGCCTGACTCTCCGGCTATGGTAGCGATGGAGACCCTGCTGGTAGATGGCGGACCGGCCGAGTGCTACCAGTCGGGCCTCCCCCAGCAGGTCCACGACGTCTTCTCGTGCTTCTCTTGCTTCAGCTTCTGTGTACATGGTGTCACGAGGTGAGTCAAACTCAACATCTGTTGGGATGACAGCCTCGGCCCTATAGACGAGGAAAAAGGGAGTGAAGCCGGTTGACTTGTTCGGGGTTGTTCTGAGGCTCCAGAGGATAGACGGCAATTCTTCGATCCAGCAACCGGCTGATCGTTCCAAAGGCTCGACCAGCCGGGGCTTGATGCCGGACAAGATAAGGCCGCTTGCACGCTCAACTTGGCCGTTTGTCTGTGGGTGGGCAACGAACGCTAAGTCCAGTCGGATGCCATGCATTGCACAGAAACGGGCCAATGCGCCTTTGGCAAAGTTTGTGCCATTATCGGTGATGATGCTGTGTGGTATGCCATACCGGACTGTAATATCTGCGATGAAGGTCACAGCGGTTGGGCCATTGAGTTTCTTGATTGGCTTCGCCTCGATCCACTTGGTGAACTTGTCCACGGCCACAAGCAAATGGGTCAAACCGCCTCGGGCTATCTTGAAAGGACCCACCATGTCCAGTCCCCAGACTGCAAAAGGCCAAGTGATCGGAATGGTCTTGAGTGCAGAAGTCGGCAAGTGTTGCTTGGAGCTGAAGTGCTGGCAGCCATTCCACTTCTTGACTAAATCTTTGGCGGCGTCCAAAGCAGTCAGCCAGAAGAAACCGTGGCGGAAGGCTTTGGAAATAAGGGGTCTTGAGGCCGCGTGGTGGCCACACTCCCCCTGATGAATATCTCTCAAAATGGTCAGACCCTTTTCTGCTTCCACGCAGCGCTGGAAGACACCTGTTGCACTTCTTCTGACAAGCTCTGTGTTAACTATTGCATATGCTGAAGCTTGGCATTGAACTTGCCGTGCCAAGGTTTCGTCTGCTGGCAGCTCTCTTCTGAGCACGAAAATGAGATTTGGCTGTGCCCAAGACGGCGCTGAGATTCCTGTTATTTCGGCCACTGAGACCAGGGTGGTTGGGCTGGGAGGTGGAGGGCTGGGGTGAGCCGCCTGCTGTGCTTCTGAAGTCCCCGGGCCGGCTGCAGCAGTCCCCGGGCCGTCTGCTGGAGCCGACGCTTCTTAGCCGCCTACTGGAGAAGTCCCCGGGCCAGGTGCCGGAGCAGCAGTCCCTGGGCCGTCTGCTGGAGTTGAAGCTTCTTGGCCGCCTGCTGGAGCAGTCCCCGGGCCGGCTGCTGAGGTTGTTAGGTCATCTACCCCAGGATCGGCTGGTATGAAGATTGACTCTGACTCTCGTGACAGCTTGATAGACGGCTTGTGCAGGCATTGGAGGGACACGCCGGCTGGTATTGCTTGGCGGGTGGAGCTAATTCGTGCCAAGGAGTCGGCTTGCACGTTGTCGGCCCGTGGTACATGGAGGAACTCGTAGCCGTCAAAGTGCCCACTGATCTGCTAGATAAGGAAACGGTAACTTGACATGTTTGCGTCCTTGGCGTCCCAGTCCCCAGAGGACTGCTGGATAACCAAATCTGAGTCACCATAGCACAGCATCTGGCGGATGCCAATCTCTTTGGCCATCCGGAGCCCGTGAATGAGTGCCTCATACTCGGCCACATTGTTGGAGGCGGCAAAGTGGATTTGCAGGGTGTACTTGAGCTCGTCGCCCTTGGGAGAGGTGAGGACAATGCCGGCTCCCAAGCCAGTGCGCATCTTTGATCCTTCAAAGTGCATCTGCCAATGGGTTGAATCTGGAGCAGGCGGCAGGTATTGGGTCTTGGCCCAGTCGACGAGGAAGTTGGCCAACGCTTGTGATTTGATGATGGTGCGGGGCTGGTAGAAGATGGCATAGGGGGCCAGCTCAATGTCCCACTTCGCCACTCTGCCTAAAGCATCTCTATTGCCCATGATCTCAGCAAGCAGGGCCGTGCATACGACGGTGATCGGATGCTCTTGGAAGTACTGCTTGAGCTTCTTGGTGGTGAAGTACACGCCATAGCACATCTTCTGGTAATGGGGGTAGTTCTGCTTGGAGACTGACAGCACCTTGCTCAAGTAGTAGATCGGCCTCTGGACAGGCAAGGCCCTGCCGTCTTATGGGCGCTCGACCACAATGACAGTGCTGACCACCCGGCTGGTGGCGGCTATGTAAAGGAGCATGGGCTCCTTGTCTGTTGGCGCCGCCAGGACAGGTGGCGTGGACAACACTTTCTTGAGCTGCTGGAAGGCTTCATCCGCCTTGTCGTTCCACTCGAAGCAAGTGGTCTTCTTCATCAGTTGGTACAAGGGGAGTGCCTTTTCGCCCAGCCGGCTGATGAATCGGCTGAGCGATGCCAGGCACCCGGTGAACTTCTAGACCTCCTGTATGCGAGTTGGCCTCTCCATTCTCTCAATGGCTTTGATATTTGCGGGGTTGCACTCGATGCCATGCTCAGATACCAGGAAACCAAGGAGCTGGCCTGCTGGTACCCTGAAGACGCATTTCTCCGGGTTTAGCTTGATCTGAAAGCGGCGCAGGTTTTCGAAGGTCTCTTGGAGGTCCTCCAAAAGAGTTCCCCTCTTCTCCGTCTTCACCATGATATCGTCCACGTAAACTTGGGCGTTTCTGCCAAGTTGCTTGAGGAGACACTTCTGCATGCAACGCTGAAAAGTGGCGCCGGCATTTATCAAGCCGAACGTCATAGTCAGGTAGAAGAAGGCCCCAAATGGCGTGACGAAGGCGGTCTTCAGGCGGTCGGCCGGATCAAGTTTGATCTGGTGGTACCCGGAATAGGCATCAAGGAATGACAGCAGCTCACATCCGGCTGTGGAGTCAATCACTTGGTCTATTCGCGGCAGAGCAAACGGATCTTTAGGGCAAGGTTTGTTGAGGCTGGTGTAATCAATGCACATGCGCCATTTATTGTTCTTCTTCAGCACTAGGACAGGGTTCAGGATAGAACACTTCCATGATGAAGCTGGCTGCTAGCAGGCGGGCGACCTCTTCTCCAATAACTCTTCTTGTTTCTTATGACAGGCGGCGGAGTGGCTGCCTGACAAGCTTTGCATCTTCTCTCACATGTAGCTTGTGCTCGGCGAAGTCCGTCGGGACACCCGGCATGTCTTTGGAGGACCATGCAAAGATGTCCCGATTCTCACGGAGGAAATCGACGAGCTCGCTTTCCTATTTGATGTCTAGGTTTGATCATATGACAGCAAATCGTTCTGGGTGAGATGGGTCCAACGCGATCTTCTCTATCTCCTTGGCTGGCTGGAACGAGCCTTGCAGCTCCGCCTCCCTGGGGTCGGCTGGTATGGCTAGCTGCTCGCCAGCCATTGCCACCAACCGCTCCAGGCGGCTCTTCTCTTCAGCTACGACAAGGGACTCGGCCAGCCGGCTGCTGGCAGTTGCACATGCGACGGACTTTTCATAGTCCCCGACAATGGTGATTATTACTTTGGGACCGGGCATCTTCATCTTGAGGTAGGCGTAATGGGCTACCGCCATGAACTTCGCAAGAGCTGGTCGGCCCAATATCACGTGATAAGGGCTTTCCAAGTTCACCACTTCAAACCAGACCGGCTCCCGCCTGAAATGCTTCTTGTCACCAAACAGAACATCAATCTTGGCCTTGCCGATTGGTGAGCAAGAGAGGCCTGGAACGATGCCGTGGAACACGGTCCTGGTAGGCTGAAGCTGCTTCTCTTTGATGCCCAACTTCTCCATGGTGTCATGGTACATGATGTTGATGCTGCTGCCGCCGTCTACCAGCACTCGGGAGAAACGACAGGCCTGCCTGTCAATGGAGAGAGTTGCATCCAGAACCCAGGCATAAGCTCCTGGTGAAGGCATGACAGCCGGGTGATCTTCACGGCTCCAACTGATGGGCCTTTCAGACCAGTGCATGAATTCTGGGGCTTCGACGACAATGGTGTTGACTTCTCTGCGCTACTGGCGCCGGCTATGCCTATTGTCTGCCTGGCTTGTGAAGATGACGTAGGCTCCATTCTCTTCTGGGAACTCGTCCTGGACATGGCCGCCTGGGCGAGCAGCCGGTGGTTTGGGACGCAGAGCAGCCTCCCCAGCCGGCGGCGGTGGCAGAGCTTCCCATCTAGCAATCCGCGTGAGCCAGTGACACTTTCGTGTGGTGTGATTGGAGGGCTTCGCGCCGCTATGAAACTTGCAGGGAGCATCCAGAGCTTGATCGAAGGAGAAGGCGGGCTGCCAGGATGGCTTGCCGCCCTTCTGGCGTTTGGGACCTGCTTGAGCTTCTGGCTGCTGGCCATCAACTGCTGGCACCAGCCGGCTGTTGGAAGCCTGCGGGTGGGCCTTGCGCTTGTGATCAGTCTGCTGCTGGCGCCGACTGGACTCTCCAGCCGGCATTCTAGGAGCTAGGGGGGCCATCTTTCCGGAGGCATCCACTTGCAGCTCGGACTTCATGGAGGAATCAGCAGTGGCATACTTTTTTGCTATGCTTAACAGCTTGTCCAATGTGGCTGGCTCGTCACAGAGGAGTTTGTGCTTGAGCAGGGTGCCTTCTCTGCACAAGGCCGTGAAGTATTCAATGGCTTGTACCTCGTGCACTCCCTTGCAAGAGTTGCGCAGCTCTGCCCAACACGCCAGGTAATCATGAGCAGACTTGTTCGGACCTTGGACGCATAAGGAGAGCTGGCGCGGCTTGAGAGGCCGCTTGTAGGTGCTGGTGAAGTTGCGAGTGAAGGCGTTGGGGAAGTCCAACCAGCCGTTGATGCTGTTGGGCTTGAGGCTGTTCAACCACGTCCGGGCCGTGCCCTGGAGCATGAGTGGACTTGACCGCAACACGCATGTTGCCGGTTGCTATGCTGACAGCCGTGGAGTAGTCCACCAGCCAGTCCTCCGGCTTCACCGATCCGTTGTACTTGGGGTGTCTCTGGGGAGTGAGAAACCCTTGGGAAAAGGCTCGTCACGGGTGCGGGGGCCGAAGCAGGCTGGGCCGAGGGCATCTTCTTCTTTGATCGCCTGGGACCGGGCCAGTCGGTCGAGGCGGTGGCGGGCGTCATACTCCCCAACTCCCTCGCGGCGGCCCAAGCGGCCCGCGAGAGAAGGATGGTCGACAGGCGGCGGAGACACACGCCTCTCTCGGCGAGGGGGAGGCGGACGCTCCTCTCGCCGCTCTACTGCCCTTGGGCGGCCGTCTTGATCGCGCTCGATGGTGATGCGAGTCTGTCTGTTGCGGCTAGCAGTCATCTCTGAGTCACGCCAGCTGTGAGTGCCGACTGTTGGAGAGCGGGACGTGGCTCCTTGCTCCAGCCGAAGAGGGCGGTTATCTGCATGCGCGCCGGCCTCCAAGGCTCGGTGACGGGCTTCCTGCTGCGCGTTTGCCGCGTCGAGGAGATGCCGGACGCGCTGAGTCATGCAGCAAAGTTCATCTCCCTCCAAGTGGCCTAGTTCACCAGTTGCCGCTTGGGCAGCCCTTAGGTTCTCCGACGGGGTGGGGTATACGGGCCGTGGGGCCCCCAGCATGTCGGCCAGCAGTCCGCCGTGATCGCAGACGGCACCAGCCCGGCTGGGCTCGCCAGCAGCCGTTGTGCCGCCTATGGCACGGTCCATCTCACGGCGGCAGGCTTCGGTGAGGCGCCGGGAGGCGGCTAGCTTGTTGGTGTTGTCGAGGAGTGAGACGCGGAGTGCCTCCAGCGCCGCGCCGTCTGCTCCTGCGGCAATGGGGGCAGAAAGGCTCTGCATGGCCGCCTGCAGCGGGTCTTGGCCAGACCCGCCGGAAGGCTCATCGTGGCTGGTGACCAGCACCTCCGTGAAGGTGCTGACGCCACTGCCGTAGGCTGCAGTAGGGAGGGGATCATCGATGATCACCACGTGCTCGGGGAAGGAATCGATGGATGCCGCGTCGAGTTCGATGATCATGTCGACTGGTGTATCGGAGGAGCCCATGGACTCCATGTCGGAGGCGCGCTCGTCAATGATGTGGAGCTTGTCGAGGAGCTCGATGAGGCAGCTCTCCGAGGCAACTGGCTCTGCGGCCGAAGAGGGCTCATCAAGAATGTGGACGCCGACGAGAAGGTCGGCGAGTCCGCTCGCGGCGCATGCGGCCTCAGCGTCGCGTAGCATCCCAGCATCTACGCCTGCGGGCGTGCCGGGCTGGCTGTGCTCGCCATGGAGGAACAAAGTTCCCGTCCAGAACATGTCTCCGGACGACGGTGCACCTAGCCCCACGGTGGGCGCCAAATGTCGGGGTTTTGGTGCGACATATGCCAAAGGATGGCATATCATGCATGAGGACAATAGAATGTCGCCGGGCCCTGGAAGCGGGATAAGGCTAAACTTGGGACGCCTACGAATCTTACCCAGGTTCGGGGCTCTCCGTGGAGATAACACCCCTAGTCCTGCTCTGCGGGGACTCCGCATCATGACTAATGTCAATATGGTAGCTGCAAGGTTGCTCCTTGAGTTGTGTCGTCTAGAGGAAGAAGAAGGGCAAGGCTTAGCTCTCTATCTTCTCTCTAGGGAATGTCGGTTGTAGCTATGGTTTCTTCCTATCTCTCTTTGTGTCTCTTTTCTTCTTCTTCGGGTCGAACCCCTCCATCTGGCGGATCCTGGGAGGTTTATATAGGCCTACCCCCTAGGGGTACAATAGTAATCAAGGCGGAATGGCCCCCAGCTATTAGCATCTTCGGGTGCCGACCTTCCCGCATGTCGGCTGGGGCCCGCCGTCTGCGGGCCCTCGTGATTGCTTTTTACTGTGGGCGCTCTTCTGCTGACAGCAGCATCGTCAAGAGGGGAATGGCTACAGTGCCGCCGCATCTTGCCGTACGCTGCCACTACGTCCTGTCTTGTCATCTTGAAGAGGTTCAGACTCCTAGGGTATGGTTAGCCGCATGCTACCAGGCGGCCCGTCCCCCAGACCGCCTACCAAGGGCCGCTTGCTTCTTGTTCACCCACTGGCAGGTGGGGACAGCCGCCTGCTGGCTCTGCCGCCTGTGGGTAGTGGGATCATGGATTCCTCTGACCGGGGCTAGGTCACTGGCAACATGGCTACAGTGATACGCCGCTTAAGGAGCGTCCGTAAGATACTCCCTCACTGTCGCCTCGCCCTTAAGGACATGTTCAACTATAGCCATGCCTTAGCCTCGTCGTGGTTCCCGAGCACGCGTCTCGAGGGGGAGGCATGGGGCCGTCTTCTGGATGTCGGCCATGAGGATGCCGCCTGTCCAGGCCTCCGCCGCCTGCTGGCAGCCGGCTCCTGGGCGTTGCTACCCCAGGAGGCGGCCCGATGAACAGGTGACCGGGGGGTGACAAGCGGCCCCCTTTTGTCTTGAAATACCATGGGTGGTCGATGAGGACACCCGTGGTCAATATCTCCGACACTCCAAATCCCCCCCTCCCACCAGGAGCTGATGGCGGTCCATGGTGCGATGGCCGCTGTGCGTGTTGACCCGGAGGAACACCTCACCTCCGCCTTCGCCGCCGACATGGTGCAGGCTCTGGCCCAGATGAAGGCCCCCAGTGACTACCCCCCCCAGGACTTAACAGGTAAGATCTGACTAGCTAAATCTTACCAATACCACTTGCAACGGCTATGATTTGTACGGTTGATGTATTAAGCATGTTCCTGCCTTGTTTATTTCAGGACTGCAGAGTGTGTGATGTTCAAATATTACCATGTCCAGCTCAATTTCACCAATACCAGCAACAAACTTACAATACATGACTCAGGATATCACTAGAGATGATGTCCATTTGCTATTTTTAGTGGATGCTAACCCTGTTGTACTTAACATGCATGTCCATGTACTTACGCGGGGTCATAACGGCCGATGCTTTTGTTTGTCGTCGAGGTGAGCTGCATCCCATGTCTTACAGTATTTCACATAATTTTTGCAATTGCAATTTAACTTCTACCATTTACTAGTTGCCTGTAGGTACACATGTCAGTGGCACTGATCCACGCTTCGACCCGGAGGAATAGCTCGCCTCCGCCGTCGCTAAATTTGGGCGAGCTCTGGCCAAGATGAAGTGCCCTAGCAACTACCTCTCAGAACTTACCAAGTATGTACTCACCAGTTCAATCTTACCAATACCAGTTGCAATTAATGGATATGTTATGTATGGTCAATGTTTTAAGCATGTTCTAGTAAACATGCCTAACATGTTTTTGCTACTTTCCCTACCTTTTTATAGACATCTGGGCCATTCTCTGGTCTGGTAGCACCTGCCTTGTGATGTTTAACTATGCCAATTGCATTTTTTATCAGTGCCGGTTTCAATGTCTATTAAGCATGTTGCAATTAACAGTTGAATCCATTTTTAAACAGTTGTATTTCAATGGCTACAAACTTACAAAACATGACTTAGGATGTTGTTAAGCCTGTTGCAATTAACAGTTGTATCCATTTCTTAATATGTCCATTTGCTACCATGCTACTCTCCGCAATGAACATATACTAGAGATGCTGCCCCATTTGCTATTTTTGGTGGATGCTAACCTTGTTGTACTTAACATGCTTGTCCATGTACTTACACAGGGTCATAACGGCCGATGTTGTTGTTTGCCGTCGAGGTTAGCTGCATCCCATGTCTTACAGTATTTCACATCAGTTGTGCAATTGCAGTTTAACTTCTACCATTTACTGGTTGCCTGTAGGTACACATGTCAGTGGCACTGATCCATGCTTCGACCCGAAGAAACAGTTCGCCTCCGCCGCTGCTGATTTTGGGCGGGCTCTGGCCAAGATGAAGTGCCCCAGCAACTACCTCTCAGGATTACCAAGTATGTACCCACCAGTTCAGTCTTACCAATACCAGTTGCAATTAATGGCTATGTTTTGTATTGTCGATGTATTAAGAATGTTGTAGTAAACATGCCTAACACATTTGAGCTATTTTCCCTACCTTTTTATAGACAACTGGGCCATTATCTTCTCTGGCAGCACCTGCCGTGTGATGTTTAACTCTGCCAATTGCGCTTTTATCAGTACCAGTTTCAATGGCCATTAAGCCTGTTGCAATTAACAGTTTTATCCATTTTTAGAGAGTTGTATTTCAATGGCTACAAACTTACAAAACATAAATTAGGATGTTCTTAAGCCTGTTGCAATTAATAGTTGTATCAATTTTTTAATCCGTCCCTTTGCTACCGTGCTACTCTTTCGAAATGAAGATATCACTACAGATGCTGCCGTTTTATTACCATTTGCTATTTTTGGTGGATGTTAACCCTGTTGTAGTTAACATTGGCTTTCCATGTACTTACATAGTGCTACAATGGGCGATGATGTTGTTTGCCATCGAGGTTAGCTACATCGCATGTCTTAGACATCATCTATTCCTAAATATAAGTATTTTTAGAGATTCCAATATAGACTACATAAGGAGCAAAACGAGTGAATCTAGAATTCTAGATTCTAATCTAAACTATATCTATAATTCTATATACATCCGTATGTAGTTCATATTGAAATCTCAAAAAAATAACTTGTACTTAGGAACATAGGTAGTTGTATTTTACATCATTTGTGCAATCTCAGTTTAGCTTCTAACATTTACTGGTTGCTTGTAGGTACATATATGAGCGGTACTGATCCACGCTTCAATCTCTTTTGCGTATGGGGCAATGAGATATTCATGAACAAGAGTCAAGTGAGGAAACTAAGAAAGATTCTTAGGAGAGAGAAACGGGTGATTGGAATTAAGCTCTTTATTTACACTTTGTCGAAGACAATAGTGAACTTTAGGATGGTAAGTAATGTGTTGCCTTTTCCCCTGCCCACAACAGGTTACTCTTTTAGACCTCAATATCTGATATTTTCTCTTTTCAGTGGTTTTCGAAGCTATTTACTGATGATTACCTTCAAAACTACGTAACCGGAGTGGAGGCAACTAAGGTTAAAGTATATAATTGATGCTACCATGATAATGCTCTAGAAGTTTTCTTGGAGGCGGTGAAGGATGGGGGCGATCATCACAAGGGGTTGGACAAAAGTGGTTCGTGCCTATGGCATGCTGGAAGGCACATTATGGGCATTCCGCATCTTCAACACCGTCGGCAGTCAAAATGATTTACAATTTTCTATTCACCTTTACCGACTTTAGATACTGTGGTTCATCATAGTTAATTGCTGCCTAATCCTGTAATTACTGAACATATTGTACTGGCAATTTTATTTATGGATTCGTAGTCGAACCATTGTGCTGAGAATTTGAATTGCACGTTTCATATTTCAAAATATCCAATTAGAATAATAAATTACAGGCAAAAATAAAAAGATAACAAACGTTCATGGAACTTTGCAAACGGTTCTGGCAGTACAAGCACTTGTGATGGATAGCCCAATGCCACACGGTTTTCTACATCAAATCATGTGTGATGTAGTTAATGAAAGCAAACAGTTAACCAAGGCAGAGCATGTGTGAGAGTTACACCTTTCACACATGAGCGTATACAAGAAACTGTGTGGGATGTACATCTGAACGGAGACGTTTTCCCTGGATTGACTGTGTGGGATGTACATAAGAACGGAAACGTATTCCTTGGATTGAATGTGTGTGATATACTGATACGTCTCCAACGTATCTAATTTTTTTAATTATTCCATGCTATTATATTATCCTTCTAGGATGTTTTATATGCATTTATATGCTATTTTATATGATTTCTGGGACTAACCTATTAACCCAGAGCCCAGGGCCAGTTTCTGTTTTTTCCTTGTTTTTGAGTTTTACAGAAAAGGAATACCAAACGGAGCCCAATTGACCTAAAACTCAACGGAGAATGTTTTTGGACCAGAAGAAGCCCAAGGAGTATTGGAGATGGACCATGGGAGCCCCGGGCTTCCCACGAGGGTGGGGGCCGCGCCCACCCCCCTGGGCGCCCCCTATCTCGTGGCCGCCTCGGGGACCCCCCCCCCCCTTACTTGTTCCCGACTCCAACACCTCTTATATATACCAAAACCTCTAGATTTCACCTATATCAGGAGTTCCGCCGCCGAAAGCCTCTGTTGCCACCAAAAACCAATCTAGACCCCGTTCCGGCACCCTGCCGGAGGGAGAATCCCTCTTTGGTGGCCATCTTCATCACCCCGGCGCTCTCCATGACGAGGGGGGCAGTTCACCCTCGGGGCTGAGGGTATGTATCAGTAGCTATGTGTTTGATCTCTCTCTCTCTCTCTCTCTCTCTCTCTCTCTCTCTCTCTCTCGTGTTCTTGAGATGCACGATCTTGATGTATCGTGAGCTTTGCTATTATAGTTGGATCTTATGATGCTTATCCCCCTCTACTCTCTTGTAATGGATTGAGTTTTCCCTTTAAAGTTATCTTATCGGATTGAGTCTTTAAGTATTTGAGAACACTTGATGTATGTCTTGCATGTGCTTATCTGTGGTGACATAGGGATATCACGTGATCTACTTGATGTATGTTTTGGTGATCAACTTGCGGGTTCAGTGACCTTGTGAACTTATGCATAGGGGTTGGCACACGTTTTCGTCTTGACTCTCCGGTAGAAACTTTGGGGCACTCTTTGAAGTTCTTTGTGATGGTTGAATAGATGATCTGAGATTATGTGATGCATATCGTATAATCATACCCACATATACTTGAGGTGACAATGGAGTATCTAGGTGACATTAGGGTTTTGGTTGATTTGTGTCTTAAGGTGTTATTCTAGTACAAACTCTAGGATAGATCGAACGGAAAGAATAGCTTCGTGTTATTTTACTACGGACTCTTGAATAGATCGATCAGAAAGAATAACTTTGAGGTGGTTTCGTACCCTACAATAATCTCTTCGTTTGTTCTCCTCTATTAATGACTTTGGAGTTACTCTTTGTTGCAAGTTGAGGGATAGTTATATGATCTAGTTATGTTATTATTGTTGAGAGAACTTGCAGTAGTGAAAGTATGAACTCTAGGCCTTGTTTCAAATCATTGCAATAACGTTTGTGCTCACTTTATTCATTAGTTACCTTGCTATTTTTATATTTTCAGTTTACAAAAACCTATATCTACCATCCATATTGCACTTGTATCACCATCTCTTCGCTGAACTAGTGCACCTATACAATTTACCATTGTATTGGGTGTGTTGGGGACACAAGAGACTCTTTGTTATTTTGTTGCAGGGTTGTTTGAGAGAGACCATCTTCATCCTACGCCTCCCATGGATTGATAAACCTTAGGTCATCCACTTGAGGGAAATTTGCTAGTGTCCTACAAACCTCTGCACTTGGAGGACCAATAACGTCTACAAGAAGAAGGTTGCGTAGTAGAAATCAAGCTCTTTTCTGGCGCCGTTGCCGGGGAGGTGAGTGCTTGAAGGTATATCTTTAGATCTTGCAATCGAATCTTTTAGTTTCTTGTTTTATCACTAGTTTAGTCTAAAAAATAAAAAATAAAAAATTGAGGTTGCCTGATATGCTTCATCTTTTTAATATTTTTCATGAAAATGATGGAAAGGAAAATTGTGCCAAAGTGTTAGAAGAAGAATGCATTAGAATGTTTGGCACTAAATCTTTAAATGGTGAGCATGATTGCAATGTTGTTAGTATGAACCCTTTGATTATCCATAGTACTAATGATGATTGCACTAGTCATGATGAAAATATCTCATATAAGCATGTCAATTTTTGTGGAGTGCATAGAGTTTGCAAGTACGCACCAAATAGGGAAGATAGATTTTGCAAGAGGCATAAGTATTTAGAAACTAAATGGTTGCAAGAAAGGCTAGATGTTTGTGCTGAAAATTTAAATTTGCTTAGCCATCCTTGTGAACTTTGCAATGAACGTGGTCATTTAAATATCCAATGCAAATTGTTTCATGATCGAATCGTGTCCAAAAATTGTGATGACTTAATTTCCCTTGCACATCATAATGAACTTAGTTTGCTATTGGGTTATGAAGAAATGAAATGTATAACTAATAATATTCCAGAATTTTACCTTGAGAGAGTTCTTGATTTTGATCTAGAAGAAATATTTATGTATTGTGCGGTGAATTGCATTGAAAATCCTTATACTGCCAATTACATAAAGACAAGAAAACAAATAGAAGATGAAGGGAATACTAATGAAAGGGAACAGACTTCCCAATATCCTCTTATTCTTTCTTATGATGAATCAGGTAACGAGGAGGAGCCTTCTATTCAACCAATCTCATTAATAAGGAGCTCCAAAAAGATGATCAAACCCACACATAATGTGAAGAAGAAAAAGAAAAGACGGGGAAGCAAAGGTAAAAAGGTATCCCTCCCAAATGATGTTGCTCCTATTACTCATTGTGATGATGATAATTGCTATACTATTGGTGCTATCCATACTATTAATGATGAGAGTGATTATGCTTATGATATGCAAAGGCCCAAGCTTGGGGATGCTATGTTTGACGAGAATGACATGTTTGAGAATTTATTTGCTGCAATTAATGTTTGTCCCAAGCTTGGGAATGCTATGTTTTATTAAGATGATATTTTTAACCTCTCAAGTTTTGATATGCAAACTTATTATGATGATAGCATGCCTACTATTTATGATGACTATATTGATGAAAGAGGATTTGGAGAGGTCATGACTTTATTTAGTAATGATTCCACTATCTTGGAAGAGGTTCAATTGATTATGATGAGAACAAAGTAGCTACTTATGATGATTATTGTGATGATACTTATGTTATAAAAAGTAGTGGTGATTATATTTACAAAACTTGTCATGATTATGATTACCCTTTTTCTGAACATTGCTCTTTTAATGTGGAAACAATTTATAGTATTCGAGTTTCTTATGATACTCCCACTATTCCGAATGAGAAGAATTTTGCTTATGATGGGAGTAGTAAAATTTCTATGCTTATGGATCATGAAAAGAATGCTTTATGTGATGTTTATATTTTGGAATTCATTCATGATGCTACTGAAAATTATTATGAGAGAGGAACATATGTTTCTACCTATTGCAATAATATCAAGTTTCCTCTCTATATGCTTAAAATCTTGAAGTTATGCTCGTTTTCCCTTCCTATGATAGTTGATTCTTGTTCCCATAAGTTGTTTGCTCACAAAATCCCTATGCATAGGAAGTGGGTTAGACTTAAATATGCTAGTCATATTATTCATGATGCTCTCTTTATGTTTCAATTCTTATCTTTTATGCGAGCATCATTGAAATCATCATGCCTAGCTAAAGGGCATTAAATAAAAGCGCTTGTTGGGAGACAACCCAATATTTACCTCTACTGTTTTTGTGTGTTCACATGATTAAGCTACTGTAGTAATCATGTTTTATAGCTTTTGTTTCAATAAAATGCCAAGTGGAACCTTTGGGAAGACTTGGGTGAAAGTCTTTGCGATCTTGTTGTGAAAAACAAAAACTTTGCGCTCACGAGATTAGCTACCATTTTTTTACAGAAGAGTGCTTTGAGTTGATTCATTTTGCAGAAGATTCATAGACAAATTCCTCACATCCACCAATTTATTTGAGAATTTTTTGAGTTACAGAAGTATTCGAAAGTTACAGATTGCTACATACTGTTCTGCTTTTGACAGATTCTATTTTCTATGTGTTGTTTGCTTATTTTGATGAATCTATGAGTAGTATCGGAGGGTATGAACTATAGAGAAGTTGGAATACAGTAGATATTACACCAATATGAATTTATAATGAGTTCACAACAGTACCTAAGTGGTGGTTTTATTTTCTTATACTAACGGAGCTTGCGAGTTTTCTGTTGAGTTTTGTGTTGTGAAGTTTTCAAGTTTTGGGTAAAGATTCGATGGACTATGGAATAAAGAGTGGCAAGAGCCTAAGCTTGGGGATGCCCAAGTCACCCCAAGGTAATATTCAAGGAAAACAAAGAGTCTAAGCTTGGGGATGCCCCGGGAAGGCATCCCCTCTTTCGTCTTCGTCTCTCGGTAACTTTACTTGAGGCTATATTTTTTATTCACCACATGATATGTGTTTTGCTTGGAGCGTCATTTTGTTTTATTTTGTTTTGCTTGCTATTTGAATAATATCCCAATATCTGAAATTATTAAATGTTAGAGAGTCTTCACATAGTTACATAAGTATTCAACTACTCATTGATCTTCTTCACTTATATCTTTTTAGAGCACAGCAGTGGTTTTATCTTGAAGAAATAGATGAACTCTCATGCTTCACTTAAATTATTTTGAGAGTCTTTTAGAACACCATGGTAATTTTCTTAGGTTATGAATTTAGTCCTAATATGATGGGCATCCAAGAGGGATATAATAAAAACTTTCATATAAAGTGCATTGAATACTATGAGAAGTTTGATACTTGATGATTGTTTTGAGATATGAGGATGGTGATATTACAGTCATGCTAGTAGAGTAGTTGTGAATTTGAGAAATACTTGTGTTGAGGTTTGCAAGCCCCGTAGCATGCACGTATGGTAACCGTTGTGTGACAAATTTGAAGCATGAGGTATTTCTTTGAGTGTCATCCTTTGTGTGGAGGTCGGGATCGCGCGATGGTTAACTCCTACCAACCCTTCCCCTAGGAGCATGTGTGTAGTACTTTGTTTTGATGACTTGTAGATTTTTGCAATAAGTATGTGAGTTCTTTATGACTCATGTTGAGTCCATGGATTATACGCACTCTCACCCTTCCACCATTGCTAGCCTCTCTAGTACCGTGCAACTTTTGCCGGTACCATAAATCCACCATATACCTTCCTCAAAATAGCCACCATACCTACCTATCATGGCATTTCCATAGCCATTCTGAGATATATTGCCATGCAACTTTCCACCGTTCCGTTCATATGACACACTTCATCATTGTCATATTGACATGCATGATCATGTAGTTTTCATCGTATTCGTGGCAAGGCCACCATGCATATTTTTTCAAACATGTCACTCTTGATTCATTGCACGTCCCGGTACACTGCCGGAGGCATTCATATAGAGTCATACTTTGTTCTAGTATCGAGTTGTAAGTAAATAAAAGTGTGATGATCATCATTATTAGGGCATTGTCCCAAAGAAAAAAAGGCCCAATAAAATAAGAAAAAAGAAAGGACAAAAGAAAAAAAGAAAAAAGAAAAAAGGGACAATGGTACTATCTTTTTTCCACACTTGTGCTTCAAAGTAGCACCATGGTCTTCATGATAGAGAGTCTCTTGTTTTGTCACTTTCATATACTAGTGGGAATTTTCACTATAGAACTTGGCTTGTATATTCCAATGATGGGATTCCTCAAATGCCCTAGGTCTTTGTGAGCAAGCAAGTTGGATGCACACCCACTTAGTTTCTTTTGTTGAGCTTTCATACATTTATATCTCTAGTGCATCCGTTGCATGGCAATCCCTACTCACTCACATTGATATCTATTGATGGGCATCTCCATAGCCCATCGATACGCCTAGTTGATGTGAGACCATCTTCCTTTTTTATCTTCTCCACAACCACCACTCTATTCCACCTATAGTGCTATATACATGGATCACGCTCATGTATTGCGTGAAAGTTGAAAAAGTTTGAGAATACTAAAGTATGAAACAATTGCTTGGCTGAAAACGGGGTTGTGCATGATTTGGGCATCTTGTGTGACGAAGATGGAGCATAGAAAAAGTATATGATTTTGTACGGATGAACTTTCTTCGGCCAAGTTATTTTGAGAAGACATAATTGCTTTGTTAGTATGCTTGAAGTATTATTACTCTTATGTCAATATTAAACTTTTGCCTTGAATCTTTCAAATCTGAACATTCATGACACAATAAAGAAAATTACATTAAGAATTATGTTAGGTAGCATTCCACATCAAAAAAATTGTTTTTATCATTTACCTACTCGAGGTCGAGCAGGAATTAAGCTTGGGATGCTTGATGCGTCTCCCACGTATATATAATTTTTGATTGTTCCATGCTATTATATTATTCTTCTAGGATGTTTTATATGCATTTATATGCTATTTTATATGATTTTTGGGACTAACCTATTAACCCAGAGCCCAGTGACAGTTTTTGTTTTTTCCTTGGTTTTGAGTTTTACAGAAAGGAATACCAAATGGAGCCCAATTGACCTGAAAATCAACGGAGGATGTTTTTGGACCAAAGGAAGCCCAAGGAGTACCGGAGATGGACCAGAGGAGTCCCGGGCTGCCCACGAGGGTGGGGACGCGCCCACCCCCTGGGCGCGCCCCCTATCTCGTGGCTGCCTCGGGGACCCCCCTTACTTGTTCCCGACTCCAACACCTCTTATATATATACCCAAACCTCCTAAAAATAACCTAGATCGGGAGTTCCCTCGCCGAAATCCTCTGTTGCCACCGAAAACCAATCTAGACCCCGTTCCGGCACCCTGCCGGAGGGGGAATCCCTCTCCCGTGGCCATCTTCATCATCCCGGCGTTCTCCATGACGAGGCGGGAGTAGTTCACCCTCGGGGCTGAGGGTATGTATCAGTAGCTATGTGTTTGATCTCTCTCTCTCTCTCTCTCTCTCTCTCTCTCTCTCTCTCTCTCTCTCTCTCTCTCTTTCTCTCGTGTTCTTGAGATGCACGATCTTGATGTATCACGAGCTTTGCTATTATAGTTGGATCTTATGATGCTTCTCCCCCTCTACTCTCTTGTAATGGATTCAGTTTTCCCTTTAAAGTTATCTTATCGGGTTGAGTCTTTAAGGATTTGAGAACACTTGATGTATGTCTTGCATGTGCTTATATGTGGTGACATTGGGATATCACGTGATCTACTTGATGTATGTTTTGGTGATCAACTTGTTGTTGGAAATATGCCCTAGAGGCAATAATAAAAGAGTTATTATTATATTTCCTTGTTCATGATAATCGTTTATTATCCATGCTATAACTGTATTGATTGGAAACTCAAATACATGTGTGGATGAATAGACAGACTTTGTGTCCCTAGTGAGCCTCTACAGGACTAGCTCGTTGATCAAAGATGACCGCGGTTTCCAGGTCATAGACATGAGTTGTCATTTGATAACGGGATCACATCATTAGGAGAATGATGTGATGGACGAGACCCAAACGTTAAACATAGCTTTTGATCGTGTCAGTTATCGCTATAGTTTTCTGCATGTCAAGTATAAGTTCCTATGACCATGAGATCATGTAACTCACTGACACCGTAGGAGTGCTTTGTGTGTGCCAAACGTCACAACGTAACTGGGTGACTATAAAGGTACTCTACAGGTATCTCCGAGGGTGTCTGTTGAGTTGACATGGATCGAGACTGGGATTTGTCACTCCGTGTGACGGAGAGGTATCTCTGGGCCCACTCGGTAATACGTCATCTCAATGAGCTCAAAGTGACTAAGTAGTTGGTCACGGGATTATGTATTACGGTAACGAGTAAAGAGACTTGCCGGTAACGAGATTGAACTAGGTATAGAGATACCGACGATCGAATCTCAGGCAAGTAACATACCGACGAGACAAAGGGAACTGTATACAGGATTGCCTGAATCCTTGACATCGTGGTTCATCCGATGAGATCATCGAGAAACATGTGGGAACCAATATGGGTATCCAGATCCCGCTATTGGTTATTGACCTGGGAGTGTCTCGGTCATGTCTACATGGTTTCCGAACCCGCAGGGTCTACACACTTAAGGTTCGGTGACGCTAGGGTTGTTAGTGAGAACAGTGCATGGTTACCGAAGGTTGTTCGGAGTCCCGGATGAGATCCCGGACGTGACGAGGGTCTCCGGAATGGTCCGGGGACGAAGATTGATATATAGGATGAAAGGTTTCGGAGTCCGGAAGTGTTCCGGGGAGCATCGGGAAATCGGCGGATTACCGAAAAGGGTTTCGGGGGTCCCGGAAGTGGTTCTGGGCCTAATGGGCCACAAAGGGGGGACACCACAGCCCTCATAGGGCTGTGCGCCCCCCCCCCTGGGCCCTCTCCTATGGCGCATGGGGGGCTGGCCCCTCCTAGGGCAGCCGCACCCCCTGGCTTGGGGGGCAAGGCACCTAGGGGGGGGAAACCCTAGCGCCTGCGCAGCCCTTGGCCGCCGCCCCCCCCCCCACTGCCCTGGCCGCCGGCCCCCCTAGGGGAAACCCTAGGGCGCCCCCCCTCCCATCTATTCCCCCTATATATAGAGGGGCAGAGTGAGGGCAGCCAACACACGTTTGTGCCTCGGTGCTGCCCTTCCTCTCCCACAACATATTCGTCTTCCCGCGGTGCTTAGGCGAAGCCCTGCTGGAATCCTCCTCCACCATCACCACCACGCCGTCGTGCTGCCGGTCTCTCCATCAACCTCTCCTCTACCCCTTGCTGGATCAAGAAGGAGGAGACGTCCCCGAGCCGTACGTGTGAAGAACGCGGAGGCACCGTTGCTTCGGTGCTAGGATCTTCGGCGATCTGAATCGCGGCGAGTACGACTCCATCAACCGCGTTCTTAACGCTTCCGCTTAGCGATCTACAAGGGTACGTGGATCCAACTCTCCTCTCGTGGTAGCATCTCCTAGATTGATCTTGGTGAACGTAGGAAAAATTTTTGTTTCCCATGCAACGTTCCTCAACAGTGGCATCATGAGCTAGGTTCTTGCGTAGATGCTTTCTCGAGTAGAACACAAAAGGGTTTGTGGGCGTTGATGTTTAAATTGCTGCCCTCCTTAGTCTTTCTTGATTCAGCGGTATTATGGGATGAAGCGGCCCGGACTAACTTTACATGTCCACGTACATGAGACCGGTTCCATCGACAGACATGTGACTTTTGTTGCATAAGATGGCTGGCGGGTGTCTGTCTCTCCTATCTTAGTTGAATCGGAATAGAACAAGGCGGTCCTTGTAGAAGGTTAAATAGCAACTTGAATATCACCGTTGTGGCTTTGCGTAGGTAAGAAGCGTTCTTGCTAGATACCCATAGCAGCCACGTAAAACATGCAACAACAAATTAGAGGACGTCTAACTTGTTTTTGTAGGGTATGTATGTGATATGATATGGCCAATGACATGATGAGATATATTTGATGTATGAGATGATCATGTTGTAATAGTTAATATCGACTTGCATGTCGATGCATACGGCAACCGGCAGGAGCCATAGGGTTGTCTTTAATTTTTGTATGACCTGCGTGTCAATCATTAAGCGCTTTGTAATGCTTTACTTTATCGCTAAACGGTAGCAATAGTAGTAAGAGCATGGTGGGCGCGCGACAACCCCGATGGCGACACGATGATGGAGATCATGATGATGGAGATCATGGTGTGGCGCCGGTGACGATGGAGATCATGTCGGTGCTTTGGAGATGGAGATCAAAAGCACGAGTTGATGGCCATATCATGTCACTTATGATTTGCATGTGATGTTAATCCTTTTATGCATCTTATTTTGCTTAGGACGACGGTAGCATTATAAGATGATCCTTCACTAAAATTTCAAGATAAAATTGTGTTCCCCCCGAGTGTGCGCCGTTGTGAAGGTTCGTCGTTTCGAAGCACCACGTGATGATCGGGTGTGATAGACTCTATGTTCGCATACAACGGGTGCAAGCCAGTTTTGCACATGCAGAACACTCGGGTTAGACTTGACGAGCCTAGCATGTACAGACATGGCCTCGGAACACGGAAGACCGAAAGGTCGAGCATGAGTCATATAGTAGATATGATCAACATGTAGATGTTCACCATTGACACCACCTCATCTCACGTGATGATCGGACTTGGGTTGGTGAATTTGGATCATGTCACGCTTGAATGACCAGAGGGATGTCAATTTGAGTGGGAGTTATAAATAATTTGATTAGGTAGTAACTCACTTATCATGAACAATAGTCTAAAATGTCTTTGCAAATCTTTTGTTGTAGATGGCTCGCGCAGTAGCTCCCCTGAATTTTAATGCGTTCCTAGAGAAAGCTAAACTGAAAGATGATGGGAGCAACTTTGTGGACTGGCTCCGCAATCTGAGGATCATCCTCACAGCTGCCCAAAAGGTTTATGTCCTAAATGCACCACTAGGTGACCCCCCCCCCCCGCTCCTACAGCCACTGCAGACGTTTTGAACGCCTGGCAGTCGCGTTCGGATGACTATTCGATAGTGCAGTGTGCCATGTTGTACGGCTTGGAAGGAGGACTTCAAAGGCGTTTTGAACGTCATGGTGCATATGAGATGTACCAGGAGTTGAAGTTCATCTTTGAAAAGAATGCTAAGATCGAGAGGTATGAGACCACCGATAAATTCTTTGCTTGCAAGATGGAGGAGAATTCGTCTGTCAGTGAACACTTACTGAAGATGTCTAGGTACTATACCCGCATAGCTGATCTGGGACTTGTGTTCCCGGATGAGGCTATCATTGACAGAATTCTCCAGTCACTCCCGCCAAGCTACAAGAGCTTCGTGCAGCAGTACAACATGCAAGGGATGAATAAAACCATCGCCGAGCTGTTTTCAATGCTGAAAGTCGCTGAGGCAGACATCCAGAAGGAGTATCAAGTGTTGATGGTCAATAAAACCACCAGCTTCAAGAAGAATGGCAAGGGCAAGAAGGGTAACTCTAAGAAGGGTGGCAAAGCAGTTGCTAATCCAGTGAAGAAACCCAAGGCTGGGCCCAAGCCAGAGACTGAGTGTTTCTATTGCAAGGGGAACGGCCACTGGAAGCGGAACTGCCCCAAGTATCTGACGGACAAGAAGGGGGCCAACAACAACAAAGGTATATGTGATATACATGTTATTGCTGTGTACCTTACCAACTCTCGTTGTAGTGCCTGGGTATTTGATACCGGTTCGGTTGCTCACATTTGCAACTCTAAACAGGAACTGCGGAATAAACGGAGGCTGGCGAAGGACGAAGTGACGATGCGCGTGGGAAATGGTTCCAAGGTTGATGTGATCGCCGTCGGCACGCTCGCTCTTCGATTACCATCGGGATTAGTTATGAACCTGAATAATTGTTATTTAGTGCCTGCGTTAAGCATGAACATTATATCTGGATCTTGTTTATTGCGAGACGGTTACTCATTTAAATCAGAGAATAATGGTTGTTCTATTTATATGAGTAATATCTTTTATGGTCATGCACCCGAAGTTAGGGGTTTATTCTTATTGAATCTCGATAGTGATGATACACATGTTCATAACATTGATGCCAAAAGATGTAGAGTTGATAATGATAATACCACTTTCTTGTGGCACTGCCGTCTGGGTCATATCGGCGTGAAACGCATGAGGAAGCTCCATGCCGATGGACTTTTGGAGTCTCTTGATTTTGAATCACTTGACACGTGCGAGCCGTGCCTCATGGGCAAGATGACAAGGACCCCGTTTTCAGGGACAATGGATCGGGCAAGTGACTTATTGGAAATCATACATACTGATGTGTGCGGTCCGATGAGTGTAACGGCGCGTGGTGGATATCGTTATTTTCTCACCTTCACTGACGACTTAAGTAGATATGGGTATATTTACTTGATGAAGCATAAGTCTGAAACTTTTGAAAAGTTCAAGCAATTTCAGAGTGAAGTTGAAAATCATCGTAACAAGAAGATCAAGTTCCTACGATCTGATCGAGGGGGAGAATATCTGAGTTATGAGTTTGGTGATCACTTAAGAAAATGTGGAATTGTTTCACAGTTGACGCCACCTGGAACACCACAGCGTAATGGTGTGTCCGAACGTCGTAATCGAACCCTATTAGATATGGTACGTTCTATGATGTCTCTTGCCGATTTGCCACTATCGTTTTGGGGATATGCGTTAGAGACAGCTGCATTCACTTTAAATAGGGCTCCATCTAAGTCCTTTGAGACAACACCGTATGAACTGTGGTTTGGTAAGAAACCTAAGTTGTCTTTTCTCAAGGTTTGGGGTTGCGATGCTTATGTCAAAAGGCTTCAGCCAGAAAAGCTCGAACCCAAAGCGGACAAATGTGTCTTCATAGGATACCCAAAAGAAACAGTTGGGTACACCTTCTATCTCAGATCCGAGGGCAAAGTGTTTGTCGCTAAGAACGGGTCCTTTCTCGAGAAAGAGTTTCTCTCGAAAGAATTGAGTGGGAGGAAGGTAGAACTTGATGAGGTTATTGAACCTCTGCTTCAACCAGAGAGTAGCGCAGCACAGAAAGATGTTTTTGTGGAGCCTGCAGAGGTTGAAGAGGAAGCCAATGATGATGATCAAGGAGCTTCTGATCAAGTTACTACCGAACCTCGTAGGTCGACAAGGGTACGCACTGCACCTGAGTGGTATGGTAACCCTGTCTTGGAGGTCATGTTGTTAGACAATGGTGAACCTACGAGCTATGGAGAAGCGATGGTGGGCCTAGATTCCGACAAATGGTTAGAGGCCATGAAATCCGAGATGGGATCCATGTATGAAAACAAAGTATGGACTTTGGAAGTATTACCTGAAGGGCGGAAGGCCATTCAGAATAAATGGATTTTTAAGAGGAAGACGGACGCTGACGGTAATGTCACCGTGTATAAAGCTCGACTTGTGGCAAAGGGTTTTTCACAAGTTCAAGGGATTGACTACGATGAGACTTTCTCACCCGTAGCGATGCTTAAATCCGTCCGAATCATGTTAGCAATAGCTGCATATTTCGATTATGAAATTTGGCAGATGGATGTCAAAACAGCGTTCCTTAACGGTTTTCTTAAGGAAGAGTTGTATATGATGCAACCGGAAGGTTTTGTCGATCCAGAGAATGCTGACAAAGTATGCAGGCTCCAGCGTTCCATTTATGGGCTGGTGCAAGCATCTCGGAATTGGAATCTTCGCTTTGATGAGGTGATCAAAGCGTTTGGGTTTGTACAAGTTTACAATGAAGCTTGTATTTACAAGAAAGTGAGTGGGAGCTCTATAGCGTTTCTAATATTATATGTGGATGACATATTGCTGATTGGAAACAATATAGAATTTTTGGATAGCGTGAAAGGGTATTTGAACAAGAGTTTTTCGATGAAGGATCTCGGTGAAGCTGCTTTCATATTGGGCATCAAGATCTATAGAGATAGATCAAGACGCTTGATAGGACTTTCACAAAGTACATACCTTGATAAAGTTTTGAAGAAGTTCAAAATGGATCAATCCAAGAAGGGGTTCTTGCCGGTATTGCAAGGTACAAAGTTGAGTAAGACTCAATGCCCAGTGACTGCGGAAGATAGAGAAAAGATGAGTGTCGTCCCCTATGCTTCAGCCATAGGCTCTATCATGTATGCAATGCTGTGCACAAGACCAGATGTCAGCCTTGCCATAAGTATGGCCGGAAGGTTTCAAAGTAATCCTGGTATGGATCACTGGACAGCGGTCAAGAATATCCTAAAGTACCTGAAAAGGACTAAGGAGATGTTTCTCGTTTATGGAGGTGATCAAGAGCTCGTCGTAAAGGGTTACGTCGATGCAAGCTTTGACACTGATCCGGATGACTCTAAGTCTCAAACCGGATACGCATATATTCTCAACGGGGGAGCGGTAAGCTGGTGCAGTTCCAAGCAGAGCGTGGTAGCTGATTCTACATGTGAAGCGGAGTATATAGCTGCCTCGGAGGCGGCAAAGGAAGGTGTCTGGATGAAGGAGTTCATGACAGATCTTGGAGTTGTGCCTAGTGCACTGAACCCAATGACTCTGTTCTGTGACAACACTGGTGCCATTGCTCTAGCCAAGGAACCAAGGTTTCACAAGAGGACCAGACACATAAAGCGACGCTTCAATTCCATCCGCGATTCGGTCAAGGAGGAGGACATAAGTATTTGCAAAGTACACACGGATTTGAATGTAGCAGATCCGTTGACTAAGCCTCTTCCACGGGCTAAGCATGATCAACACCAAGACTCTATGGGTGTTAGATTCATTACCTTGTAATGCTAGATTATTGACTCTAGTGCAAGTGGGAGACTGTTGGAAATATGCCCTAGAGGCAATAATAAAAGAGTTATTATTATATTTCCTTGTTCATGATAATCGTTTATTATCCATGCTATAATTGTATTGATTGGAAACTCAAATACATGTGTGGATGAATAGACAGACTTTGTGTCCCTAGTGAGCCTCTACAGGACTAGCTCGTTGATCAAAGATGACCGTGGTTTCCAGGTCATAGACATGAGTTGTCATTTGATAACGGGATCACATCATTAGGAGAATGATGTGATGGACGAGACCCAAACGTTAAACATAGCTTTTGATCGTGTCAGTTATCGCTATAGTTTTCTGCATGTCAAGTATAAGTTCCTATGACCATGAGATCATGTAACTCACT
>LR738710.1:198117433-198194052 GCA_902687465.1 Secale cereale | reverse complement strand
ACTGCCCTGGCCGCCGGCCCCCCTAGGGGAAACCCTAGGGCGCCCCCCCTCCCATCTATTTCCCCTATATATAGAGGGGCAGAGGGAGGGCAGCCAACACACGTTTGTGCCTCGGTGCTGCCCTTCCTCTCCCACAACATATTCGTCTTCCCGCGGTGCTTAGGCGAAGCCCTGCTGGAATCCTCCTCCACCATCACCACCACGCCGTCGTGCTGCCGGTCTCTCCATCAACCTTTCCTCCACCCCTTGCTGGATCAAGAAGGAGGAGACGTCCCCGAGCCGTACGTGTGAAGAACGCGGAGGCACCGTTGCTTCGGTGCTAGGATCTTCGGCGATCTGAATCGCGGCGAGTACGACTCCATCAACCGCGTTCTTAACGCTTCCGCTTAGCGATCTACAAGGGTACGTGGATCCAACTCTCCTCTCGTGGTAGCATCTCCTAGATTGATCTTGGTGAACGTAGGAAAAATTTTTGTTTCCCATGCAACGTTCCTCAACACTTGCGGGTTCAGTGACCTTGTGAACTTATGCATAGGGGTTGGCACACGTTTTCGTCTTGACTCTCCGGTAGAAACTTTGGGGCACTCTTTGAAGCTCTTTGTGATGGTTGAATAAATGAATCTGAGATTGTGTGATGCATATCCTATAATCATGCCCACGGATACTTGAGGTGACAATGGAATATCTAGGTGACATTAGGGTTTTGGTTGATTTGTGTCTTAAGGTGTTATTCTAGTACGAACTCTGGGATAGATCGAACGGAAAGAATAGCTTCGTGTTATTTTACTATGGACTCTTGAATAGATCGATCAGAAAGAATAACTTTGAGGTGGTTTCGTACCTTACAATAATCTCTTCATATGTTCTCCGCTATTAGTGACTTTGGAGTGACTCTTTGTTGCAAGTTGAGGGATAGTTATATGATCCAGTTATGTTATTATTGTTGAGATAACTTGCACTAATGAAAGTATGAACTCTAGGCCTTGTTTCAAAGCATTGCAATACCGTTTGTGCTCACTTTTATCCTTATTTACCTTGCTATTTTTATATTTTCAGTTTACAAAAACCTATATTTACTATCCATATTGCACTTGTATCACCATCTCTTCGCGGAACTAGTGCACCTATACAATTTACCATTGTATTGGGTGTGTTGGGGACACAAGAGACTCCTTGTTATTTGGTTGCAGGGTTGTTTGAGAGAGACCATCTTCATCCTACGCCTCCCACGGATTGATAAACCTTAGGTCATCCACTTGATGGAAATTTGCTACTGTCCTATAAACCTCTGCACTTGGAGGCCCAACAACGTCTACAAGAAGAAGGTTGCGTAGTAGACATCATATACATACAAACGGAAATGTTTTTCTGGGATTCACCGTGTGGGATGTACATACCTACGGAAATGATTTTCTCGGATTACCGTGTGGGATGTACATACCTACGGAAATGATTGCGTTTCGATGCCTCGCCCGATCGCACACGGCCCCAGCCTGAGGCCCAGGAGGTCCTATCCCCGACGATTTCTGGGTCATGTGGGAAGGACACCCTATCGCACACACTCACTTCACAACGGTTCCAAATGCCATCGCGGAAAGGGGTTAAACATCGTTTGTTTAGGACCGACGCGTACTAGTGGTGGGTGATGGTCAGAAAATCAAGATATGGGAGGATACTTTGATCCCACAGTCACCATCGAGGAAGGTTATCTCTAGTAGAGGAAATTATCTCCTCTCCCGGATGTCAAAACTTATTGATCCAGTGCCAGGTGACTGGGATTCGTTGCTGGTGAACCAAACTTTTTGTAGTGTTGATGCTGAGAGAATTCTTGCAATCCCACTTCCAGTACATGAAATGGCAGATTTCTTAGCATGGAGCTTCACTAAAACGGGTGTGTTCATGGTAGAGTCAGCATATCATGTCGTCTGGGAATCAAAGTTTGGCCATAATTTGTAGGGTACGTCGTGCTCATCCTCACTAAGATCTCCAAGGGATTCGGTGTGGAGTCTGAGCTGCCCAGCAAAGATTAAAAAATTTGTCTCGAGAGTACTTCTTAGTGATATTCCATGCCGTGCAATACTAGCTCACAGACGCATCAAGATGAAGCCACACTGCCCAATATGCAATCAAGGGCCTGAGAGCATCCGCCATCTTCTACTTGAATGCCTCGTTGCGGTGCAGGTATGGAAACTCCTCAAAGGATGTGATAAAGAATGGATTAGAAATGAATATGTCTGGCGTGGTAGTGCTGGAATTTCTTCTCAGTTTACCGGACAATCATATACATGTGCTAGGTTTGCCAAAAATGAGAGAAATTGTGGCTACATGGTGTTGGTTTTTGTGGTGGGAAAGGAGAAAGATTACACATGGAGGTGATCACAAACAGCGGCACGGATCAACCTTGTTGTACGAGCTTTGGCGACGAACTTCATTGCTGCGTGTTCCTCAAAGCCGAAAAATAGTGTGGGTGGCTGGACGAGACCGAGGACTAATTACGTCAAGCTGAATGTGGATGCGATATTCGATCCTGACTCACTTGAAGGCTTTGTCGGTGTTGTCATCAGAGACCACAACGGTAAGTTCATAGCTGCCACGAATGAAAAACTTGAAATCTGCTATGATGCTTTCACCGCAGAAACTATTGAAGTTAGGTTTGGCCTAAACCTCGTGATAGGTAGGAACCCGATGAACTAGTTCACGCTTGAGGGTGGCCCGATCTTCACGTCGTAGGATCGAATCGGGAGGGATAACTAGCTGCAAGCAGCCGGGATAACTAGTTGTATACCTGCCAAGGCTGGATGCGACCCGTATGTTGGGGATGGCTGACCAAAGCTACAAGAACTCTATTCTGCTGTCCAAACAATCGCAGAATGACAAACCGGGACTAACCCACACAAAATGGTCGGAACGGTAGTGCACGAATTAGGGGGAACCAGAGGCTCCTTCTCGCGAATCCGGATGAACACACAAGCGAAAAGGTAGCAAGGATCTCTCGGATCTCTCTAGCAGTCTTGCTGCATAAGCTTGTAGCTGAATGGTTTGACAAATGGTTCTCAAGAGGATGGGGGGAGATGAGGTTTTATAGCACGGACAACCCCCTTAGCTAGGTGTGAAAATGGTTTCAAAAATAAGCAGGTTTGCATGGCTTCCATAGGAGAATAAGCAGTCAACTTTGGGAGTTGTTGGAGAGCTCCTCGAAAATTCGAGAAGTCTTGATAGCGTGGACACCTTCCACGAGAATGACTGCAGCTTTTGACTCAACTCCAAATGATGTGAGGTTTTTTGCATTGGAAAGATAATTTGATGCAGCTTCTGTTGATGTACCCCTATGGCCCGTCTCTCCACCACATGGGTGTGGCGCAACGAAACATCAGAGGTAAAAACTGACAGCATCAGCTTCACTTGAAACGTGTTTCCTCCTAACTTGTTCCTCCAAACCAGTTGCTTCAAGAGCTCATAGGTTGTTGGATTTCTTTCATGTGATACCTAAGTTCAAACGACAACAATGGGATGAAAGCACAGTTGTGCCGTCAAGGCTACAAAGGTAAACTTAAGTTAGCGTTCACCTGACCATGTGTTTGCTTGATTCGGCTTAGTAATTCTTTCCAATTAAATTGTGCACTTTTTTTAAAATGTCATTTATGATGTACCCATTTGCTCATCACCTCGCCCGAACAGCTGGGTGCAGCAAAATTGAAGTAAATTCAGATAGCGCGGAGGTTATTTCAGCACTCAAAGAGGGACACTCATCTTGGATGGCCAGCGTGATCTTTGATGATTGTTATTTCATGTCTTTAGATTTCAGTCATATTGTTTTTGAACATTTTTATAGAAAGAACAATAATGTAGCCCATGAATTAGCTAGACTAGCTAGCTAGATTCACTCCTCCGGTGTATGGATGGATGCAGCCCCCATTGCTGTTATTCCTCTTATTGTCTCTAATGCTACAAGTGTAGCCAATTAATAAAGAAGGTATTGATTTTCAAAAACTGCTAAAATGACATCTGATGTCACATGCTCTGTTTGGAACATAGGGTCCTAAATCATACTCCCTCCGTTTCGAATTACTTGTCGCAGGTATGGATATATCTAGATGTATTTTAGTTCTAAATACATCTATTTCTGCGATGAGTAATTTGGAACGGAGGGAGTAAGAGTTTGTGAAAATGTATGATGAAAAAGTAAGACTAGAGCAAACACAGGAAAATGTGGCCCAGTTGGTTGCTCAGGTTGACCCGAAAAATGAACTAAAGTTGACTAAAGCACATTTGCATGCCAAAATGTTGGCAACGATCCAAAGCAAGATCCAATAGTTGGCGTTGGCCAGCATCCAAACATACCCAAAACTTTTTATTTATTTATTTTGCGAATAAACAGACCCAAACTCGCGCAGAGTTGTTTTTTTTGCTGCCTCCTTAAGGGGATACAAGTAGTAGCATCTGTTCGGACTCACAGACAACACACACCACACGCACGCACACCGCACTCACACACCCTGCTGGAAGCCTAAACTAGACCTACACCTATATCCAGAGCACCCGGTACAGGATTTCTATATCATCATGGGGCTCACAGGCGCGGAGAGATGCATTTTATTAACGGAATACTATTCCTGTAAACAATACCGCCGAGCGAATTCGTCTCCGCTGGGGATCGAACTCGGGGCAGGCTGGTGCCCCACCGTGCTCCCAACCACTGAGGCTGGTCACAATGGGCAGGAACATAAGGTAGTAACATACATACTTATCTAGACTTTGTTATTACCTCCACAGTGGGTAGGAACATGTAGGTAGTGTCATGCAACGATGCATTTATTAGCTTATAGACTCATTGTTTCTTGAAGTGTGTGATGTTCTGGTAACTTAGCTAGTTACCACAAGCACCTCACTCTTCATTAAATATGTGCCACATAAGCAACGTTGTATTGAAATATGTGATGTTACTCCTAAGGGCATGTACAATGGTTCTAGCTTAAGGATGCCACGTAAGATAAATGATGAGGTGGAGGAGAGAGAAATCATAAGAGAAGGCTTGTCTTATCTTATTTAAGAGAAGACAAGAGATGATAGCTTAGCATAATTTGTCTCACCATGTTTTTAGAAATCTATACCTAATTTAATAATAAAGCACGGAACGAGTCCGTCGGGTTCACCATCACAATACGCTTTCACCCAATCGTAATACGCTTTTACGACGGATTGAGTCCATCGGGTTCACCGTCACAACGTTTTTGCAGAATAGCCCCTATGCTTTTTGGTAATTGAACCCGCACTCCCTGTTTTAAGTTAGTAATCCAGGAAAACGTTTCGGTTTTACAAATAGGACCCTGTGTTTTGTACTATTCAACCCGCGATCCTTTTTTAGGGGCAACACCACGGGTGGCCGGATGCAGGCGGCAGCGGGGGTGTGGTGGAGGCAGTCGGAGCAGCGGTCACAGTCTCGGTAGCGGGGGCTAGGTGTAGATGACCGGCAGGAAGGCAAGCAGTGGCACTGCCCGCGGGAAGCAAAGGTGACGCTTGGGAGAGCAGGGCGCTTGAGCGGCAGAGGTTCGCCATGGTGGTCGCGTGACACAGCAAGGGGCGGGTGTCGAGGTGCAGGCGAGTTGGTGTATGACGAAATGAGACGGACGGGGAGCTGGTCTGGTGTCGGACGAGGCCGAGCCGTGTAGCGGCGCCATGGGCGGATGCAGCAGGATCTGTGCATCCGGGCAGAGAACAAGAGGAGGAGGATAATGAAAGGAAGGAAGGAGGCGCGGACGGATGAGAGTGGAGGTCGGAGGAGCGCCGGCCTCGCTGGAGTGATGAACGCGCGAGTGTGGCGGCGAGCGCGGATCGAGGGGCGCTGGGCACTGCCCCTCTGTGCGAGTGACGGCGCTGGGAGGATGGGGATCGGGAGACGGAGGCGATTGGGCTGGGGTTAGAGTAGTGGGAGCGGCTGGGCCATACGGGTTAGATGGACTGGCCTGCAGAAATTATGAAGAAAAGGAAGGAAGGCTCCGGTGGCGTCCGCAAATTAAGACGGATTTGCCTAAAAAGGAATTAAGCGGGCTCATCCATTCCATAATTAAGGGGTTGTTTGGATAGAGAGAATGTAGAGAATCAGATTTGCATAAACGCAATTTCAGTTATAACAGCCTAAAAACACGTTTGGATCACCTAACTAAACCATGGATAAGTACTACCCAGTTTCCTACAAGCCCAAAAACCGAGCTTTTAGAAAAACAAGTAATAGTCGTTTTTTCTAAAAACCAGTTGTGTATATACTCGAGTCCTGTCGTCCACGTACGACCTATTTGGATCGATCGACAGCAGGTTCCACACGTCATATCATCAAACATGCTAGTGGCCACGCTGGTACCGCGGCTCCAACGCCGGCACCGTCGTACATGCTAATGGCAGCGCGGTTCCAACGCCGACACCGTGACAACGGTAACATTGAGCTTGTTGGCATCGATGAGGCGACGCTGGACAACAACAAACTACTGCGCTAGTTGGTTCGCCATGCCCGTGCTTGGCATCACCATGCCCAGCTTGGCCACGACCAGCAGCACCTCCGCCCTGCCGTGCACTGGTGTTGCTACCGTTGCTGCTTCCCCCTGCTGCGTGCGTGTTGTGTCCAGCCCTCGCAGGCTTTCCAGCAGGCCAGCACCATGGCCTATGGTCCCGTGCCCATTCTTGTAGCCAGCATCGACATGGAAGCCATTGTTGTGCTCCAACCACGGTCCAATGTACTCGTGTATGCATACTACAATCTCGTCCTCACAAGGTAACACCTAGAGCCAGCTAGCCGGAGACCGTGCATGCGCATGACACAACATGCATAGAAAGGGGATGCGAGAAGCATGGACGAGACGATTAGCAGAGAGTTATGGCCTGTGGGAGGAGCGGAAGGTCTATAAACGTATTTTATATCCTTTTCCATCCAAACAAGGTATTGTACAGACTAATCTTAACAGAAAAACTAACAAAAACTGGTTTTCCTAAAAATCCTCTAAAAACCAGTTTTCTAAGATCTCACATCTAGTACTTCATATCCAAACAACCCCTAAAGGAATTAGAAAGGCTGCCGCACGGTGCGGGTAAATTAAATGGGTCCATCTATAATTAGAGGATACTAGAAGGTATTTCCTCAGTCCGGAAATATTTGTCATCAAAATGGACAAAAAAGGATGTATCTACTTCTAGATACATCCATTTTTGTCCATTTTGATGACAAGTATTTTGGGACGGAGGTTGCATAATGCATTAAGTTAGTTTTTAATTATTAAACAGTACTCCCTTCGTCTAGGTAAGTAAGTCATCTTACGAAAACCAAATAATCCCAAAACACTTAGGCGCGATACATTAATCCCACCTCGTTTTTTGTTTCTTGACATAAACAAAGGAATCAACCAATAAGACTAGCCATAATGGGTAGTAACATAGAGTAGTAACATGCCCATGTTACTACTCTATGTTACTACCTCTATAGTGGGGAGTAACATATGTGTGGTAACATGAAAGACTTCATTTATTAGGCCATAGACTCATCTTACTTTGATATGTGTGATGTTACTCATACTAGTAGTAACTAGCTATGTTACCACATGCCTCTCTTTCTTCATTTATTGCTTGCCACATCATCTTTTTTATCTAGATATGTGTGATGTTACTACCTATGTTACTCCCACTATGGATAGTCTAAGAGATATGAGATGTGTCTGCTTTTAATGACTTGAGGCTATCAAACACGACATGCAGTGATCAGATCATTGCATGCAATGCTATTAATTGGCAAATGAACATTAACTTCTCTTGTTTTTCACTCTGCCTTGGTCACGGTGCACACCTAGACGGAGGGAGTAGTACTGTGCTGCATGGCTGCATGGATAGGCACAAGAAAATACTAAAAAAGAGACGATGCCTAAGATAACGATATAAGCATGGTCCTTAAATTGTTTGTGATTTATCTTCAACGGCAGCCCTAAAAGCATAGCCGGGCTTAAAATTGCTTTCTTTCCTCACTCCACGCTATAACACACCTCCAACAGACCATATACAGTGGTGAAAAAAAGATTGTCTGGATGCAAAAATTGCTAGAAGTGATGCTAATTGCGGCACCACTAGCAGCTCTAAAACCGAAAACACTGCGACGTCAGCTCTAACAGACAAACCTAAAAGTTCATTGTTCTGTGTTGCGCCTTGTGCTGGTTCCCATCATATGAAACATATGGTGTTATATCTGCATATACAATTCTCATGAAATTTGAGTATAGAGTCTGGTTTTCTCTCCTGTTGCAAGGCATGAGCAAAAATGATGCGTCAATTTTCTCTCCCGTTGCAACGCACGGGCATTTGTGCTAGTAACTAATTATTGAAGATAAGGCTAAGAGATGACCCATTGTAGACTTGTTTTTTTGTCATCTTTAATTTACATGCAAAACTTAAGATAAGACTATCTTATCAACCATTGTACATGTCCTAAATTCCACCCCATTATGACCAGCCTGAGCCCCGGCTCAGTCCTCAACTCGCGCAGGGTTATTGGCAACCAAGCCAGGAGGAGTGGAGGACATCATGGTCCATGTGGTGGACTACTGCAGACATGCAGTGCAACGCAAATGTGTCGATGTGTTCCAAAATGTATAAGAAGCAAAAGTGTGCAAAATACAACATGTACTTTTCCTAATAAAAAAGTCGGATGTAGTGATGTGACAACCCAGCCCCAAATATCCATGTGCTTAATCAACTCTGGGACCAGGCGAGGCGCCCAAGAGTCTCGCCCTGCAGCTCGCGTCCTGTGTCCCGGGGGCAGCATCTTCTGCCTCGGCCCCCGTGTCGGTCATGCCGAACAGACTGCCCATCTCCTCCAGCGTCCGACCGCGCGTCTCCGGGAGGCAGGTGAAGAAGAACAGCCACGCGAGCACGGCCATGCCGGCGTAGAGGAAGAAGGTGCCGCCGAGCGTGATGGCGCTGGACAGCGAGAGGAAGGTCATGGACATGACGCCGCTAACCACGCGGTTGCCGGCCGCCCCGACCGCGAAGCCCAGCGCGCGCACCCGCAGCGGCAAGATCTCCGTGGTGTACACGCCCAATACGGGCCCGAGGCCGACGGAGAAGAATGACACGTAGGCCAGGACGGACACCACGCACAGGCCGACCGCCCACGGGATCCTCGCGTCCGGATTCTGGTCCACCACGGTGAGACCCGTCGCGAGGCCGACGAGCGAGACGACCATGCCGCCAGTGCTGCATAGCAGCAGCGGCCGCCGGCCGACGCGGTCGAGGAGGAACATGGCGACCAGGATGACGAGCGTTTTGGCCAAGCCCATGGCGCAGGTGGCGGCCAGGAGTTGGTCGTCGCCGGTGATGCCGGCGCTCTCAAACACGCGCGGGCTGTAGAGCACCACGGAGTCGGAGCCCGTCAACTGCTGGAACAAGAAGATGCCGAGCGCCGCGACCAGTATTCGTCGCATGGAAGGGTTCGGCGACATGATGAGCTCTCTCCACACCTGCTTCTCCTCGCCGCCTCTCTTCCTGGGCACGACGACCACGTCGCCGTCGAGGTCGTCTGGGATGCCGGCGGCGGCCTTGATGTCAGCAAGGCGCTCCTTTGCCTCCTCCGGCGTGTCGGCGATCTTCTCCAGCACGACCCTCGCGTCGGCGAGGCGGCCTTTCATGACGAGCCACCTGGGAGACTCGGGCATGCCGGACACCAAGACGGCCAGCAGGACGGACGGCACCGCGCCGATGCCGAGCATGAAGCGCCAGCCGAGGTGGAGCGGCAGGCGAGCGAAGGCGTAGTTAGAAACGTAGCCGAGGAGGATACCAAGGTTGATGAAGACTTCTGAGAAGGACACGAGGAAGCCGCGCGCCCACGCCGGGGCGATCTCAGCTGTGTACACGGGCGCGATCACGATGGCGTAGCCCACGCCGATGCCAGCCACGAAGCGACCGAGCATGAGCATGGTGTAGCCACTTGCGAAGCCCATGAGCAAGGCACCAGCAAAGAAGAAGGCGGCTGCAAAGATCACCGTGAAGCGGCGGCCGATCCAGTCGGACGTCCTGCCGGCGGCGATGGTGCCGATGATCGAGTAGATGCTCAGAATGCCCATCAGGATCTCCACCTGCACGTCCGTGATCTCGAGGTCTTTCTGGATGTACAGCGACGCCCCGCTCATCACACCGATGTCTGTGGCGACCACGAAATGAACAGTTCATACTTCATACTTCATACTTCATACAACAATCATCATCGCTGGTAGACAGGAGACAGAATCAGACGACGAGGTGATAATGCCAACATGTGTACCGTAGCCGAGGACGATGGAGGCCATGGAGGCGACGACGGCGCAGGTGGAGGCATACTTGATGTTGCTCTTCTTCTTGGGTGCTACTGCCTCTAGGAGCCCGGCTGAAGCCATCTTCTCTGCTCTGTCCTCAGGCTCACAGAGGGATGCCACTGACCATGGTCTACTGATTGGTGAAGTCTGGATCCTAATTAAAAACGAAGGATGGTGGAGTCTGATCGAACAAGTGCTTGAAATGATGGATGCTTGAGCACGTTTCGCTTGTTTACTATGCTTCTGCGTGCAAGCAAATTCATAAATCCTGACCTTAGTTGATTTCCATGACGTCTCCACGACCTTTTCTATACTACTCCCTCCGTCCAGGTGCATAGGGCGCCTAAGAGAATTCAGAATTTCTAAGAATATAAGTCACTATTGTCAATTAACAAGAGGTGATAATTAATTACGTGACCAATCATAGATAGCACATGACCTCTACATCCACTACATGCAAATAGCCTATCCATCTTCCCGTGCATGCAGTGAGCAATAAATGTGTATGCATGCAATTCACCTATTAACAAGCGCGTTGGTTGGCTGTCGTGTTAGGATGATGTGCTAACTACCCATAAAATAGATCATTTAATTTTTCATCTCACCCAATCTCTACGCGCCTAAATCACAGTGCCCCTTCTTAGATGCCCTATGCACCTGGACGGAGGGAGTACATTTAATCGAGGATTAAGGCGTCCTTTGGGATGCGCTCTAGTCATCCTATTGACCACCAATTGATCAACCACTATCTGATTATTGTCATTTTTCAAATAGGCACAAATGTATGATTGTTTCAGCACATAGCCACGGATGGCAGCGTAAGCTTCATCAGTTAGTGTATTATAGTATTAGGCAAATGGTGGTACCAACGTCCACCTGCTGCAACAAAGTTTCTATTACTGTCTCTGATCTGATGACATAGTATATTGAGCAGACCCATATTCCGGGGTGAAGCATCCACATTAACTTTGAGTACTCCCCGGCGGTCTTTACCAAAGAGGGCAGTGTAATATATCATAAAACTTGTTTTTATAGGAAAATTGCACAAATACACAAATTTTGGGCTGAGGTAATCCAAAACCACAATTATAGAGGGATTCTAACATAAAACCACCACCATGGGACTACCCGTTGAACACAAACCTGGTAATGGGACCCACTAGCCATAGACACAAAGTAGTGCAGAGCTAATTTTTAGAGCTCTGCTTGAGCTTAGAGCAACTCTAGCAGACCCCGCAAAACACGTTTGCGGTTTCACAAAGATCGCGTTTGCGGGTCGAAAACTAGCGCGGCCGAACAGAAATTGTATCTAAATCAGCATAATTTGAAAAAACACTTTCGCGGGAGAAATTGCACAAACATAGTTCATCACATACTACATAGATTTTACATGATCAACAAACTACAAGCATAGTTCATATTACATACTACGTTAACTAGTACTAGAGGGGGGTCAGATCTGACGCCGACGAGGTCGCGGGAAATTGACGACGCCGTGGAGGAGAAGGACGCTCAATCCTCCTCGCAGGAGCTGCAGAGGTCGACGTACTTCGCCGCCTGCTCCTCGCGGATGCGGTGCCACTCATCCTCCTTCTCCTGGGCGGCGAGGTTGGCGGCGATCGCCTCCCTGTTGGAAATATGCCCTAGAGGCAATAATAAAATAGTTATTATTATATTTCCTTGTGCATGATGATTGTCTATTGTTCATGCTATAATTGCATTATCCGGAAATCATAATACATGTGTGAATACATGTGACGCCCGAGACCGACGTCCCAGAAGATTCCAGAAGATTCCAGATGTTCCGGGTTGCCCGTGTGTTCTTTTGTGCTTGTATTATTTACTTTTGCTTTTGCATCATGTCATCATGTCATCATGTCATTTTATTTTGCATCTCAACCTAAATAAATCGTGTGGACCTTCGGTTCATTTAAATCGAGGGAAGTTGACTTCTCTTTATAACATATAAAAGTCTCTCATTATTTTTAGGGAGCTATATAATAAATATTCCATTGCTTCGGAATCACCGTAACACACTTGCAATATTTTCCCCATGTCTTTTTCCCTTCAAGTTTCACCGTCAAACCCTCCCTATAATTCTTTCCGTTGTTTCGAGGTTCTTCCAAAAAACCCTCCTTCTATTTTATTTAAATTCCTGACATTTTTGTAAGTCCGGGAAGTTTATCCTCTTGCCCAAAATTCTTCCCCTTCCTTCTTCTCTTTTCCTTCATTGCTATTTTTTTCCTGTTTTGAGAAATAGCAGAAGAAAGAAAACTCCTCCAGGCCACCTCCCTCTCCTCCTTCGGCCCAGGCCTCTAGGCCTCAAGGCCCAGCTCCACCTCCCTAAGCCGGCCCGGTTTCCCCTGAAACCCTAGCCACCTAGCGACCCCAACTCCCCATCGCTTTCTCGCCCTCTCGTCCCGACCCCGCCGCACTCCGTTTCCCTCTTCCTCTCGATCTCTCTTTCTCTCCCTCGCTCGCGACCGAGCCCGAACCTCCCGTTCCCTCGTCCCTGGCCTCCCTCGCCAGGAACTCCCGCACTCCAGCGAGCTCGACAGGGCATCGCCCTCCTCCCTCGCGTGGCTGCAGAACCGCCTCCGCGCCTCGGGCCTTCGCCACCGCGGCCCTCTGGCCTCCTTCCCGAGCGCCCCGGCCTCCCCTACGTCGGCGCCCCTCCTCCATCTTCAATCGCCAAGCCATCGCGTCCCCGAGCGCCCTCTTCCTCCTCCAGCCGAGCCCCTCCTCCGTCGCCTCCAAGGCCGCAGCGGCCGGATCCCGCCGCGCCCGGCCTCGTCCCTCCGGCCCCGACGCCGTCCGCCCTGCGGCCTTCTTCCCCATCGCCAGGAGCAGCCGCCCCAAGCCAGTCCGCCGCCTCCCTCAGCGCTCCTTCTCCTCTGCGCCTCCAGCAAGGCGAGCCCGGCGCCCCTGCAGCCCCCCAGCGGCTCCGTCTCCAGGTGGGAGCCCGGGCAACCGCGCCCTTCGGCCCGGAACGCCCCGCAGCTGGCCCCTCCTCGCCGTGTCCGAGACCGTCTTGTTTGCTGCTGCCGTGGCCTTGTCTCCGTGCTGTAGTTTTTTTGTTTTGTTTTGTGTTGTTTGTGTTCCTTGACAGAGAACGTGTACGCCTACGAACCACGACCAAGTACCACGACGTACGAGTACGACTACTCGGAGACCCCAAGTACCCCTCCGATGGCATGTACCTCTACGAACGGGAACACCTACACGACTACACGATGACTCGCCAAGTACCACGACATGACGGATGAACATCTACAAACGTGTACCACGACGAACGAGAACATCTACGGCCCGAACGACTACCGTCGCCCGAACGTCTACCGTCGCCCCGTGTACCTCTACGGCAAGTACCTCGACGACATGTACCACTACGGCTCAAGTTCCTCTCTGATACGTCCAAGTACCCCGACACCGACCCGAACATCCACGGCTACGAGCTCCGTGAACGACTACCGTCGCCGTGTACCACTATCGTCGCCGAGACCGCTAGTACATCTACGAACTCGACGTCGGAACAACTACCGCCTCGTGAACGACTCCTTCCACTACGTCTCGAACCGCCCCGAAACGCACGCTTCAAAGGTATAACCCCGAGACGTGACCCGTGTGATGCTTGTGTTGTATGAAATGTTCCCTTGTGTGCTCCGTGTCCGTTGTGCCCTCTTTTGTCGTGTTCCTCGGTTGCCTCGTCGCCGACTCGTGGGAACCCGGTGACGGGATCGCCCCACCTTCATCTCGTTTGACTCGCTCATGCCATCTTACCTTTTCACCGGACTCTCAACGAGTTACCGGAACCGATATGTTGCCGCGGCATCATTTTCGGATCGTTGCCGTGGCACCCTTTCGTTCCACCACGGTGACAAATGCTTCTTATCATCTTCTTGTCAACTTAATAAAATTGCTTAAACTTGATCATATCATCCGCATCATGTTAACAACCTTGAATGTTTAATTGTTGTTTGTTTATAATTATTAAACATGCTTATGGGGATTTTCCGGACTTGTTGTTGTTATTTCCAGCCTCATTTAAAATGCCTAAATAGTGTAGTTTCTTTATGTTTCACCTCTTGACATGCTAAAAACATTTTAACCTTGTCTTGTAAATAACAAGAGACAATTAAATAATTAAATGTGGTGTTTCTTCAATATGCAACTCGTTGCATATTGATCTCCACTTAACTTGTAGTTTTGTTTGTGCACTTTGCCATGCCATGCATATTTAAACCGGACATGCATCATACTTGGATGTGCATCGTATGCTATGTTTATGATATGTGTGTTTATCGTGTTATTTCTTCTTTCCGGTTGCTTCTCTTGTTAGCTTCGGTTTCGTTCCGGGGTTGTGAGGTTTCTCTCGACTGTGTTGCTCCGTCTTCTTCTTGGGTCCGTTCTTCTCCCTTGTGGAATCCCAGGCAAGATGACCGAACCCGGATATCATTACTATCTTTGCCTATTGCTAGTAGTTCCGCTCTATAGTTTTGCCTCGATGCCCATGATCTTCTTGTCAGCCTCCTACTTGTAACCAATTGCCATGTTTAACCACCCTACCTATGCAAACCGTTGCTTGGCTAAGTACGCTTCGCTCAGCCCCTCTTATAGCATTGTTAGTTGCAGGTGAAGATTGAAGATGCTTGCTTCATGTTGAAGTTTGGTTGGGTTATATCACACTATATAAATGCTTAAAAATGAAATCATCTATACTGGCAGGGTGGAAGGCTAAGCCTTTTGCTTGGTGTTTTGTTCCACTCATGCCGTTAGGAACCGTATAAACCGGTGTTATGTTCCTTGATTATGCGTTCCTAACACGGTTGGGGTGTATGGGACCCCCTTGATAAACCGCTAAGTGCTAAGTCTTTTCCAGCAAGTCCCAACATTTGGTACTATTTGCCTCATAATAACAACTTAATTAATAATTAAAATTGCATAGGGGGTCGCTCCCTCGAGGATCCTTAATTCTACATAGCAGGGGGGCCAGTGCTGATGGTGTTGGTCCCAAACGGGGGTCCTGCGGGAACCACCACGGGGAAACTCGAGGATTGGGTCCTGTAGCATCGCCCATCCGGTCGTGTCCTGAGACTTAGATACGCGTGGCTACTATCAGGGTGTCGACACGCCGGGAGGATTTGCTGGATTAGCCTTACCTTAGTTCGGTTTAACTTGAGCACGGGATTCCGAGAATACTCGGGTCTTCCCACCTATGGAGTTGCGACTTCGCGGATCGTGGGCTTGTGATGGGCCAAGTTGGAACACCCCTGCAGGGTTTTGAACTTTCGAAAGCCGTGCCCGCGGTTATGTGGCAGATGGGAGCTTGTTAATATCCGGTTGTAGATAACTTGACACAATGTTTCCAATACACTACCAGCGTGTGTATCGTGACTGTCAATTTCCGAATAGGGATTCGGGAGTTGAACACGGTGGGGTTATGTTTGACCGGCTTTAGTTAGGATCACTTCGTGATCATCTATCGACCGTTGCGCCTTCTCTTCTCGCTCTCTTTTACGTAAGTTAGTGCTAGTTGCTGCTGCAGACTCTTGTTGTTCCTTCACCTCTTATTCTTTCTTCAGCCTTGTCCACACCCAAGGCTTAAATAGTCGTGTTACCCGGGAACGGGATTGCTGAGTCCTCTGTGGCTCACAGTTACTTCACCACACCAGATGCAGGTTCAGCCGAGTTTGATGCAGGAGCTGGCTCAGAGCTTCACCAGGAGCTCGATGAAGAGAGTGGCCGTTTGCTTGTTACGTTTCGATGTTCAGTAGTGGTTTCTACTAGGATTCGATCCTGACCTGTGGCTTTATGTTGTTTTGGTATCTTTCTTTTGGATCTTCACCCGTAGTCGGGCTGTGATGTTTTGGATGATGTATTGCTTATGTATTGTATTGTGTGAAGTGGCGAGTGTAAGCCAACTATCTTCTTTTGCAATTTAATCCCTCTTTTACATGAGTCGTGCAAAGATACCAAACTTGAGATCATTCTAGGATGGGCTTATACCTTTAAGTCGTGCCTCGACACGTAGGAGGTATAGTCCCATCCTGGGCATTACAAGTTGGTATCAGAGCCTTCTCCGACCTAGAAGCCCCCACTGATTGATCGAATCGTTGACGGTTGAGTCTAGGCACACACTGAAAACTTTTTGAGTCCTATATTATATCGGAGAGTAGGATTTCTTTGCTTCTCATCCCCTTTCTCTCTGGTGAGGACTCCTGAAGATTACTCTTTTCTCTTCTACTTTCAAAAACTGCACCAAATTTTTTTTTTAGGATCCCGCGAGTATTCTGGGATTGTTTCGATGTTCTTGTGACAAGGATATTGTTCTCGATGCCTCCTGTTCCCGAGGAGTTGAGCTTCGGGGTATCATTGTAACAAGCATATCGCGGCAGTACTAAATACTTAAGACGGCCGACATCGAAAATCTCTCCTATACGGCCAGTGGCAAGATAACCCCGACATCACCCAGTACCGGGGAGGTAGTTCGAGAGTATTGCCATAGCTTGTTATAGTGGATGCTTTTCGAAGGTCCGAGGTAAACAGTTTCCGAGAAAGGCTGGTTATGTGTTGAAGGATGGATACACCTGGATGTAGGTTTAGAGTTGATTGCGCGGTGCTTCCCGTGTATCCCCAACACCTGATTGCATAACTGGAAACTTTCGGAAATCTATAGGTGGGTTCATCTAGTAGTTCTAGGCATTCTTCCAACGGATGCTCGATATGAAGTTTGGGGGTTCTACATTGAGTGAAGTGGTTTTATGGACTTGTTCTGATCGGGAGTTGCATCTTAAAGGGTCCTTGGCTATGCTGATCCGGGGATTGCAAAACCCTTTTGTAACACGTTCCATGAGCTTTCAGCACGAATATGTCGAGCGAAACTTCTATCTTGTATTTGTTCTATCTGATCCTTGTTCCTTTTTATTTATTTATTTTTTCTTCTTCTCCCAAGTGGCTTCTCGTCAAGTTGATGTACCTGCGGAATTCATTCGTTCAATTCTCTGTTCGGATGATGTTGTGAAGATTAGGCTGTTGCATATCTATCCTTTGTTTTGTTTTGATTCTGGTATTCGAGTTGCTTCGATGTCAAGTGTTGATTCCATACCTTTCCTAATCGGTGTTCTCATATTTCTATGAGAGTGCTAGTCCTTTTTGATCATCAAGATGGTCATGTTAAATTCTTTTTCAACTGGTGTGCCTTCTCTTCAAGTTTTTCCATACAGACGCCGTTGAGAAATCTGACGATTTGTCTGTTTCATTCATCCCAAGTTGTCTTTGTTTTCCCCACCCTCCCCCCCCTTTTTCTTCTTGGTTTCAGAAATTCTCAAATGAAATATCCATTTTATTCATGAGATATTTCTTCATTCTTTTCCTTCAATGTTCTTATCCGGTGAATTATCGTGAAGATGCTCAAGAGCTTCAAGTTCATCATTCTTTTGTTCTCTAATTCTGCCGGTGGATGTAATTCAAGATTTCGGTGTTGATCTTATCCTTTTCCTCATTTCAATGCTTTCTTATTCCGGTGCACCAATTAATCATTCTCCTCTTGCTATTCTTATCCGGAGTGCTGAAGATTCATAATTTCATTCTTAATCCTGTCAAATTATTTTGAGGATTATCTTCTTATTCAAGCCATTTAATTCAACCGGTGCAATATCTCTTAAGCAATCTTTTCCAACGGTGATTTCTTTTGAGTGGGCCCTAACCCACAGGTCTTTTCCCAGGATCTTACCTGACTCTTCCTTTTCTGGAGTATACTCAAATTCTTTTCAAAGTGTGACGTAAGAATGATTTCCATCAGTCACATGCCTTCTCCAAGCTTGTTTTCAATTATTTCCATCTTTAGCTCAACCTTCCATCTTTTTATTCTTCCGGAGTATCTCGAAATTCTTCATGGCATTTCTCGTCTTCATTCTCAACATTTGGAGACCGGAGAAGAGTTTCTCTTAATCTTGGCCCGTTCTCTTGAAGATTTATGATTCTAGCTTCATGCCATCCTCATTATCGTTTTGATACCCGTCCGGAGCATTTCATGAATTCTTTCCATTGTGATCCTCCGAAGGCCATCATTTCAGAAGATTTCTTCGTTCTCAGTTTTCAACTTCGTCCTCCAACTATTCTTCATTGATGTCTCTTCGTTCGTCTCCGTATTCTTACGGTGGTTCTTTCAAGTTTACCCTTCCGTTGTTATCATTTTAATTCACTCGTTCTTTTCATAATCCTACCGGTGGTTCGTTGAAGATTTACACAAGCTTGTGCTAGATCTCTCTTTAATTCTTTGCAACGAGAATAAGTAGTATGCCAAATCCTTGGTTGTCATCATTTAAATTGGTGAAGGAGATGCATTACATAATTCTTATTCTTATTCCTTCAAGGTGATTTAATTCTTTTGTCTGGAGCTTGTTCATCATATCATATTCTCGGTTCTAAGTTGTTCATCTTGTTTTCCGGAGTTCCAAGTTATTTCTGTTATATCATTTCAAAGCTCCATCTAATTCATCGCAGGCCTAAAGTCTTATTCTTTTCATTTTTCACTTCTCATGCTTTCATTACCGGAGTTCTTCATGGTGGTTCATCATCATTTAATTCATCCTCGAAGTTTTCATCAGGATTCTTGTTGGAGCTCAAGCATTCTTCATCATGCTTCCAATTGCAATTATTGCTCCTTATCTTTTCAGATGGTGTTATGTCATTCTTGACAATTCCTTCATGTTTCATGATTCACGAGTTATCGGGAATGAGATATTTAAACCCATCATTTTCTTTGTTCAGGAGATCCTTTCAACCCCTCATTTTTATTTGTTGGAGATATCTTGGGTTGTATTTCACCTAAAAGCTTTCCCTAAGGATTGTTGATATTATGGTGCTTATAAATGACCCAAGTTCTTCATTTATCATTCCGATGAAATAAGTTTTTCATCTCCTTGTTGATCTCGATCCAAGCAATTGTTTCTGTTAGTGGCTGGTTGTCACCTCATAACTTTGAGATGTTTTCCATAAGCCCACACGAGCTTATTCTTTTCGTTGTTGATTTTTCCAACAACTCTGTTCAACCCTTCTTCGTAAGGATGCTCTTTCAAATTTCATTTTGAGAGAAGTTATCTTTTTCTTCTCCGTTCTTTTCTTTCCAACGACCTATGCTATTCTTTCATTCCGGAGGCATTCTGATATTACTCTCTTTAACCATCATCTCGTTTTTATCGAGATCATGTTCTTTCCTTTGCTTGTCCATTTAACCGGAGTGTTGTATTCTTCATTCTAGTTCTCTCATCTTATCAAGTTTTGCCTCACTCTTCAACCGGAGTGATGTCTGAGTCTTTCTTACCCATTGTGCCATTCTTTTAATGTTCCGGAGGCTATATGTTGTTGATTTCATCAAGTATCATCTCAACTTGGCAAGTTCTTGTCCAATTCCTTCCATTTTCAGACGGAGTGCTGTCCAAATTCTGTCATTCTTATTCCTTGGCTATACCATTGCGGTTCATATTCTTTTGGTTCGTAAGCTCTTGTTTCATGTCTTTCAACCTACAAGGTTCCCGTATGCTCCTTGTTCCTCTTTTCTAACGGAGTGTTTTCATCTTCGTTCATCTCCGTTGCATTCTTTCTTTCAAGTTTGTTCAACCTATCAAGGTTCTTTGGTTTCACTCGTCTGTCAAAGAAGCAACTTTGTTTTACCTCTTCCTCTTCCGTTTTTACCCGGTGATATCTCTAGGATCTCGGGTCGAGATCCTCTGTTAGTGTGGGAGAGTTGTGACGCCCGAGACCGACGTCCCAGAAGATTCCAGAAGATTCCAGATGTTCCGGGTTGCCCGTGTGTTCTTTTGTGCTTGTGTTATTTACTTTTGCTTTTGCATCATGTCATCATGTCATCATGTCATTTTATTTTGCATCTCAACCTAAATAAATCGTGTGGACCTTCGGTTCATTTAAATCGAGGGAAGGTGACTTCTCTTTATAACATATAAAAGTCTCTCATTATTTTTAGGGAGCTATATAATAAATATTCCATTGCTTCGGAATCACCGTAACACACTTGCAATATTTTCCCCATGTCTTTTTCCCTTCAAGTTTCACCGTCAAACCCTTCCTATAATTCTTTCCGTTGTTTCGAGGTTCTTCCAAAAAACCCTCCTTCTATTTTATTTAAATTCCTGACATTTTTGTGAGTCCGGGAAGTTTATCCTCTTGCCCAAAATTATTCCCCTTCCTTCTTCTCTTTTCCTTCATTGCTATTTTTTTCCTGTTTTGAGAAATAGCAAAAGAAAGAAAACTCCTCCAGGCCACCTCCCTCTCCTCCTTCGGCCCAGGCCTCTAGGCCTCAAGGCCCAGCTCCACCTCCCTAAGCCGGCCCGGTTTCCCCTGAAACCCTAGCCACCTAGCGACCCCAACTCCCCATCGCTTTCTCGCCCTCTCGTCCCGACCCCGCCGCCACTCCGTTTCCCTCTTCCTCTCGATCTCTCTTTCTCTCCCTCGCTCGCGACCGAGCCCGAACCTCCCGTTCCCTCGTCCCTGGCCTCCCTCGCCAGGAACTCCCACACTCCAGCGAGCTCGACAGGGCATCGCCCTCCTCCCTCGCGTGGCTGCAGAACCGCCTCCGCGCCTCGGGCCTTCGCCACCGCGGCCCTCTGGCCTCCTTCCCGAGCGCCCCGACCTCCCCTACGTCGGCGCCCCTCCTCCATCTTCAATCGCCAAGCCATCGCGTCCCCGAGCGCCCTCTTCCTCCTCCAGCCGAGCCCCTCCTCCGTCGCCTCCAAGGCCGCAGCGGCCGGATCCCGCCGCGCCCGGCCTCGTCCCTCCGGCCCCGACGCCGTCCGCCCTGCGGCCTTCTTCCCCATCGCCAGGAGCAGCCGCCCCAAGCCAGTCCGCCGCCTCCCTCAGCACTCCTTCTCCTCTGCGCCTCCAGCAAGGCGAGCCCGGCGCCCCTGCAGCCCCCCAGCGGCTCCGTCTCCAGGTGGGAGCCCGGGCAACCGCGCCCTTCGGCCCGGAACGCCCCGCAGCTGGCCCCTCCTCGCCGTGTCCGAGACCGTCTTGTTTGCTGCTGCCGTGGCCTTGTCTCCGTGCTGTAGTTTTTTTGTTTTGTTTTGTGTTGTTTGTGTTCCTTGACAGAGAACGTGTACGCCTACAAACCACGACCAAGTACCACGACGTACGAGTACGACTACTCGGAGACCCCAAGTACCCCTCCGATGGCATGTACCTCTACGAACGGGAACACCTACACGACTACACGATGACTCGCCAAGTACCACGACATGACGGATGAACATCTACAAACGTGTACCGCGACGAACGAGAACATCTACGGCCCGAACGACTACCGTCGCCCGAACGTCTACCGTCGCCCCGTGTACCTCTACGGCAAGTACCTCGACGACATGTACCACTACGGCTCAAGTTCCTCTCTGATACGTCCAAGTACCCCGACACCGACCCGAACATCCACGGCTACGAGCTCCGTGAACGACTACCGTCGCCGTGTACCACTACCGTCGCCGAGACCGCTAGTACATCTACGAACTCGACGTCGGAACAACTACCGCCTCGTGAACGACTCCTTCCACTAGTATAACCCCGAGACGTGACCCGTGTGATGCTTGTGTTGTATGAAATGTTCCCTTGTGTGCTCCGTGTCCGTTGTGCCCTCTTTTGTCGTGTTCCTCGGTTGCCTCGTCGCCGACTCGTGGGAACCCGGTGACGGGATCGCCCCACCTTCATCTCGTTTGACTCGCTCATGCCATCTTACCTTTTTCACCGGACTCTCAACGAGTTACCGGAACCGATATGTTGCCGCGGCATCATTTTCGGATCGTTGCCGTGGCACCCTTTCGTTCCACCACGGTGACAAATGCTTCTTATCATCTTCTTGTCAACTTAATAAAATTGCTTAAACTTGATCATATCATCCGCATCATGTTAACCACCTTGAATGTTTAATTGTTGTTTGTTTATAATTATTAAACATGCTTATGGGGATTTTCCGGACTTGTTGTTGTTATTTCCGGCCTCATTTAAAATGCCTAAATAGTGTAGTTTCTTTATGTTTCACCTCTTGACATGCTAAAAACATTTTAACCTTGTCTTGTAAATAACAAGAGACAATTAAATAATTAAATGTGGTGTTTCTTCAATATGCAACTCGTTGCATATTGATCTCCACTTAACTTGTAGTTTTGTTTGTGCACTTTGCCATGCCATGCATATTTAAACCGGACATGCATCATACTTGGATGTGCATCGTATGCTATGTTTATGATATGTGTGTTTACCGTGTTGTTTCTTCTTTCCGGTTGCTTCTCTTGTTAGCTTCGGTTTCGTTCCGGGGTTGTGAGGTTTCTCTCGACTGTGTTGCTCCGTCTTCTTCTTGGGTCCGTTCTTCTCCCTTGTGGAATCCCAGGCAAGATGACCGAACCCGGATATCATTACTATCTTTGCCTATTGCTAGTAGTTCCGCTCTATAGTTTTGCCTCGATGCCCATGATCTTCTTGTCAGCCTCCTACTTGTAACCAATTGCCATGTTTAACCACCCTACCTATGCAAACCGTTGCTTGGCTAAGTACGCTTCGCTCAGCCCCTCTTATAGCATTGTTAGTTGCAGGTGAAGATTGAAGATGCTTGCTTCATGTTGAAGTTTGGTTGGGTTATATCACACTATATAAATGCTTAAAAATGAAATCATCTATACTGGCAGGGTGGAAGGCTAAGCCTTTTGCTTGGTGTTTTGTTCCACTCATGCCGTTAGGAACCGTATAAACCGGTGTTATGTTCCTTGATTATGCGTTCCTAACACGGTTGGGGTGTATGGGACCCCCTTGATAAACCGCTAAGTGCTAAGTCTTTTCCAGCAAGTCCCAACATTTGGTACTATTTGCCTCATAATAACAACTTAATTCATAATTAAAATTGCATAGGGGGTCGCTCCCTCGAGGATCCTTAATTCTACATAGCAGGGGGGGCCAGTGCTGATGGTGTTGGTCCCAAACGGGGGTCCTGCGGGAACCACCACGGGGAAACTCGAGGATTGGGTCCTGTAGCATCGCCCATCCGGTCGTGTCCTGAGACTTAGATACGCGCGGCTACTATCAGGGTGTCGACACGCCGGGAGGATTTGCTGGATTAGCCTTACCTTAGTTCGGTTTAACTTGAGCACGGGATTCCGAGAATACTCGGGTCTTCCCACCTATGGAGTTGCGACTTCGCGGATCGTGGGCTTGTGATGGGCCAAGTTGGAACACCCCTGCAGGGTTTTGAACTTTCGAAAGCCGTGCCCGCGGTTATGTGGCAGATGGGAGCTTGTTAATATCCGGTTGTAGATAACTTGACACAATGTTTCCAATACACTACCAGCGTGTGTACCGTGACTGTCAATTTCCGAATAGGGATTCGGGAGTTGAACACGGTGGGGTTATGTTTGACCGGCTTTAGTTAGGATCACTTCATGATCATCTATCGACCGTTGCGCCTTCTCTTCTCGCTCTCTTTTACGTAAGTTAGTGCTAGTTGCTGCTGCAGACTCTTGTTGTTCCTTCACCTCTTATTCTTTCTTCAGCCTTGTCCACACCCAAGGCTTAAATAGTCGTGTTACCCGGGAACGGGATTGCTGAGTCCTCTGTGGCTCACAGTTACTTCACCACACCAGATGCAGGTTCAGCCGAGTTTGATGCAGGAGCTGGCTCAGAGCTTCACCAGGAGCTCGATGAAGAGAGTGGCCGTTTGCTTGTTACGTTTCGATGTTCAATAGTGGTTTCTACTAGGATTCGATCCTGACCTGTGGCTTTATGTTGTTTTGGTATCTTTCTTTTGGATCTTCACCCGTAGTCGGGCTCTGATGTTTTGGATGATGTATTGCTTATGTATTGTATTGTGTGAAGTGGCGAGTGTAAGCCAACTATCTTCTTTTGCAATTTAATCCCTCTTTTACATGAGTCGTGCAAAGATACCAAACTTGAGATCATTCTAGGATGGGCTTATACCTTTAAGTCGTGCCTCGACACGTAGGAGGTATAGTCCCATCCTGGGCATTACAATACATAGACCACAACATGTCCCTAGTGAGCCTCTAGTTGACTAGCTCATTGATCAATAGATGGTTACAGTTTCCTGACCATGGACATTGGATGTCATTGATAACGGGATCACATCATTAGGAGAATGATGTGATGGACAAGACCCAATCCTAAGCCTAGCACAAGATCGTGTAGTTTGCATGCTAAAGCTTTTCACCACGTCAAGTATCATTTCCTTAGACCATGAGATTGTGCAACTCCCGGATGCTGTAGGAATACTTTGGGTGTGCCAAACGTCACAACGTAACTGGGTAGCTATAAAGGTACACTACGGATATCCCCGAAAGCATCTGTTGGGTTGGCACAAATTGAGACTGGGATTTGTCACTCCGTATAACGGAGAGGTGTCTCTAGGCCCACTCGGTAAGACATCATCGTAATGAGCTCTATGTGACTAAGGAGTTGGTCACGAGATGATGTGTTACGGAACGAATAAAGAGACTTGCCGGTAACGAGATTGAACAAGGTATCGGTATACCGACGATCGAATCTTGCGCAAGTACTATACCGGTAGACAAAGGGAATTGTATGCTTGATTGATTGAAACCTTGACATCGTGGTTCATCCGATAAGATCATCGTGGAACATGTGGGAGCCAACATGGGTATCCAGATCCTGCTGTTGGTTATTGGCCAGAGAGATGTCTCGGTCATGTCTGCATGATTCCCGAACCCTTAGGGTCTATAGACTTAAGGTTCGATGACGCTATGGTTATAGGGAATGTATGTACGTGATTACCAAATGTTGTTTGGAGTCCCGGATGAGATCTCGGACATCACGAGGAGTCCCGGAATGGTCCGGAGGTAAAGATTTATATATGGGAAGTCCTGTTTTGGTCACCGGAGTGATTTCGGGGGTCATCGGTATAGTACCGGGACCACCGGAAGGTGTCCGGGGGTCCACCGGGCGGGGCCATGATGACCCACAAGTGTAGGGGATCTATCGTAGTCCTTTCAATAAGTAAGAGTGTCGAATCCAACGAGGAGCAAAAGGAAATGATAGGCAGTTTTCAGCAAGCACTGAAATTATCAGTAACAGATAGTTTTGTGATAAGGTAATTGGTAGCAAGTGACAAATAGTAAAAATAAATAAGGTGCGGCAAGATGGCCCAATCCTTTTTGTAGAAAAGGACAAGCCTGGACAAACTCTTATATGGAGGAAAACACTCCCGAGGACATATGGGAATTATCGTCAAGCTAGTTTTCATCACGATCATATGATTCACGTTCGGTACTTTGATAATTTGGTATGTGGGTGGACCGGTGTTTGGGTTCTGCCCTTACTTGGACCAGCATCCCACTTATGATTAACCTCTATTGCAAGCATCCGCAACTACAAAAGAAGTATTAAGGTAAACTTAACCATAGCATGAAACATATGGATCCAAATCAGCCCCTTACGAAGCAACGCATAAACTAGGGTTTAAGCTTCTGTCACTCTAGCAACCCATCATCTACTTATTACTTCCCAATGCCTTCCTCTAGACCCAAACAATGGTGAAGTGTCATGTAGTCGACATTCACATGACACCACTAGAGGAAAGACAACATACATCTCATCAAAATATCAAACGAATACCAAATTCACAAGACTACTTATAGCAAGACTTCTCCCATGTCCCCAGGAACTAAAGTAACTACTCACAAGACATAATATTGTTCATGATCAGAGGGGTATTAATATGCATAATGGATCTGAACATATGATCTTCCACCAAATAAATCAACTAGCATTAACTACAAGGAGTAATCAACACTACTAGCAACCTACAGGTACCAATCTGAGGTTTTGGTACAAATATTGGATACAAGAGATGAACTAGGGATTGAGAGGAGATGGTGCTGGTGAAGATGTTGATGAAGATAACCCTCCCCAAGATGGGAGAGTGGTTGGTGATGACGGCGGTGACGATTTCCCCCTCCCAGAGGGAAGTTTCGCCGGCAGAAAAGCTCCGCCGGAGCCCTAGATTGGTTTCCGCCAAGGTTCCGCCTCGAGACGGCAGTGTCTGGTCCCGAAAGCCTCCTTATGATTTTTTCCAGGTCAAAACACCCCATATAGGAGAAGATGGGAATCGGGGGGTCACCGGGTGGCCCACGAGGCAGGGGGCGCCCAGAGGGGGGGCGCCGCCCACCCTCGTGGACAGGTGGTGGCCCCCTGGTGAATCTCTTTTGTCAGATATTTTTTATATGTTCTGAAATGGTGTTTCGTGGAGTTTCAAAGCTTTTTGAGTTGTGCAGAATATGTTTCCAATGTTTGCTCCTTTTCCAGCCCAGAATTCCAGCTGCCGGCATTCTCCCTCTTCATGTAAATCTTGTAAAATAAGGGAGAAAAGGCATAAGTATCGTGACATAACATGTAATAATAGTCCATAGTGCAATAAATATCAACATAAAAGCATGATGCAAAATGGACGTATCAACTCCCCCAAGCTTAGACCTCGCTTGTCCTCAAGCGAAAGCCGATATCGAAAAATATGTCCACATGTTTAGAGATAGAGGTGTCGATAAAAATAAAATACGGACACGAGGGCATCATGATCATTCTTATAACACCAACACACATATATTGTCATATGATTCTTATGCTAAAGTAACAATTCATTCACAATGTCAAGTATGACTCAGAAACTTCATTGAAAACCAACAAACTATGATCTCAGTCATTGAAGAAATTGCAATTTATCATAACATTGGAAAGAGTCAATATAAGAGATTCAAAGCAAGCCCACATACTCAACTATCATATAGTCTCTCACAATTGCTTACACTCATGCAATACTTATGGGTATGGAGTTTTAATCGGACACAGAGAAAGATAGGGGCTTATGGTATTGCCTCCCAACCTTTTACCTCAAGGGTAATGTCAACAGTAATAGACCATGATAACTTACATCCAAGTGGGTATATATATCAGGATCTTTCCAACACAATGTGCTTGCCAAAGGATAAAATGTAACAATGAAAGGTGATTTTCACCTTGACTCTTATAAGGCAAGAACAATAGATAGGCCCTTCGCATAGGGAAGCAGAGGTTGTCATGTGCCTTTTTTAGTTGGATGCACAAAGTCTTAGCGCAAAAGAACGTCACTTTATATTTCCTCTTGTGATAAGGACCTTTATTATGCAGTCTGTCGCTTTTATTACTTCCATATCACAAGATCGTATAAAGCTTATTTCATCCACACTAATAAATCATACATATTTTAGAGAGTTTGCAAACATGACAACTTACTTGAAGGATCTTACTCAATCCATAGGTAGGTATGGTGGACTCTCATGGCAAAACTGGGTTTAAGGATGTATGAAAGCACAAGTAGTATCTCTACTTGGTGCAAGGAGTTTTGTCTAGCATGAGGGGGAAAGGCAAGCTCAACATGTTGGATGATCCATGACAATATACTTTATTTCGATTATAAGAAAACATAACCCATTATGTTGTCTTCCTTGTCCAACATCAACTCTTTAGCATATCATATTTTAATGAGTACTCACAATCATAAAAGATGTCCAAGATAGTATATTTGAATCTGAAACCTCTCTTTCCGTATTACTTCCTATTAATTACAACGATGACCAAAACTATGTTTGTCAACTCTCAACAACTTTTATTCATCATACTCTTTATATGTGAAGTCAATACTTCCCATAAGATCAATATGATCACTTTGATACTTTTTTATATTTTGTTTTATTCTCTCATGACCAAAGTGAGGAAATCAAGCCCTTGACTCAACACTAATCTTTATTATATAGCTCACGGACTCGGTTTCAAAGGTAAAGATCATAAAGCAAAAGCTCACAACTAGATCATGCTAACTTTATTCTACTAGATCAAGATATTACCAAAAGGATCGAACTAAGAAAAATGGTAAAGATAGGAGTGTGATGGTGATATGATACCGGGGCACCTCCCCCAAGCTTGGCAGTTGCCAAGGGGAGTGCCCATACCCATATGATTATGTCTCCTTCTTCGGAGGTGGTGATGTAGGCTTCTTTCTTAACTTGCGCTTAAGGACAGAATTTTGCTCCCTTAGGTCACTGATCTCCTGCTCAAGGTTTAATATCTTCTTGCATAGTGCCTGCTTGTTTTCCTGCAAGTGATGAAAAGGGATAAACTCGATCTTAGGTTTCTTTGCTCTGTCGGGGAGGCTTGACTTTTTGAACTACACATGCATGTCCCCAGGTTGAGGTAGTGGGACTTCGTCTTCATCTGAGCTGGTCCAATCCTTTCCCTTGGGATCATGGTCTTCTTCTTCCTCCGTGGTCCAACTGTAATGCTCCCAGTCCCCATAGATCTTAGGGTCAGCAAGGAGATCAACCACATAGCTTTCTCCCTCCGAATCCTGGGACGACATATCGCTCCAATCTGCGACAGAAACAGCTCAAAACAAAAAATAGAGGATTTTTGCGTGATACGGTGGTCAAAACCTTCGGGTGAATATATAATGATTTTTTACTGACCAAAAGAAGTAACGTGCAAGAAATCGGAGTCCGGGAGGCACATGAGGTGCCCACGAGGCAGGGGGCGCACCCAGGAGAAGGGGATGCGCCCTCCACCCTCGTGGATGCCTCGTGTCTCTTCCGGACTGCCTCTTATTTTTATATTATTTCTAAATATTCCAAAACGGTGAAAATTTGCCATTAGAACTGTTTTGGAGTCGGTTTACTTACCGTAACACATACCTCTTCCTTTTCGGAGTCTGAATCATTCTGGAAAGTGTCCCTTATGTATTCCTCAGGGGCTACGGTGTCAATAACATTGGTTTCAACATTTATAGGGTTACCTGAGATATAATGTTTGATTCTTTGACCGTTCACCACCTTCGGATTCGTGCCTTCGAAGTTGTTGATTTTTATGGCTCTGGAACGATAGACCTCCTCGATAACGTAAGGACCTTCCCATTTAGAGATAAGTTTTCCTGCAAAAAATCTTAAACGAGAGTTGTATAGCAAGACATAATCACCTACGTTAAACTCACGCTTTGTATCCTTTTATCATGGCATCTTTTAACCTTTTCTTTAAACAGCTTGGCATTCTCATAAGCTTGGGTTCTTCATTCATCAAAAGAGCTAATGTCAAATAAACTCTTCGCACCAGGAAGTTTGAAATCATAATTGAGCTCTTTAATAGCCCAATATGCCTTGTGTTCTAGCTCAAGAGGTAAGTGACAAGCTTTTCCATAAACCATCTTATATGGAGACATACCCATAGGATTTTTGTATGCAGTTCTATAGGCCCATAATGCATCATCAAGTTTCTTGGACCAATTCTTTCTAGACCTATTAACTATCTTTTTCAAAATTAATTTCAGCTCTCTATTACTTAATTCTACCCGACCACTAGTCTGTGGGTGATAAGGGGATGCGATTCTATGGTTAACATCATACTTAGCAAGCATTTTACGGAAAGCACCATGAATAAAGTGTGAACCACCATCAGTCATTAAGTATCTAGGGACTCCAAACCTCAGAAAAAATAACTTCGTTAAGCATCTTAATAGAGGTGTTGTGATCAGCACTACTAGTTGGAATAGCCTCTACCCACTTAGTAACGTAATCAACATCAACTAAAATATGTGTGTACCCATTAGAGGAAGGAAACGGTCCCATATAATCAAAGCCCCAGACATCAAATGGTTCAATAACAAGTGAATAATTCATAGGCATTTCTTGACATCTATTGATATTACCAATTCTTTGACATTCATCACAATATAAGACAAACTTATGAGCATCCGTGAAGAGAGTAGACCAATAAAAACCAGATTGCAATACCTTATGTGCAGTTCTATCTGCAACATGGTGTCCTCCATAAGCTTCGGAGTGGCACTTGCGTAGGATATGTTCCTATTCATGCTCAGGTACACAATGTCTAATAATACCATCTACTCCTTCTTTATAAAGGTGTGGGTCATCCCAGAAGTAATGTCTCAAATCATAGAAGAACTTTTTCTTTTGCTGGTATGTGAAGCTAGGAGGTATAAACTTAGCAACAATATAATTAGCATAATCAGCATACCATGGAGTAGTACGAGAAATATTTATGACAGCTAATTGTTCATCAGGGAAGCTATCATCAATAGGTTGTGGGTCATCAAGTATATTCTCTAGCCTAGACAAGTTGTCAGCAACGGGGTTCTCGGCTCCCTTTCTATCAATAATATGCAAATCAAATTCTTGAAGCAAGAGAACCCATCACATAAATCTAGGTTTAGCATCTTTCTTTTCCATAAGGTATTTGATAGCAGCATGATCAGTGTGAATAGTTACTTTAGAATCAACAATATAAAGTCTAAACTTATCACATGCAAATACAACTTCTAAAAATTCCTTCTCAGTAATAGCATAATTTCTCTGGGCACTATCTAGAGTTTTACTAGCATATTGGATAACATTCAATTTCTTATCAACTCTTTGTCCTAGAACAACACCTACAACATAATCACTAGCATCGCACATAATTTCAAAGGGTAAATTCTAGTCAGGAGGCTGGACAATAGGTGCAGAGATCAATGCTTTCTTAAGTATTTCAAATGCTTCTAAACAGTCATCATCAAAAACAAAAGGAATATCTTTTTGTAAGAGATTAGTCAGAGACCTGGAGATTTTGGAGAAGTCCTTAATGGACCTCCTATAAAACCCGGTATGACCAAGGAAACTTCGTATAACTTTGATGTCCTTGGGACACGACATCTTTTCAATAGCATCAACTTTAGCTTTGTCAACTTCAATACCTCTTTCAGAAATTTTATGTCCCAAGACAATGCCTTCATTAACCATAAAGTGGCACTTCCCCCAATTCAAGACAAGATTAGTGTCTTCACATCTCTGTAAAACTCGATCAAGGTTGCTCAAGCAATCATCAAAAGAAGTTCCATAAACGGAGAAATCATCCATGAAAACCTCAACAATCTTTTCACAAAAATTAAAGAATATAGCCATCATGCATCTTTGAAAGATAGTAGGTGCATTACATAAACCAAAAGGCATACGTCTATAAGCAAAGGTACCGAAAGGACAAGTAAAAGTAGTCTTTTCTTGATCCCCTTTTGACACAGGTATTTGAGAGAAACCAGAATAACCATCTAGAAAGCAAAAATGAGTATGTTTGGATAACCTTTCTAGCATTTGATCAATAAAAGGCAAAGGGTAATGATCTTTCTTAGTAGCTTTATTTAATTTGCGGAAATCAATTACCATCCTATAACCTCTAACAATTATTTGCGGGATCAATTCCTCTTTATCATTAGGAACAATAGTCATACCTCCCTTCTTAGGGACACAATGGACAGGACTTACCCACTGGCTATCAGCAACTGGATAGATAATACCTGCCTCTAGAAGCTTTAGTATTTCCTTCCTTACCACTTCTTTCATCTTAGGATTTAACCGTCGTTGATGATCGATAACCGGTTTAGCGTCCTCTTCCAACTTTATCTTGTGTTGGCATAAAGTGGGACTAATGCCCTTAAGATCATCCAGAGTATATCCAATAGTAGCACGGTGCTTCTTCGGAGTTTTCAATAATTTTTCTTCATCCTGCTCTGAAAGGTTAGCACTGATAATAACAGGATATATCTTCTTTTCATCAAGATAAACATACTTAAGATTACCAGGTAATGGTTTAAGTTCAAACACGGGATCATCCTTGGGTGGAGGAAGATCCCCTAGGATTTCAACAGGCAAGTTGTTTTTCAATACGGGTCCCTGCTTAAAGATTATTTCATCTATTTCCCTTCTCTCGTTCATATACATATCATTTTCATGGTCTAGCAGATATTGTTCTAAAAGATCGTTAGGAGGCACATCAATAGAAGCAAGACCAATAATTTCATCCTTACTAGGTAATTCTGTATCATGGCATTGTCTATGAAATTTAGCAAAGTTAAAATCATGAGACATATCCCCTAAACCAACAGTAACAATGTCTTTTACGCAATCTATCTTAGAATTAACAGTATTCAAGAAGGATCTACCAAATATAATCAGACAAAAATCATCTTGTGGAGAACTAAGAATAAGGAAATCAGCAGGGTATTTAACCTTCCCACACAAGACTTCAACATCTCTAACAATCCCAACTGGTGAAATAGTGTCTCTATTAGCAAGCTTAATAGTAACATCAATCCCTTCTAACTCAACAGGTGCAATATCATGCATAATTTCTTTATATAAGGAATAAGGGATTATACTTGCACTGGCACCTATGTCACCTAAACCATGATAGCAATGATCTCCTGTTTTAACAGAAATAACAGGCAAGCCTACAACAGGTCCATGTTTATTCCTAGCATCGGGTTTGGCTATTCTAGCAGCTTCCTCTTGGAGGTAAATAACATGTCCATCTAAATTTTCAACCAAGAGATATTTAACCATAGCAACACTAGGTTCAACTTTAATTTTCTCAGAGGGTGTAGGTGTTCTAGTATTACTCTTACGAACCACAGTTGAAGCTGTAGCATGATCCCTTATTCTAACAGGGAAAGGTGGTTTCTCAATATAGGCACTGGGAACAATAGGATCAACATTATAAGTGATAGTCTTTTCTTCAACTTTAACATGTTCAACTACTTTCACTTCAATGGGAGGATGGTATTTAAACCACTTCTCCTTGGGAAGATCAACATGAGTAGAAAATGATTCACAGAAAGAAGCTACTATCTCAGAGTCAAGTCCACATTTAGTGCTAAACTCACAGAAAACATCAGTATCCACAAAAGGTTTAACACAATCAAACTTAGGGGTCATACCTGACTCCTTACCTTCGTCGAGATCCCAATCTTCAGAGTTGCGTTTAATTCTTTCCAATAAATCCCATTTGAATTCAATAGTCTTCATCATAAAAGAACCAGCACAAGAATTATCGAGCATGGTGCGACTATTGAGAGAAAGCCGAGCATAAATTTTTTGAATGGTCATTCTTCTTGAGAGCTCATGATTGGGGCATGAATATAACATTGACTTAAGCCTCCCCCAAGCTTTAGCGATACTTTATCCTTCGCGAGACCAAAAAATTATATATATAATTACGATCACGATGAACCTAATGCATAGGGTAGAACTTCTGATGAAATTCCAACTTCAGCCGATTATAGTTCCATGATCCAATATCATCGCATAGCCTAAACCATGTTAATGCGTCTCCCTTCAAAGATAAAGGGAAGGCCTTCTTCTTGATAACATACTCGGGCATACCTGGAAGCTTAAATAATCCACAAACTTCATCCACATAGATTAGATGTAAATCGGGATGCACTGTTCCGTCTCTTGTAAAGGGATTATCTAGCAGTTTCTCTATCATACCCGAAGGAATTTCAAAGCAAACATTTTCAGTATGTTCAGTAGATTGAGGAGCAATTCTTTGCTCTTCTGGTTGGGGTGAAGATACCTCGAACAAGCCCCTCAAAGGATGATGAGCCATAGTAACAAGTAACAGTAAATTTCAGCACAGTATATAAATGTTTCCTTACCAAAGGCGCTTCACTCCCCGGCAACGTCGCCAGAAAAGAGTCTTGATGACCCACAAGTGTAGGGGGTCTATCGTAATCCTTTTGATAAGTAAGAGTGTCGAACCCAACGAGGAGCAGAAGGAAATGATAGGCAGTTCAGCAAGGTATTATCTACAAGCACTGAAATTATCGGTAATAGATAGTTTTGTGATAAGGTAATTGGTAGCAAGTGACAAATAGTAAAAGTAAATAAGGTGCAGCAATATGGCCCAATCCTTTTTGTAGCAAAGGACAAGCCTGGACAAACTCTTATATGGAGGAAAACGCTCCCGAGGACATATGGGAATTATCGTCAAGCTAGTTTTCATCACGATCATATGATTCATGTTCGGTACTTTGATAATTTGGTATTTGGGTGGACCGGTGCTTGGGTGCTGACCTTACTTGGACCAGCATCCCACTTATGATTAACCTCTATTGCAAGCATCCGCTACTACAAAACAAGTATTAAGGTAAACCTAACCATAGCATGAAACATATGGATCCAAATCAGCCCCTTACGAAGCAACACATAAACTAGGGTTTAAGCTTCTGCCACTCTAGCAACCCATCATCTACTTATTACTTCCCAATGCCTTCCTCTAGGCCCAAACAATGGTGAAGTGTCATGTAGTCGACGTTCACATGACACTACTGATACGTCCAAAACGTATCTATAATCTCTGCTTGCTACGTGCCTCTTTTGGGTGATATTGCTATGTTATTTATACACTTCCATACACTTTCGATCATATTTGGACTAACCTATTAACTCAGTGCACCCCAGTGCCAGTTTTTGTTTTCGACTGTTTTTGTATTTCAGGTTTTCACATTACGAGAACTGCCAGAAAAAATCCAGAAAATTATATAAAAAATCAGCGTTCCGGAAGCTTCCATGCGGCCAAAGTAGGGCCGGAGGGGACCCATAGGGGCTCCAGGCGGCCTGCCCACGCGGCCCCCCTGGCCGCGCCGGGGGGGGGCGCCTGGGCACCCCTGACCCCCTCTGATGCCCCCCTTTGGCATATATTTACACCGTGTCGCGGAAACCCTGATTCCAGACCCCTTTTCTCCAGACGTGATTCCGATCTCCGCCGCCATCGCCATCAAGCTTCGGGGGACCAGAATTCCTGCACCGGCACCCTGCCGAGACGGGGAAGTGCCCCCGAATTCATCTCCATCGACGTTGCTTCCTCCCTCCATGATGCGGGAGTAGTTCCTCCTCGGGGCTGAGGTTCTTACCAGTAGCTATGTGGTCAATTCTCTCTCCCATGATGTGATCTTCGTTGTGATCATAGGCTATGTTAATCTAGGGTGATCCCATGATATTTCCCCTTCCTCTATGTATTGGATTGATGTACTCACTTGTCTTTATCTAGTATAATCCCCGAGACCAAGGTGACAGCAGTCTATTGGACATAGATTAGAAAAGTATTTTCATGAGTGATTTCCTCTCTTGTGTGTTGATTGAAGATTGAGAGTCTTGCGTTTAGTTTCCTTTTTAGTTTCTTTAGCTTTTCATAACGAGTCGGAACTCAGCTTTCTTTATGTGGGAGAGAAACACGCTCCACTTCTACCTAGAACATAACATAGAATTTGCATGTCTATCTTTGTTGTGTGTGTTCTTTGTCTTTTAATAGCTACTATCATGCTTAGCTCTTAACTTTCATGCTTATCTTTTTAAAGAGCTTTTGTTTAGTTGGTTGCTTGAACTCTCTTTAGTTATCATGTTTATCTTATTAAGAGAGTTTGCTTCCGTTGCATTGGTTGATATGTCTATGATAAAGATGCTACGTGCATAATGGCGCTTAGTAGTTCATGTTTTCTTATGGTTAGTCTCAAATAGCTGGGGCGTTCCCAATGTGTTATTGGAGTACCAACATGATTTGTTTGCATATGATGTGGTATGGTTTAGTAATATCTTTCAAAGAATTTATTTTGATTGACTTGGCGTATGCTCACGCATATTTAAGACTGTAAAGAAAGTCTGTCAAGCCTTGATGATCTTTTGTTTCTGAGTAGCGATATAACTTCCATGCCTGATTCAATGTTGCTTTGTCGCTCTGCATGATTATGACCGTCATTGCTCTCTTAGTTGGTCGCTCCCAGTCTTTTGCTAACCTTCGCCTGTACTAAGCGGACTGACTGCTTGTGCATCCACATCCTTTTAATCCAGTTATGCCATATGAGTCCACCATATCTTCCTACATGGTATTTACCTGCCATTCCTAACGGAGACTTGCATGTACCATCTCGAAATTATTCAAAGAAAAAGCATTCCTATTTTTTGCCTCTGTTTTATGTTCATGAGGAAGTAGTAGTTAATTCATGATCTTTTTAAGTTGGACAAGCTTCACCCCGGGATTGCATGTATAATGTGCAAACCCATAATACGAGAAGGAACTGGCATTGAGTGCGCCCGGCTCAAAAAGATAATATAACAAACAAACCCTCCTTCACGCTTTGTTCATGAGAAATCAGAAAACTTTGGCAGTGATAAACAAAGGAGATTAAGAGGATGTGATCGTCCTCATTCGGGAGCCGTTCCTCGAAACTTGTCCATCTCAAGAAGTGATTGAGTTGTCTGCTAGCATTCGTTGACGAAACATGCATGTTCTAAAAAAAAGTTATTACCTCTGTTTTAAAACCAAGAGCTCTGGTACATGTTTTGTCTTTGTTTCCGACTACGGGTTTTCAACCTTGCCAACAAAAGCCACGGTTCGAGAGTCTCCACCTTCTTTTAAAAGCACCAACTACTGAGAGCATGATTGTCATTCTGAGTGTAATGTGCATTGTCCCAAAGTAGCATTGTCTTTTGCATGATTGTGATATCGTTTATTTTGAAATCATTGTATCTAGTCATCACTTAAACCTTGGAGGTGCCCCTGCATTTATGTTTTGCTTCACTAAAGGGGGCAAGCTAGATATCACTTTATCATATTTGCACATCATGTTCACTACAAATCTATTTGATGTTTCAATATCATATTGTAAAACTTTCAGTTCTTTGTGATTTTCTCATGAGGCAACTTAATTACTATAGATTCATTGTCTCAGTAAGTTTTGTCATATGACTATGAAAAAGTCCTATATGGTTAATAGCATGTCACCACAGAAATTATTCTTGTTATCATTTACCTACTCGAGGACGAGCAGGAATTAAGCTTGGGGATGTTGATACGTCCAAAACGTATCTATAATTTCTGCTTGCTCCATGCCTCTCTTGGGTGATATTGCTATGTTATTTATACACTTCCATACACTTTTGATCATATTTGGACTAACCTATTAACTCAGTGCACCCCAGTGCCAGTTTCTGTTTTCGGCTGTTTTTGTATTTCAGGTTTTCACATTACGAGAACTGCCAGAAAAAATCCAGAAAAATTATATAAAAAATCAGCGTTCCGGAAGCTTCCATGCGGCCAAAGTAGGGCCGGAGGGGACCCACAGGGGCTCCAGGCGGCCTGCCCACGCCCCCCCTGGTCGCGTCGGGGGGGGCGCCTGGGCACCCCTGACCCCCTCTGATGCCCCCCTTTGGCATATATTTACACCGTGTCGCGGAAACCCTGATTCCAGGCCCCTTTTCTCCAGACGCGATTCCGATCTCCGCCGCCATCGCCATCAAGCTTCGGGGGACCAGAATTCCTGCGCCGGCACCCTGCCGGGACGGGGAAGTGCCCCCGAATTCATCTCCATCGACGTTGCTTCCTCCCTCCATGATGCGGGAGTAGTTCCTCCTCGGGGCTGAGGTTCTTACCAGTAGCTATGTGGTCAATTCTCTCTCCCATGATGTGATCTTCGTTGTGATCATAGGCTATGTTAATCTAGGGTGATCCCATGATATTTCCCCTTCCTCTATGTATTGGGTTGATGTACTCACTTGTCTTTATCTAGTATAATCCCCGAGACCAAGGTGACAGCGGTCTATTGGACATAGATTAGAAAAGTATTTTCATGAGTGATTTCCTCTCTTGTGTGTTGATTGAAGATTGAGAGTCTCTTGGTGCTTGTCTTTGACTATCCTTTAGATATGTTGTGGTGATTGTGGGACTCTCTTTGGATGGCCGCGGTGACATTGGGAAATCCTTAGAATGAGAACTACGAACTTTGAGGTGTGCTTTTGTAGCCCTACATAATTCTCGTCCTCTCTTGACCACGAAGGAATGACCTCCGAGTGTGTCCCCTTTGCATGTTTTATGGGAAATATCATGTGATTCGATTATGTTAATGTTGTTGGGAGTTGCCACTAGTGAAAGTATGGTCCCTAGGCCTTGTTTCCACCATTGCAATACCATTTGTGCTCACGTTTACCACTTGTTTGCTTGCTGCACTTTTTATTACAGATTTATATTACTTTGCTTTGCCACTCCTATCATCCATATTTTACCATCTCTTCGCCGAACTAGTGCACCTATACAACTCCTAGTTGTATTAGGTGTGTTGGGGACACAAGAGACTTCTTGTATCTTAGTTGCAGGGTTGCTTGAGAGAGACCATCTTCAACCTCTACTTCCCCGAGTTCGATAAACCTTAGGTCATCCACTTGAGGGAAATTGCTGCTGTCCTACAAACCTCTGCGCTTGGAGGCCCAACATAGTCTACAAGAGTAGAAGCGTGTGTAGACATCAACTACTAGAGGAAAAACAACATACATCTCATCAAAATATCAAACAAATACCAAATTCACATGACTACTTATAGCAAGACTTCTCTCATCTCCTTAGGAACAAAAAGTAACTACTCACAAGACATAATATTGTTCATGATCAGAGGGGTATTAATATGCATAATGGATATGAACATATGATTTTCCACCAAATAAACCAACTAGCATCAACTACAAGGAGTAATCAACACTACTAGCAACTTACAGGTACCAATCTGAGGTTTTGGTACAAATATTGGATACAAGAGATGAACTAGGGTTTGAGAGGAGATGGTGCTGGTGAAGATGTTGATGAAGATAACCCTCCCCAAGATGAGAGAGTGGTTGGTGATGACGGCGGTGACGATTTCCCCCTCCCGGAGGGAAGTTTCCCCGGCAGAACAGCTCTGCCGGAGCCCTAGATTGGTTTCCGCCAAGGTTCCGCCTCGAGACGGCGGCGTCTGGTCCCGAAAGCCTCCTTATGATTTTTTTTTCCAGGTCAAAACACCCCATATATGAGAAGATGGGCATCGGGGGGTCACCGGGTGGCCCACGAGGCAGGGGGCGCCCAGAGGGGGGGCGCGCCCCCCACCCTCATGGACAGGTGGTGACCCCCTCGTGAATCTCTTTCACCAGATATTTTTTATATTTTCTGAAACGGTGTTTCGTGGAGTTTCGGAGCTTTTTGAGTTCTGTGGAATAGGTTTCCAATGTTTGCTCCTTTCCCAGCCCGGAATTCCAGCTGCCGGCATTCTCCCTCTTCATGTAAACCTTGTAAAATAAGGGAGAAAAGGCATAACTATTGTGACATAACGTGTAATAACAGCCCATAGTGCAATGAATATCAACATAAAAGCATGATGCAAAATGGACGTATCAGGCCACCTGCCCCGGTCGGCCAAGTGGACTAAGTAAGAGGGGGAACCAGCCCCTGGTGGGCTGGTGCGCCCCCAAGGGCCCAAGGCGCCTAGGGTTGGGAAACCCTAGGGGCGGGGGCGCCTCCACCTTGCTTAGGGGCAAGTCCCCCCCTTGGTCGCCGCCCCCCTCAGATTGGGTCTGAGGGGGCCGCCCCCCCTTTCCCTTGTCCCTATATAAAGAGAGGGGGTGGGAGGGTAGCCGCACCCCATAGCCTGGCGCAGCCCTCCCCCCTCCCAACTCCTCCTCTTCTCAGGTGAAGCTTGGCGAAGCCCTACCGGAGTGCCACACTCCTTCATCACCACCACGCCGTCGTGCTACTGCTGGACAGAGTCTTCCCCAACCTCTCCCTCTCTCCTTGCTGGATCAAGGTGCGGGAGACGTCACCGAGCTGCACGTGTGTTGAACGCGGAGGCACCGTTGTTCGGTGCTTAGATCGAATTCGACCGCGATCTGAATCGCTTCGTGTATGACTCCACCGACCATGTTCTTGCAACGCTTCCGCATCGCGATCTTCAAAGGTATGAAGATACACTCCTCTCTCGTTGCTAGTAACTCCATAGATAGATCTTGGTGATTCGTAGAAATTTTTTGAATTTCTGCAACGATCCCCAACACTCCCGCCACTGTAGGGCTTCGAGCTCCTCGGCGTGGCGCCGGCACTCCGCCTCCTCGCGCACGCTTCACTCGGCGATGGCAGCCGCAACGGTGTCGACGTCGACGACGTAGTCTTCCGGCCCGACGACTCCGCGGCGGCCGAGCGGAGCGGGATCCTCCTTCACGGGGACGAAGGCGAACTCCTCCGGCTCCTCCTCGTCCTCCGGCCACTCCCTCTTCACGGGGAAAAGGCACGCGCCGAAGGAGGAGCTCTCGGCGTACGAAGACCTCGCGGAGGAGAACGACGCACGCCCGCGGTCGTACTCCTCTGTCTCGCTCCGCTGGAAGCTCGCCAGCGGCGACAGGCCTCGGTTGGTCCACTTCCAGGCCTCATGCCTCCTCGCACCGTCCGACCGGACGCGCCGCTCGTGCTCCGGGTCCCTTCCGCCGCCGGATCTGCTGCCAAAGTTGCGTCCGGAGCTCCACATTTGGCCCCACATGGCGGCTGGAGGCATGGCGGGTAGTCGCCGGTGACGAGAAATGTGGAGAGGGGAAAGGGGAATCGAGTGGCTCGGCGGCGGCGGGGGATAGGTTTTGGACCCGCAAAAGAGTCGTGAAACAGCAGATATAGCGGTCGGGGCATGCTGTTTGCGGGCCGCAGCAAAAAAAATTGCGGGCCGGGCCAGTATGCGGGCTCTGTTCTGGCCGGAAAATTGGGCCGAGCCCGCATACTCGCCAGAATTTTGCGGGTCTGCGTGTTTTGCGCGGTCTGCTAGAGTTGCTCTTAGCCAAGCCGACCTACCTACATCTCTCCCCGAGCTCGTCGACTGAACCCCAAACTCCATTCCCCGTGATGCAATCCCCACTGACCTAGAAAAAGCGACGGACAGGTGGGAGCCACTGCAGCAGGCGTAGACATAGCTTGCATTTACAGCAAGTATAATAAGATATAGTCAGCTGGCTATAAGAATTAAACAATTATATTTGTGATGAGTTGGATGAGAGCGAAGATGAGAGAGAAGGGAAGCGGGCTGCAGATTAACAGTCGGCTGCAACACGGACTCCAAGAAACGTTGTGAGAGTGTATGGTGGGCCAGCATTAATAAAGTAGTACTACTTCGCAATTAGCTACTATACATGTTGGCTATAAGGTTGAATATATATGACATGGCAACTCCATATAGCCAGCTGTTGGCTATACTATTAACCATGCTCTTATAGCATGCAGCGTAGGAAATCCTCAGACAAGGGTTTCGCCCCAGAAATCCAATTTGACTCCCAGGAGCACGTGCTCCTGTGCATGAAAAATGATTTTTAATGTCAAAAAATCTTAACAATTTTTTTATGTATTCAATCACATTCAAATGCTACCTACAAAGTTTTAGGGAAAAAGGTTAAACATTTTAGCCTATGAGAAAAGAAACAAATTGAACATCAAATGCTATCCAAAAAGTCACCTCAAATTTGTTTTTCATTTCACTGACGAAACACCACTGCTCTGTTTAGCATAAAAATTGTCAAGCATACTTGCGACACTAATATGAACATCCACACACAATTTTTTTTAAAAACATTTTAGAGCGAATTCCTTATTTGACACCGTGCCTAAATTTTATGCCCTATTTGACATCGACAAATAATTTCTTCCTTATCTAACGACGATTCTAAATTTATGCCTTTTGTAACACTTTTGTCTATTTTAAGCATAAATGACACCTGAAAAAGATTGTTTTGCCCTCATGTGGTATGTTTGTGTGCGCGCGTACGTGTATCCTACTGTTGTGTGCGCGCGCATGCATGTGTGTTTGCTACCGCATGGGTACGTGTGTGTACGTGTGTTGTTGCGTGCGGCCGTGCTACTGCGTGTGCGCTGCTCGGTGTGTGTGTTGTGTGCATGTGTGTTGCTGCCTATGATTGTGTTGCATGTGTGTGTGTGTTGCTTCCTGTGAGTATACTGCGTGCATTTGTGCTAATGTGTGTGCACGCGTGAGTGTGTGTTGCTGTGTGTGTATATGATGCTGCGTGTGTACTACCGCCCTGGCACTTATGTTGCATGTGTGTGCTACTACCACGCAGAGACACATACCACATGAGGGGCAAAGGGGTCTTTTCATGTGTTATTTAGGCTTAAAATGGACGGAAGTGTTATAAAATGCATAAAAATTAGACTCGTTGTCGGATAGGGAAGAAAAAGTTTTCCAATGTCAAATAAGGAAACAAAAATTAAGATAGTGTTAAATAAGGAATTGTTTCAATATTTTACCATTTTTGATATACTATTCATACAGGAGCAAATGCTCTCGGGAGCCAAAATGCCACCCCGTTTCGCCCTGTTTTGTAGGTAAAACAATTACTACGTCCATAAAACAAGTCTGAGTGCAACAAAGCAAATAAAATAGTCTGTTGGGGAAACAACACAAACACGCTCAATAAAAGGAAGAATAAGAAAGGCCACCAAGTGGCTGGTAGATCAGAGACACTAAGGCTGGGTGAGACGACGCCCTACTATAATCATCGTGCCCATCATATTGCCTAGATAGTGGGTGTCAATGCTGCAAAAAGGTCAGGAATTTGAATGTAGAGCTAGAGCCCAGCTGTAAAAACATTCGCTCAGTCGCCATCATGTAGCACGATGTCGTAGGGTCCACGCTAACGCCGCGAACACAACCTAAAAGAGGTGTCTCATCCTTCCAGTCTGGTTGGCCCGGGTTTGGAGAAACCTCGTCAGGTCCAGGGCCTCCCAATCGTTCCCTAGAGCCTCAAGTGCAAAGCACCAATGAAATTGCGTAGCCGGGCACGAGAAGAAGACGTGGGTCCTAGTCTCCGGGACCACACAAACTAAGCATAGGCCATTCCTTTATCACCTCCATCCTTGATGGGAGGGGATCCCGCAACAACTGCCAAATGAAGACATTGATTTTCAACGGTAATGGTGCTTTCCAGAAAGGAAATGTCTAGTAAAGAGACAGGCACCCGCATAAGGCATGATACTTTGAGAGCCAACATGAACGATCTCCGAGGGGGTCAAACACAAAGATACAACATCCAGATAGTTCAGAAGCATTAGCGGGAGGGCCGCCCAATAGTTGGACCAAGCAACGGTTTCCTCTGGCCCAAATGACCGTAGGAACAAGATGTTCCGATGTCCCAATCTCATTTTTATCGACTGTATGGACTTCCAAATTGAGAACCCACCCTACACCCCGAAGCAAGAAGAGGCATTGTTATGTAAGTACTTTGCTTGGATAAGCTGCAATAGAAGCCTCATCCTCGCGGAGGATGTAACGCCACCGGACACACCCGCCGGTGGTCGTTACTCCTGGCGGGATCTAGACTGGCCTCACATATCAATACTAGTCTTTTCTGCGCACTTTGTCCTCACTCATACGCACCTGGGAGCAACTTCCCGGTCAGTCCCCATCCTGAAATTACTCCAAGCTGAGCACGCTTAACTTTGGAGTTCTGACCGAATGGGCTCCCGGAAAAGAAGGAATTACTTATTGATATGAGTAGTCTATCATCCCTAATAAGCCAGGCTATCACATACACCCCCACTCAGAGGAACCGACCGGGACACAGGAACGTTCCCTCTTGGAACAAACGCCTGTGCATCCAGTCCGATACATGTGCCATGCCGTGTGCCACGACGGGTCACAAACGTCATGAATAACATGACCGAGAACCTGTTCGCAAACATTCGTGTAACCGCGAGGGTCGGCTTTGATACCAACTTGTAACGCCCCCGGATACATCCGCCGGTGGTCGTTACTCCTGGCGAGATCTAGACTGGCCCCACATATCAATACTAGTCTTTTCTGCGCACTTTGTCCTCACCCGTGCGCACCCGGGAGCAACTTCCCGGTCGGTCACCCATCCTGAAATTACTCCAAGCTGAGCATGCTTAACTTTGGAGTTCTGTCCGAATGGGCTCCCGAAAAAGAAGGAATTCCTTATTGATATGAGTAGTCTATCATCCCTAATAATCCAGGCTATCACAGAGGATCCATGATGGATTGCAAGACATACAAGGTTACGTAGTGACGGTGTCCTGGATTAGGGGGTGCTAACCTAGTCGGTCTGTCTCTTCGGGTGGGCCGATGGGCCCTCAAGCGTGATCAATGTGTACTTCGGAGGCCGTGTGTACATAGGAGGCGTGATGAAGACTGCCTCCATCGAAGACTTGATGTATACTCCAAGATCTCTCCTACCGCCTTGCTCCTAGATATCAACCTTGTAACCCTATATCCCCTCCCTAGCGTGTATATAAGCCAGAGGGTTTAGCCCGTAGAGGGGACATCAACGCAATATCATTCACCTAGCTTTAGTGTTAGAACACACATTACGATCTCGAGGTAGATCAACTCTATATTCGATACATCTCCATCAATATAAACAAGAGTAGGACATAGGGTTTTACCTCCATCAAGAGGGCCCGAACCTGGGTCAACATCATCTCCCCTGTCCCTGTTACCATTGATTTGAGATCCACAGCTCGGGACCCCCTATCCGGAGGTCTACTGGTTTTAACACCGACACTGGTGCTTTCATTGAAAGTTTCGTTGTACGATCAACAAAGGGTCAATGGCTCACTAGCAAAATTAACTACGACAACATCACCAAGAACGTCTATGTCCCTGGTTAAATTTTCGTGTTCGGCAGCATGATGTTCTGCGTCGACTCAACGGGCCATCTGGCCGCCATAGATAACTACGCCCGGTTCAGATCGTGACCTTTGGAGGCCTGAATACACCACAGATCTCCGTGGTGAACTCATCCTAACTGGGAGGGCGCCCGGCCGGGTGGGAGATTTGAAAGTCGCCGGGGGCTCGACCCCAGAACCGATCTCTCTCGAATGCACTAGATCTGGCACTTCAGTTTCCCCTGAAGACCTCGATCGGTCTCCATGTCTTGCACCCCATCCTTTTTATATAAAGCATTGTGTCGCCAGCTATTCATCATTCATCTTCCAGTAACAAAAGGCTTTTGTCCTCTTCCTCAACCAGGACCAAAAGGGTTTACTTCTTGAGCCTAGACTCCTCTTTCACGTCCATAGCCTCTTACAGCACCACGGCCTCTTCCACCATCAGCAAGCATGAAATCACACCATTCTAGTTTCGACACATCATGTTCCCCTGTGCCACACTCCTGGTGCCAATGTCCCATCATGCCACACTTCCCACAGAAGATAGGGAGTTTCTCAAATCGCACTTGGTAATAATCAGTCACCTCGGTCTTCGTGATACTCACCAGTTTCTTTGCCACATTGAGCTCCACTCTAACTCAGACAAACTCCCCCAAAACCAGCCGTAAATATAGTTTGTATTTCAGTTACTTTGCCCTTCTTCCTACACATCCCTCTGATGGCCGCCAAGATCAAATAGTTATTAGGTAGTTTAAAAATTCTAGCACACACTGTTATCTTGTCTAGAACAATGGATTTTGGATTCATAAATCCGTGATACTCCGCGATTAGGAGGCCTTGATCGTGAAATAGCCAGGGGCCCATATTCGTAGAAGTGCTCCAATCTCCTAGACCGTGGAATTGGACTGTAAAAATATTATCTTCAATCTTGTGACAACGTGGTTCCCTAGCCAGGTTCCATGCTGCTCTCATGTTAGCATATAGGGCTGACGGGCTGAAACCCCTCTCTATATGCACCTTTGTGTTCGGCAACCACTTCGTCGCGATCTACTCTTCCTGGAACTCTTCCTGCCATACGAAATGCTCCTCCTCGTCTTCTTGTAATTACAATCAACCTAGTAGATCCTCGACCGGTTCAGTACGTTGCCTTGATCCTCCTGCTCCAGCTTGAGATGTCATCTCGGAACCAACTCCACAACCCTGGGGGCACCGCCGGAGGAACTCAAAACCCTAGAATTGGGGAAACTCACTCTGATATGCCTTGACCACAACCTATTTTAGAACTCCCCTGCCAAAACCGTAAAATCACTCTTGATCGATACTACTACTATTATGTAGCCGCCAAAACCGTAAACATGTCTGTTTAGGGCACATATGGAAGGCACATCTAAGTGACCTAATCAAACATATAACAAAAAGGAAAAGGGAAAAAAGAAATACCCGCACAAATCTCAGGGTAAAATCAATGACATAGGATTTACATTTGCAATACTTAGGACATCTCCAAGGTGGACCCGTAACCGTCCCGCAACCGTCTGAACCACGGAAGCCGTCCAACACGGTCCTGTATCGGTCCACGAGGCGGTTCGGATGCGCAAGACTGTCTTCGATCGTTTGTACCATGGCGTCTGGTCCTACAATGACTACTTCATCCTCAAGAAGGACGTCGTGGGAACGATTGGCTTCACTGGTTACCAGAAGTGGACAGCCGCACTCTGGATGCTTGCATATGGCATGACCACTGATTCGTGGGACGAGTACCTACGAATGACTGAGAGCACATGCGGAGATGCCATGGTCAGGTTTGCAGCTGCCGTGGTCGAGGTGTTTGGACCTTAGTACCTGAAAGAACCAACTGTGGCAGACATGGAGAGGCTCCTGGCAATCTCAGAAGCAAGACGGTGGCTAGATTTGCTTGGATCTGTTGATTGCATGCATTGAAAATGAAAGAATTGCCCGAAGGCTTTACACGGGCAATATCAGGGTCATGTTAAGAAACCCACCATCATTCTTGAAGCAGTCACATCACATGATCTTTGGATTTGGCACGCTTTCTTTGACATGTTCGGGTCTCACAATGACATCAATGTGCCGCAATGATCGCCGTTGTTTGCGAGGCTGACTGAAAGAAAAGCCCCTCCTTGCCACAATATTGTAAATGGAGATGAGTACAACATGGGCTACTATCTGGTTGACGATATCTATCCTTCATGAGCTACCTTTATCAGCACCATCTCAAACCCAGTTGGCCAGAAAAAGGCTCACTTTGCCCAAAGACAAGAAGCGGCTAGAAAGAATGTCGAGAGGGCATTTGCAGTTCTTAATGCCCGTTTTGTGGTTGTTCATGAGCCTAAAAAACAATGAGGTCCGGAGACCTTGTGGGAGGTGATGACATGTTGTGTGATCATGCATAATATGATCGTCGAGGATGAGGGTGACGATGCTACCGTCGCTCTGGAATTTGAGAATATGAGTGATCCTATCCAACTTTTGGACTAGAATCAGGCCACATTTAAGGAGTTTATTAGCATCAACCAACTCAGAAGCAACTGAAGGAAGATCTGAATGAGCATAAATGAGGGGTGAAAGAGAACAACAATGTTGGGATGTAAATATTTGAACTTTTTAAAATTTGAAGTAGTGATACATGCGGCTATATGAACTTCTGTGCCCTTTGCATGCAGCTACTTGATCTTGCAGACTAAGGAGAAAAAACAGAAAGGCCTGATGTATGCGGCTACATAGGATGGTGTCCCGCACTGTTCACAGACGAATGCAGAAGGCTTTCTGCGGCCCTTCGAGATGCCCTTAGGGCACATCTAAACGCAGTAGAATTATCCGTTTCTTAATGCCGACCAACAACGAAGATTGCCATCGTCGTTATCATGCGTACGCGATAACGACCGATCGGAACTTTGCTCCCAACATTTTCCATTCCCCCGCGACATCCACGAGACACCGACTGCATGCTCTCCCTCCAGTCCTCGTTAGAAATGCAAGAGTGGAATCGCCAGCATCGTGCCGCCAACGACTGGCGGGAACCCATCTACTTGCCTCGGCTGCCGTCGCCCGTTCAGCGGTGGACCAAGCTCGCTAGACTAGCGGCGGAGGTGGTTAGTGGGAAAGACCGTACGTGAATGAAGCTGGCTCGCCTCCTCCTCGCGCCAAGAAGGCACGCACAAAACAAGAACCACACGAGCACGCCGACCGCAGGGCAAACGAGCAAGCTCCCGTGCACGGGGACGGAGCTGGCACCGTACGCCCTAGCCAAGCTCCACAAGACCGACGCCCTGTTCACCACGGCCGCCGCCGCCCACAGCCACCGGCTGCTGCCGGACGACGACGGCGACGACGCGTCCGCCCACTGCGCCGGCCCGGGCGCGATCCACACCAGCGCCATCAGCGACATCAGCATGGTCGCGGACAGCCCCCTCGACCGCTTCAGCTGCTCTTGCCGCCGGGTCATGCCGACGTGGCCGCCGCCGCGGTGAGGCAGGGGGTGGGCCGGCGCGCGGCTACCTGCGAGTGCCGTCGCCAGCAGCAAGCCGAGCTCCACGAGGACCAGCGACGCGGAGAAGGACATCACCACGGCGATCCCGAACGCCAGCAGCGCCCTCGGCATCTGCCGCGCCGACGGGACGCCGACGTCGAGGAAGCCGCGCTGCACGTACTGGGACGTGGGCCCCATGCCGGACGCGAAGACCTTGGCGACCAGCGCGCTGACGACCGCGCGGGGGAGAGGCTCCGTCGGCCTCGCCAGCAGCTCCCGCCATATGGCGCACTCCTTCTTCCACCGGTTACGTGTCACCGACGTCGCCACCGTCTCTTCGCTGACATCGTGCGGTGTGCCGAGCTCGGCTTTTATCTCAAGCCAGCGGAGTTCTGCCTCCTCCAGTGTTGCGGACGTCCTGGAGAGCACGCGCCGGGCCTTGGTCATCTGGTCCCTGGCCACGAGCCACCGGGGCGACTCCGGCATGAGAAGGACGGCGGCGAAGCCGAGCGACGCCGGAATGGACGTTCCAGATACTATGGTCAGCCACCAGGCGAGGTGCGCCGGGAGCTTCACCAAGCCCGTGGAGTAGCAGAGGGAACCGAGGATGCAGCCGAGGTACACGAAGCCGTCCGGGTGGGAGGTGAGGGCGCCGCGCAGCGAGGAGGGGCAGAGCTCGGCGACGTAAGCCGGGACGATCATGAGCGCCTGGCCCATGCCGATGCCGTTGACGAAGACACCGGTCGCGAACGCCGCCGGGCTGGCGGCGAGCCCCCTGGTGAGCGCGCCGAAGCAGAGCACCACGGCGGAGAGGAGGAGGGTGCGGCGGTCGCCAATGAGGCACTGCGCTACCACGGCGGTTAGCGCGCCCACGAGGGAGGAGAGCACGACGACGCACGCTAGGAGCTTCAGGTCGGCCTCCGCGAGCACGGCCGTGCTGCTCACCATGGCCAGGTCTGCGTCAACACGTACATGCAAATTGAACAGTGCGGCAATGGCCAACACGGAGCCATATACACTTGCATGCGTGGGAGTTCATTCTCACCGTAGCCCAAGAAGAGGGGCGTCGCAGTCGAGAGCACGGCGGCGGCAAGTGCATACTTATTTACAGGGCGCCTTGCGGGCTTCGCCATCTCCGGGGAATCAGGCCAACTCCGGCGAACCTTCCGTCAGGTACTCTGCACATCGGTGGTGATCACGTAATAAGATGAGGTCAAGAAGTGTGATCAGCGTGGAAATTGTTAATTGATCAACTCATTCCGGCGTGCCGCGCCGTGCATGCCACCTACACCTACTATTTCAAAAAAAAAAAGGAAAAATCACCGCTTCACGACGAACTGGATCCGTAGATAGAAAGAAAGAGAGGCGAATGGCGGACCTGCAGGTTGGCATTTGTCTACGAACCTGAGTAAGATAGCTCGATCAGCATTTCAGCGGTGAGAGAAGGATCCCTCGACTCCAATCCTCTTCATTCCCGCAGAATGAACCCCTCCACACGAATCCGATCCACCTTTAGGCACCACGCACGGTGGATTCCTGGCGTCCTTGCGCCAAAGACTGCTCTACGGCAAGGATCTGTCCGACCTTTCTCATCTCCCCTCCATGACTGACGCAATGGCACTAAACCGCCATGCAACGAACTCGTACCGAAACTTCTTTTAACAAACTCCTCCGGAAACCAAGTATCACACGCCCAAGAAACCCTCTCCCACTCTCCCAAGTGGTTGACTATTACTCCCTGAAGTAAGTGTAGTAACAACTACCTTAACTACCCTAGTTACCAGGGAGCAAGTTTAGGCTGAGAAGGTTCAGTGACCAGTGCAACCAGACCGGGTCAGAGATACTAGTATTGTACTGTAGTTGCTGCAAATAATACCAGTACTTTTACCATGCACTCCTTCTAAGCAAGGAAGATTTAAGAAGATGCATCCCCTAAAAATAACCTGGGTCGCTGCTTTGGGGATTGATCTTCTCGAGTTGACCGGTTCCCCACATGCGCACCGTCCTTGATCTCAATATTAATCTGCAATCCACCACTTGGATGATTTTGGGCGAAATGGGAACGAGTGCCAAAGGACATCGCCCTATGGCCCATTGTAAACTTCGAGTCAGTAGATTGTCGCGAAGACGACTAGGACCAACCCAACGCATTCAAACCAAATATGCAAAGCAAATTATAACCGGATACAAAATGAAATACTTCAAATGGCCTGAGGCCCCGAGCGACAGAGATTAGCAGTCCAATGGTATAACCTCCATATAACTTAAACTCCACCAAGTACAATGGTAAGAGGTATAACAAGCATCACAAGAGTACCAGCTATCTCATTCATTTCTAATTTTAGACTGACAACCAACTGCATATGACAACCCTGTTCATTGTCAATATAAGCAGAGCACCACTCTACTCAGAAGAGACCAGCGTTTGAGGCTGTCCTGATGATCTGGAACAGAGCTGCATGGAGAAAAGAGTCGACAAGACAATGAGTTCACGAATCTATGATCAAGGAATTTGAAGTAACTGTCGATGCTATGTTTCTCATTTGCAGAGTGAAATAACTGTCAATAGTTTCCTTTGCTTGATCATTTCAGAACTCTTTAATGTGAGTCAGAAGTTCTGTAATATTTAGAAAAATAAATCATTGCTTTGCGTCCGATTAGAGTAGCTACCCCATGGATGGTAATATTAGCTTTCAATAACCCACCAGGAGTAAACAATGGGACCATACATAAATCAATCAGAACAGGGTTGCAGTTTCAACATTTTTAAATACTCCCTCCGTTCCCAAATATAAGTCTTTATGTAGTTGAAATCTCTAAAAAGACTTATTCAGGAACGGAGGGAGTACAAAGCAATGGTCTAGATTGTCACTACTGCCATGCTGCTTTAAGATTGCAAGTTCTGTTCTCTACAGAGATAGCAGTTTAGCACAAGGCTTCCAGTTCTGCCTCTACGAACATACTCCCTCCGTCCCAAAATAAGTGTCTCAACTCTAGTACAACTTTGTACTAAAGTTAGTACAAGTTAAGACACTTATTTTGGGACGGAGGGAGTAGCAGTTTAGCACAATCAAATTTCCATAAAACATAAGAGCTCTGTGCACTTGTTAAAAAAAATGCATGTTACTCCCTCCGCCCCATATTAGTAGTCGCTGAAATGAATGTATCTAGACATATTTCAGTACTAGATACATCAATTTCAGCGACAACTATTATGGGACAGAGGGACTATTTTCCTACGAGTAAGAACTTATCAGGATTGTGTTTTAGTTGGTCCAGTTATTTGAAGAAAATTGTTCAGAAATGTTTTGGTTGGTAAGCTGACATACAAAACAACTGCACTGTACGATCAACAACTCAAACATAACAACATAAATGCAGAAACTTACATGACCCAACAACAACGAAGACAAAAAATCCAAGCACGATAGGTCCAACAGGATAATCATTTCCTTTCTTGGCTGTCTCAGGAACAGAACCCCTCTTCGTGATATTCTTCTCAAATAGTGCGATTTTCCTATCAGCGACACGTCTTGAGGTAGTCTGCACAAAAAATCAGTAATAAGGTGGCGCATAAGCATTGTTTATTTTGGATATTGAGTCAACGAAATAACATTCATAATGATGTTAAATAGTTTCAAGTAACAACACACTAATTCCATACCCGATGCCAGTAATGCTATACAGCACACACTGCAACTTTTAGCCATACAGCAAAGAATAATCAAGGTAAGCCCTATGATGCCATCACGAGCTAACTGATGCCCATTTGCGACCTATTTTCGATGGTTTGGGTGTTACCTTTTCTTTGCTTCTCATTTGGGTAGATGATTTATCCAATTTGCCAAGGGGATAGAGTTGATTTGTCCGTTAGGAAGAACATAACAGGTATGGACGAGCAAGGTAGACTTTTAGAATTGACTCGTAAATATAGTAAAATTGTGAAGTTAAGGTTCACTCAATGAACTATGACATTTGTTCCTTTTGCTTGATCTATTATTATATACTCCCTCCGTCCCAAAATAAGTGACTCAAAAGTGACTCAATTTTGTACTAAAGTTAGTACAAAATGGAGTCACTTTTGAGTCACTTATTTTGGGACGGAGGGAGTAGTTAACAAAAGCAATGACAAAGCTCGTGGGGAAAATATAGAAATAGGCCAGAAACACATAGAGAAAAAAACATCTAGCTCTCAATTTAGTAAACTCAATTTGGCGACTTATTATGTACTCCTTGAGTACATAATAAATTGCTTGATATCATTGAACAAATAATATGGCTAACCCACAGAAATGCGGTCAAACTTCTCGGTTTCTTTAGATTCTGAAATACACAAATGTCACCTTTCAACAAAAAAGTGCACATGCACCCACTTGCAGTTTGTCATTTTCCAAATGCGAGCTAAATACCGATGCGTTGATAGGAATAACAAATTAGATTAGCCAATAATAAGTTACTTTCTAACGGATGAAACACATTAGCCCCAACATGTAACGAAACCGTGATGCTAAACTTAGCCTATGAGATACCCTCATCAGTTACTACTGTATATTATTAGTGGCACTTGCGGGTAATTATATTCTAACTTTGGCAGTATAAAAGATCATCATCTCGGCCGTTAGTAACAGATCTAAGGGCTCACATCAGGAGCAACCAAGGAGGTGAACCGACCATCGTCGCCGAGTAATGATATTGCAAAAACTCGTCCAAAATAGGCATAGATCATTAATAATCTGGAAAATTCAACCCATGGCACACTACTTAGGGGAAAAAATTATATGAGACCAGGTCTCATATAATGCACGTGAGACCCACTCTGATGGATGACACGTGGCATTCACAAATCACAAAGCATCTAATCTCTCCCCCCCTGATTTCTAAAAGTCTACCTTGCTTTGTGATTTGTAAATGCCACGTGTCATCCATCAGAATGGGTCTCACCTGGTAATCTATGAGACCTGGTCTCATAGAATTTTTTTCCCTACTTAGGAGTATATACTAAAGTATAAACTTGAAACTTTGCTAGGGTGCAATAAAAGACATGTTACCACACATATTTTAAAGATTTGATGGGGTGAACGCATCAAGCATTGAAGCAATGCACACAAACCAACAATATGAACTGCAGGAAGCCAGGCAAACGTATACATAGCACAAACTGCATATACAAACGCAGATCTTCAAGAAAAACATGCAGATCCTTTTTAAATTGAAAATATAACTTGTATATCTGCGAACACCTCCACAAATACAGTGCTAAGATTTCTTCACCTGATATTGACGAGATCTATGCGAGGACGGCAAAGCATAGACAAGGGATACTAGAAAGAACTCGCTAGAAAGTGCATCCTACGAAAAGCGTGCATCCGTTTAAAAAGTTAGATCCTCCTAAAGCGAATGTTCTTTTCTTCCGCACCACAAGAGAATCTACATATACAATACAATACTCCAGTCAGGTCCAGTCCAAGAAAAGGCCAAAGATAAACCACCGATTCAACCAATCGGACGACAAAACACGCGGGGCTGGCCTCCTGAAAAGGGCCACGGTCAAACGGCACGCCGGATCTGCCACAAGCAGCGCTCCGACTAAACGCCGACACTCGCGGACAGGTTCCTCTCAACAGGGCCGAGCAGGCAACGCCAACCATGGCGGGGAGACGGGGAAGAGGGGAGGCGGGCTACTAACCATGGCGACGACGACGGGGACGTCGGCGGGTCGCCGACAGCTGAAGGAGAGAGGGTCAGAGGAGTGGAGGGGTGACCTGCGGAGGAATTTGGGAGACGGCGACGGATGGACGGGGCGGAAAGCGAGGGGCGCTCCGGGACCGGTCGGGCGGCCTTTTATTGTGCGCGCCGGGGCCGGACCGCTCTCGCGTTTCCCGTGGGCTACCTGCGGGCTGCGGCGGCCGACTCGTGCAAGGCGTGACGCGTCGTCGTCACGGTGATCGGCAGATAAGGTCGAAATGAATGCCGAGATATCCTTCCTTCGCTGATACCCGCTTCGTCCAAAGTCTGGTGCGGCTAGGTTCTATTTTGTGCCTCGTTTTTTTCTTTTTGAAGGATGGCATGTGGCATATGTGGCTATGTGGTCCTCGGTGCGCGGATCGCGTGCGACAAGCGGCGTTTCCCGATCCGACCCCTGTCTCCGGTTCGTTCTTGTGCAAGGCAGGCGCTGCCACACCGGAAAATGCCAACGGAGGCCGAGCTTCAGGGAGCTTGGTATTTCGAAAAAATATAAAGTCATATTCCAGTGTTTCAAATAAGAAAATCATTTGAAATTTTTGTATTTTGTAGGCTGTATAAAAACGACAAAATGTCGGCCCAACAAAAAAAATCGGCCCATTTTAGAAATACATTTTTGTATTATTATTTTTCTGTACACCACGTGTGAAAGTATATGGTTATGAATTTCTGCACATACGCAATACACATATATGACAATATATAGAAAAAATTCAAATTTGTGCACACAGTGAAAATTCATATTTTTAAAACGACCTCCGTGGAGCTCGGCCTCCAGAAGCCCTCACTCGATGCCACCCTTTTCTTCGGTTATACTTGGGTCCGTATCTAAGTATGATGTCAGCATCACCTCATATTTTTCATTGTTTGAACTGTTTTTCTTATTTTAACTTGGTAAATGCCAAAACTAAAACCCAGTTCGCCCCACGTAAATCTGGTTGTTAGTTCCCAAAAAAACGGTAACTAGCTACCCGTACGAAAAGAATTTTCTAGAAAAATGTAGCGACCACGATCCGAATGGACCGAAGTCTCTGTGTTTTGTGTCATCCCTGGATCGGTAATGCTGACACACACAGTACTTGAATGATTTATAATAGAGTGGCAATCACACACTTATTACATCGAATGTCTCAAAAGAGAACTTATTACAAAATATATGGCATAAGGCCATCTAACGCGATAACAGCAGAATGCTTGGAAGATAAGTGAGTCCATCAACTCCAACGGTATAGCTGAGTGCATGACAAACGACCTAGCGCACCTTACTCTTCTTCTGAAAAGTCTGCAACATGATATGTTGCAGCCCAAAACGGGTCAACACATGGAATATGCTGGCAAGATAACACAGTAGAGCAACTAACAGAATAATACTAACACTACATGCATATATGGCTGGTGGAGACTCTAAGGTTATAAGGTTTTTGCATAAAGCCAATTTTTCCCTACAAATTTTATTTTAACTATCATGGTAGTTTGAAACATCATTGAGAAGGTTCCTTCAACTCAATCCCAATTAAAACCATCTTAATTAGCCCACAAAATTAGTTTTAGAGTGATGAGATCAATCCAATAATTCAAGTACCAGATACTCAAGATGTTCATAACCGGGGACATGGCTAACCATGATTAGTTTGTACACTCTGCAGAAGTTTGTGCACTTTTCCCCACAAGACTCGATCTCCTCCGTTGGATTTCTCGCACTTCATGGTGTTTGAGAAACGGATGACCGAGACACAGTTTTTCAGAAGCATTTACTCTTTACCCCGGGTGGACCGGTACACCTACTTTCCCCTACATCTGCTAGTCCACCACTGAAAGAGCTCACACAACATACTCAACTATGTCAGAGCCCATAATGGCATTGTGGCTGCACACGGAAGTTTCTAGCATGAATAGTCTTATGATCCCTTTGAGCCTGGGTGGCATTCCATAGAATAATCACATGGTTCCTCCGGGATTTCCTAGGACAACACTGGATTCTCCAGGTGCCCTGCAACCAATCCACCCCGATGTGTATTAAAGTTGCCACCTTAAGTTGAACCATTGATTAATAATCTCACATCTTTCATGGATACTATCAAACCCAATCTACGTCTACGAGCATAGCATGGCAACCTAAGCATAACGTAGAAGTAACTCCCAGGGGTTTGATAATAAAGCAGGTAATAGGTTCTAGCTCAATCTACTTCCGAGACCCACATGTTAAGAGATCCTACTCATGCAATGTGTGGGGGTTGAACTAATGCATAAAAACTGGGTAATGAAGGGTATGATCAAAGTGTTACTTGCCTTGCTGACGATTCGCAAAACCTAAGGACTCGTAGTAGCACGCTTCGCACTCCGGGAATTCTATCGCAAGCAAACAATAGCATACATAAGCAACCAAGCGAAGATGCACGGATAAATCTCAAATAAGAAGATATAACCAGAAGGTTCAACTGAAGAACTCCGGTTTGCAAAAAGAAATCAAATCAAACAGAGCAACGAAACTCAAACCACGAAAGAAACAAGATTTGTTTAATAGATTGTACTAAAGTCAAATTTTACAGTACCAAAATCTTGTTCAAGTTACTTAAACAGAAAGAGGGCTTTGAGACGAAGATCTAGGCGCTTGTTTCACCTGATTCCGATTAACGAGCGAAAAGTTATACTAAAACGAAGACCAGGGCAGAAATCGCGATCGAAAATAATCGCGGGAAAACCCTGAAATAGAAAACGCGACGAACAGGCTAACAAACGAACGTTCGCTGTCTGTAACTAAAAGACGAAAAGCGTTCGTTAAAACGAACAAACGGAAGAACGTCCGCTAAACAACTAAACCGGAAAAAAAACCGATCTAAACCGAAACTAGGATTTTTATTAAAACCCGGGGTTTTTACCTAAAATCGAGAAAAGACCGGCGGCGGCGGCTCCGACGACGGTGGCGGGCGGCGCGGCGGGGCGGCGGCTCATCGGCGGGGCGGTCGGGCGGCGGCGGCAGTGCGGCGAGGCGGCACGGCTCGGCGGCGGTGGCTCGGCGGCGGCGGCGCTAGGGTTAGGGCAAGGCGAGGCGGCTAGGGCTGCAGGCGGCTGGGCCTCGATTTTTAAAGCCGGCCCGGCAGAGTCCGGGTCGGTTACGGCCCATAGGTCGGTTGACTTTTTTTAAAATAGTCGTGACACAGAAAAATAGAGTAACAGACAAAAGAAATACTAAACGGAGTCGGAAAATTTCGAAATAAATTTTCACCGTCCTCTAATAATATTTAGGACAAAGTGAACATTTTCCCGGACCTAAATGCAATTTTGAAAAATGCATGTTTTTCCTATTCAAATAAAAATTGCAAATAAATCCAAATAAAATAAAATAATTGATTTTAATATTTTTCCTCCAATATTTCTTTTGTTTTGGAGAAGTCATATTATCTCCACTAATATTTTATTATGAAATATTTTCGGAGAGGAAAACAATTAAAACCAAATTGGCCCTCGTATCGCTATTTGAGAAAACTCAAATATGAAAACGGTAAAATTCCCAACTCTCTCCGTGGATCCTTGAGTTGCTTAGAATTTCGAGGATTGCAACACACAAATGCAAATAAAATATGATATGCAAGATGACCTATGTATAACATTCCAAATTGTAAATTTGGGATGTTACAAACCTACCCCCTTAAGATGAATATCGCCCTCGAGATTCGGGTTGGCTAGAAAATAGGTGTGGGGGGTCCTTGCGTAGATCATCCTCTCGTTCCGAGGTGGCTTCATCCTCGGTATGATGGCTCCACTGAACTTTGCAAAACTTGATAACCTTGCTGCGGGTGAATCTGCTTGCAAATTTGAGGATTTTGACTGGTTTCTCCTCGTAAGTTAGATCACTATCCAGCTGAAGTGCTTCCAGGGGCACTGTATCTCTCAAAGGAATATCGGCCATCTCAGCATGGCACTTCTTTAGCTGGGAAACGTGAAACACGTCATGAACTCCTGACAGTCCTTCGGATAACTCTAACTTATAGGCAACCTCTCCCATGCGTTCCAAAACACAGTATGGTCCTACAAATATCGGGGCTAACTTTCCCTTAACACAGAAGTGCTTAACACCTCTCAGGGGTGACACTCTCAGGTACGCTCGGTTTCCGATTTCATAGACTACCTCCTTGCATTTTGAGTCTGCATAACTCTTCTGTCTGGACTGAGCTACCTTCAGTCTATCTCGAATCAGATTAACCTTCTCTTCTGACTCTTTGATCAGATCTGGTCCAAATAACTGACGGTCTCCGACTTCATCCCACATCAATGGTGTTCGACATCTTCTCCCATACAATGCTTCGAGCGACGCCATCTTCAAGCTGGCCTAGTAACTGTTGTTGTATGAAAATTCCACGTAGGGCAAATTGTCATCCCAACTAGATCCATAATCTAGTGCACATGCTCTCAACATGTCCTCCATAATTTGATTGACTCTCTCGGTCTATCCATCAGTCTGCGGATGAAAGGTTGTATTGAACTCTAGCCTGGTACCCAATGTCTGGTGTAACTGATGCCAAAACTTTGAAGTAAACTGTGTTCCTCTATCTGATATGATGGTTCTCAGAACTCCGTGCAGACATACGATCCTGGTCATGTATATCTTGGCCAACTTCGCACTGGTATAGGTGGTTTTCACGGGGATAAAGTGGGCTACTTTGGTCAAGCAATCCACTACTACCCAGATTGAGTCATATCCCAATCGGGTCCTGGGTAATCCGGTGATAAAGTCTATGCCAAGCTTATCCCACTTCCATTCAGGTATCGGCATAGGCTGCAGTAACCCTGCTGGCTTCTGATGTTCTGCCTTCACTCTCTGACATACATCACATACGGCTACATACACGGCAATGTCCTTTTTCATTTCCGTCCACCAGAAACGTTCCTTCAAATCCAAATATATCTTAGTGTTTCCGGGGTGTATCGAGTATGGCGAATCTTGTGCTTCTTGTAGTATCAACTTCCTGATCTCGGCGTTGTTGGGCACATAGACTCGGTCCTCGTACCACAAGGTGTCGTGTTCGTCCTCACGAAAACCCTTGGCTTTACCTTCACTCATCTTCTCCTTTATTTCTGCAATTTCCTTGTCATCCTCCTCAGCTTCTCGTATCTTTCCCAATAATGTTGACTGAACCTCCAAGGTTGCAACAACACCTCTAGGAACTATCTCCGAACGAAGCTCCCTGAGATCCTCTGCTAACTCCGGTAGCAATCCTCCGTTTACTAGGGTATTGACATAACTCTTCCGGCTCAAAGCGTCTGCTACGACATTGGCCTTGCCTGGATGATAGTGCAGCTTCATATCATAATCCTTTATGAGCTCCAACCATCTCCTCTGTCTAAGGTTCAGTTCCTTCTGGGTGAAAATGTACTTCAAACTCTTATGATCCATGTACACATCACAACGGTTTCCAATAAGGAAATGCCTCCAGGTTTTGAGCGCATGCACTACAACTGCTAGCTCCAAATCATGCGTAGAATAATTCAACTCGTGCGGTCGGAGTTGACGGGATGCATAAGAAACAACTCTTCTGTCCTGCATGAGTACTCCTCCAAGTCCTAAGCGAGAAGCGTCGCAATACACTTGGAAATCCTTGCGTATATCTGGAAAGATCAGCACTGGGGCTATCGTCAAGTGTTTCCTTCTTCAACAATGCCGTCATAGGCTTTGCAATCTTGGAGAAATTCTCTATGAATCTCCGATAATATCCTGCGAGTCCAAGAAACTGCGGATTTCTCCAACTGAGGTGGGTGCCAACCACTCAGTGAGTGCCTGCACCTTGGTAGGGTCCACGACTATACCTTCTCCCGATATAACGTGCCCTAAGAATCCAACTTCCTTCAACCAAAACTCACATTTGCTGAACTTGACATATAACTGGTGTACTCTGGGCTTCTCAAGAACCAAACGCAAATGTTCCTTGTGTTCCTCTTTGTTCTTTGAATACACCAATATATCATCAATGAATACCACGACAAACTTATCCAAGAATTCCATGAACACCTTATTCATCATACTCATGAAATAGGCAGGGGCGTTAGTCAATCCAAACGACATAACCATATACTCATATAGCCCATACCTTGTGGTGAAGGCTGTCTTAGGTATATCTTTTTCTCGGATCTTCAACTGGTGGTATCCTAATCGTAGATCGATTTTGGAGAATACTTTAGCTCCCTGAAGTTGGTCGAACAAATCATTGCTCATCGGCAGTGGGTACTTATTCTTAATCGTCACTTCGTTCAGCGCTCGATAATCAACGACCATCCTTAAAGATCCATACTTTTTCTCGACCAAAAGTAATGGGGCTCCCCAGGGTGATGAACTTCGTCGAATGAATCCTTTCTCCAATAACTCCTTAGTCTGCTTCTTGATCTCCTCCAGATCATTCACTGGCATCCGGTATGGTCTCTTTGATATTGGTTCGGTGCCTGGCAATAGTTCTATCTAAAACTCAATGTCCCGATCTGGCGGTATGCCTGGTAGCTCTTCTGGAAATACATCTGGGTAATCCTTCACTACAGGCACTTCCTCCTGAACAACTCCCGAGAGAGAATTTACTTGTGTCCTCCTAGGCGCATGCCTAGATACATACTTGATCCTTTTTCCCTCCGGGGTGGTAAGTAGAATCGACTTACTGGCAGAATCGATGATCCCTCCATACATCGATAGCCAATCCATACCTAGTATCACATCCAATCCTTGTGACTCCAAAACTATCAGGTGTGAGGGGAAAACATGGCATCCAATGGTCAATGGCATGTGAAAACATCCTTGACTTTCCTTATACTCCGCTCCTGGTGAGCTTACTAACATAGGTGTCTTAAGTACTATGGTGGGCAACTTATATCTATCATCGAATCCCCTTGAAATGTATGAATGTGATGCACCAGTATCAAAAAGAACTATTGCGGTAAATGACTTAACCAAAAACTTACCGACAACTGCATCAGGCTGCTCTTCAACCTTCTCCACGTTCACGTGATTCACTTGTCCCCTGTTGAAAGGGTTGGGCTTCTTCCCAGAGATTCCATTGCTGTTCCCATTCTTCACTTCAGGGCACTCCGTGGCATAGTGTACATTCTTCCCGCACTTGAAACAGGTAATGTGACCTAGATCCCTCTTGGCGGGTGTGGCCGTGTGGAGCAGTTTTGATTATTGCTTGCTCCATTCCCATTCCCATTCTTGGAGCCATTGTGGTTATGAGAACTCCCTCCATTATGGGTGTGGCCTCCATGGTTATGGGTATATCCTCCCGAGTTCGGGGTGAAACGGGGCTTCTGCTGGGCTCCAGAACTGTTCTTTCCTTGTCCATACTTCCTCTTGCGGCTCTCAATCTGCTGCTGCTTCCCTTCAATCATAAGAGCCTTGTCTACCAACTCCTGGTAGTTGTTGAATGTTGCCACCATCAACTGTATGCTCATCTCGTCATTCAGCCCTTCCATAAACTTCTCCTGCTTTGTGGCATTTGTGGCCACATCATCAGGGGCATAGCGAGATAGAGTACTAAACTCATCTACGTACTGAGCCACAATACGATTTCCTTGGTGCAAGTTGCGAAACTCACGCTTCTTCATGCTCATAGCTCTAGTTGAGACATGGGCGGTGCGAAAAGCTTGCTGAAACTGATCCCAAGTAACATTGGCTATCGGGAAAGTGGCTGTGTAATTTTCCCACCATGAGGCTGCTGGTCCATCCAACTGATGTGCGGAAAAACGCACCTTCTCAGCATCTGTGCAACCTGCGGTGGTCAACTCCCTTCCAATATTGTGTAGCCAGTCATCAACAACTATTGGCTCGACGCTACTGGAAAACACCGGCGGCTGCAACCTTAGAAAACGGGCTAGGTTGTCCACTGGTGGTGGTGGTGGAGGGTTGTTGTTGTTGTTGTTGTTGTTGTTGTTGTTGTTGTTGTTGTTGTTGTTGTTGTTGTTGTTGTTGTTGTTGTTGTTGTTGTTGTTGTTGTTGTTGTTGTTGTTGTTGTTGTTGTTGTTGTTGTTGTTGTTGTTCTGATTGTTCTGGTTCTGGACAAGAAGTTGCATCAAAGTGTTCTGCTGCTGGATCAACTGAGTGAGCTCAGGGGGAAACTCAAATCCGGACTCACGTCTCGGAGGCATCTGATGGGTTTCAGAGGGAAGAGATTAGAATAGAAATGAGGTCTAGGGGGAGGAATTAACTACCCATATGCACATGAGACAAACACAATCATATCACACCAATCAATTTCAAACAAGGGCATACAAAAGCTCTAAACTAACGTTACGAAAGTGCTCGGACTTCTACTATATGGGGGGAAAACTACTATTCATATGGTGGTCATCTAGAAATTTTGATCAGTGGAAGATTCCATGATATCTGCTCCAGCTTCGTCTTCATAGTCATCATCACTATCATCAGGGTCTGAGTCGGTGCCGTCGATGATGATATAGTCCTTAGAACAAATCTCCTTGGGTTCGTCGTCTTCTCCTCCTGGCGCGGGGTCTCCCATGAATACTCCTAGCTTCCTTGTTAGGTCGCCATTCTTCTCCACGAGTATTGCGATTTCCTTCTCACATCCGTCACGTGAAAACTTGAGTTCCTCTTCTAGCTCCGTGTTCTTGGTTAACGCCTTCTTCAAATCTATCATGCATGCGCACATCTGGTGCTCCTATCGACGAATGTGCTGGTTTAACTCTTGGATGAAAGTTGCAATGGACTTGTCCCTCCGGGTGCTGATCATATCCCATTGCTCATCTCTGCATCCATATATCTGGTAGATAGTGTCCTTTAGCTCCTGTTTGTAGAAAAATCGTCCCATAGCAATGTGGGCGGCCATACTCTTACCTAGGCTCCAGGTTGGTGCATCAAAGGAAAACTCTATGGGCTCAGTGACTGGCATGAATGTCCTCCCGGGAATTTGAACGTGAATAATCCATCGATCCTCTTCTGGTAAAGTGGCGATGTAGGTCTCGGTGAAGCTTGGTATCCCGATGTTCAGGTACCTAATGACTTCCTTCAAGTGTCGTCCAAAAGGTGTGTCTTCATCCGGTTGGGTGAACTTGTTCCTTGAGTCCACCATCCTAAAGAGTAGAAAATGGAAGGAGTCAAAAATGAGTAGAGAAGAGTGACCTAAGGTTTATCTTAGTGGTCGTGTCCTACATTCAGCGTGTGCTCTGATACCATCTTGTAGCGACCACGATCCGAATGGACCAAAGTCTCTGTGTTCTGTGTCATCCCTGGATCGGTAATTCTGACACACACACAGTACTTGAAGGATTTATAACAGAGTGGCAATCACACACTTATTACATCGAATGTCTCAAAAGAGAACTTATTACAAAATATATGGCATAAATCCATCTAACGCGATAACAGCGGAAGGCTTGGAAGGTAAGTGAGTCCATCAACTCCAACGGCATAGCTGAGTGCATGACAAACGACCTAGCGCACCTTACTCTTCTTTTGAAAAGTCCACAACATGATATGTTGCAGCCCGAAACGGGTCAGCACATGAAATATGCTGGCAAGATAACACAGTAGAGTAACTAACAGAATAATGCTAACACTACATGCATATATGGCTGGTGGAGGCTCTAAGGTTATAAGGTTTTTGCATAAAGCCAATTTTTCCCTACAACAAAGGAATAAATTTTATTTTAACTATCATGGTAGTTTGAAACATCATTGAGAAGGTTCCTCCAACTCAATCCCAAATAAAACCATCTTAATAAACCCACAAAATTAGTTTTAGAGTGATGAGATCAATCAAATAATTCAAGTACCAGATACTTAAGATGTCCATAACCGGGGACACGGCTAACCAAGATTAGTTTGTACACTCTACAGAAGTTTGTGCACTTTTCCTCACAAGACTCGATCTCCTCCGTTGGATTTCTCGCACTTCATGGTGTTTGAAAATGGATGACCGAGATACAGTCTTTCAGAAGCATTTACTCTTTACCCCGGGTGAACCGGTACACCTACTTTCCGCTACATCTGCTAGTCCACCACTGAAAGAGCTCACACAACATACTCAACTATGCAAAGCCCATAATGACATTATGGCTGCACACGGAAGTTTCTAGCATGAATAGTCTTATGATCCCTTTGATCCTGGGTGACATTCCATAGGATAATCACACGGTTCCTCCGGGATTTCCTAGGACAACACTGGATTCTCCAAGTGCCCTGCAACCAATCCACCCAGATATGTATTAAACTTGCCACCTTAAGTTGAACAATTAATTAACAATCTCACATCTGTCATGTATACTCTCAAACCCAATCCACGTCTACGAGCATAGCATGGCAACCTAAGCATAACGTAGAAGTAACTCCCAGGGGTTTGATAATAAAGCAGGTAATAGGTTCTACCTCAATCTACTTCCCAGACCCACATGTTAAGAGATCCTACTCATGCAATGTGTGGGGGTTGAACTAATGCATAAAAACTGGGTAATGAAGGGTATGATCAAAGTGTTACTTGCCTTGCTGACGATTCACAAAATCTAGGGACTCATAGTAGCACGCTTCGCACTCCGGGAATTCTATCGCAATCAAACAATAGAATACATAAGCAACCAAGCAAAGATGCACGGGTAAATCTCAAATAAGAAGATATAACCAAAAGGTTCAATTGAAGAACTCCGGTTTGCAAAAAGAATCAAATCAAACGGAGCAACGAAACTCAAACCACGAAAGAAACAAGATTCGTTTAATAGATTGTACTAAAGTCAAATTTTACAGTACCAAAAGCTTGTTCAAGTTGGTTAAACAGAAAGAGGGCTTCGAGACGAAGATCTAGGCACTTGTTTCGCTTGATTCCGACTAACGAGCGAAAAGTTATACTAAAACGAAGACCAGGGCAGAAATCGCGATCGAAAATAATCGCGAGAAAACCCTGAAAAAGAAAACGCGACGAACAGGCTAACAAACGAACGTTTGCTGTTTGTAACAAAAAGACGAAAAGCGTTCGTTAAAACGAACGAACGGACGAACGTCCGGTAAACAACTAAGCCAAAAAAATGAACCGATCTAAACCGAAAAAATCGAAACTAGGATTTTTATTAAAACCCGCGTTTTTTACCTAAAACCGAGAAAAGACCGGCGGCGGCGGCGGCTCCGACGACGACGGCGGGCGGCGCTGTTGGGCGGCGGCTCGGCGGCGGGGCGGTGGGGCGGCGGCGGCGGTGCGGCGGCGGGGCGAGGCGGGTGGGGCTGCGGGCGGCTGGGCCTCGGCTTATAAAACCGGCCCGGCAGAGTCCGGGTCGGTTATGGCCCGTAAGTCGGTTGACTTTTTTTAAATAGCCCTGACGTAGAAAAACAGACAAAAGAAATACTAAACGGAGTCGAAAAATTCCGAAATAAATTTTTGCCGTCCTCTAATAATAGTTAGGACGAACTGAATATTTTTCCTGGATCTAAATGCAATTTTGATAAACGCGTATTTTTCGTATTCAAATAAAAATTGCAAATAAATCCAAATAAAATAAAATAACTGATTTTAATATTTTTCCTCCAATATTTCTTTTGTTTCGGAGAAGTCATATTATCTCCACGCATATTTTATTATGAAATATTTTCGGAGAGAAAAACAATATAAACCAAATTGATCCTCGTATCGCTATTTGAGAAAAGTCAAATATGAACACGGTAAAAATCCAAAGTCTGGTGGGTCCTTCAGTTGCTTAGAATTTCGAGGATAGCAACACACAAATGCAAATAAAATATGATATGCAAGATGATCTATGTATAACATTCCAAATTGAAAATTTGGGATCTTACAAAAAAATATTGATCGCTAGTCTGATTGTTATATAGTTATACATTTACAAGCACGTTACTCATCGCTAGCTTCTATTCTACCAACGATTTTTTTCCTTTTGGTTTTTGCATTTTTTACTCTTATATTTATGTAATCAATTTTCAGTAAGGAATAAAGTTTGATCAAAACATATTTCAAAAAACATGTTCACAAATTTACATAACATTTCTCAAATTATAAAAAAATGTTAATGAAAATGTTCTAATATACAGTGAACAATCTTTTAATATATTATTATGTTTTTCTAAATACACATTATTTTTTGCAATATACATTGTACTTTTTTAATATACAATGAACTTTTTTATATATGGTGAACTTTTTCAACTGTACACAATGAAGATTTATTTAAATACACTAAATTATTTGAAAATGCATACTAAACAATTGATTGTGCAATAAAAATGTTCATGGATTAGAAAAACAATTATGATTCAAAATCTGTTCACAGATTCAGAAAATATGTTCATAAATTTCCAGAATATTCATAATTTAAAAAATGTTCATAGTTTTGAAAAATGTTTTCGAAAATTTAAAAAGAAAAAGGAAAGGAAAAGTAGAAAAACAAAAAAGAATGAAAAGCAAAATAGGAAAATAGGAAAAAAAAGACAAAACCAAATATAGTAATAGATAAATAAGAAGAGAAGAAAACGGTTGCAACCATCCCAAAACCGCTTGGAAGGTTCCTTACTGGATTCGCAAATCCATATTGTTCCAAGTAATCCCCGTTGGTTCCAAAAAACCACTCACTAACAGCGTAAAACGGGTCAGCCCGCTACGACCGAATAGCGAGCGATCACTACACTTAGTGATTGCTATAAACCCCATCTCAACTGTGGCATAAAAAGGATCAAGGGTCTCGTTGCATGTCAATGGTAAATTTTCATTTTAGACAGGGGACTTGCAAATGGGACGGAAAAATGTTGGGACCTAGTTGTGAATCGAGGATGGACTTACAATTGGGACTAAAAAACTCGTCCCCTAGTTGCGAGTCTAGGGTAGAATGGCAACTCAGACAAAAAGGTTGGGCCGTAGTTGTGACAACCTCGTTTTTGCCCTCTCTTTTTCCGGACTTGGTTTTTGCCTTGCCTTTTTGCCTTGCCTTGTTTTGTTGTTTTTGGAATCATTTCTTTTGGACTTGTCACTTGGGCATCTCCTTGGCTTTCACCCAAGTGACCTATCTACTCCTGATTCAACCTTATTTCAATCCCCAAAACATTCAAATGAATATTTTTCATAAAAGAAAAATATTCATTTTCCGCTCTGAAACTCTTTTCAGAAGCTTGTGCTCCAAAGCAACCCTCATTTTTATTGCTCCAAGAATCCTGAAATAATTCCTCAATATTCCTTGGACCTTGGCACATCGTCCCAAGCAAAAATATTACATGACTTTTTGTATTATTTTAGCTATAGAAAATCATTTCTTTTCTGGTCCAAAAATGCACTTTGTACAACAAGTGCATTTTCCCTTGATCCTTTGGCACTGATTTTTCTTGAGCCTAATTACCCTCCTAAGAAAACCTAAACCCCAGGAGATCAGACCTAATGACCATCTAGAAGCTTGCCAAACTTGGCAACCAAGTTTCTGGTCAGAAACTTGCCATCTTAGTTGCGTCGAATCTGGTCGGCCTGGCTGTGTGTTTTTAGCTCTCCTAGACCAAACACTGCATGGACTTTAGCCTAGACAAGGTTTGGCTGCGCGTGAGTGTCGTCTTGACCATGCCAGCGCACTGACCGCGTGAAAACACGGCATCTGGCATGCGTTCGACGCGCTCTAGGTAGCACCAACGCCTCTGTTCGGCGCATGCTTGAGCCAGAGCTCGCCGACGACTACCGCACCGCACCAACAGCCCCGACCCATCACCCTTGACCTCTCCCTGGCGCTCGCTGATGCCGGAAACGCCACAGCGAGCACGGGCGTGTCGCGGCCAAACGTCACAGTGCACGCGTGCCCTTGTCTTCTTCCCCCTGCTCCATGTGCTCGTCCGCGAGCGTGGACAGTCTCCGCTTTGACCCTGAAACCTTGCCCCCTCGCACTGGAGCGTTTCGTCACCGTTCGCCGGTCTTCCAGAGCACTCCGGCGGCGGCACATTACCCCTCCCACTCCGGCTATATATAGAGCCCAACCCCTCGCCTTAAAGCCACACACCTCTCCACCCAACCTCCACGAACACATAGAAGCGTCGCATCCCGGTCGGGCAGGCCTCTCGCCGTTGGCCCCGACCAGAGAACTCCGGCGACCTCCGCAGCATGGCTACCTCGCTCCGGTGCCTCTCGAGCTTGACCTGTTGCTTGGGCATGGAGTTGGAGGTCCTCTGGTGCCGCCCGGACGCTGCTGAGCCCCCGGAGCCGCCTCTGGTTGTCACCTTCTCCATCTCCAGCGAACCCCGTCTGCCACCAAAGCTTGCGAGCGTGACCGTGAGCAGCTCTGGCCATCCCACGGCACGCCACGGGTACGGGCAGGTGCGCCGTGAACCCCTCTTCAATCCTATCCCTCTGGTCAAGCCCCAAACCCCTCCTCGCCGGCGTAAGCTCCGGCGGAGCGCTGCCGCGCTCTGATCTCACTCCCCCCTCTCTCTCCTGATGGGTGGGACCCGCGCGTCAGCCTCACCCCTCGCACCCGAAGCGGTACGAGTGCTGGCGTACTCCTCCTTTATGCCTTCGACGTCAGCCCCCCAGGATTTTCTGAACTATTCAAATTTAATCCAAGTTTGACCCAAACTTTGACCAGCCACAACTTTTAAGCCATACGTCCAAATGATTTGATTCTTTGTGCATTGTCTTTGTTTCAGAAAGCTCCAACAGCACCCCAAAGGATGGATTTTCCTTGCTGTCTAGAATTTCTGGTGCATTTTCAGAGAGGTTTTTGATGTTTGTTCTTGTGGTTTTAATTGTTTACAGAAGGAGAAGCTTGTCTTGAAGTAAACCAAGAGGAGTGTGATCCTCCTCTGCACTAAGGCAAGCCACACCAGCATTTGGATGGTGTTATTTCAATATCCATGATTTTCTACTTGAATATGAGTGCTTATTTGTATTTAAAATTGGCTAAATACATTTTGTTAAGTGCTAGTTACTTTATCATGCTTGAAATGTTTGTTTAAGTTTCTGGTTGAATACATGGGCATGGTTTGTCTAGTAGACATAACGTTGTGTGCTCGTTTTTGTTTTTATGGTACCTGTCGTGGAATTAACACGGCAGATGTCCGGATTAACGGACTTAGGTGTGGAGCCGCGCATCTATGTAGTAGCTTGAGAGGGGTTGAGCGGAATCGAGAGACGCGATGCAAGACAAGGGTTTAGACAGCTTCGGGCCCCGGGAAACATCATCCGGTAATAGCCCTACGTGCTGTTTGAGGCTAGATCTCATTATGATCCTCATGGTGTCGCCGGTAAACCGACTCTTGGTGTCTAGCCCTAGAAACTTGTGAGAACTTGTCTAAACTTGTCCCTCTTTGGGGAGCCCTGCCCCTCCTTATATGTGTTGAAGGGGCGGGTTACATGACTAGTCCTAGTAGGATTAGGATTGCTTTATTACAAGGAGTCCTAGTCTTGCTTCCTTTGTAGGAGAATATTCCTTGCGCTTTATTCATAAACCGGCCCACCATACATGAACCGACCTTCTGGGCCTTGGGCCTTGTCATCCATGATCCGCCAACCGGGTTACCAGTGAGTGGTATTATTTAGGCAGGTTGCTTGTAAACCGTCTGGTTAAGACGGATCACCAGTGAATCATCAAGTGTAAACCGGGTATCAAGTAAACCGCCAAGTACGGCCGGGTCATACTTCCGGCCGGTTCATACCGCGGGGTATATCCCCGACATTAGCCCCCAGTTTAGCTTGGATTTATCCATGGTAAACTTATGCTGCAAAATAAACACAAGAACAAATTTGACTGGTTGTGCTCCGGGTTAAGAATTTCTTGTAAACCGGCATCTGACCATCCTTAAGTCCTTGTCCTTTCCTTCTTCTAGAAAATCCGGGTCAACAGACCAGCTTCATAATCAACTTGTTTGTAGAAAAAATATTGCAAATAAAGAATCCATTTGACTCGGCCTTCAATGCTCTGACTTGATAAAAATATTGGTCTTTCAATATTCAATTGATATCCAGCCAGCTTGAAGATATAAAACTTGCCTGTTTATGATTGCCAAAATTGCCGGGTTATAAAAACTGATAATTTCGGGTCATGACTATTTATAGATGCCGGGTTATGATTGTTGCCAACGCCGGGTCACACAATTAATCTTTCGGACTTACCCAAAACTGGGAATTTGAAGATGTTCCTCTTTTATATCCATATTACCTGTAGCCCCCCAAGTCTTAAGAAGAGAACATAGTGATATCTTAAGACTTGTTTGAATATAATGGTTGCAATCTTGAAGAAATCCAGATTGTTCATCTCAGTCACTAGTCAAAACTGAATATTCCACATATGTAGCCCCCAAGTGCCGGGTCATTATGTAATAATGAGCAGGGACTTTGTATATACTTCATTGAAAATAGCATTGTATAATCTTGAATAAATTCGGATTGTTCATCCCAATCACTATGAAACTGAATATTCCATATTACGTAGCCCCCAAGTGCCGGGTCATTATGCAATAATGAGCAGGGACTTTGAAAATATGATCATGTAAACTTGAATAGCAACATGTAGCCCCCAAGTGCAGGGTTATTATGCAATAATGAGCAGGGACTTTGAAAATATGATCATTGAAAATAACATTATATAATGTAACTTCCATCGTGGGGTTTGAATCCACGTCCACAAGGTTAAGAGCTTTGTGCTTGACCAACTGAGCAGTGGACCCTTCAATATAATGAATTAATACTTGTGTACCTTGAATTGTTGATAGGAGCGATTGGTAGCCCCAAGGGCCGGCTCACTATGATATGATGAGTCGGGTCTTCAATAAGGTGAGCAAAAAATGACTTTGCATTAGCCCCCAAGTGTCATGGTGCATGCTTGCAGCGACATGAGACTTGTTTATTTAATATAATCTCAATCTGAATAATGTAGCCCCCGAGTGCCGGGTTGTAAGCCTGCAGCGACTTGGGACTATTCCTTTGTAGAATAAATCACTTCCATCGATGAAATAATATCCATTGCGTTTAAAGCGACTTTGAAAACCTCAATCATAATATTTATAACCATAATAAAAATCCAGCCATGTTGGCTATTAAAGATTTGAATAATACAATCCGGTTTGAAAACCGGTTCCAGTAATGTTTGATCACACGGTTGGTTTTACCAAGCCAGTGTAGTAAGGATGATAACCCAAAAACTTGAACATTGGTGACTATCATTGATTGCCGGTTTATAAACAAAACTAGGCCGGGTTAATAAACACCGATCATTATCTTATCTCATACTGGCGACTTATAGTCAAAAGCCAGGCCGGGTTAATAAACACCGGTCATTATCTTACCTGCTTCTGTGATTAAGTGTATCTGTAAACCTTAATCCGGCAGGAATAATGTAAGGCACGGGTGCTGATGAAACCCTTAGCTTCTTTTGTCGGCTTAATATGATGGTCGATCCGGGTTATGATAAACGCCGGTTTAAATCATGCTGGTGTTTATGTTCCAGACTTTGAACTTGTGCTGGTATTCATGACCCAGACTTTTCACTTTGTAGATATGTGGTCAACTTTGAAGTTGCCCAGTTCCGGATCAAAAACCATAGAAAACACATGAAAAAAATCACAAACACAAAAACACAGGTTTGCAAATAAGACCATGTAGTCGAGGCTTTTTGCGAGCTGCCAGGCTCCCTATGTGCCAATCAAAGGGTGCGACCCAAAGTGTTATGACTATCAAAGGAAGTACTCCTAGGGACAAGAACTTTGCCATCAAAGGATGTACTCTTTTGCCATCAAAGGATGTACTCCAAGGGACAGGAAATATTGCATCTGCCATCAAAGGAAGTACTCCTAGGGACAAGAACTTTTCTTTTGCCATCAAAGGGTATGTATCTTCCAAGGGGCAGGAAATATTGCATCTGCCATAAAAGGAAGTACCCTAGGGACAAGAACATATTTTCTTTTGCCATCAAAGGGAATGATCAACCAAGGGGCAAGAATATTACATCTGCCATCAAAGGAAGGTTCCCTAGGGACAAGAACATGTTTTTTTTTCTTTTGCCATCAAAGGGAATGATCCACCAAGGGACAGGAATATTACATCTGCCATCAAAGGAAGGTTCCCTAGGGACAAGAACAGGTTTTTTCATTTGCCATCAAAGGGAATGATCAACCAAGGGACAGGAATATTACATCTGCCATCAAAGGAAGGTTCCCTAGGGACAAGAACAGATTTTTGCCAATCGATGGAGTTTATCCAAAGGGCGCTTGATACGAAGATATTCATGTAGACCGGACCAGAAAAGACTTTTAGCGAGGAGTCACATGTGATCCGTAGCCCACTAGTTTGGTCCCTTCTGCATAAAATAGTTTGATCAAAGCATCTTGTTTTCTTGATGAAAATGATATATATCAAGAGAAATAAACTTTGGATGGATATCACCTGAGTGAACTCCCATAAGACACTTATTTAGAAGAAAAAGGTTGATCCCCCGGTTTACCAGGGGCGCCGGTTTGAGAGGCCATAAGAACTTCTTGGCATGGAGAAGCCCCCATGTGACATATTCCTGAGCTGTGCTCGCCGGGGCCTATGTTTGAGTTGTGCTGTGCAACAAACTCTCTTTGGCCCCCTTAATTTTTCTGAGAACTCGAACTTGCGAGAAACACTTCTTCTTGAACCGGATGTTAAACCGGATATTAGGAGCTTAAAAAGGCTTTGTGGGATCTTAAACCGGAATTATCATTTTCAGCCGGCCTTTAAATTTGCACCAATATGGCGGTTCAGGGTCCTACATTAGATAACTTTGCAAGACGGGGTAACTGCTCTTCTAAAGAAAGCAATATATAATAAAATATACTGGATGGATTTCACCTGATATGTTTAAGCCAGTATTTATCCGTCGCAGTTGATGATCACCATTGTGAAGCGGAAATCAATCATGGATGAATCCGCCGTAGGAACCGACGGATGAGTCGGTCGCAATATTATACGCTGGTGTGGACGGGCAAGTTGTCCTCCACGTTGTAAACCGGTGTGGACACGTGAACCGGCCGTCCGTTCATCAGGTAAGGTGACACAGAAGAAAATGCCGTTGTAGAATATTGCCGGTGCGTGTTTATATCCGCAGTATAACAATGATTTTACCTGCACATGAAAATACCAATAGGGCAGTGTAATGTTGCTCAGAGGAATTAAAATGTCCTCATAAAGTATATAGGAAGGATAACACCTGATTTGCTCGAACCATAGATGGGTCGGCCGGCGCCGACGGGCTAGTTGCCTTCCCCGTTGTGAGCCGGCGCGGATACGAAAGACAACCACGTCGTTGTAAACCGGCGCGGTCACGAGAGACGGCCGCGGCATCGTAAACTGGCGCGATCGCGAGAGACGGCCGAGGCGCTGTAAACCGGCGCGTGAATCCGTGGAATAACGACGACCACTTGTGTCGAACGATGTTTGGCGTGCCTCCACCTCCGTAGCTTATCACCATTTTGTGGTGAATAATTTTCCAGCGTATAAAATACAGCAGGGCGGGGTATTTTTGCTCGAATGAATTAATATGTATTGAAAATAAATAGGGTAGATATCACCTGATGTCTTCAAATGACTGATGATCTGCACATAGAATTCTTGCCCAGAATTGTAGCAGTGCTCAGCAAGACTTTTTCGATTGCAAATAAAAAATCGCCGATACTCGTGCTCCGGTTGAGTTTAGCAGCGTGATCTTCAGAGTAACTATGCATGCATGTGCTTCCTTTTCACGTGAACGCTCAGAGCGCTCCAGGATGTAGGTTCTGCACTTGTACACGCAACTTGTTGCATTACCATCTCAGCACTAAAAACCAGCGAGCGGCCGGCGCCGCCGGCTCTCGGGCGGAGGCAGAATAATCCGGTGTATCTTTATGGCGGCTTGAAGCAAGGCGGCTCGCCAGAGGCCGGAACGGCTCGCGGGCCACAACTTGAGGCATGACGCTGAGGCAGAGGCAGGACCGTAGCGGACGAGCCACTCCGGATCGTGATCGTCTTCTTCTTCTTTGCTTTATTTGTTTCAACCAATCTCTCTCAAAAATCTGATCGTATCAACAATATGAATTCCCCGGATAGAATCGGAGACCTGTACGGCGGCCCTTTCCGTGGTGTAGGCGATCCGAGGCCTGGGCGCGAGCAGCTCTCAGCTGAAGGCAGGCCGGCCGAGGCTGGCGGCTCGAGGCCGCTGTGTGGAAGGACATGGCGGCTCAAAGAAGGCAAGGCCGCAATGGGTTGCAGCGATGTTGGCGACTCAGGGACACGATGGCGACTCAATCCGAGATCAAGTGGAGAACTGGAGATGGCGGCTGGCCGGCGAAGGGGCACTCAAGTTTAGCTGAGATAGAGCCATTGTGGCGGCTGGAGGTAGCAGGGCCGTTATGGTGTGGCTCCTGCAGTGGTGAGGCGAGGTCAGCGAGGCCACGGTGAGGCGGCAACCCAGGCAGGGCAGAACCGGCGCTGGCCGCGGGCAGAGGTGACCTGACAGGGCGGCTTGAGGCGGTACGGAACAACAGGTCGGGGGTAACTCGCCAGCGACTTAGTGAAGGTGGCTTGAAGTTGGGGTGGCCCAGGTAGCTCAAAGCAGGAGCGGCTTCGGCTTGGAGGCGGAGACCAGCGGCAACTCGAATAACTAGCTTAACAGATATGGACGACTCGGTAATGGAATCACTCAATCAACGGGGGAGTCCAAGTCCTGATGTAGCAGTAATTTTCTTTCCTTCTATTCTTCTGTTGGAAAAAACGTGCTGATGTAACTTGCCCTCAATGATTCATCAAGCGATGCATTGGGACTTAAAATTCCTTTGGATATTGTAACAACAGCTAGGATAGTCTTTCTCTGTGTTGGCGGATGTAGCATGAGCTAGATCCGATCTGAGGCGCGGCTGTGGCTGAGTTCCCCTAATGAAGCGGGGCCGGCTTGATGCGGTTTTCGTGTGCAAAGTCGAGCAGATGTGGAGATACGGTGGCAGCGGCTCATTGCGTAGTGACTTGATGTGGGGCCTGAATCTTTTCTCCATCTTATATCTCATGGATTGTAAAATATGGACCGACAAACTCGAAGCTGATGCAATCCTTCGGAACAGTTCTTCCTCATCCGAAAAAATTGAAAACATCTCAATCCCGGGAGATCCCTCCAAGAACTCAACACCACCCTGCGCAGGCCCCACGGTGGGCGCCAACTGTCGTGGAATTAACACGGCAGATGTCCGGATTAACGGACTTAGGTGTGGAGCCGCGCATCTATGTAGTAGCTTGAGAGGGGTTGAGCGGAATCGAGAGACGCGATGCAAGACAAGGGTTTAGACAGCTTCGGGCCCCAGGAAACATCATCCGGTAATATCCCTACATGCTGTTTGAGGCTAGATCTCATTATGATCCTCATGGTGTCGCCGGTAAACCGGCTCTTGGTGTCTAGCCCTAGAAACTTGTGAGAACTTGTTTAAACTTGTTCCTCTTTGGGGAGCCCTACCCCTCCTTATATATGTTGAAGGGGCGGGTTACATGACTAGTCCTAGTAGGATTAGGATTGCTTTATTACAAGGAGTCCTAGTCTTGCTTCCTTTGTAGGAGAATATTCCTTGCGCTTTATTCATAAACCGGCCCACCATACATGAACCGGCCTTCTGGGCCTTGGGCCTTGTCATCCATGATCCGCCAACCGGGTTACCAGTGAGTGGTATTATTTAGGCAGGTTGCTTGTAAACCGTCTGGTTAAGACGGATCGTCAGTGAATCATCAAGTGTAAACCGGGTCTCAAGTAAACCGCCAAGTACGGCCGGGTCATACTTCCGGCCGGTTCATACCGCGGGGTATATCCCCGACAGTAGCTTTGTCCCCGTTTGGGACCGTTTTTGCCACGACGGTGGCGGTTGGTACCTTTGGTAGGCACGGGGCCACCCAAGACCTAGCCCTCAGAGGGAGTTGGTCGGAGTGGCCGGGAGAGTGCCATGACAAAGTGAGGGTTTCATCAGAATGACGTTGGTCCACCCGAATGGGAGTACGAGGCCATGAATAATTCCTGAATATACTTTGGACCTTGGCACATCCTCCCAAGAAAAAACATTACATGACTTTTTGCAATATTTTGGCTGTAGAAAATCATTTCTTTTCCGGTCCAGAAATGCACTTTGTACAGCAAGTGCATTTTTCCTTGATCCTTTGGCCCTGATTTTTCTTGAGCTTAATTACCCTCCTAAGAAAACCTAAACCACAGGAGATCAGCCCTAATGACCATCTAGAAGCTTGCCAAACTTGGCGACCAAGTCTCTAGTCAGAAACTTGCCATCTTAGTTGCGTCAAATCTGGTCGGCCTGGCTGTGTGTTTTGAACTCTCCTAGACCAAACATTGCATGGACTTTAGCCTAGACAAGGTTTGGCTGCGCGTGGGCGTCGTCTTGACCATGCCAGGGCGGTGATTGCGTGAAGACCTGTCACCTGGCATGCGTTCGACGCACTCTGGGTAGCGCCAACGCCTCTGTTCGGCGTGTGCTCGAGCCAGGGCTCGCCGATGATTGCCGCGCCGCACCAACAGCCCCGACCCATCACCCTTGACCTCTCCCTGGCGCTTGCCGACGCACATGATGCTGCAGCAAGCACGGGCGCGTCGTGGCCAAACGCCACAGTGCGTGCGTGCCCTTGTCTTCTTCCCCATGCTCCATGTGCTCGTCCGCGAGCGCGGACAGTCTTCGCTTTGACCCTGAAACCTTGCCCCCTCGCACTGGAGCGTTTCATCGCCGTTCGTCGGTCTTCCAGAGCACTCCGGCGGCGTCACGTTACCCTGAGGGAGTCCTGGATCGGGGG
>LR738710.1:198080392-198098624 GCA_902687465.1 Secale cereale | reverse complement strand
GGTGGGGGGTTCGGGGCCCCCATGGGGGTTATAGGTCAGGGAGGAGTGGGCCGGCCTGGCAGGCCACTGGCTGGGCCGAGGCCCAGTTGGCCTTGGGGGTTCTTTTTATTTTTGTTCTATTTTTGTTTTGTTGGTTTTTCTTTTCTTTCATTTTTTTCTTTCCTGTTTTAAATCATCTTAAGTATTTAAGTTATTTATAAAAGCATGGATCCCTCACCATAAACACCTAAGCATTTATTTGCACACTCCGAACATTTTAGTTTAATATTTTGAAAACCTTTATTATTTTCCACATTTTGAATTTGAATTTTAATCGGTTTCGAACTAACGCGAGATTAGCAACAGTAATCGAAGTGATGTGGCATCATTATCGAAGTTTTACTGTAGCCTAATTATCCAGGCGTTACAATTCTCCTCCACTACAAGAAATCTCGTCCCGAGATTTAGGAGGTAGAAGGAAACCGTGCGGGGTATTCTTCACGAAGACGATCCTCGCGTTACCAAGTGGCTTCGTCTTCAGAGTGATGCGACCACTGGACTTTGAGGAACTTGATCACCTTCTGATGTGTGCGACGTTCAGCTTGGTCGAGAATGCAGACCGGATGCTCTTTATAAGAGAGGTCCTGTTGTAACTCGAGCACTTCGTGATCCACTACGCGGACTGGGTCCTTGAAGCAGCGGCGGAGTTGAGACACGTGGAACTCATCTTGTACCTGAGAAAGGTCCGGCGGTAGCTCCAGTTGATAAGCCACCTTCCCACGCCTTTCGAGAATAGTGAACGGACCAATATAGCGAGGAGCTAATTTGCCCTTGATCCCGAAGCGGTGAGCACCCTTCATTGGTGTAACTCGAAGATAAGCCTTTTCGCCAGGTTGATAGACCATGTCTTGATGATGATGGTCATACTGACTTTTCTGACGTGACTGAGCAGTCTTCAGATTCTCACGGATGACGCGGACTTGCTCTTCAGCGTGTTGAATAATATCCGGACCGAGGAGTGGACGTTCCCCAGTTTCTGACCAGTTCAGAGGGGTTCGACACTTCCGTCCATATAACACTTCGAAGGGAGCCATCTTCAGACTAGCTTGATAGCTATTATTATAAGAGAACTCAGCATACGGGAGAGATTCCTCCCATTTCTTGCCGAAGGAAATTACACAAGCTCGAAGCATGTCTTCGAGAACTTGGTTGACGCGTTCAACTTGCCCTTGCGACTGAGGATGAAAGGCAGTACTGAATGACAAATGTGTTCCCATAGCTTCTTGGAAACTTACCCAGAATCTTGAAGTGAATAAACTACCACGGTCTGAACTGATAACCAGTGGAATACCGTGAAGTGAAACAATTTTGGACATGTAAAGAGTTGCCAGCTGACTAGCGTAATCGTTTCTTTGACTGCTAGAAAATGTGCAACTTTAGAAAGTCGGCAATGACGACAAGAATTGCGTCATTACCTCTCTGCGATTTAGGAAATCCAGTGACGAAGTCCATTTCAACATGGTCCCATTTCCATTCAGGAATAGAGATAGGTTGTAAGGTTCCAGCAGGCTTTTGTTGTTCTGCTTTGATACGACGGCAAACGTGACACTCAGCAACATAACGAGCAATGTCTTGCTTCATATTAGACCACCAGAATATCTGACGAATGTCCTGGTACATCTTGGTACTACCAGGATGAATAGACAAAGGTGTATCATGAGCTTCTTTCATAACCTTTGAAGTCTGATCCAGGTGTTTCCTTGCACATGGCACCACTAGGCGACCTTTGAAGTACAAGGCGCCATCATCGGCAATGGTGAAGAATGAGGGCTTTCCTTCTGCGAAATAGCGTTTAATCTTCTCGACTTCAGAGTCATAATGTTGAATAGCCTTGATACTTCCCACGAGATCGGGTACGACAGCCAGGGTATTAAGGGAACCCTGGGAAACAACACGAAGATTCATCTTCTGAAATTCTGGAGGAGGGGGAGCGAGTGCTCTGGGAGGAACAATATGGAGGTTCAGCTTTCTGAATTCTTCAACAAGCGAGGTTTGAACCTTGTGAACCTGGAGGTGGTTGCAATATGACTTGCGGCTTAAGGCATCAGCCATCACATTGGCCTTGCCCGGGGTATAGGAAATACCCAAGTCGAAATCTGCTACGGTCTCCATCCATCTCTGTTGACGGAGGTTCAGGTCTGGTTGAGTAAACAAGTACTTCAAACTTTGGTGGTCGGTGAATATCTCACAAAGATTACCGAGAAGGTAATGTCGCCATTGTTTAAGAGCATATATGACAGCAGCTAGCTCAAGGTCATGAACTGGGTAGTTCTCTTCATGAGGACGCAATTGACGAGAGGCTTAAGCAATTACTCTGCGCTCCTGCATTAGGACACAGCCTAATCCTTGACGGGAAGCGTCGCAGTAAATGACGAAGTCCTTCTTAGTATCAGGTGGAGCAAGCACTGGAGCAGAAGTCAGCTTGTCCTTGAGCGCCTGAAAACTTTCCAAGCATTTGTCTGTCCACTCGAACTTAACGCCCTTGTGAAGTAGACCAGTCAGAGGCTTGGCGATCTTGGAGAAGTTCTCGACGAATCGACGGCAATAGCTGGCGAGACCGAGAAAACTTGTGATTTGCTTGACATTCTTCGGAGGAGTCCAATCGAGAATGGCCTGAACTCGTTCAGGGTTGACGGCAATACCATCCTTGGAGATGACATGCCCAAGGTAGGTTACTTCAGGAAGCCAGAATTCGCACTTGGAAAATTTAGCATACAATTGATGATCTCGAAGCTTTTCCAGCACAAGGCAAAGATGTTCATCATGTTCTTCCTTATTCTTGGAAAATACAAGGATATCATCCAGATAAACCACGGCGAGTTTGTTGATGTATTCCATGAATATGTAATTCATCAGGCGAGAGAATGTAGCGGGAGCATTTGTCAAGCCGAATGACATGACGGTGTACTCGAACGAACCGTATCGAGTTACAAAGGCAGTCTTTGGAATATCCTCTTCACGAACACGGATCTGGTGGTAACCCAACCTCAAGTCGAGTTTAGAGAACACTGATGAACCAGCCAGTTGATCATAAAGATCATTGATCCGAGGAAGCAGATATTTGTTCTGAATAGTTGCTTGGTTGATAGGACGGTAATCTTGGACCAATCGGTTTGTCCCATCCTTCTTCTTGACGAAGAGGGAAGGTGCTCCCCAAGGAGAGCAACTCGGGCGAATGAAACCACTAGCAAGAGATTTGTCGATTTCCTCCTTTAGCTCAGTGAGTTCATGAGGCGGCATCTTGTAGGGTCGTTTGCCTATAGGAGTGGTGCCTGGTTTCAAGTCGATGATAAACTCGACAGCTCTAGCAGGGGGAATCCCTGGAAGTTCCTCAGGAAAGAGGTCCTAGAACTCACGTATGATGGGAATGTTTTTGATGCCCTCGAGTGGTGAAGTGTTCAATGCATTCAATGCATAGAGACGTGCTTCAGCATTTTGAACCAGATGAGCGTTGTAGCTTATTATTTCATTGGAAGGGTGTAGCAGATGGACTGTCTTGGTGGCGCAAACTATAGAAGCAGTATGCGCTTTTAGCCAATCCATTCCCAGAATGAGGTCGATGTTGGACGACTTCAGGATAATGGGAGAGGCACAGAACTCCAACCCTTCGATCTCAACGAGAACGTCACGACAACCCATAGAGGTTTGACATTGGCCGGCATTGGTTTTTACCACTACCAAAGTGTTCATTTCTTCAAATCTAATGTCGTGCTTATATGCAAAATCTTCTGACATGAATGAATGTGATGCTCCTGAACCAAATAAAACTGATGCAGGTACTGAATTAACAAGGAGAGTACCCATCACAGTAGCAGGTTGGTCTTGAGCTTCATTGAGATCAACGTGGTTGGCATGAACACGACCATAAGGCCTGGCATTGTTGTTGCGGGACTGATTGTCTCCACGGCCAGTTGCTGGAAGTGCTAGTTGGTTCTTGTTCTGAGTGCAATCCTTAGCATGGTGACCTGGATGGCCACCCCTGAAGCACAGACCATCATTGGGAGCAGAAGCAGGAGCTGGGAGTGGTGCAGCTGGGTGTCTTGGCTGCCTAGGTGGTGGAGGCAGACGAGGAGCAGCATAGGACTGCCTTGGAGCAGGTGCAGCTGGACGGTACACACTGTTGGGGATCCAGACTCTACGCTTTTGTGAGGGAGGGCCCGAGGATGAGCCCGGTTCACGGTTGCACCCGAGAGTGCTCAGGTGTTCCTGCAGACCAGTTTCAACCTGGATAGCTTTGTTCACCAAGGTGGCGAAATCTCCAAAGTCATGCACAAGAAGTGCGAGCTTGATCTCAGCTTGAAGTCCGTCACGGAACTTTTCCTGTCTACGAGCATCAGTGGTAATGTCTTCTTCAGCATAGCGGGATAAGTCCAGAAACTCCCGCTGATACGCATCCACAGTCTTGTTACCCTGGGTGAGGTTGCGGAACTCATGCTTCTTCCTATCCATGAGTCCCTGAGGAATGAAGCGGGCACAGAAGGCAGCTTGGAATTCTGGCCAAGTGATGAGTGTTCCAGCAGGCAGTGTACGCCTGTGGCTGTCCCACCATTGAGCAGCGGGACCCTTCAGGTAGTATGCCGCAAAGGTGACATAGTTGGCAGGGGCAACTCCAGCAGACTCCAGTTCAAAGGCAATGTCACGGAGCCAATCATCAGCATCAAGAGGCTGAGTTGAGCTTCGATAGACGGATGGGTTGAGGCGAGCAAAGTCATTAAGTGTTACTGCGCCATGCTGCTGATCCATGTTGGGGCGAGGGAACTGAGCCATGACACTCTCCATGAATTGGCGATTTAGCTCAAACTGTTGGATCATACCGGCCATGTATTCGGGCGGTGGTGGGGCATTGTGAAGAAAATATGCCCTAGAGGCAATAATAAAGATGTTATTTGTATTTCCTTATATCATGATAAATGTCTTTTATTCATGCTAGAATTGTATTAACCGGAAACTTGATACATGTGTGAATACATAGACAAAATAGTATGTCCCTAGTATGCCTCTACTAGACTAGCTCATTGATCAAAGATGGCTATGTTTCCTAGCCATAGACATGAGTTGTCATTTGATCAACGGGATCACATCATTAGGAGAATGATGTGATGGACTAGACCCATCCGTTAGCATAGCACTTTGATCGTTTAGTTTTACTGCAATTGCTTTCTTCATGACTTATACATGTTCCTATGACTATGAGATTATGCAACTCCCGAATACCGTAGGAACACCTTGTGTGCTATCAAACGTCACAACGTAACTGGGTGATCATAAAGATGCTCTACAGGTGTCTCCGAAAGTATTCGGGGTGTTGGCATAGATCAAGATTAGGATTTGTCACTCCGAGTGTCGGAGAGGTATCTCTGGGCCCTCTCGGTAACACACATCACAATAAGCCTTGCAAGCAAAAGACTAATGAGTTAGTCACAAGATGATGTGTTACGAAACGAGTAAAGAGACTTGCCGGTAACGAGATTGAACTAGGTATGGAGATACCGACGATCGAATCTCGGGCAAGTAACATACCGATGACAAAAGGAACAACGTATGTTGTTATGCGGTTTTGACCGATAAAAGATCTTCGTAGAATATGTAGGAGCCAATATGAACATCCAGGTTCCGCTATTGGTTATTGACCGGAGATGAGTCTCGGTCATGTCTACATAGTTCTCGAACCCGTAGGGTCCGCACACTTAACGTTTGATGACGATCGGTATTATGAGTTTATGAGTTTTGATGTACCGAAGGTAGTTCGGAGTCCCGGATGAGATCACGGACATGACGAGGAGTCTCGGAATGTCCGAGACATAAAGATTGATATATTGGACGACTATATTCGGACACCGGAAGTGTTCCGGAAAAGTTTCGGATTTAACTGGATTGCCGGAGGGGGTTACCGGAACCCCCTACGAGGGGGGATGGTCCATAGTGGGCCTTGAGGAAAGGAGAGAGGCAGCCCTTAGAGGCTGGCCGGCGCCCCACCAAGGGATCCTAGTTGGACTAGGATTGGGGGGCGCCACCTCTCCCTCTTTTCTTTTCCCTCTCTTCCTTCTTGGTGGACTCCTACTAGGAATAGGATTGCAATCCTATTCCTAGTAGGATTGCCCTAGCCGCACCATAGGAGGCCGGCCGGCCCTCCCCTCTTGCTCCTTTATATATGGGGGCAGGGGGGCACCCAAAGACACACAAGTTGAGTTGTTCCAGCCGTGTGCGGTGCCCCCCTCCACAGAAACACACCTCGGTCATACCGTTGCAGTGCTTAGGCGAAGCCCTGTGCCGGTAAATACATCATATCCGTCACCACGCCGTCGTGCTGACGAAACTCTCCCGTGAAGATCAACTGGATCAAGAGCTCGTGGGACATCATCAAGCTGAACGTGTGCTGAACGCGGAGGTGCCGTACGTTCGGTGCTTGATCGGTTGAATCGCGAAGAAGTTCGACTACATCAACCGCGTCACTTGACGCTTCCGCTTCCGGTCGACGAGGGTACGTAGACACACTCTTCCCTCTCGTTGCTATGCATCTGGTAGATAGATCTTGCGTGATCGTAGGAAAATTTTAAAATACTACGTCCCCCAACAGTGGCATCATGAGCCAGGTCTATGCGTAGATGATATGCACGAGTAGAACACAATGAGTTGTGGGCGATACTAGTCATACTGCTTACCAGCATGTCATACTTTGCTTCGGCGGTATTGTGAGATGAAGCGGCCCGGACCGACATTACGCGTACGCTTACGCGAGACTGGTTTCACCGTTACGAGCACTCGTTGCTTAAAGGTGACTGGCGGGTGTCTGTCTCTCTCACTTTAGCTGAATCAAGTGTGGCTATGCCCGGTCCTTGTGAAGGTTAAAACAACACATACTTGACGAAACATCGTTGTGGTTTTGTATGCGTAGGTAAGAACGGTTCTTGCTAAGCCCGTAGCAGCCACGTAAAACTTGCAACAACAAAGTAGAGGACGTCTAACTTGTTTTTGCAGGGCATGTTGTGATGTGATATGGTCAAGACATGATGAGTTATACGGTTTTGTATGAGATGATCATGTTTTGTAATGTTATCGGCAACTGGCAGGAGCCATATGGTTGTCGCTTTATTGTATGAAATGCAATCGCCAAGTAATTGCTTTACTTTATCACTAAGCGGTAGCGATAGTCGTAGAAGCAATAGTTGGCGAGACGACAACGATGCTACGATGGAGATCAAGGTGTCGCGCCGGTGACGAAGGTGATCATGACGGTGCTTTGGAGATGGAGATCAAAAGCACAAGATGATGATGGCCATATCATGTCACATATTTTGATTGCATGTGATGTTTATCTTATTATGCTTCTTATTTTGCTTAGAACGACGGTAGCATTATAAGATGATCCCTTACTAAATTTCAAGGTATAAGTGTTCTCCCTGAGTATGCACCATTGCGAAAGTTTGTCGTGCCGAGACACCACGTGATGATCGGGTGTGATAAGCTCTACGTTTGAATACAACAGGTGTAAGCCAGTTTTGCACACGCAGAATACTCGGGTTAAACTTGACGATCCTAGCATATACAGATATGGCCTCGGAACACTGGAGACCGAAAGGTCGAGCGTGAATCATATAGTAGATATGATCAACATGAGATGTTCACCATTGAAACTACTCCATCTCACGTGATGATCGGACATGGTTTAGTTGATTTGGATCACGTGATCATTTAGATGACCGGAGGGATGTCTATCTAAGTGGGAGTTCTTTAATTAATATGATTAAATTGAACTTTAATTTATCATGAACTTAGTACTGGTAGTATTAGCATATCTATGTTGTAGATCAATAGCTCGCGATGTTGCTCCACGTTTATTTTTTTATATGTTCCTAGAGAAAACCAAGTTCAAAGTTGTTAGTAGCAATGATGCGGAATTGTTCCGTGATCTGAGGATTATCCTCATTGCTGCACAGAAGAATTATGTCCTTGATGCACCGCTAGGTGACAGACCTATTGCAGAAGTTGATACAGACGTTATGAACGTTTTGACAAAAGCTCGGTATGATGACTACTTGATAGTTTAAGTGCACCATGCTTTATGGCTTAGAACCGGGACTTCAAAAATGTTTTGAACACCACAGATCATATAAGATGTTCCAAGAGTTGAAATTAGTATTTCATACTCATACCCGTGTCGAGAGGTATAAGACCTCTGACAGTACTTTGCCTACAAGATGGAGGAGAATAGCTCAACCAGTGAGCATGTGCTCAGATTGTCTGGGTACTGCAATTGCTTGAATCAAGTGGGAGTTAATCTTCCAGATAAGATAGTAATTGACAAAGTTCTCTAGTCACTATCACCAAGTTAGTAGAACTTCGTGATGAACTATAATATGCAAGGGATGACGAAAGTAATTCCCGAGCTCTTCGCGATGCTGAAATTGGCGAAGGTAGAAATCAAGAAAGAGCATCAAGTGTTGATGGTTAACAAGACCACTTCTTTCAAGTAAAGGGCAAAGGGATAGAAGGGGAACTTCAAGAAGAATGACAAGCAAGTTGTCACTCCCATGAAGAAACCCAAAGCTAAACTCAAGCCTGAAACTAAGTGCTTCTACTGCAAAGGAAATGGTCACTGGAAGTGGAACTGCCCTAGATACTTGGCGGATAAGAAGGATGGCAAAGTGAACAAAGGTATATTTGATATACAGATTATTGATGTGTATTTTACTAGTGTTCATAGCAACCCCTCGGTATTTGATACTGGTTTAGTTGCTAAAGAGTAGTAACTCAAAATGAGATTTGCATAATGAATAGAAACTAGTTAAAGGATGAAGTGACGATGTGTATTGGAAGTAGTTCCAAGATTGATATGATCATCATCGCACACTCCCTATACTTTCGGGATTAGTGTTGAACCTAAATAAGTGTTATTTGGTGTTTGTGTTGAACATGAATATGATTTGATCATGTTTATTGCAATACGGATATTCATGTAAGTTAGATAATAATTGTTGTTCTGTTTACATGAATAAAACCTTATATGGTCATACACCCAATGAAAATGGTTTGTTGGATCTCGATCGTGTGATACACATATTCATAATATTGAAGCCAAAAGATGCAAGGTTAATAATGATAGTGCAACTTATTTGTGGCACTGCTGTTTAGGTCATATTAGTGTAAAGCGCATGAAGAAACTCCATAGTGATGGACTTTTGGAATCACTTGATTATGAATCATTTGGTGCTTGCATGCCTCATGGGCAAGATGACTAAAACTCCGTTCTCCGGAACTGTGGAGCGAGCAACAGAGTTGTTGGAAATCATACATACTGATGTATGAGGGCCAATGAGTGTTGAAGCTCGCGGCGGGTATCGTTATTTTCTGACCTTCACTGATGATTTGAGCAGATATGGGTATATCTACTTAATGAAGCACAAGTCTGAAACATTTGAAAAGTTCAAAGAATTTCAGAGTGAAGTAGAGAATCATCGTAACAAGAAAATAAAATTTCTGTGATCTGATCGTGGAGGAGAATATTTGAGTTACGAGTTTGGTCTTCATTTAAAACAATGTGGAATAGTTTCACAGCTCACGCCACCCGGAACACCACAGCGTAATGGTGTGTCCGAATGTCGTAACCGTACTTTATTGGATATGGTGCGATCTATGATGTCTCTTACCGATGTACCGCTATCGTTTTGGGGTTCTGCTTTAGAGACAGCTGCATTCACATTAAATAGGGCACCATCTAAATCCGTTGATACGACACCTTATGAACTATGGTTTGGCAAGAAACCAAAGTTGTCGTTTCTTAAAGTTTGGGGCTGCGATGCTTATGTGAAAAAACTTCAACCTGATAAGCTCGAACCCAAGTCGGAGAAATGTGTCTTCATAGGATACCCAAAAAGAGACTATTGGGTACACCCTCTATCACAGATCCGAAGGCAAGATATTCGTTGCTAAGAATGGATCCTTTCTAGAGAAGGAGTTTCTCTCGAAAGAAGTGAGTGGGAAGAAAGTAGAAGTTGATGAGGTAATTGTACCTTCTCCCGAATTGGAAAGTAGTACATCACAGAAAATTGTTCCAGTGATTCCTACACCAATCAGTGAGGAAGTTAATGATGATGATCATGAAACTTCGGATCAAGTTTCTGCTGAACGTCGTAGATCAACCAGAGTACGTTCCGCACCAGAGTGGTACGGCAACCCAGTTCTGGAAATCATGTTACTAGACCATGATGAACCTACGAACTATGAGGAAGCGATGATGAGCCTAGATTCCGCAAAATGGCTTGAAGCCATGAAATCTGAGATGGGATCCATGTATGAGAACAAAGTGTGGACTTTGGTTGACTTGCCCGATGATCGGCAGGCCATCGAAAATAAATGGATCTTCAAGAGGAAGACCGACGCAGACGGTAATGTTACTGTTTACAAAGCTCGTCTTGTTGCGAAAGGGTTTCGACAAGTTCAAGGAGTTGACTACGATGAGACTTTCTCACCTGTAGTGATGCTTAAGTCTGTCCGAATCATGTTAGCAATTGCCGTATTTTATGATTATGAAATCTAGCAAATGGATGTCAAAACTGCATTCCTGAATGGATATCTCAAAGAAGAGTTGTATATGATGCAACCAAAAGGTTTTGTCGATCCAAAAGGTGCTAACAAAGTGTGCAAGCTCCAGCGATCCATCTATGGACTGGTGCAAGCATCTCGGAGTTGGAATATACGCTTTGATGAGGTGATCAAAGCATATGGTTTTATACAGACTTTTGGAGAAGCCTGTATTTACAAGAAGTGAGTGGGAGCACTACAACCTTTCTGATAAGTATATGTGAATGACATATTGTCGATCGGAAATGATGTAGAATTTTCTGGAAAGCATAAAGGAGTTTTTGAAAGGAGTTTTTCAAAGAAAGACCTTGGTGAAGCTGCTTACATATTGGGCATCAAGATCTATAGAGATAGATCAAGACGCTTGATAAGACTTTCGATGAGTACATACCTTGATAAGATTTTGAAGTAGTTCAAAATGGATCAGTCAAAGAAGGAGTTCTTGCCTGACTTGTAAGGTGTGAAGTTGAGTAAGACTCAAAGCCAGACCACGGCAGAAAAATATAGAGAGAATGAAAGTCATTCCCTGTGCTTCAGCCATAGGTTCTATAAAGTATGCCATGCTGTGTACCAAACATGTTGTGTACTTTGCCATGAGTTTGTCAAGGGGGTACAATAGTGATCCAGGAGTAGATCACTGTACAACGGTCAAAATTATCCTTAGTAACTGGATGACTAAGGAAATGTTTCTCGATTATGGAGGTGATAAAGAGTTCGTCGTAAAGCGTTATGCCGATGCAAGCTTTGACACTAAATCCAGATGACTCTAAGTATCAGTCTGGATGCGTATTGAAAGTGGGAGCAATTAGCTAGAGTAGTTCTATGCAGAGCATTGTAGACATAGAAATTTGCGAAATACATACGGATCTGAATGTGACAGACCCGTTGACTAAACTTCTCTCACAAGCAAAACATGATCACACCTTATTACTCTTGGGTATTAATCACATAGTGATGTGAACTAGATTATTGACTCTAGTAAACCCTTTGGGTATTGGTCACATGGCGATGTGAACTATGGGTGTTATTCACATAACAATGTGAACTATCGGTATTAAATCACATGGCGATGTGAGCTAGATTATTGACTCTAGTTCAAGTGGGAGACTGAAGGAAATATGCCCTAGAGGCAATAATAAAGATGTTATTTGTATTTCCTCATATCATGATAAATGTCTTTTATTCATGCTAGAATTGTATTAACCGGAAACTTGATACATGTGTGAATACATAGACAAAATAGTATGTCCCTAGTATGCCTCTACTAGACTAGCTCATTGATCAAAGATGGCTATGTTTCCTAGCCATAGACATGAGTTTTCATTTGATCAACGGGATCACATCATTAGGAGAATGATGTGATGGACTAGACCCATCCGTTAGCATAGCACTTTGATCGTTTAGTTTTACTGCTATTGCTTTCTTCATGACTTATACATGTTCCTATGACTACGAGATTATGCAACTCCCGAATACCGTAGGAACACCTTGTGTGCTATCAAACGTCACAACGTAACTGGGTGATCATAAAGATGCTCTACAGGTGTCTCCGAAAGTATTCGTGGTGTTGGCATAGATCAAGATTAGGATTTGTCACTCCGAGTGTCGGAGAGGTATCTCTGGGCCCTTTCGATAACACACATCACAATAAGCCTTGCAAGCAAAAGACTAATGAGTTAGTCACAAGATGATGTGTTACGGAACGAGTAAAGAGACTTGCCGGTAACGAGATTGAACGGTATGGAGATACCGACGATCGAATCTCGGGCAAGTAACATACCGATGACAAAAGGAACAACGTATGTTGTTATGCGGTTTTGACCGATAAAAGATCTTCGTAGAATATGTAGGAGCCAATATGAACATCCAGGTTCCGCTATTGGTTATTGACCGGAGATGAGTCTCGGTCATGTCTACATAGTTCTCGAACCCGTAGGGTCCGCACACTTAACGTTTGATGACGATCTGTATTATGAGTTTATGAGTTTTGATGTACCGAAGGTAGTTCGGAGTCCCGGATGAGATCATGGACATGACGAGGAGTCTCGGAATGTCCGAGACATAAAGATTGATATATTGGATGACTATATTCGGACACCGGAAGTGTTCCGGAAAAGTTTCGGATTTAACTGGATTGCCGGAGGGGGTTACCGGAACCCCCTACGAGGGGGGATGGTCCATAGTGGGCCTTGAGGAAAGGAGAGAGGCAGCCCATAGAGGCTGGCCGGCGCCCCACCAAGGGATCCTAGTTGGACTAGGATTGGGGGGCGCCACCTCTCCCTCTTTTCCTTTCCCTCTCTTCCTTCTTGGTGGACTCCTATTAGGAATAGGATTGCAATCCTATTCCTAGTAGGATTGCCCTAGCCGCACCATAGGAGGCCGGCCGGCCCTCCCCTCTTGCTCCTTTATATATGGGGGCAGGGGGGCACCCAAAGACACACAAGTTGAGTTGTTCCAGCCGTGTGCGGTGCCCCCCCTCCACAGAAACACACCTCGGTCATACCGTTGCAGTGCTTAGGCGAAGCCCTGTGCCGGTAAATACATCATATCCGTCACCACGCCGTCGTGCTGACGAAACTCTCCCGTGAAGATCAACTGGATCAAAAGCTCGTGGGACGTCATCAAGCTGAACGTGTGCTGAACGCGGAGGTGCCGTACGTTCGGTGCTTGATCGGTTGAATCGCGAAGAAGTTCGACTACATCAACCGCGTCACTTGACGCTTCCACTTCCGGTCTACGAGGGTACGTAGACACACTCTTCCCTCTCGTTGCTATGCATCTGGTAGATAGATCTTGCGTGATCGTAGGAAAATTTTAAAATACTACGTTCCCCAACACATTGCCACCACGACCACGGCGAGCTGGTCTAACCATCCTGCTAATATATAACAGGGGTAGTTCAGCATTAAGAAATTTGCAAACACAAGAATCATTCATGAATGAATCATGCATAATGAAAGGAGCACATAAAATACCACATAGTAGTCGGCATATATTACAAATGGGGTGCATGCATAGAGTTCAGTACACAGAGTTCAGTACATAAACTAAGGACATCATAGGCGGCACGCAGGCTCGCGGCGAATGCATCTAGTACTAATAAGTAAGACTACATCAGTCCCAGGCGGAACTGTGGAGGTAGAGGTAGTCTGACAGCTGGCAGTGCTGCAACGAAAAGTCCTCCACGTCAGCAACCTGAGGGCCGTGGATACTTTGGTGCAGAACCCGACATCCAGGTGGCAACAAAGCACCAAGTGCGGGAGTGTAGGCTCCCACATCTGACCAACCGACACCAGGAGGCATCACGGTCCTAGCTGGGTAGATCACAGTAGGCGGCATCTGTCTAGATAGGACAAAGGGGTGCAACAGCATCAAGGCGCGGTACAGGTGCTGACGGGTGGTGTACAACTCGTGGCGAAGAGCTTGGTTAGCTCGATCCAGCCCATCAGCATGCGGAACAAGGTTCTGATGATGGAAGGGCTCTCGGGTGACGGTGGAGTAGGCAGCAGTGTAGTATCCCTCCGCTCCATCGTCGGAGGCGATAGCAACGTGCTTGAAAGGGGAAGTGTACAACGCCCGATACTCTCCACGAAGGCGTGTCAGAGCAGCGTAAGCAGCATCATGAACTGCCATATCAATGGTCACTCCAACACCATGAGCGGTGTGCAGCACAGTAGAGGAGTTCTCTGCACGAGAGTAGAGGCGGACGGTGGCACGATACTACTCTTGGTTAAAGTCCTGGTACTGGTCGTACACTGTATACTCAGGGTGCCAGCGATAACCCAGATAGGTCATCATCTCAGCTAGCACAGCAGGTGATCCCGAGGTACCAATGGCCTGCGTGTGGCGCACGACCTGCCTCGTGGGTTCCATCTGAAAACAAAGATGTTTCAAAGGAGTCAAATGACAGTGTGGGGGATTATGCAAAATACTATATTAAGCAATAACTATGGCTTATCCAACTTTGGGGTGAGGGGTCTCGGGATTCTTATGTTAGAGTTAGTAAAATCGTTTTACCCGAAATAGGAGAGTGTTCAGATTCCCGGAGTAAAGACCGAGGAGTAAAAGAATCTAGTACCACCCAAATGGCGACGTGGGCCCGTAAGCCACAGAGCCATGTTAGTAAAAGTTTTGCAATTACTAGACTCGACTTCGGCCAAGGAGTGTGGAAGGGGGATTCCTACATGCAGTCGGCTCTGATACCAACTTGTGACGCCCCCGATTTGTCCGTACACTAATCATGCACACAAATGTGTACGACCAAGATCAGGGACTCACTGGAAGATATAACAACACAACTCTAAAAGTAAAATAAGTCATACAAGCTTCATATTACAAGCCAGGGGCCTCGAGGGCTTGAATACAACTGCTCGATCATAGACGAGTCAGCGAAAGCAACAAATATCTGAGTACAAACATAAAGTTAAACAAGGTGCCATAAGGTGGCTAGCACAAACTGGGATACAGATCGAAAGAGGAGCAGGCCTCCTGCCTGGGATCCTCCTAAACTACTCCTGGTCGTCGTCAGCAGACTGCACGTAGTAGTAGGCGCCTCCGGTGTAGTAGGAGTCGTGTAGGTGGCGTCTGGCTCCTGGGCTCCACCATCTGTTTGCATCATCCGAGAAGAAGGAATAGAAGGGGGAAAAGGGGGAGCAAAGCAACCGTGAGTACTCATCCAAAGTACTCGCAAGCAAGGATCTATACTACATATGCAATGGTAACAATGATATGGGTAGTATCGGTGGACTGAACTGCAGCAAGCCAGAATAAGAGGGGGATAGCTAATCCAAACGAAGACTACGCTTCTGGCAGCCTCCATCTTGCAGCAGTAGAAGAGAACAGATGGTAAGTTCACCAAGTAACATCGAATAGCATAATCCTACTCGGCGATCCTCCCGCACATCACCCTGTGAGAGAGCAACCACCGAGTTATATCTAGAACTCATCTGGGTGTGTTTTAACAAGTATCTGGTTCTAGTGGTCATGAGGTCGGAATACAACTCCGGGTCGTCCTTTTACCGAGGGACACGGCTATTCGAATAGATTAACTTCTCCGTAGGGGTGCACCACATAACCTAGCACGCTTGATCCCATTTGACCGGACACACTTTCCTGGGTCATGCCCGACCTCAGAAGATCAACACGTCGCAGCCCTACCTAAGCACAACAGAGAGGTCAGCATGTCGGTCTAAGTCCTAAGCGCGCAAGGGTCTTGGCCCATCACCCAATGCACACCTGCACGTTGCATACACGGCCGGTAAGCAGACCTAGCCTCTCCTAATACCAGAGTAGGCGTTCCAGTCCAATCCGGCGCGCACCGCTAAGCCGCTGACGTCAAGAAGGCAACGGCTGATACCACGACGTCGAGTGCCCATAACTATTCCCACGTAGCTGGTTAGTGCGTATAGGCCAATGGCCAGACTCAGATCAAATATCCAAACTCGTTAAGCGTGTTATTATGAAATAACCGCGGACAACGACCAGGGCCAGGCCCACCTGTCTCCTAGGTGTCTCAACCTGCCCTGTCGCTCCGCCACAAAGATCCACACAAAGGGCCGTCAGGAAAGTATGTCCTTTCAGCCCCCAATCCGTGAATCAACCGCGGGTACTCAACGAGCCGACCCGACTTTAGTCACAACATGTATCATGTATAAGTGTATGTAGTATATACCCGTGATCACACCCAAGTGACGACGGCCCGATAGAATAGCAGGGCAGACGGACAAGGGTGTAGGGCCACTGATGGAATACTAGCATCCTACACTAAGCATTTAGGATTGCAGGTAAAGATGTCAACAGTTGTAGCAACAATGACAGGCTATGCAGCAGAATAGGAGTATCGAAAGCAGAAACATGCTACACTACTCTAATGCAAGCAGTAGAGAGAATAATAGGCGATATCAAGTTGATCAAGGGAGGGGGGGCATGCCTGGAAGCTCGGCAGCCAAGGTGGGGTCGTCAACACCGTAGTCGATCGGGGCAGCAGCAGCGTCGGTCTCGTAGTCTACCGGAGAGAAGAGGGGGGAGAAACAATGAATACAATGCAAACATATGCATGACGATGCATGACATGACATGTAATGGTGCTATGTGTGCCCTAACGCAGTATCGGGTGATACTGGCGAAGGGGGGAAACATCCGGGAAAGTATTCCCGGTGTTTCGCGTTTTCGGGCGGATGAAAAAGAGGGGGAAAGTTGCATGTTCAGTATGCTAGGGACGTGTGGTTGACGAACAGTCTGCGTATTAGGATGCGTCTCGAAATTCTCAGCAACTTTCATATATAAAGTATTTTCATCCGAGTTACGAATTATTTTATATTAATTTTTAAAGTTTTAAATCATTTTCTAATTTATTAATTATTAAATAAATCAACATTATCCAGAATAGTGTATGCTAACGTCATCATGACGTCAGCAGTCAACAGGGAGTTGACTGGGTCAAACTGACGTGTGGGTCCCGCGTGTCATTGACAACCTAATTAACTAACAGTTTAATTAGGTTAATTAGTGATTTAGTTAAACTAATTATGGTTAATTAACTTAATTAATTCTTTAATTAATTAATTATTTTTTATTCATTATTTTTTAACTCCCTTTTTTATAAAACATTCCGGGGCCTCTGGCCCAGTGTCATAGGGATAGAGGGCCCATAGCGGATCGGGGCTAACGGGGTGGTCTGGGCGCATGGGCGTCGCCCGAGCGGGAGGCAGTGGGGCGAGGCCATGGAGTCGGGGCGCACCCAGCTAGGCGCCTGCGGCCACGGCCGAGCACCCGCGGCTGGAGGGAGCAGCGGGGCTCGGGCTGCGCGGCTGCAGCGACTAGAGGGAGCGGCGGAGCACGCGTGTCGGACGGAGCTGGCCGCGGCGCGGTGGAGGCGAAGGGCGCCGACGGGGGCTCGCCGGGCGGGGTGCGGGGCGCGCCGGGCAGCACGACAGAGCAGCAGCAGCAGAGGGGCTTAGCCGCGAGCGCGTGACTGTGCGCGGGCGAGCGCGGGGACGCATGGCGGCAGGGTCGCTGCTAGGCAGCGGCAGCACGGCGAGGCCAGCGCGATGGCGGTCGCGATGCCGCACCGGGCAGCGGTGCGAGGCGACGTGGGCTCGGCGAGGCTGCGGGCGTGTGCGATGGCACACCGGGCGGGGCGAGGCCGCGGTGAGCACGACAGCTGCGTTGGCACGCGAGGTTGGCCGCGGGCGGACATGCGCGGGGCTCGGCCCGGGGCGTGCTAGGCGGCGGTCCGCAGGGGCGCGGCGGAGGCAGGCGCACAGGGCGGTCATGGGCGCGGGCGTCGGGAGGAGGTGAGGTGCGGCCAGAGTGGCGCGGTGCGTGCACGCCTGTGAGTGACGCACGGCAAGGGAGAGGCTCGGCCACGGCGGAGCGATGTCCACGGCGACGGCGACAACTTGTTGCGGGGAAGAGGAGAAGGAGGGGTGCCTCACGTGGGTTCGTAGGGCACGGGGCAGTGAGGCGCGGGGAGGAGGACGGGGACGACGACGTCGGAGAAGGGGAGGTAGTCCGGCGAGGTCCGAGCGGTGATGAGGTCCGAGCGGCGGCGTCGGGGGCGATGGGGCGACGGGTCTGATCCCGATCCAGATTGGATCGGGGAGGGGGGAAG
>LR738710.1:198052946-198080306 GCA_902687465.1 Secale cereale | reverse complement strand
CTCCGGGGGGTTATAGGTTAGGGAGGAGTGGGCTGGCCTGGCAGGCCACTGGCTGGGCCGAGGCCTAGTTGGCCTGGGGGGTTCTTTTTATTTTTGTTCTATTTTTGTTTTGTTTGTTTTTATTTTCTTTAATTTATTTTCTTTCCTGTTTTAAATCATCTTAAGTATTCAGGTTATTTATAAAAGCATGGATCCCTCACCATAAACACCTAAGCATTTATTTGCACACTCCGAACATTTTAGTTTAATATTTTGAAAACCTTTATTATTTGCCATATTTTGAATTTGAATTTTAATCGGTTTCGAACTAACGCGAGATTAGCAACAGTAATCGAAGTGGCGTGGTATCATTAGCAAAGTTTTACTGTAGCCAAATTATCCGGGCGTTACATCGACGAGCTGCTTCATCTGGTCGTTGATGGGAATTGGATGTTGTGGTGCATAGAACTGCGACCAGAACAATTTCTCCATGTCATTCCTCTCCTGGGCTCGGAAGTATTGACCGACATCTGCGTTGCTCCTCGGAAGATCAGCAAACACACCTGGAGAACACCACAATCGTGTCAGCCCAATATACTTCCGCCCTCCGAAGATGCTATGTAAGAGAAATATCTTACCAGATGCTATCTGTCGTGCCTGCTCGATTTCTTGACGAGCGCTGCACGCCTCGCCTCGCGTGTCCTGGGCAGACTTTACTGCCACAGACAGCTCGGTCGCCTTTCCGGAGCCTGCTTCTCCGATGCCTCACACTTATGGATGGCATCTTGGAGCTCGACCTCGACTTTGAACACCCGAGATTTGTGCTTCTCGCACTCCGCCTTTTCGGCCTCCAAATCAGCAACTGCTTTATCAGCGGCCGCCTTGTTCGCCTTGGCCTCCTCCTTAGCCTTGGCAACCTCTCCCTTGAGGGCCTCGAGCTCAGTGACGCCAACTGTGTAATACTAAAGGCAATATTAGAGTTTGTAATCATACTCAATCAATTAAGTCTTATTGACATTTGAAAAAAATCCGCATACCTTGCGTTTCATCAAAACGCCGGTTCATGCGTTGGAGGTCCGCATTGGCCACCTCGAGCTTCTAATTCAGTTCAGCAACCTTTGCGTCTCGCGCGGTCGCCGTAACTAAGGAAGCATGCACAACAGTTTGGCTCTGTAAATATGCTACTCTATGGATGCTTCGTCCGATTCCTTTCAGAATCACACAAAGCATCAGGGGCTACTGGTTATATATGTGCATTATAAAAAAAATTCTATAAAAAGCATTACATTGCTTACCTCAAAGCGTGTCAAAAGACTGTTGAAGGCTTCATTCAGTCCGCCCTTAACGGACTGAATCTTCTTCATCACCGCACCCATCACGGTGTGGTGTTCTTCAATCATGAGAGCACTTTGCAGTGCTCCCTCCATAGAATCCGGCGCCTCTGGATTAACTCCGGGCACCGCCGTACCCTCCTCCGCTTGAGGAGCCGAGTCTTTGGACCCTGGAGCCGCGCTAGGCTCCAGGATAGTATTCGGTGGGGCCCCGGATTGTTTGGGCCCCACGTCTTCGGTCTCCATGGGGGCCGTCTTCCCATGGTCAGCAGCCGTCGAGCTATTACCCCCGGCCGCCTTGTCTCCTGCCCCGCCCTCATCTCCCTGGGTGGAGAGAACCCGCTGGGACGATACTTCGGTGTCCCTGACGATTACGGGTGATGGAGCCCGGACTGGCGGGTCACTCTATGTCTTCCCAGGAGCCAGAGAGTTCCCCTCCGAAGATGTAACGTTAGGGTTTACACCGGGAGGGCTGTAGGTCAGCAGAAGAAGAATACTAAGTATATATCATAAATACTGAATAAACAAAGGTGAAATAGTCAATCCAGAAAAACTTACGATTCGGTCAGGGGTTTCATCGTGGGCTTCACCATGAAGCTACGTTCGGACGAATCCGAACTATCTCCCAGCTTTAGCTTCCTCTGGGGCGCGGCCGTGCCCGCGTCAGCGACGGCCCCCCTCTTCCCCCCCCATGCCTTGCGCAGGAGGCACTTCCTCTTCCTCCTCTTCCTCCTCATCATCTTCCTCCGCCTCGTTGGAGGAGAGAATGTGGAGGTCCTCATGCTTCTTGCCCACAGGACGGGGGTTGTCTCCGGCCCCCTTGCCCTTTGTCTTCTTGGGCTTCTTGGTCGGTGCCTTGTACGGCGCCGGAACCAACATCCCCGTCAGTAGAGGCACTGCTGGCTCTTCGAGCAAAGGCGCCAGATACTTAATCCGAGACGCCTTCTTCGTCCAGCCCTATATATCACTGATACATCTCCAACGTATCTATAATTTTTGATTGTTCGATGCTGTTATTTAAGATGTTTTGGATGTTTAGTGGGCTTTGTTATACACTTTTATATTATTTTTGGGACTAACCTATTAACCCAAAGGCCCAGTCCAGATTGCTGTTTTTTTGCCTATTTTAGGGTTTTACAGAAAAGGAATATCAAACGGAGTCCAAATGGAATGAAACTTCGGGAGAGATATTTTTGGAGCAAAATACGCACGGGAGACTTGAGAACCATGGAATAGGGTTGAGGTGGCATCCATGAGGGTGGGGGGCGCGCCCCCCCTACAGGGCGTGCCCCCTGCCTCGTGGGCCCCACGCCTGGCCCCTGGTGCCCTCCTTCTTCCTATATATTTCTACGTACCCCGAAACCATCAGACGAACAGAGAAAACCCTAGTTCCACCGTCGCAACATTCTGTTCCCGTGAGATCCCATCTTGGGGCCTGTTTTGGAGCTCCACCGGAGGGGGAATCTTCCACGGAGTGCTTCTACATCATCATCATCGCCTCATAGTTGTGAGTAGTTTACCATAGACCTTCGGGTCCATAGCTAGTATCTAGATGGATTCTTCTCTCTCTTTGGATCTCAATACCAAGTTCTCCTCGGTCTTCGAGGAGATCTATTCGATATAATCTATTTTTGTGGTGTGTTTGTCGAGATCCGATGAATTGTGTGTTTATGATCAAGATTATTTATGAGAAATATTTGGTTCTTTTATGAACTCTTTATGTATGATTATAATATCCTTGCAAGTCTCTTCGAATTATTGTCTTGGTTTGGCCTACTAGATCTATAGTTCTTGCAATGGGAGAAGTGCTTGGCTTTAGGTTCAATCTTGTGGTGTCCTTTCCGAGTGACAGTAGGGGCAGCAAGGCACGTATTGTATTGTTGCCATCGAGGATAAAAAGATGGGGTTTATATCACTATGTTTGAGTTTATCCCTCTACATCATGTGATCTTGCTTAAGGCGTTACTCTGTTCTTATGAACTTAATACTCTAGATGCATGCTGGATAGCGGTCGATGTTTGGAGTAATAGTAGTAGATGCAGAATCGTTTCGGTCTACTTGTTTCGGACATGATGCCTATATATAATGATCATGCCTAGATAGTCTCATAATTATTCGCTTTTCTATCAATTGCTCGACAGTAATTTGTTTACCCGCCGTAGAATATCGCTATCATGAGAGAAGCCACTAGAGAACACTATGGCCCCCGGGTCTATTCTCAACATATCAATCTACAATCTACTTTACTTTTTCCGCTTTTACTTTCTGTTCTTATATCCAAAAATACCAAAAATATCAAACTATCATCTCTATCAGATCTCACTTTCATAAGTGACCGTAAAGGGATTGACAACCCCTTATCGCGTTGGCTGCGAAGTTCTTATTTGTTTGTGCAGGTGCGAGGGACTCGTGCGTGGTATCCTACTGGATTGATACCTTGGTTCTCAAAAACTGAGGGAAATACTTACGCTACTGTGCTACATCACCCTTTCCTCTTCGAGGGAATACAACGCAAGCTCGAAAAGTAGCAAGAAGAGTTTCTGGCGCCGTTGCCGGGGAGGCTTACGCAAAAGTCATATACCAAGTACCTATCACAAACCCTTATCCTTCGCATTACATTTTTTGCCTCTTGTTTTCCTCTCCCCCACTTCACCCTTGACGTTTTATTTGCCCTTCTTTTGCCGTGTGTTTATCGTTCACTTGCTTCTTGTTTGCTTGTGTGTTGGATTGCTTGCTTGTCACTATGGCTCAGAACAATACCAAATTGTGTGACTTCTCCAATACCAACAATAATGATTTTATTAGCACTCTGATTGCTCCTATTACTAATGCCGAATGTTGTGAGATAAATGCTGCTCTGTTGAATCTTGTTATGAAATATCAATTTTCTGGCCTTCCTAGTGAAGATGCCGCTACCCATATAAACAACTTTGTTGATTTGTGTGATATGCAAAAGAAAAGGGATACACATAACAATATTGTTAAATTGAAGTTATTTCCGTTTTCACTTAAAGATCGTGCTAAAACTTGGTTTTCCTCTATGCCTAGAAATAGTATTGATTCGTGGAATAAGTGCAAATATGCTTTTATCTCTAAGTATTTCCCTCCTGCTAAGATCATCTCTCTTAGAAACGATATTATGAATTTTAAGCAACTATATCATGAGCATGTTGCACAAGCTTGGGAGAGAATGAAATTAATGATACGTAATTGCCCTACACATGGTTTAAACTTATGGATGATTATTCAAAACTTTTATGCTGGCTTGAATATTGCTTCTAGAAATCTTTTAGATTCGGCCACAGGAGGCACTTTCATGGAAACTACCTTAGGAGAAGCTACCAAACTCCTACATAATATTATGGTTAATTATTCTCAATGGCACACCTTAAGATCTACTAGTAGAAAAGTGCATGCTATTGAAGATATTAGTGTTTTGAGTGGAAAGATGGATGAATTTATGAAATTATTTGTTGCTAAGAGTGCTTCTGATGATCCTAATGATATGCCTTTGTCCACGTTGATTGAAAATAATAATGAATCTTCGGATGTGAATTTTGTTGGTAGGAATAATTTTGGTAACAATGCTTATAGAGGAAACTTTAATCCTAGGTCTTTTCCTAGTAATTCCTCTAATAATTATGGTAATTCCTACAACAACTCTTATGGAAAGACGCCTTCTGATTTTGAAACTAGTGTTAAGGAGTTTATGAATTCGCAAAAGAATTTCAATGCTATGCTTGAAGAAAAATTGCTTAAGATTGATGAATTGGCTAGAAGTGTGGATAGAATTACTCTTGATGTTGATTCTTTGAAACTTAGATCTATCCCACCTAAGAATGATATCAATGAGTCTCTCAAAGCCATGAGAATTTCCATTGATGAATGCAAAGAAAGAACCGCTAGGATACGTGCTAAAAGAGAGAACTATATAAAAGCGTGTTCTTCTAGTTATCATGAAAATAAAGATGAAGATCTGAAAGTTATTGATGTGTCTCCTATTAGATCCTTGTTTTCTAGTATGAATCTTGATAAAGATAGGATTGGAGACGAGTCTACTTTAATTAAAAGGTGTTCCAATGATTCAGAGTTTTTAGATCTTGATGCTAAAATTGTTAAAAGTGGGATTGAAGAGATTAAAACTTTGCATAGTGATGAACCCACCACTTTGGATTTCAAGGGATTCAATTATGATAATTGCTCTTTGATTGATTGTATTTCCTTGTTGCAATCCGTACTAAACTCTCCGCATGCTTATATTCAAAATAAAGCTTTTACCAAATGCATAGTTGATGCTTTGATGCAATCTTATGAAGAAAAACTTGAATTGGAAGTTTCTATCCCTAGAAAGCTTTATGATGAGTGGGAACCTACTATTGAAATTAAAATTAAAGATCATGAATGCTTTGCTTTGTGTGATTTGGGTGCAAGTGTTTCCACTATCCCAAAAACTTTGTGTGATTTGCTAGGGTTCCATGAGCTTGATGATTGTTCTTTAAATTTGCATCTTGCAGATTCTACCATTAAGAAACCTATGGGAAGGATTAATGATGTTCTTATTATTGCCAATAAGAATTATGTACCCATAGATTTCATTGTACTTGATATAGATTGCAATCCTTCATGTCCTATTATTCTTGGTAGACCTTTCCTTAGAACGATTGGTGCAATTATTGATATGAAGGAATGAAATATTAGATTCCAATTTCTGTTAAGGAAAGGCATGGAACACTTTCCTAGAAAGAAAATCAAATTACCTTATGAATCTATTATGAGAGTCACTTATGGATTGCCTTCCAAAGATGGCAATACGTAGATCTATACTTGTATCGTGCCTAACTAGGGGCGTAAAACGATAGCGCTTGTTGGGAGGCAACCCAATTTTATATTTTTTGTTTTTGCTTCTATTTAGGAATAAATATTGCATCTAGCTTCTGTTTAGATGTGGTTTTTGTGTTTTAGTTAGTGTTTGTGCCAAGTAGAACCTTTGGGAAGACTTGTGTGAAGTTTATATGATCTTGCTGTGAAAACAGAATCATTAGCGCTCGCTAGAATGGTCACCAGATTTTACTGGATTGTGCTATTTAGTTGATTCTTTTTGCAGATGATTAATAGACCAATTCCTCACGTTTACTAATTTATTTCAATTTTTATGGAGTTACAGAAGTATGCTAAAGTTACAGATTACTACAGACTGTTCTGTTTTTGATAGATTCTGTTTTCCGTGTGTTGTTGGCTTATTTCAATGCATCTATGAGTAGTATTGGGAAGTATGAATCATAGAGAAGTTGGAATACAGTAGGTTTAACACCAATATAAACAAAGAATGAGTTCATTGCAGTACCTTTGAGTAGTGGTTTGTTTTCTTATACTAACGAAGCTCACGAGATTTTTGTCTAAGTTTTGTGTTGTGAAGTTTTCAAGTTTTGAGTATAGCTTTGATGGACTATGGAACAAGGAGTGGCAAGAGCCTAAGCTTGGGGATGCCCAAGGCACCCCAAGGTAAAATTCAAGGACAACCAAAAGCCTAAGCTTGGGGATGCCCCGGGAAGGCATCCCCTCTTTCGTCTTCATCTATCGGTAACTATACTCGAAGCTATATTTTTATTCACCACATGATATGTGTTTTACTTGGAGTGTCATGTATCATTTGAGTCTTTGCTTGTTAGTTTGCCACAATTATCCTTGCTGGACACACCTTTTTGACAGAGATAAATATGGCCTAGGAATTGATAGAACACTCTATGTGCTTCACTTATATCTTTCGAGTCAAATAGTTTTTGCTCTAGTGCTTCAGTTAAATCTTTTAGAGCATGGTGGTAATTATATTTTGTAGAAATTGTTGATCTCTCATGCTTCACTTATATGCTTTTGAGAGTCTATTTAAACAACATGGTAATGTGCTTTGGCTATAAAACTAGCCTTCACATGATAGACATCCAAGATCAATGTAGTAAAAACTTTCACGTTAAGTGCATTGAATATGATGAGAAGTTGGATGCTTGATAATTGTTTTGAGATATGAGGATAGTGATATTCGAGTCATGCTAGTGGAGTTATTATGAAGTTGAGAAATGCTGGTGTTAAAGTTAGTGATTCCCGTAGCATGCACGTATGGTGAACCGCTATGTGACGAAGTTAGAGCATGAGGTATTTGTAGAGTGTACTCCTTTGTGTGGAGGTTGGGGGCGCGCGATGGTTAACTCCTACCAACCCCCCCTAGAAGCATGCGTTGATTGCTTTGTTTTGATGACTCGTAAATTTTTGCAATAAGTATATGAGTTCTTATGACTAATGTTGAGTCCATGGATATTACACACTCTCACCCTTCCACCATTGCTAGCCTCTCTTGTACCGCACAACTTTCGCCAGTACCATACACCCACCATATACTTTCCTCAAAACAGCCACCATACCTACCTATCATGGCATTTCCATAGCCATTCCGAGATATATTTCCATGCAACTTTCCACCGTTCCATTCATATGACACGCTTCATATTGTCATATTGCCATGCATGATCATGTAGTTGACATCGTATTCGTGGCTAGGCCACCATGCATAATTTTTCATACATGTCACTCTTGGGTCATACTTTGTTCTAGTATCGAGTTGTAATATCGAGTTGTAATTCAATGATAGTGTGATGATCATCATTATTAGAGCATTGTCCCATGTGAGGAAAGGCTAAATAAAGAAAGCCCCTCCAAAAAAAAGAAAAAGAAAAGAAAGGCCAAAGAAAAAAAAGAAAGGCCCAAAAAAAAAGAAAAAAAGAAAAGAAAAGAAAAAGGGACAATTGCTACTATCTTTTTCCACACTTGTGCTTCAAAGTAGCACCATGTTCTTCATGATAGAGAGTCTCATGTTTAGTCACTTTCATATACTAGCGGGAATTTTCATTATTGAACTAGGCTTGTATATTCCAACGACGGGCTTCCTCAAATGCCCTAGGTCTTCATGAGAAAGCAAGTTGGATGCACACCCACTTAGTTTCTTTTGTTGAGCTTTCATACTTTTTTAGCTCTAGTGCATTCGTTGCATGGCAATCCCTACTCACTCATATTGATATCTATTTATGGGCATCTCCATAGCTCGTTGATACGCCTAGTCGATGTGAGACTATCTCCCTCCTTTTTGTCTTCTCCACAACCACCACTCCATTCCACATAATGCTATATCCATGGCTCACGCTCATGTATTGCGTGAAAGTTGAAAGGTTTGAAAGAATAGAGTATGAAAACAAGTGCTTGGCTGAAACCGGGGTTGTGCATGATATGAATATTTTGTGTGATGAAGAGGGAGCATAGCCAGACTATATGATTTTGTAGGGATAACTTTCTTTAGCCATTGTATTTTGAGAAGACATGATTGCTTTGTTAGTATGCTTGAAGTATTATTATTTCTTATGTCAATATAGACTTTTGTCTAGAATCTTTCAGATCTGAACATTCATGCCACCATTAAGAGAATTACACTGAAAACTATGTTGGTTAGCATACCACATCAAAAATTCTGTTTTTAATATTTACCTGCTCGAGGACGAGCAGTAATTAAGCTTGTGGATGCTTGATACGTCTCCAACGTATCTATAATTTTTGATTGTTCCATGCTATTACTTAAGATGTTTTGGATGTTTAATGGGCTTTGTTATACACTTTTATATTATTTTTGGGACTAACCTATTAACCCAAAGGGCCAGTCCAGATTGCTGTTTTTTTTGCCTATTTTAGGGTTTTACAAAAAAGGAATATCTAACGGAGTCCAAACGGAATGAAACTTCAGGAGATATATTTTTGGAGCAAAATACGCACGGGAGACTTGGGAACCATGGAATAGGGCTGAGGTGGCGTCCACGAGGGTGGGGGCGCGCCCCCTGCCTCGTGGGCCCCACGTCTGGCTCCCAGTGCCCTCCTTCTTCCTATATATATCTACGTACCCCGAAACCATCAGACGAACAGAGAAAACCCTAGTTCCACCTCCTCAACTTTCTGTTCCCGTGAGATCCCATCTTGGGGCCTGTTCCGGAGCTCCACCGGAGGAGGGATCTTCCATGGAGTGCTTCTACATCATCATCATCGCCTCACCATGAGTTGTGAGTAGTTTACCACAGACCTTCGGGTCCATAGCTAGTATCTAGATGGCTTCTTCTCTCTCTTTGGATCTCAATACCAAGTTCTCCTCGGTCTTCGAGGAGATCTATTCGATGTAATATCTTTTTGCGGTGTGTTTGTCGAGATCCGATGAATTGTGGGTTTATGATCAAGATTATCTATGAGAAATATTTGGTTCTTTTCTGAACTCTTTATGTATGATTATAATATCCTTGCAAGTCTCTTCGAATTATTGTTTGGTTTGGCCTACTAGATCTATAGTTCTTGCAATGGGAGAAGTGCTTGGCTTTGGGTTCAATCTTGCGGTGTCCTTTCCCAGCGACAGTAGGGGCAATAAGGCACGTATTGTATTGTTTCCATCGAGGATAAAAAGATGGGGTTTATATCACTATGTTTGAGTTTATCCCTCTACATCATGTCATCTTGCTTAAGGCGATACTCTATTCTTATGAACTTAATACTCTAGATGCTTGCTGGATAGCGGTCGATGTGTGGAGTAATAGTAGTAGATGTAGAATCATTTCGGTCTACTTGTTTCAGACGTGATGCCTATATATAATGATCATGCCTAGATAGTCTCATAATTATTTGCTTTTCTATCAATTGCTCGACAGTAATTTGTTTACCCGCCGTAGAATATCGCTATCATGAGAGAAGCCACTAGAGAAAACTATGCCCCCCGGGTCTATTCTCAACATATCAATCTACAATCTACTTTACCTTTTCTGCTTTTACTTTCTGTTCTTATATCCAAAAATACCAAAAATATCAAACTATCATCTCTATCAGATCTCACTTTCGTAAGTGACCGTAAAGGGATTGACAGCCCCTTATCGCGTTGGCTGCAAAGTTCTTATTTGTTTGTGCAGGTGAGAGGGACTCGCGCGTGGTCTCCTGCTGGATTGATACCTTGGTTCTAAAAGACTGAGGGAAATACTTACGCTACTGTGCTGCATCACCCTTTCCTCTTCGAGGGAATACAACACAAGCTCGAGAAGTAGCATTCACGCAAAAATTCCAACTCCTATTATCATTAAATAAGGGAAAAGGTATGTGTTCAACAAGGATCATTATTACCTCTATGGCAGAAACTTGTGTGCTGAAGCCCGCATCCTCGTCCTCTTTGGGCCATTCCTTCTGGCTCTTGAAGAGGTGCTTCCAGATCTCTTTGTGCGTAGAGCTAAAGAGATGCTTCAGCGGCTTGTCTCCTGCCGGATCGAACTCCCATAGGGAGGATTCCAGGATTTGGCAAGGGAGAACGAGCCGGGTCAGCATCACCTGTATCACGGAGGAAAGCAGGTGCCCCTTGGAGATCACGGCGGACACACGACCCACGAGAGTCGTTACCTCAGTATGCGACCCCTAGTCCAGACCCTTCTTGGTCCAGGAGGTCAACCTCATTGGGGGTCCGGATCTGAAAGCAGGTTCCACCGCCCACTTGGTGTCGCGGTGTTCGGTGATATAGAACCCCTCCTGCTGCCAAACCATGTTCGTCTCCACGAACGATCCCTTGGGCCATGTAGCATTCGGGAGCTTGCTAATCATAGCGCCCCCGCACTCCGCGTGTTCCCCGTCCACCACCTTTGGCTTCACGTTGAAGGTCTTAAGCCACAGGCCGAAGTGTGGGGGATGCGGAGAAAGGCTTCGCACATCACTATGAAAGCGGATATGTGAAGGATTGAGTTCGGGGCTAGATCATGGAAATCTAGCCCGTAGAAGAACAAAAGACCCCGGACGAATGGGTGGAGTGGAAACCCTAGCCCCCTAACAAAATGAGAGGTGAAAACTACCCTCTCGCCCGCCTTAGGAACGGGAGTCGCCCGACCCTTAGGGGGGACTCGCTGTGCGATGTCCCCGGAGAGATACCCCACGCTCCGTAGATCCTCCAGTCTTTTCGGTGACCGTGGAAGCCTCCCACTTGCCTCTGGCACCGGATCCAGCCATTGCTGGGAAGGGGAGTAGTGGTTGAGGAACCAGGAGTTCTGGGCGCAGGAGATGAGAGTACGGGGGCAAGGGAGATTGGAGAGCTCGAGCTTGAGGAAGGCGTGGGGCTGATGAAAGGGATTGGTGTCCTTTTATAACACAACGAATATAGAGCGTCCCCCACCTTAGCCATAAAACTCGCCGGTTCCCAAAGCGGTCATGCGTAATGCGCGACGTGGGTGCTCACGTCACAATGATAAGAATCCCACGATAAGCGGACACGATCTCTATTATGATGGGACGTGTCAATGAGGATATACCTCGAAACGTGAAACTAGGACCAAATAAAACAGTTCGATATGTTAGTGGGTTGGACATGACGTTTCGCCCAAAAGTTGTCAGTAGAGACACATTATTTATTTTCTTTAAAAAAGCCTTGCCATCGAGGCTAAGGGTTGTACTAATCTTGCAGAACCGAACACAATTCATCTATTTGCAGAAGATATATTCGGGAGGAGGAACCCGCCTTGCAATGCCGAAGACAATACGGAAGCCGAACTCATCGTCATCGAAGACAGGTTCAGGGGCTACTGAGGGAGTCCTGGATCGGGTGGTCCTCAGGTGGCCGGACAAACTCCTAGTGGGCCGAACTGGTGGGCCGTGAAGATTATTATAGAAGATCATCTCTCGTATCCGGATAGGACTCCTGGATTCTTGTAATGGCAAGTTTTAGGCTTGTGTGTAGATTTTCCTTCCTCTGCAAGATGATATGTACAAACCCTAGGCCCCTCCGGTGTTTATATAAACCGGAGGGTTTAGTCCGTAGGGGCTAGAGAATCATACAATCCTCATAGGCTAGACTTAGGGTTTAGCCTTTACGATCTCGAGGTAGATAAACTCTTGTACACATATTCACTCATATTAATATGGCAGGAAGTAGGGTTTTACCTCGATCGAGAGGACCTGAACCTGGGTAAACATCGTGTCCCGAGCCTCATGTTACCATCGAACTTCAGACGCATAGTTCAGGACCCCCTACCCGAGATCCGCCGGTTTTGACACCGACCTACCCCCTCCCGCTCCGGCTATATATAGAACCGAGGCCCTCGCCTCAAAGCCACACACCTCTCCACCCAACCTCCACAAACACGTAGAAGAGCCGAAACCCGCTCGGGCAGGCCTCTGGCCGTTGGCCTCAACCAGAGAATTCCAGCAACCTCCGCAGCATGGCCACCTCGCTCCGGTGCCTCTCGAGCTCGACTTGCTGCTCGAGCGTGGCATTGGAGGTCCTCTGGTGCCTCCCGGACGCTGCTGAGCCCCCCGAGCTGCCTCTAGTCGTCACCTTCTCCTTCTCCGACGAACCCCGTCTGCCACCGAAGCTTGCGAGCGTGACCGTGAGGAGCTCCAGCCATCCCACAGCACGCCACGGGTATGGGCAGGTGCGCCATGAACCCCTCTTCAATCCTATCCCTCCGGTCTAGCTCCAAACCCCATCCTCGACGGCGTAAGCTCCGGCGAAGTGCCGCCGCGCTCTGATCTCACCCCCTCTCTCTCCTGATGGGTGGGACCTGCGCGTCAGCCTCACCCCTCGCGCTCGAAGCGGTACGAGTGGTGGCGTACTCCTCCTTTACGCTTTCGACATCACCCCCCAGGATTTTCCGAATTATTCAAATTTAATCAAAGTTTGACCCAAACTTTGACCGGCCACAACTTTTTAGCCATAAGTCCAAATGATTTGATTCTTTTTGCATTGTCTTTGTTTCAGAAAGCTCTAGCAGCACCCCAAAGGATGGAGTTTTCCTTGCTATCTAGAATTTCTGGTGCATTTTTTGAGAGGTTTTTGATATTTGTTTTTATGGTTTTAATTGTTTACAGAAGGAGAAGCTTGTCTTGAAGTAAAGCAAGAGGAGTGTGATCCTCCTCTGCACTAAGGCAAGCCACACCAGCATTTGGATGGTGTTATTTCGATATCCATGATTTTCTACTTGAATATGAGTGCTTATTTGCATTTAAAATTTGCTAAATAAATTTTGTTACGTGCTAGTTACTTTATCATGCTTGAAATGTTTGTTTAAGTTTCTGGTTGAATACATGGGCATGGTTTGTCTAGTAGAATAATTTTTTGCCTTAGTTATATTACTATGCTGATTAATGATAGTTGTTTTATTATGTGATATTTTCATATAAGTAACGAGTTAATAAAAATGTTGCACGATATTAAAAATGAAGTAGAACCAACAAGGATCTCGATCTTGAGTAGTGCAAGATAATTATGTTGCTAAGTTTGATCCGTAGTTATGAGTTCTTTGCTTTGCATGGCGAATAGTCGCATAACGATAGAAGCCTATGGTATGACTTTCATAAAGTTTCTATACCAAAGTGAACTTGATTAATTCCAACCTGAACATAATGTTGGTCACATCATGGTGCCACTGAATCGGGTTTACTCAGTGTGACTACATCTATCTTTTATGGGGGGGGGGTCTTAACACGGTTCTTTGTTATGCCTCTGACCGGTGCCTCCCGCGAGGGAAGGTTATGGGCGTGCATACCCTTGCCTGGTAAGCATACATAACCTTGTGTGCTCGTTTTTGTTTTTATGGTACATTTGTCCCGTTTGGGACCGTTTTTGCCACGACGGTGGCGGTTGGTGCCTTTGGTAGGCACGGGGCCACCCAAGACCTAGCCCTGAGAGGGAGTTGGTCGGAGTGGCCGGGAGAGTGCCATGACGAAGGGAGGGTTTCGTCGGAATATCGTTGGTCCACCCGAATGGGAGTACGAGGCCATGGATTCTGTAGTGTGGGTAAAGTGTGCTACCTCTGAAGAGTGTATTTAATCTATGGATAGCCGTGTCCTCGGTTATGGGCATAGCTCGGAAGTAAATCACACCATGGATCAACTTTTATAATTAATCTTGCACACTGAATAAATTGTGGTTAGATTTGGCTTTGTGATGAGGCTTGAACCCATGGGTTGTTCATGAGTGGTTGAATTTCAGCTGTGACCCAGGTATGGTCACCGTATGGTTACGAGGTAACCCATTCGGTAAGCGAGTCTGCGTGACTCGGTGCATGTCGGTTTCACTACATTAGTAATATTTCCTTGCATTGCATTAATCTGATTAAGCGTCATGATATTGTCTGTCATCGTGCTTATGTTTGTTGTGAGCTTGCAAGTATATTCAATGTATTGACCTGGCGTGTCATGCTAGCTTTTAGGCAAGATGGTTCGCATTGGAGCGTATCTCGCGTCTAGGCCATGTCCACATCGGTGTCCCTGTGCCATGGAGTTTCCACTTCGTCGTTCTTCCGTTGCCGCGTAGTTCGTGTGATCTAGGCCACCGTCATGTTCATTATATAATGTACATACTGTTCAGCCGCACCGTGTGTGCCGCTTGGCCTTGTACCTCGATGTACTATTAGACTTATGTAATCCGCTAGCATCAATAAAGTCGTTGTTTCTGTACCATGTTGTTGTGTATTGCTAGAAGACTTGATCGCTGGCTGGCAATGCAAGGTAAACCGGTTGCTCTGAGCCGGGGTGCCACAGTAGTTGCACGTCGAGGGTAGACCTTGTCAGATTACGGGCTCCACAAACCCAAGAAGTTCGAACACATAGGTGTGAACGAAGATCTCTCCCACTCACGTCTACCTAGCGCCTCACCCTCGTCCAGTGAAGAGATTCAAGCCAACAACAAGTAGAGCACACAAGAATTTACCCAGGTTCAGGCCACCTTGTGGTGTAAAACCCTACTTCCTACTTTGGTGGATTGGCCTCAGGAGGGCTAGAATATGGACTAGTACAGTGGTTCCTGAGCTCAGGAGGAGAGCTTTGGAGGGTCAGGAGGCAAGAGTTCTTGCTCCGTTAGGTGAAGGCAGAGTTTATGGATCTGCTCTCTCCCTCCTTCATAGTGGGAATCCTAGCTACTTATATAGGCGGCCAGGGTCCTCTTCCCCCGAAATGTTTAGGCGGGAAGGGATCCCACAACGGCCATTTTGAGCGGGAACACAAGGATGTTCCTATCCTGACAAAAGCAGTCTTCGCCTGCAAAAGGATCAGGTGGTGACGCGGTGGTGGGTTCGACAGTGACATCCTCCCAGTCGTCCTTGCGGTCTTCGGTCTTGTTGCACCAATGGAGAAACCTTTGTCCTGCTCCTCGGGAACCTGTGCCTGCGCTATTCCCCTTCGCACCAAAATGGCAACTGCGCCGCTGGCACACGCTGGCACACGCTGGCACCCGCTGGCGTGGTGTGTCATTGCTTGCATCATTGCCTCCTCGTAAGGCAGGCTTGGCCTTGGATTCTCCGCCCCTCCTGCGCAACCTATCCGAGGCCGCTCCCGAGGGGGTCTTGACGTCGTTCTCCTCGCGAGGTCCAGCGCCCTCGTGAGTGTCTTGAGCAGCTGGTCGATCAGCTGAGCCGTACCAGGCCGCGCCAGGAGCGTGCTGCGGCCCGCAGATAGGCAAGTCTGGGTACCCTTGTTCCCAAGACGCCGATAGTAGCCCCCGGTCCCAAGGCGCACGCGGAGTTGGCTTCGAGGAGAAGCCTTAGTCGAGGACGAAGTGCCGCGGGCCCCAAAAGGCCGCGGGCCAGGCTGGCGCGCGACGGTTGGATGGGATGTGGCGACTCCGCTTCCCATGCATTCTTGGTAACCGTGTGACTTGACAATTCCCTGGCGCAGATGACGGGGCTGTTATGGCTGCGATGCCAGCGATTGGCGGTTGGGCTCATCCACCCTATAAATGGGACTAGGGGGGGGAGCCCCCAAGCCATCTTCAAGTCAGCGCCATCTGCCTCCTTGCTTGCTCTCCGCTCTCCCTGTTGCTGCGAGATCTCCATGGCGCCGCCGAGGAAGCTGTCTGCCACGGAGAAGGGGAAGGCCCCAAAGGATTTGGCCTCACCGCCGTCGAAGAGGGGCCGCGGGCGTCCCCGTAGGCATGCCGCCGCGCCCACGACAACTCCTCGAGGGAGCGGGTGCGGCCTTCCAGGTCTCGCCTCGATCGCCAGTGAGAGGCGCGGTGCATCTTCCCGCGGTGAAGGTGGTCGCGGCCATGGTGGGAGAGGAGGCGCGAGGCGGCGTATGGCGGTCGTGCGTCCCCCACGCCCGCAACTCCACTCCTTCGACGTGTCGTCGGAGTTCGTGGTGTGGGCGGAGAAGCCTGGCGGCTCGTGGCTCAGGCTTCCCCGCTCATTTGGCGACGTGCTACTGGCCGGAGGCCCCGACGGCGTCTGGCTGCAGACCGACGGTTGCTACAGCAGTGCATCCTGAGTGGAGGTCGATGTGGCTCCCTCGGGCGACGTGTTCCTGGAGCGCGGCTAGCAATCGTTTGCACGCGTGTGCCGGCTGTAGGGGAGGTGTACGCTCCACTTCAGGTACGATGGCGCCTCCACGCTGGTCGTCAGGGTCTTCTCGGAGGAAGGGAGGCGCCTTGGGTGTTGTCCTGAGGCTGATGAAGAAGAGGACGGCGGGGACGACGTCCGGAGGAGCAGCTCCTCTTCCGGATATGATCTTGGTCCTAGGGGGCGCCGCAGGTCCCCCCTCTGTGGCAGCAGCAGCTCCTCTAGTAGCGACGGCTACAACGAGCCACCACGCTGCCGAGCTCGGCTCGGCGAGGGGAGGGGGTCGCTCCGTCACTGTGGCTCGGTGAAGCCGGAGGAACTTGGAGACTCCAACTGAGCGGGAGCGGCCTTTGCTTCTTCTTCTTCACCCTTTTTTTTCTTCACGTCCTTCGTGTGTCAAAACTTTAAGTTGCCTCGAGAAGGCGTGTAATGGACTGCGACATATGTATGAAGCGAGAACTTGCTATCATGTTTTTGGTCTTGGTGAGATTACTTAGCTTATGCATTGCGATGTCTTGAGCCAGAGTGCTCCTGGCTCTTCGGCATCATGAGCCCCCATCGGGTCGTGAGGACGGCCGAATCCAGAGAGCTCGCGCAGCCCCCGAGCATGGGTGAGCCGCTGAGAGCTGCTGAGAGCGCCAAGCGTGGGTTAAGGCGCCAAAGCCTGAGCCGGCTCGGTAGGGTAGATTGCGCGGACTGAGAAGCCCGACGCCATAGCCTGAGCAGGCTCGGCCAGGCGAGGTCACGGGGCCGTGGAAGACGAAGGCCGGTGACCGATCGTGCCCCAACCCCCACGCATGAGGCGCGCAAAGGAGAGCGAGTGGCGCAGCCCCTGCTTAACAAGCTGAACTTAAAACCGGCGAGAAAGATCCCAAGCAAGACTTCCAACCAAATGCAAGAAACAAGAGAAACGCGAGAACTTCATAGCACGGGGTAGAGGAAGGGCTGATAGCCAAGGAAGTAGAAAAGGCTGACAGCCAAACACCAAGCCAAAGAGGAAAAAAGGTCGCGTCCGACCCCTACACTATGTCTTCTTCCTACCGTGGAGCTAAGGACTGCCACTGGGACGTGGGTGGGAGCCCTGTCTGAGGGCCCGTAGGCCACGCACAGGAGACTCCGAGGCGTGTACATCCCCAACTCATTATTACGTGAGAGTGTCACGAGCGGAGACCTTCATGGGAACGGAGCCTTGATTACGGATAGAACCTCCTGAGGTGTTCAATGTTCCAGGAATTCTGGATAGGTATCCCATCCTGCGCCTCCAGGCGCACAGCACCAGGCCTAGAGACACGGGCGATTCTGAATGGGCCCTCCCACATGGGCGAGAGCTTATGTAATCCCTCCTTGGAGAGGACCCGCCTCAGGACCAAGTCACCAACTTCAAGTGTTCTCACGCGGACGCTGCGGCAATGGTACCGCCGCAACGCCTGCTGATATCGCGCCACCCTAAGGGCAGCTCGGCGGCGGCCCTCCTCGCCGAGCACGAGGTTCATCTGCCAGGCGGCGTCCTGACATTCCTCATTGAAAGCCAAGACCCGTGGGGAGCGATGCTTGACCTCGTGAGGGAGGACCGCCTCCACCCCGTAGACGAGAACAAAAGGAGTTTCTCCCATGGGTTTGGTGGCAGTGCTTCGGATTGACCACAACACGGACTGGAGCTCATCGATCCAGGCCCTGCCACAAGCCTTGAGCTTCTTCTTCAAGCTGCGCATCTTGAGGCCGCGCAGGACTTCCGCGTTGGCGCGATCGGCCTGACCGTTTCTCCTGGGGTGAGCCACCGAGGCGTAGCAGATCTGTGTTCCACAGTTAGCACAATATGACCTGAGAGATTGCTTGTGAACTGCGAACCGTTATCCGTGATGATGCGGCTGGGGACCCCGAATCTCCTCACGAGGCCCTGGATGAACTTGACGGCTGACCCGGCTAAGATCATGCGAACATGCTCCACCTCTGCCCACTTGGTGAATTTGTCGATGGCGACGTAGAGGAAGCGATAGCCCCCCGCTGCCCGGGGAAACGGACCCAGGATGTCCAATCCCCACACCTCAAAGGGCCAGGAGAGCGGGATCGTCTGGAGGCCCTGTGCTAGCTGGTGGATCTGCTTGGCGTGAAACTGGCACGCCTTGCAAGCCCGCACAAGCTCCGTGGCGTCGTTGAGCGTTGTGGGCTAGTAGAAGCCGCTGCGGAAGGCCTTGCCCACGAGGGTGCGGGACGACGAGTGATGACCGCAGTCCCCACCGTGGATGTCGGCCAGCAGCTCGCGTCCCTGTTTCCTCGAGATGCATTTTAGTGAGACATCGTTGGGGCGCCTTTTGTAGAGTTCGCCGTCTTGGATGTAGTAAGCCGAGGCCTGTCGGACCACGCGCTTTGCATCTTCTTCCTTGTCTGGCAGGGTGTCGTGTTGCAGGTACATCTTGAGCTCTTGGGTCTAGCAGCCCTCCTCGGGCTTCGCGGCGAGTAGCAGGCGGGCTCCGGAGGCCGGTCCGCAGGGCGGGCACCATCCGCAGGCGCCGCAGGTAGCCCCTGTTGAGGGGACACCGGCTTAGGAACGGGCAGTGTTGCCAATGGTTTGAACAGCCGCTCCTTGAAAACGCCCGGCCTACGAGGCTCCCGCCTGGAGGCTCGTTTGGCGATGTCATCCGCTTCCTTGTTGGTGCCTCTTGGTACGTGCTGCACCTCCAGTCCTCGGAATCGCTTCTCCATCTTGCGCACCTCCTCCAGATATGCCTCCATGTGCTCGTCCTTGGGCTTGTATTTCTTGTTGGAGAAGTTGACGAGGAGTTGCGAATCACCTCTGATGGTGAGACGCTTAACCCCCAGTGCAGCGGCGGCCTTCATCCCAACAATTAGGCCCTCGTACTCTACGATGTTGTTGGAGACCTTCTCACCTTGCTGGAAGCAAAGCTGCATAGCGTAGTACAACTTGTCCTAACTGGGAGATACGAACACAGAGCCAGCCCCCCGCGCCAAGGCACGAGAAGGCGCTGTCAAAGTATACCACCCATCCGTCCGGGGCTTCATCACCGGGCGGCAGCGAACGATCCTCGCCAGCCCCCCCCTCTGGTGCGTCAGTCCATTCCGCCACAAAGTCTGCCAGAGCCGCTCCCTTGATCACTCGCGTGGTGCTAAACTCCAACTGGAATGCCTGAAGCTCGATGTTCCACTCGGCTACCCTCCCGACGACGTTCGGGCCCCGAAGTACCTTCTTGAGAGGGTATGACGAGACAACCTTGATGGGGTGGCCCTGGAAGTAATGGCGCAGCTTCCTGGAGGCGACAAGGAGCGCCAGGAGCAGTTTCTGAGGCATTGCGTAGCGCGAGCGCGCGTTGCATAGTACGGTGCTGACGAAGTACACTGGGTGCTCCACGAGGGTCGGCGCAGCAGGATCCTCAGGCGCTTCAGGAATCTTGGGTGCCTCTTGCTGGACGGCGGGGCAGGTAGTAACCGCGGTTGAATCTACCTCTAGAACTGCATCAGGGGGCGATGGGGGCCCTGGAGATGCCGAATTGTCCGGTGGCCTCACGCTTCGAGGCCTTTCCTCGCGCTCCACCACTAGCGCCGCACTGGCGGAGTGAGGCGCCGCGGCGAGGTAGAGAGTCATAGGTTCCAGGGGTCGTGGCGCTACCATGACCGGCGAGATGGTGAGTGATACGTCCATTTTGTATCATGCTTATAAGTTGATATTTATTGCATTATGGGCTGTTCATACATGTTTTGTCACAATACTTATGCCTTTTCTCTCTTATTTTGCAAGGTTTACATGAAGAAGGGGGGATGCCGGCAGCTGGAATTTTTGGCTGGAAAGGGAGCAAACTCTGGAAACCTATTATGCACAACTCCAAAAGCCCCGAAACTCCACAAAACATTGTTTTGGAAAATATAAAAAATGTCTGGCGAAAGAAACCCACGAGAGGGGCCACTGGCTGGTCTCGAGGGTGGGGGGCGCGCCCCCCATCCCAGGGCGCGCCCCCTGCCTCGAGGGCCAGCCGGTGGGCCCCCGATGCCCATCTTCTCCTATATGAAGCGTTTTGACCTGGAAAAAAAATCGGGAGGAGGCTTTCGGGACCAGACGCCGCCGTCTTGAGGCGGAACCGAGGCGGAAACCAATCTAGGGCTCCGGCAGAGCTGTTTTGCCGGGGATACTTCCCTCCGGGAGGGGGAAATCGTCACCGCTGTCATCACCAAGAACTCTCCCATCTTGGGGAGGGCTATCTTCATCAACATCTTCACCAGCACCATCTCCTCTCAAACCCTAGTTCATCTCTTGTATCCAATCTTTGTACCCAAACCTCAGATTGGTACATGTGGGTTGCTAGTAGTGTTGATTACTCCTTGTAGTTGATGCTAGTTGGTTTATTTGGTGGAAGATCCTATGTTCAGATCCATTATGCATATTAATATACCTCTGATCATGAACAATATTATGTCTTATGAGTAGTTACTTTTGTTCCTGAGGACATGGGAGAAGTCTTGCTATTAGTAGTCATGTGAATTTGGTCTTCATTCGATATTTTGATGATATGTATGTTGTCTCTCCTCTAGTGGTGTCATGTGAACGTCGACTACATGACACTTCACCATTGATTGGGCCTAAAGGAAGGCATTGAGAAGTAATAAGTAGATGATGGGTTGCTAGAGTGACAGAAGCTTAAACCCTAGTTTATGCGTTGCTTCGTAAGGGGCTGACTTGGATCCATATGTTTCACGCTATGGTTAGGTTTACCTTAATACTTCTTTTGTAGTTGCGGATGCTTGCATTAGAGGTTAATCATAAGTGCGAGGCTTGTCCAAGTAAGGGCAGCACCCAAGCACCGGTCCAGCCACATACCAAATTATCAAAGTACCGAACGCGAATCAGATGATCGTGATGAAAACTAGCTTGACGATAATTCCCATGTGTCCTCGGGAGCGCTTTACCTTGCATAAGAGTTTGTCCAGGCTTGTCCTTTGCTACAAAAAGGATTGGGCCACCTTGCTGCACCTTATTTACTTTTGCCTTTTATTACTTGCTACCAATTATCCTATCACAAAACTATCTGTTACCTATAATTTCAGTGCTTGCAGAAAATACCTTACTGAAAACTGCCTATCATTTCCTTCTGCTCGTCGTTGGGTTCGACACTCTTACTTATCGAAAGGACTACGATAGATCCCCTACACTTGTGGGTCATCAGTGAGGTATTCCTTGAGATCACGGAAGGCGGTATCGGCCTCCGGAGTCCACTCAAAGGGCCCCTTCTTCTTCATGAGCTTGAAGAACAGGAGGGCGCATTCACCAAGCTTAGAGATGAAGCGTCCCAAGGACGTTACGCGCCCCGCAAGTTTCTGCATCTCCTTCAGGTTTGTGGGTGGCTTCATTCTTTCGATGGCCTTGATCTTCTCCGGGTTAGCTTCAATGCCCCAGCGCGAAACCAGGAATCCTAGCAGTTTGCCGGAAGGTACACCAAACACGCACTTCTCTGGGTTGAGGCACAACTTCACCTTGCGCAGGTTGGCGAATGTTTCTTCTAGGTCCTGGACGAGAGTCCTGGCCTCTCTGGTCTTGACCACGATGTCGTTGACATAGGCCTCTGTGTTCCTCCCGAGCTGAGGGCCGAGGGTGATGTGCATCAGGCGCTGGAAGGTGGCGCCCGCGTTCCTCAGCACGAAAGGTATGCAGGTGTAGCAGTAGACCCCGCATGGGGTCAGGAACACCATCTTCTCCACATCCTCCACTGCCATGTTAATTTGGTGGTAGCCTGAGAAGGCGTCGAGGAAGCAGAGTAGGTCGCACTCAACTGTTGAGTCCACGATTTGGTCGATGCGCGGGATAGGGAATGGGTCCCGAGGGCAGAACTTGTTGAGGCTCGTGAAGTCGACGCACATGCACTCCTTGCCTCCTTTCTTCGGGACTATGACGGGGTTGGCCAGCCACTCCGGGTGCCGTACTTCCCATACGACGCCTGCTTCTTCTAGCTTCCGAACCTCCTAAACGATGAAGGCCTGCTTCTCCGGGGCTTGTCTGCGTGCTTTCTGCTTGATAGGGGGCGCGTTGGGGAACACCGTGAGGTGATGCTCGATGACGTGCGTAGGCACCCCGACCAAGTTAGCGGCTTTCCAGGCGAACACATCTTTGTTGGCCCTGAGGAAGCTGACAAGTGCTGCCTCTTGCTCAGGGTCTATGCTCGTGCCGATGGTGAAGGTGTCTCCTGAGTCCTCCTCATCAGCGGGCACATGCTTCGTCTCGGCGGGGTCCTAAGAGAAGAGTTGCTTCTTCTTGGCACGCGCAGCTTCCGGTGCCTCCAGAGCCCCCTTTGCTCCTAGGTGAGCTGCGGCAACAGCCCTGTAAGCGCGCCCGAGGACTTGAAGGGCGGCCTTGGGGTCCCCTTTGATGGTGATGACGTCATTGCTCTCGAGCATCTTGACGGTGTTGTAGCCCGGGTGAGTCGCCGCCATGAATTTCGCTAAGGCTAGGAAGCCGAGGACGGCGTTGTAGGGCAGGTGGATGGGTGCAATGTCGAAGTCGATGAGCTCAGTCCGGTAGTTGGCGGGTGTGCCGAAGGTGACCGGGAGGCGGATCTGGCCGAGCCCGCGACCCCTGAGAAGTGCTTGGTGGGGAGGAGCTGCCTGTAGGACACGTGCAGATGGCCGAAGGCCTCGAGGGAGAGGATGTTGAGCCCGGCGCCGCCGGCGATGAGGGTTCTTGTGACGGCCACCCTGCACATGGTGGGCATGCATACCGTGGGGAGAACGCTCGTGCCGGTCGCTTCTGTGGCGAGGTCGCTAGGGCCGAAGGTGATGACCTGCACCGGCACGCTCTGCGCCCGTGAGGCCTCCTGCGGCTGGGCGGCGGCCCCGACCTGCCGAAAGTGCGACTTGGCGTGTCGAGCCGATGTCGGCGCTTGGGATCCTCCGAGGATAAAGGCGACCCCGCGGCCGCGCAGCTCCCTGCCGGCAATGCTCCGTAGCCCGCCGCCGTGGGCCGTTCGAGCGCCGAACTCTCCCATGGCTGGCCGGTGTTGGGGCAGCCGTCGTGCCACCAAGAGCATCGCCGGCGTGGCCACAAGGAGTGGGAGTGCGGAGCAGGCCGCTCTCTGGTGGCCCGGCCGGCGAGAACGTTGTTGGGGAAGGAGGCGGAGCGCCCATGGGCGGCGCGGTCCGTTGATACTGCTTGGGCGACGGGGAGAGTGCCAGCTTCCGTGCGGACGCGGCATGCCGTGGTCATCGTGGCGGTGCAGAGCAGGAGAGGGGAGGCGAGGCCGCCGGAGAGGCGAGATTTCGACACGCCCCCTACCCGGCGCGCCAAATGTCGGATTACGGGCTCCGCAAACCCAAGAAGTTCGAACATAGGGGCATGAATGAAGATCTCTCCCACTCACATCTACCTAGCGCGTCACCCTCGTCCAGTGAAGAGATTCAATCGAACAGCAAGTAGAGCACACAAGAATTTACCCAGGTTCAGGCCAACTTGTGGTGTAAAACCCTACTTCCTGCTTTGGTGGATTGGCCTCAGGAGGGCTAGAATATGGACTAGTACAGTGGTTCCTTAGCTCAGGAGGAGAGCTCAGGAAGTTCAGGAGGCAAGACTTCTTGCTCCGTTGCGTGAAGGCAGAGTTTATGGATCTACTCTCTCCATCCATCATAGTGGGGATCCTAGCTACTTATATAGGCGGCCAGGGTCCTCTTCGCCCGAAATGTTTAGGCGGGAAGGGATACCACAATGGCCATTTTGAGCGGGAACACGAGGACGTTCCTATCCTGACAAAAGGAGTCTTCGCCTGAAAAAGGATCAGGCGGTGACGCGATGGTGGGCTCGGCGGTGACATCCTCCCAGTCGTCCTTGCGGTCTTCGGTCTTGTTGCACCAATGGAGAAACCTTTGTCTTGCTCCTTAGGAACCTGCGCCTGCACTGTTCCCCTTTGCACCAAAACGGCAACTGCGTTGCTGGCACGCGCTGGCACCCGCTGGCGTGGTGTGTCATTGCTTGCGTCAGTGCCTCCTCTTGAGGCAGGCTTGGCCTTGGATTCTCCGCTCCTCCTGAGCAACCTATCCAAGGCCGCTACCAAGGGGGTCTTGACGTCATTCTCCTCGTGAGGTCCAGCCCCCTCGCGAGGGTCTTGAGCAGCTGGTCGATCAGCTGGGCCATACCAGGCTGCGCCAGGAGCGTGCTGCGGCCCGCAGACAGGCAAGTCTGGGTACCCTGGTTCCCAGGATGCCGACAGACCTGCAACTCAGACAAAAAAGGTTGGGCCCTAGTTGCGAGTCAAGGGGGAACTTGCAACTCGAACAAAAAAAGGTGTGGCCCAATTAGTGAATCGAGAGTGGACTTGCAACTAGGACAAAAAAGGTTGGGCCGTAGTTACAAATCGAGGGTGGACTTCCAAATGCGACAAAAAAAGGTCGGACCCATGTTGCGATTCGAGTGTGGATTTGCAATTAGGACAAGAAAATGTTAGGACCCAAGTTGGGAGTCAAGTATGGATTTGCAACCGCAAAAAAGGCCAGGCCCAAGTTGTGACTCAAGGGTGGACTTGCAATTGGGACAAAAAAATGACGGACCCCTGGTTACGAGTGTAGGGTGGACTCGTAATTGGGACTAAAAAGTTTGGGCCCTGTTGTAAGTCAAGGGTGGACTTGCAAGTGTGACAACTATTGTGAGTAGAGGGTGGATTTGCAACTGGGACAAAAAAAGCCAAACCCTAGTTGCGAGTTGAGGGTGGACTTGCAGCTGGGACTAAAAAATTTCAGGCCCTGCTTGTGTAACACCCCAAATTTTTGATTTGGTTTTTCTTGCAAACTTTTGGCCTTTTTGAAAGGGGATTGTTTGATCTTTTCTTCTGCCCTTCTAAAACCCCTTTTTGCCAGAGTTTGTGTGTCTTCTCAAGCTTGGTTTTTATCCTTGAAGTTCTCCTCTTGTGTTTGGCTCAAGCACAAGTTGAGATTCAAATGGAGTTGTTGAGTTCACCTCTTCTTGTTTTTAAATTCTCAAGTTTAAGCTTGACTCCTCTCCCCTCCAACCTTCATCTTGCCATGATCCCAACATGAGCAATCCTCTCCAAGACTCTCTTCACATCATGGGACAAGCATTTCTTCAATTCCAGCAAGTTTGAACCTCATTGGGATTTTTCTCCTATTTATTTCACTTCAAAACAAATTCTGTCTTTTATAGTGGATCTTGGTGATTTACAAAGGAACCACCTTTTTCATCTACCTATTTGACTCAAAACCAACTCTCCTAGATAGTCCTTAATACCCACAACCTAGATCCATCTTGTCTCACTATTCCACAGTTCAAATTTCACCTACTACATGTTTGGACCAGATTTGCAAAATTTGGTGAAATTCATATTTATCCTTTTCCAAAAATTCTGTGAAAAATCAGGCAGCCTCTAGATACATCAAGTGGCCACTCCACCAAAAATCAGCTCCAGAGTCATTGCACAAATATCAGAATCATTTCATCAAACACCTACCCTACCCTGAACTGTCATCTGTTAACTGAAACTGTCAACAGTTAACACTTTGTCAGTTTTGTTAGTTTCGACAGTCGTCGTGCGCGGCGACAAAACGCGTCTGTATCTCCCTTGGCTCGACGCTGCACTGCAGCTCCTTCTTATCCTCGCGCCGCACGGTCACTTGGCAGCTCCGGGGCGTCGGTGGCGCCCTGGCCCGACCGCGCCGGTGGCTGCCACGGCCACATTGCCGCCCGCGGTGGCTGACAGACGCAACGCCGCAGCTCCACGCCGTTTCGCGCCACCCAGACCACCCCAGTGCACCGCGTGTCCTTCTCCACAGCCAGCGCACGCCTGGCACGCCGTTGCCACGGCCTAGCAGGCGCAGAGCGCCGTTTCTGCCGCCGACGTGATGCACGGCCGCTCCGTCGGTGACATGTCATAACACCCTTTCTACTGCCCAGTTAAGCGCGGGAATGGAACCGCAACAACTCATGGAAGGTGCTCAAGCTCTTAACCCCGCCGTCCGACCACTGCAGCGCCGCAATTAGCTCGCCGGACTTATCCGTTCGCGGCAGCCACCTCGAGCCGCCTATAAAAGGCACCCCCGAGCTCGTGCTCGAGCACACACGCCTCCCCTACTCGCCTATACCACGCCAAACCTCTCGAAGAGCCCCGAGAGGCTTTTCTTCCCCGGCTCCGGCCAACTACCTCCGCCTCGGGCTCCAGCTCCGTTCACTCTGGTGAGGGCTCCTCCGCCGCCGTGAGCTTGAACTCAGTACCCTCGCATCCCCCTAGTCCTAACCCCCAGCCCAATTTCTCCCCAGGAACCTTTCCCCGACGAGCTCCACGAACACCCGAGCCGCCGTCCGCCGGAGATAAGCTCGCCGTCGACGTGGGACTCGCCGGCCTCCAACTCCACCACCGTTCGACGCGGAACACCACCGTGAAGCTAGAGGTACCCCTCCCCTCCCCTATCTCGCCGTGGATCGACGCCGGCGATCACCTGATACGTCCATACACTTTTGGGTGATATTGCTATGATATTCATACACTTCCATACACTTTTGATCATATTTGGACTAACCTACTAATCCAGTGCACCCCGGTGCCAGTTTCTGTTTTCGGCTGTTTTTGTATTTCAGGTTTTCACGTTACGAGAACTGCTAGGAAAAATCCAGAAAAATTATATAAAAAATCAGCGTTCCAGAACCTACCTTGCGCCCGAAGGACAGCCGGGGGGGG
>LR738710.1:198018693-198044822 GCA_902687465.1 Secale cereale | reverse complement strand
CAGACGTCCGACTGTGGCATTTTATTTATTTATAAACCCTTTATGTGATGTCGCTCAGACGTCCGACTGTGGCATTCTTTTTATTTATAAGCCCTTTATGTGATGTCGCTCAGACGTTCGACTGTGGCATCCTTGTTATTTATTTTTGTTATAAGCCCTTTATGTGGTGTCGCTCAGACGCCCGACTGTGGCCTGTTATCATTTATTATTCTCCTACGAGGCATCACCCAGACCCTCGTTGGCCCCGTTATTTTACCTATCGGATTTCGGGAGGATTACCGCCCGACTGCCAGTCTTACTTTTAGTGCATTCATATTTTGTTCCGGTCGCATTTTTGCTGGAATACTCATATGCATTCATGTTGGCATTTGTTATATCTTAAGTCCGAACTGTCTTGCGAGTACATTCAAAGTACTCACCTGGCTTGTTGATTTGGCCAGATGTGGACGAAGGCGATCTCATGGATGAAGAGTTCGATAGCGAGTCCGACGCTTAGAGGAGTCCCAGTCAGTCCCTTGCGATCCTGGAATTGATCACTGTTTTATACCGCTTCCGCCTACCACCAAATAAATTCATCGGGTCTCACTCCGACACTCGATGAACTGTAAAATATTGGAGTCACACCACCCACTTCAGTGTGACATATTCCACCGCCTTTTATTACGAGTCTGTAGTATGCCACCCTACCTCGTGCCATATCCGCCTCTATGTAATATATTGGCGCGCTTGTAATAAAATCTGTTGAGCCATCCTTGGCTCAACCTTGTATAATATTAAGTGTACTGGAAATTCTGTATCAAGGATTTGTCTGCCAGCAGGAATTTTATTCCTCACCGGTTTAATAAAGAGATCGGTCTTTCGGTAATTATTTTACCGAAGGACCGGTCGCGACAACCTTGGTATCAGAGCCAGGCTGACTGTAGGAAGCCACTAGGTGCGCTCGCTAATCGGTTATTAGCGAAAAATCTGCTTATCAGCATTTTTACATCTGTAGCAATTTTCTGTTGGTCAGCATAAATTTATGGCCTGACTATTCGGAATTTTTGTCTACTTTTGTAGATGGCCAGCAACGACTGTGATGTACAGGTGTTCGCCAACATTCCTGAGGGGTTTGTAAAGCTCCTCATCGCCATCACCAAAGTCGCAATCGGGCCATCCACACGTCCCGAATTTACACTCTACCGTCACAAGCTCAACGACAACATGTCTATGCATCAGGCTGTGGTACATTTCAAAGGTGGGCGTTCTGAAGCGCGCCGCCTTCGATTTGTGGGCAGAGCTATGCCCACGGAGAGGCATGCTATGCAGATGGCTGCCCGTGAGGCGATAGCTCGTCTCCGGGACATTCTGCCTTCGATGAAGACTCGTCGCTTCCGTTACCTCCCATGCCACGTGCCTTATACGTGCCATTATGCATTTGCATGTGCAAATGGGGAGCGTGACGAAGCCATTGAATCAATGGTTGAATACCTCAAGGCACTGGAGCCAGCCTTTGATAATCTAGTGGACGACCTGGTGGCCGCCCGTATGGAGATGGTCCAGAGTGGCTCCGCCAACAGGAGGGAGCTACTCCATACTGCACCACCAATGACATTTGTCTCGTCTGCCGCCTCCTATACACCTTCCATCATGGCCACTGCTCGCCATCTGCCTACCACTAAGGAGTTTGACCAAGTCATTGCTCCTACTCCAGTCAGAGCTGCACCGCCTGCTGCACCTGCTTCGACACCTCGTACTCATACTCCGCGCCTGGAGCCCATCAGTGAGGAGGAAGTTGAGTCTCCAGCACCACTGGGCCTTACCCTCGGAAGGCCGAGGGAAATCTTCAACGTCTCCGACTAGCGCGTCATCTCGCGACGCGCCGCGCTTGCTTGTAATATTTGTGCGATATGTAAAATAGGTTGTTGGGAGTAGTCTGTTTGCGCATCATGTAGGACCTTGGAGGAGTGCACTAGTTTCTAATAACATGTCAGGATGTGTACGCACACCCTGAGTGGCGTATGTATAATTAGGATCCGCGTGTAACATATGTACTAGCAGCCTTCTCCGTGCGCAATCGACCAATTTATTTCAAAATCTTTTTCGAGCTCGTGTTTGACCGCTTTTGCAAAATCTTGGTTTCTTTTGCTGCTCGGTTCTTCTCAGGTTTTCTGCTTTGTTACCCCGGTGTAAGAAATGACTCGTCCCTGGACATGCTCCATGCCAAGTTTGCCGGAGGAAAATTATGGCATGCAGACAAACAACAATTTCTCACAGGGGCAGTCAAGTCAGCAGGGCAGTGAGACATCATTTTCTCAAGTATGCCGCCTTTACGAGCAAAGTCAGCAACAACACCAAGAAATGATGAACCATGTCATTAACATGGGAAATCACCGAGAGCCATACCAGCAGCACTCAAAATTGTCTGAATTCCAGAAGACGCGTCCAACAACATTTTCTCACACAGACAAGCCTCTTGAGGCCGGCGACTGGCTTCGAGATATTGAGAGGAAGTTAATTGTGGCACAATGCTCAGACCGCGAAAAAGTGTTGTACGCACCGCATTACCTCACAGGAGTAGCCGCATCATGGTGTGAAAATTTTCTGCTTATGCATCCCGACATAAATAATATCACCTGGGAAGATTTCAAGGAAGGCTTTCGTGGAGCACACATCCCTTAGAGTATCATGAAAATCAAGAAAAGAGAATTTGATGACTTCAAGCAAAGAGGCATGACAGTACAGGAGTACAACAGTCAGTTTGCGCAGTTATCACGATATGCCAACGAAGAGCGAATGACAGAAAATAAAAAGATGGAGAAATTCCTGGACGGACTGGCACCAGCACTAAAATGCCAGTTAGTCGTACACACTTTTCCAGATTTCAAGACGCTGGTAGGCAAAGCTATTACACTGGAAAATGAACGTCGCAGTCTGGAGGATATTCGCAAGAGAAAAAGGGATCAGACCAACCACCCCCGCAACAACAAGAATAAAATGAATTTCCAGAGGAACGTTGTGAACAGACCCACGACCGGCGACACACGTCCAAATAAGAATTTTCATGCAAGAGATAAGGATTTCACCTATCGCCCGGGTGCTACCTGCTATGCATGTGGAGAAGAAGGACACTATGCTAAACAGTGCCCTAAGCCAAGAAACTCAGCGCCAACGGGAACAAGTCAGCGCCCAAGCGTAATAATTTCAACCCCAATAACAATCACTGGAAAGGCCACCTGAACCATGTGACCAAGGAGCAGGCACAGGATGCACCGGATATCGTACTCGGTACGTTCCTGTCAACACAATACCTGCCACGGTTTTGTTTGATTCTGGAGCTTCTCATTCGTTCATTTCGAAGAGTTTTGCTTTGCAACATGGTTTTTCAATGCTTCCCTTGGGAAAATCAATGACCATCAAGTCCCCCGGAAGTAAGCAGATCACTCAAAATTACTGCAGAGGTTTGACCATTGAGATTGAGGGATTAAAATTCCACGCAAACCTCATCGTGTTGGAAAACAAAGGACTGGATGTTATCCTGGGTATGGACTGGCTAACCACCAATAAAGTATTTATCGACTGCTTCAACAGAATAGTGATACTTACTCATCATCATGGGAAAACAATAAGAGTCGCAGCTCAGGAGAGACCAGTATCTCGGCAACCAAAATTGAACAAAGTGGATACATCTGAGTTAAGCAAGGTTCCAGTTGTATGCGAATTTCCAGACGTATTTCCCGAGGAATTACCAGGCATGCCGCCAGACAGAGAAATAGAGTTCATTATTGAGCTAGCACCAGGAACCACACCCATATATAAGAAACCATACAGAATGGCGCCATCCGAGTTGGTTGAATTAAAGAAGCAAATAAAGGAATTGCTGGACAAGGGATTTATACGGGCCAGCTCCTCACCTTGGGGTTCGCCGGTATTATTTGCCAAAAAGAAGGATGGGACCATGAGGCTGTGTATAGACTACCGAGCACTCAACATGGTCACAATCAAAAATAAATATCCGATGCCACGGATAAATGATTTATTTGACCAGCTCGCACAAGCCAAGGTCTTCTCAAAAGTTGACTTAAGGCCAGGTTATCATCAGCTGAAAGTACACACAGAAGATATCCCGAAAACAACATTCACCTCAAGATACGGACTTTATGAATTTACAGTGATGCCGTTCGGACTGACCAACGCCCCCGCATATTTCGTCGACCTCATGAATAAGGTATTTATGAAATTCATGAACAAATTTGTGGTGGTATTTATTGATGATATTTTGTTATATTCCAAAACACCGGAAGAACATGCTGAGCACCTCTGCATTGTACTGGGAGAATTAAGGAAACACCAACTTTACGCCAAATTCAGCAAGTGTGAATTTTGGTTGAGACAAGTGGGTTTCCTAGGACACGTATTAACACAAGAAGGAATTGCTGTGGATCCAGATAAAGTCAAGGCTGTACTTGGCTGGAAGTCGCCAGCCAGTGTGACGGATATACGCAGTTTCCTCGGTATGGCCGGATATTACAGAAGGTTTATTGAAGGATTTTCCACCATAGCCAAACCAATGACCCAGCTACTTAAGAAAGATAAGAAATTCGAGTGGACCGAAGCATGTGAGAAAAGCTTCCAAGAGCTCAAAAAGAAGTTAACGACAGCCCCAGTATTAATTGTGCCAGACATACACAAAAACTTTGAAGTATATTGTGACGCATCCCAGAAGGGCCTCGGATGCGTACTAATGCATGAAGGCAAAGTAGTCGCCTACGCATCTCGGCAACTGCGAAAACATGAAGAAAATTATCCTACTCACGATTTCGAGTTGGCAGTAGTCATTCATGCACTCAAGGAATGGAGGCACTTCTTACTTGGAAATCGCTGTGAAATATATACGGACCATAAGAGCCTCAGCTATATTTTCACACAGCCAGATCTAAATTTACGACAACGACGCTGGTTGGAACTGGTAAAAGATTACGACGTCGGTATCCACTATCACCCCGGGAAAGCGAATGTGGTAGCCGATGCTCTTAGCCGTTACCCCAGCCCAGACAGTGGCAGCATACAGAACCTGAGGCCCGAATTTTAGCGAGAATTCGCCAGGCTCAACCTAACGATGGTCACGGGGGGTGAAGTATCCAAGCTAGAAATACAGCCTACACTGATAGAGCAGATAAAGAAGGCTCAACTTGGACACCCCAGCATCGAGGGAATAAAAAGAAAAGTAAGTCAGGGCAAAGCTTCAGAATTCACCGTAGACCGTGAAGGAATATTATGGTTCGGAGACAGACTTTGCGTACCCAACAGCAGCGACCTCAAACAGCAAATTCTAGCGGAAAGTCATACCGCTCCATACTCAGTCCACCCTGGAGGTACAAAAATGTACAAGGATATTCAGGAAAGATTTTGGTGGCACGGCATGAAGAGGGATATAGCCACATTTATTGCATGCTGCGATTCATGTCAACGCATTAAAGCCGAGCACCAAAAACCCGCAAGGCTATTACAGCCAAATAAGATACCAGAGTGGAAATGGGATGATATCGGAATGGACTTTATTGTTGGACTACCACGATCACAACACGGTAACGATGCCATATGGGTCATCACAGACAGACTGACCAAGGTGGCACATTTCATACCCGTCAAGACAACACACACCACTCAAAAGCTCGCCAAGCTTTACCTCGCCCGGATAGTATGCCTACATGGTGTTCCCAAGACTATAATATCCGACAGGGGTACTCAGTTCGAATCGAAATTTTGGGACCAGTTGCAGCAAGCCCTCGGAACACAACTAACATTCAGTACGGCTTACCACCCCCAGACTGGAGGACAAACGGAACGAGTAAATCAAATACTCGAAGACATGCTAAGGGCATGTGTCCTCACCTATGGGGCCAGTTGGGAGGAAAGCTTACCATATGCCGAGTTTGCATACAACAATAGTTACCAAGCTAGCCTACAGATGGTACCTTTCGAAGCCCTGTACGGACGAAGATGCCGTACTCCTTTGAACTGGTCAGAAACAGGGGACAGTCGCATATTCGGCCCGGATATGTTAAAGGAAAACGAGGAAAGGGTAAAAATGATACGGGATCGACTCAGGACCGCCCAAAGCCGACAAAAGAGCTATTACGATCAAAAGCATCGGGAAATAAGTTTTGAGCCCGGTGACGACGTATACCTGCGAGTATCACCAATGAGAGGACTACAACGATTCAAATTCAAGGGGAAACTAGCACCACGATTCATCGGACCCTTTCGTATAATTGCACGAAGAGGCACAGCAGCTTACCAACTGGACCACCCCAAGGAATTGTCCGACGTTCACGACGTGTTCCACGTCTCGCAACTACGGAAGTGTGTAAGCAACCCAGAGAAACATGTGTCACATGAAAGTCTTGACGTGCAACTAGATCTTACATACCGAGAACACCCAGTGAAGATTTTGGAGGAGTCTGAAAGGAGGACCCGTCAGAAAACTATTAAATTTCTCAAGGTTCAGGGGAGTAACCACACAGAGGATGAGGCAACATGGGAAAGGGAAGATTTCCTTCGGACAGAAAATCCGCACCTATTTGAGGATCAGCTGAAATCTCGGGGACGAGATTTTTCCTAAGGGGGTAGGTGTTGTAACACCCCAAATTTTTGATTTGGTTTTTCTTGCAAACTTTTGGCCTTTTTGAAAGGGGATTGTTTGATCTTTTCTTCTGCCCTTCTAAAACCCCTTTTTGCCAGAGTTTGTGTGTCTTCTCAAGTTTGGTTTTTAGCCTTGAAGTTATCCTCTTGTGTTTGGCTCAAGCACAAGTTGAGATTCAAATGGAGTTGTTGAGTTCACCTCTTCTTGTTTTTAAATTCTCAAGTTTAAGCTTGACTCCTCTCCCCTCCAACCTTCATCTTGCCATGATCCCAACATGAGCAATCCTCTCCAAGACTCTTCACATCATGGGACAAGCATTTCTTCAATTCCAGCAAGTTTGAACCTCATTGGGATTTTCTCCTATTTATTTCACTTCAAAACAAATTCTGTCTTTTATAGTGGATCTTGGTGATTTACAAAGGAACCACCTTTTTCATCTACCTATTTGACTCCAAACCAACTCTCCTAGATAGTCCTTAATACCCACAACCTAGATCCATCTTGTCTCACTGGTCCACAGTTCAAATTTTTCAAATTTCACCTGCTGCAAGTTTGGACTAGATTTGCAAAATTTGGTGAAATTCATATTTATCTTCTTCCAAAAATTCTGTGAAAAATCAGGCAGCCTCTAGATACATCAAGAGGCCACTCCACCAAAAATCAGCTCCAGAGTCATTGCACAAATACCAGAATCATTTCATCAAACACCTAGCCTACCCTGAACTGTCATCTGTTAACTGAAACTGTCGACAGTTAACACTTCGTCAGTTTCGTCAGTTTCGACAGTCGTCGTGCGCGGCGACAAAACGCATCTGTATCTCCCTTGGCTCGACGCTGCACTGCAGCTCCTTCTTATCCTCGCGCCGCACGGTCACTTGGCAGCTCCTGGGCGTCGGTGGCGCCCTGGCTCGACCGCGCCGGCGGCTTCCACGGCCACAGCGCCACCCGTGGCGGCTGACAGACACAACGCCACAGCTCCACGCCGTTTTGCGCCGCCCAGACCACCCCAGTGCACCGCGTGTCTTTCTCCACAGCCAGCGCACGCCTGGCACGCCGTAGCCACGGCCTGGCACGCGCAGAGCGCCGTTTTTGCCGTTGACGTGCCGCACGGCCGCTCCGTCGGTGACAGGTCGTAACACCCCTTCTACTGCCCCGTTAAGCGCGGGAATGGAACCGCACCAACTCATGGAAGGTGCTCAAGCTCTTAACCCTGCCGTCCGACCACTGCAGCGCCGCAATTAGCTCGCCGGACTTATCCGTTCGCGGCATCCACCTCGAGCCGCCTATAAAAGGCACCCCCGATAAAAGGCACCCCCGAGCTCGTGCTCGAGCACACACGCCTCCCCTACTCTCCTATACCACGCCAAACCTCTGGAAGAGCCCCGAGAGGCTTTTCTTCCCCGGCTCCGGCCAACTGCCTCCGCCTCGGGCTCCAGCTCCGTTCACTCCGGTGAGGGCTCCTCCGTCGCCGTGAGCTTGAACGTAGTACCCTGGCATCCCCCTAGTCCTAACCCCCAACCCAATTTCTCCCCAGGAACCTTTCCCCGCCGAGCTCCACGAACACTCGAGCCGCCATCCGCCGGAGATAAGCTCACCGTCGACGTGGGACTCGCCGGCCTCCAACTCCACCACCGTTCGACGCGGAAGACCATCGTGAAGTTAGAGGTACCCCTCCCCTCCCCTATCTCGCCGTGGATCGACACCGGCGATCACCGCAGCACCGTCGCCGGTGCGGCTCTGCTCCGTTTTTCAAACCTGACACGAGGGGCCCTCTGTCAGTCTCTCATCTCTCTCCCTTCGAAACGTTTTCTGTTAGCGCAATCTACAAAATACGTCTTCCCTCTGCGGCTAGCGTATCACATACCGGTTCGCTTTGTCCTTTTCTGTTCCAGCTCCTGGATCTTTTCTGTTTCATTACAGATAGGTCCCTAGACAGAAACCTTAATATCTTTTAATCTAAAAGTGATTTTGAGTTGATTCTTTTTCTGCCCATCTTGGTTTTCTGTCTAGTTTTTTCTCATATTTATGTGGAAATATTTTGAGCAACTTTATTTGCACGCATGGTATTTATGTTAGTATGTATTTGTTTGAATACATAGATACCGGAGGCCGTGACGGAGACGCGAATCTCGCCGAGTTAGACTCCGACTTTTCAGAACCAGGCAAGCATGTTTGAACTCTTGATATGATGAGTGTGTTGCATGTTTGCTCGAGTAGTTCGTTCATAAGCATGATTATATGAGCATATGTGTATGGCATATTTCATGCAAGTGATGCTTCGGGTGAGTCCCGAAGGAGAATGTTGCACCACCTCGATCATATTGTGATATGATGGGGTGGAATACTGGTATTGTTGGAGCATGCCAGTAGTTGGTCAACTCAGTATCAACGGGGATCACATCTCGTTTCCGTTCGTCTCCTTTTCAGTACTATCATAGGCCGTCCGTTGGGATTACGGTCTAGTCGGTTGTAAACCACTTTCCGAGTACACACCAAGTAGAGGGGCCGGGATGAGGGCTCCATGGCCCTGGATTAAAGCCCGTCATCCGGTCAGGGGGCATGGGTGTTTCCGGTTGGGACCGAGAGGGGGGCACCCCTTAGAGCGCGCATATATAAATTTGATCCCATGCTATTCGAGGTTGTAGCCTCCCCGTCTTAAAGTTTTCCGTGAATTCCGGACGACGGGATGTTAAATGGGTGTGTACTGGTTAGTTGAGTTTATGCTAAAACACCGTGGACGCGGCTAGCCCATGTGGCTAGTAGAACCCGTTGGCTATGAGTTAATGGTACAAGCTCTGCAGAGTTAAATTCCTTCAGTAGCCATGTTTTATGGCCTAGAGTCAATCTTCATATCAACCCGGTGACCGTCTCTAGTTTATTCTCGAGAGTAACCAGAGTAATATTTCTATTAAGTTCATTTGGTAGATGAACTCACCAACCATCTCAGTATTTATTTTCAGAAGTATTCCATCAATAATCCCTTTATGTATAAGCCCTTTATGTGATGTTGCTCAGACGTCCGACTGTGGCATTCTTTTTATTTATAAGCCCTTTATGTGATGTCGCTCAGACGTCCGACTGTGGCATTCTTTTTATTTATAAGCCCTTTATGTGATGTCGCTCAGACGTCCGACTGTGGCATTCTTTTTATTTATAAGCCCTTTATGTGATGTCGCTCAAACGTCCGACTGTGGCATTTTTTTATTTATAAGCCCTTTATGTGATGTCGCTCAGACGTCCGACTGTGGCATTCTTTTTATTTATAAGCCCTTTATGTGATGTCGCTCAGACGTCCGACTGTGGCATCCTTGTTATTTATTTTTGTTATAAGCCCTTTATGTGGTGTCGCTCAGACGCCCGACTATGGCCTGTTATCATTTATTATTCTCCTACGAGGCGTCACCCAGACCCTCATTGGCCCCGTTATTTTACCTTTTGGATTTCGGGAGGATTACCGCCCGACTGCCAGTCTTACATTCAGTGCATTCATATTTTGTTCCGGTCACATTTTTGCTGGAATACTCATATGCATTCATGCTGGCATTTGTTATATCTTAAGTCCGAACTGTCTTGCGAGTACATTCAAAGTACTCACCTGGCTTGTTGATTTGGCCAGATGTGGACGAAGGCGATCTCATGGATGAAGAGTTCGATAGCGAGTCCGACGCTTAGAGGAGTCCCAGTCAGTCCCTTGCGATCCTGGAATTGATCACTGTTTTATGCCACTTCCGCCTACCACCAAATAAATTCATCGGGTCTCACTCCGACACTTGATGAACTGTAAAATATTGGAGTCACACCACCCACTTCACTGTGACATATTCCACCACCTTTTATTACGAGTCAGTAGTATGCCACCCTACCTCGTGCCATATCCGCCTCTATGTAATATATTGGCGCGCTTGTAATAAAATCTGTTGAGCCATCCTTGGCTCAACCTTGTATAATATTCAGTGTACTAGAAATTCTGTATCAAGGATTTGTCTGCCAGCAGGAATTTTATTCCTCGCCAGTTTAATAAAGAGATCGGTCTTCCGGTAATTATTTTACCGAAGGACCGGTCGCGACAGCTTGCCACTCGAATGTCAACTTGCAACTCTGACAAGAAAAGGTTGGGACCCAGTTTCGAGTCGAGGATGAACTTACAACTTTGATAAAAAAAGGTTGGGCCCTAGTTGCGAGTGAACGTTGAACTTGCAACTGGGACAAAAAGAAAGTCGGTCCTAGTTATGAGTCGAGAATGAACTTGTAAATGGGACAAAAAAAGTTGCGTCACAGTCATGAGTCGAGGATGGACTTGCAACTGCGACAAAACAGATCAGGCCCAGTTGCACCCGCAGAACAAAGATGATAACAATAGACAACGAATAGAGTATCATGTCTCTTCCGCTTCTATAAATAAAGGTCACTAAGAAATGGCAAAAATAATCCCAAAAAATGACCAGGGAAAAAACAAAGCAAAGGCAAAAAATAGGCCTACAAAAACCGGTTGACAAACTGGACACAACGACATAGAACACGCTCAAGAAAAACAGTGTGGAGTCAAAATTGATCAAATGCTAGAAAGGTTATCCAAACATATGCATTTATGCTTTCTAGACGGTTATTCCGGTTTCTCTCAAATACCTGTGTCAAAGGGGGATCAAGAAAAGACCACCTTTACTTGTCCTTTCGATACCTTTGCTTAGTGACGTATGCCTTTTGGTTTATGTAATGCACCTGGTACCTTTCAAAGATGCATGATGGCTATATTCTCTGATTTTTGTGAAAATATTGTTGAGGTTTTCATGGATGATTTCTCCGTTTACGGAACTTCTTTTGATGACTGCTTAAGTAACCTTGATCGAGTTTTGCAGAGATATGAGGACACTAACCTTGTCTTGAATTGGGAGAAGTGCCACTTTATGATTAATGAAGGCATTGTCTTGGGACATAAAATTTCTGAAAGAGGTATTGAAGTTGACAAAGCTAAAGTGGATGCTATTGAAAAGATGCCATGCCCTAACGATATCAAAGGTATACGAAGTCCTTGGTCATGCCGGGTTTTATAGGAGGTTCATTAAGGACTTCTCCAAAATCTCCAGGCCTCTGACTAATCTTTTACAGAAAGATATTCCTTTTGTCTTTGATGATGATTGTCTAGAAGCATTTGAAATACTTAAGAAAGCATTGATCTCTGCACCTATTGTCCAGCCTCCTGACTGGAATTTACCCTTTGAGATTATGTGCGATGCTAGTGATTATGCTGTTGGATCCGTTCTAGGGCAAAGAGTTGATAAGAAATAGAATGTTATCCAGTATGCTAGTAAAACTCTAGATAGTGCCCAAAGAAATTATGCCACCACTGAGAAAGAATTTTTAGCAGTTGTGTTTGCTTGTGATAAATTTAGACCCTATAACATTGATTCTAAAGTAGCAATTCACACTGATCATGCTGCTATTAAATACCTTATGGGAAAAAAGATGCCAAACCTAGACTTATTAGATGGGTCCTCTTGCTGCAAGAATTTGACTTGCATATTATTGATAGAAAGGGAGCTGAGAACCCCGTAGCAGATAACTTGTCTAGGTTAGAGAATATACTTGATGACCCACAACCTATTGATGATAGCTTCCCTGATGAACAACTAGCTGTCATAAGTACTTCTCGTACTGCTCCATGGTATGCTGATTATGCTAATTACATTGTTGCTCAGTTTATACCTCCTAGCTTCACATACCAGCAAAAGAAAAAGTTCTTCTATGATTTGAGACATTACTTCTGGGATGACCCACATCTTTATAAAGAAGGAGTAGATGGTATTATTAGACGTTGTGTGCCTGAGCATGAACATGAACAGATCCTAGGAAGCCTATGGAGGATACCATGTGGGAAACAGAACTGCACACAAGGTATTGCAATCCGGTTTTTATTGGCCTACTCTCTTCAAGGATGCCCGTAAGTTTGTCTTATCTTGTGATGAATGTCAAAGAATTGGTAATATTAGTAGACGTCAAGAAATGCCTATGAATTATTCACTTGTTATTGAACCATTTGATGTTTGGGGCTTTGATTATATGGGACCTTTTCCTGCCTCTAATGGGTACACACATATTCTAGTTGCTGTTGATTATGTTACTAAGTGGGTAGAAGCTATTCCAACTAGCAGTGCTGATCATAACACCACTATTAAGATGCTTAAAGAAGTTATATTTCCAAGGTTTGGAGTCCCTAGATATCTAATGACAGATGGTGGTTCACACTTTATTCATGGTGCTTTCCGTAAGATGCTTGCTCAGTATGATGTCAACCATAGAATTGCATCACCTTATCACCCACAGACTAGTGGTCAAGTAGAACTTAGTAATAGGGAGTTGAAATTAATCTTGCAAAAGACGGTTAATAGGTCTAGAAAGAATTGGTCCAAGAAACTAGATGATGCATTATGGGCCTATAGAACTACATACAAAAATCCTATGGGTATGTCTCCATATAAGATGGTATATGGAAAAGCATGCCACTTACCTCTTGAGCTAGAACATAAGGCATATATGGCTATCAAAGAGCTCAATTATGATTTCAAACTTGCCGGTGAAAGGAGGCTATTTGATATTAGCTGTCTCGATGAATGGAGAACCCAGGCCTACGAGAATGCCAAGTTATTCAAAGAAAATGTTAAAATATGGCATGACAAAAGGATACAAAAGCGTGAGTTTAACGTAGGTGATTATGTTTTGCTATATAACTCTCGTTTAAGATTTTTTGCAGGAAAACTTCTCTCCAAGTGGGAAGGACCTTACATTATCGAGGAGGTCTATCGTTCCAGTGCCATAAAAATCAACAACTTATAGGGCACAAATCCGAAGGTGGTGAATGGACAAAGGATCAAACATTATATCTCAGGTAATCCCATAAATGTTGAAACTAATATTATTGAAACCATAACCCCGGAGGAATACATAAGGGACACTTTCCAGAACGATTCAGCATCCGAAAAGGAAGAGGTACGTGATACGGTAAGTAAACCGACTCCAAAACAGTTCTAAAGGTAATTTTTCACCGTTTTGGAATATTTAGAAAAATAGAAAAATAAACCGTAGTCCGGAGGAGACACGGGGTCTCCTCGAGGGTAGGGGGCGCGCCCCCCTTCCCAGGGCGCGCCCCCCTACCTCGAGGGCACCCCGTGTGTCCCCTGGACTCTGTTTTCGTGTGGGTTACTCCTTTTGTTCGGGAAAAATTCATTATATATATACTCTCGAAGGTTTTGACCTCTGTATCACGTAGAAATCCCCTGTTTTCGTTTCAAGCCGTTTCTGTCATAGATAAAGGCAACATGTCGTCCCAGGATTCGGAGGGAGAAAGCTATGAGGCTGATTCCCTTGCTGACCCTAAGGTCTATGGTGATTTGGAGCATTATGGTTGGACCACAGAAGAAGAAGAGGACCATGATTCAAAGAGGAAGGATTGGACTAGCTCAGATGAAGACAAAGTCCCACTACCTCAACCGAGGGACATGCATGTGGAGTTCAAAAAGTAGAGCCTCCCCGACAGAGTAAAGAAACCTAAGATCAAATTTATCCCTTTGAATCTCTTGCAGGAAAACAAGCAGGCATTATGCAAGAAGATATTAAACCTTGGCAAGAGATCAATGATCTGAAGGAGCTACCCTGAAGCGTAAGTTGAGGAAGAAGTCATCATCACCAACCCCGAAGAAGGAGACATAATCATATGGGTATGGGTACTCCCCTTGGCAACTGCCAAGCTTGGGGGAGTGACCCCGGTATCGTATCACCATCACTCCTATCTTTACGGTTTTACTTAGTTCAATCCTTTTGGTAGTATCTTGATCTATTAGAATAAAGTTAGCATGATCTAGTCGTGAGCTTTTTGCCTTGTGAGCTTTATCCTTTCTAATCGAGTCCGTGAGCTATATAATAAAGATTAGTGTTGAGTCAAGTGCTTGATTTCCTCACTTGGGTCATGATAAAAAGAAAGAAAACATAAAGAGTATCAAAGAGATCATATCGATCTTATGGGGAGTAATGACATCACATACAAGAGTATGATAAATAAAAGTTGTTGGGAGGTGCCAAACATAGTTTTGGTTATCGTTACAATTAATAGTAAGTAATAAAAGAAGAGACGCTTCACATACAAATATACTATCTTGGACATCTTTTATGATTGTGAGCACTCATTAAAGTATGACATGCTAAAGAGTTGATGTTGGACAAGGAAGACAACATAATGGCTTATGTCTTCTTATATCCGAAATAAAGTATATTGTCACGGATCTTCCAACATGTTGAGCTTGCCTTTCTCCCTCATGCTAGCCAAAACTCCTCGCACTAAGTAGAGATACTACTTGTGCTTCCATATATCCTTAAACCCAGTTTCGCCATGAGAGTCCACCATACCTACCTATGGATTGAGAAAGATCCTTCCAAGTAAGTTGTCATGTTGTAAACCCGCTAAAATATGTATATTTATTAGTGTGGGAGAAATTAGCTTTATATGAGCTTGTGATATGGAAGTAATAAAAGTGATGGACTGCATAATAAAGGTCCTTATCACAAGTGGCAATATAAAGCGAAGTTCTTCTATGCTAAGACTTTGTGCATCCAACCATAAGAACACATGACAACCTCTGCTTCCCTCTGCGAAGGGCCTATCTTTTATTCTTGTCTTATAAGTGTCAAGGTGAAATTCACCTTTCCCTTTTACATTTTATTCTTTGGCAAGCACATTGTGTTGGAAAGATCCTGACATATATACCCACTTGGATGTAAGTTTTCATGATCTATTACTGTTGACGCTACCCTTGAGGTAAAAGGTTGTGAGGCAACACTATAGGCCCCTATCTTTCTCTGTGTCCGATTAAAACTCCATAAACAGAAGTATTGCGTGAGTGTGAGCAATTGTGAAAGACTATATGATAGTTGAGTATGCAGGCTTGCTGAAAAGCTCTTATATTGACTCTTTTCGATGTTACGATAAATTGCAATTGCTTCAGTGACCGAGACCAAAGTTTGTTAGTTTCCAATGAAGTTTATGATGCATACTTGATATTGTGGATGAATTGTTACTTTAGCATAATGATCATATAACTATATTTATATAAGTTGCTGTTATGAGAATGATCATGATGCCCTCATGTTCGTATTCTGTTTTTATCGACACCTCTATCTCTAAACATGTGGACATATTTTTCGATATCGGCTTTCGCTTGAGTACAAGCGAGGTCTAAGTTTGGGGGAGTTGATACGTCCATTTTGCATCATGCTTATAAGTTGATATTTATTGCATTATGGGCTGTTCATACATGTTTTGTCACAATACTTATGCCTTTTCTCTCTTATTTTGCAAGGTTTACATGTAGAAGGGGGAATGCCGGCAGCTGGAATTCTGGGCTGGAAAGGGAGCAAACTCTGGAAACCTATTCTACACAACTCCAAAAGCCATGAAACTCCACAGAACATTGTTTTGGAAAATATAAAAAATATCTGGCGAAAGAAACCCACGAGAGGGGCCACTGGCTGGCCTCGAGGGTAGGGGGGCGCCCCCCTTCCCAGGGCGCGCCCCCCCGCCTCGAGGGCCAGCCGGTGGGCCCCCGGTGCCCATCTTCTCCTATATGAAGCGTTTTGACCTGGAAAAAATCAGGAGGAGGCTTACAGGACCAGACACCACCGTCTCGAGGCGGAACCGAGGCGGAAACCAATCTAGGGCTCCGGCAGAGCTGTTCTGCCAGGGATACTTCCCTCCGAGAGGGGGAAATCTCACCGTCGTCATCACCAACAACTCTCCCATCTTGGGGAGGGCTATCTTCATCAAAATCTTCACCAGCACCATCTCCTCTCAAACCCTAGTTCATCTCTTGTATCCGATCTTTGTACCCAAACCTCAGATTGGTACCTGTGGGTTGCTAGTAGTGTTGATTACTCCTTGTAGTTGATGCTAGTTGGTTTATTTGGTGGAAGATCCTATGTTCAAATCCATTATGCATATTAATATACCTCTGATCATGAACAATATAATGTCTTGTGAGTAGTTAGTTTTGTTCCTGAGGACATGGGAGTAGTTACTTATTGAAAGGACTACAATAGATCCCCTACACTTGTGGGTCATCAGTGAGGTATTCCTTGAGATCACGGAAGGCGGTATCGTCCTCCGGAGTACACTCAAAGGGCCCCTTCTTCTTCATGAGCTTGAAGAACGGGAGGGCGCGTTCACCAAGCTTAGAGATGAAGCGTCCCAGGGACGTTACGCATCCCGCAAGTTTCCGCATCTCCTTCAGGTTTGTGGGCGGCTTCATTCTTTCGATGGCCTTGATCTTCTTCGGGTTAGCTTCAATGCCCCGGTGCGAAACCAGGAATCCTAGAAGTTTGCCGGAAGGTACACCAAACACGCACTTCTCCGGGTTGAGGCACAACTTCACCTTGCGCAGGTTGGCGAACGTTTCTTCTAGGTCCTGGACGAGAGTCCTGGCCTCTCTGGTCTTGACCACGATGTCATCGACATAGGGCTCTGCGTTCCTGCCGTGCTAAGGGCTGAGGGTGATGTGCATCAGGCGCTGGAAGGTGGCGCCCACGTTCCTCAGCCCGAAAGGCATGCAAGTGTAGCTGTAGACCCCGCATGGGGTCAGGAACGCCGTCTTCTCCACATCCTCCACTGCCATCTTAATTTGGTGGTAGCACGAGAAGGCGTCGAGGAAGCAGAGCAGGTCGCACTCAGCTGTTGACTCCACGATTTGGTCGATGCGCGGGAGAGGGAATGGGTCCTGAGGGCAGAACTTGTTGAGGCTCGTGAAGTCGACGCACATGCGCTCCTTGCCTCCTTTCTTCGGGACTATGACGGGGTTGGCTAGCCACTCCGGGTGCCGTACTTCCCATACGACGCCTGCTTCTTCTAGCTTCTGAACCTCCTGAACGATCAAGGCCTGCTTCTCCGGGGCTTGTCTGCGTGCTTTCTGCTTGATAGGGCGCGCGTTGGGGCACACCGTGTGGTGATGCTCGATGACGTGCCTAGGAACCCCGACTGAGTCAGTGGCTTTCCAGGCGAACACATCTTTGTTGGCCCTGAGGAAGCTGACAAGTGCTACCTCTTGCTCAGGGTCCATGCCCGTGCCGATGGTGAAGGTGTCTCCTGAGCCCTCCTCATCAGCGGGCACCTGCTTCGTCTTGGCGGGGTCCTGAGAGAAGAGTTGCTTCTTCTTAGCAGGCACAGCTTCCGGTGCCTCCGGAGCCCCCTTTGCTCCTAGGTGAGCTGTGGTAGCAGCCCTGTAAGCGTGCCCGAGGACCTGAAGGGCGGCCTTGGGGTCCCCTTTGATGGTGATGACATCGTTGCTCTCGAGCATCTTGATGGTGTTGTAGCCCGGGTGAGTCGCCGCCATGAATTTCGCCAAGGCTGGGAAGCCGAGGACGGCGTTGTAGGGCAGGTGGATGGGTGCAATGTCGAAGTCGATGAGCTCAGTCCGGTAGTTGGCGGGTGTGCCGAAGGTGACCGGGAGGCGGATCTGGCCGAGCCCGCGACCCCTGAGAAGTGCTTGGTGGGGAGGAGCTGCCTGTAGGACACGGGCATATGGCCGAAGGCCTCGGGGGAGAGGATGTTGAGCCCGGCGCCGCCGTCGATGAGGGTTCTTGTGAAGGCCACCCCGTAGATGGTGGGCGTGCATACCGTGGGGAGAACGCTCGTGCCGGCCGCTTCTGTGGCGAGGTCGCTAGGTCCGAAGGTGATGACGTGCCCCGGCGCGCCCTGCGCCTGTGAAGCCTCCTGTGGCTGTGCGGCGGCCCCGACCTGCCAGAAGTGCAACTTTTTTTGAGAGAACCGAAAGTGCGACTTGGCGTGTCGAGCCGATGTCGGTGCTTGGGATCCTCCGAGGATACAGGCGACCCCGCGGTAGCATAGCTCCCTGCCAGCAATGCTCCGTAGCCCGCCGCCGTGGGCCGTTCGAGCGCCGAACTCTCCCATGGCTGGCTGGTGCCGGGGCAGCCGTTGTGCCACCAAGAGCGTCAGCGGCGTGGCCACAGGGAGCGGGAGTGGCGGATCAGGCCGCTCTCCGGTGGCCCGGCCGGCGAGAACGTCGTTGGGGAAGGAGGCAGAGCGCCCATGGGCGGCGCGGTCCGCTGATACTGCTTGGGCGACGGGGAGAGTGCCAGCCTCCGCGCGGACGCGGCGGGCCGCAGTCATCGTGGCGGCGCAGAGCAGATGAGGGGAGGCGAGGCCGTCGGAGAGGCGAGATTTCGACACGCCCCCTACCTGGCGCGCCAAATGTCGGATTACGGGCTCCGCAAACCCAAGAAGTTCGAACACAGGGGCATGAACGAAGATCTCTCCCACTCACGTCTACCTAGCGCCTCACCCTCGTCCAGTGAAGAGATTCAAGCGAACAACAAGTGAACACACAAGAATATACCCAGGTTTAGGCCACCTTGTGGTGTAAAACCCTATTTCCTGCTTTGGTGGATTGGCCTCAGGAGGGCTAGAATATGGACTCATACAGTGGTTCATTAGCTCAAGAGGAGAGCCTAGGAGGGTCAGGAGGAAGGAGTTCTTGCTCCGTTGCGTGAAGGAAGAGTTTATGGATCTGCTCTCTCCCTCCTTCATAGTGGGGATCCTAGCTACTTATATAGGCGACCAGGGTCCTCTTTGCCCGAAATGTTTAGGCGGGAAGGGATCCCACAATGGCCATTTTTAGCGAGAACATGATACGTCCAAAACGTATCTATAATTTCTGCTTGCTCCATGCCTCTTTTGGGTGATATTACTATGATATTTGTACACTTCCATACACTTTTGATCATATTTGGACTAACCTATTAACTCAGTGCACCCCAGTGCCAATTTCTGTTTTCGGCTGTTTTTGTATTTCAGGTTTTCCCATTACGAGAACTGCCAGAAAAATCCCGAAAAAATTATATAAAAAATCAGCGTTCCAGAAACCAGGCACCCGAAGCACAGCCGGAGGGGGGCCACCAGGGCCCGAGGTGCCCTGGTGGCGCGCCCCCCCTGGGCCGCGCCGGGGGGCGCCTGGGCCCCCTGAGGCTCCGCTGATGCCCCCCTTTGGCATACATTTATATCGTCTCCCGAAACCCTCGAGACGGGAACTCTTTTTCGAGATCTCATCTCTGTTCCGCCGCCGCCGCCGCTTCCAAGATCGGGAGCACTAGGAGAATTCTTCCCGGCACCCTGCCGGAGGGGAGGATCACCACCAGGAGCTTCTCCACCACCATCGACGCCTCCCGGATGAGTTGTGAGTAGTCTCCCTTGGACCACGGGTCCCTGACCAGTAGCCATGTGGTGTTCTCCTCCCGTTCTTGTGCTTCACTAATTAGTCCTCGTGAGCTGCCCTACATGATCGAGGCACATATGTAATCCTTATGCTCTTGCTATGATGAGTTTGCTGGGATCCGATGGATTATGAGATTATGTTCAGATTGTGTTTGAGTAATATATTTGATTCACCTCTTTTATATTTATATTCGTAAGTAATTCTTGCATGTTCTCCGTTGTTATTTATTGCTTTGGCCAAGTAGTAGGTAGTGACTCCAAGAGGGAACGTTATGCTTGATTGTGGGTTCATGCCCCTCGATGACTAGCTTGAGTGACAGAAACATGAGTCTAGGGGATGTGCTGTTGCCACAAGGGGGAAAACAACGGTGCTTGTGCCCGCGGGTGCAAGGATTGTTTACTTTACGCAAAGTTCTTTTAATGCAGTTGTCTGTTGCTTTGAGTTTACACTCTGGGTGTGACTCGCAACTTAATACCAGCGAGATGTTCTGGATAGATATCTCAAGGTGGATGATTAGTAGTAGATGCAGATGGATTTTGGTCTACTTACCTCGGCGTACCGCCCATGCTTTAAACCTCTACCTTTCTTGCAACTTAGTCAGCATTGGTTTGCGCACATGGTCCTATCAATTGCCCAGCTGTAATTTGTTTACCTCACATAGCTATTTTATCGTCTTTTGGGAGAGAGACATCACTAGTGAACATCATGGGACTCCGGTCCATATTACCATCATTGATCACATCCGCTATTTACTTTCCGCTTTTACTTAATATTGCAATTATACCTATCACTATTATCACTTGCGTTTGATCCTTTGTAAACTACAAGGCCGGAGGGATTGACAACCTCTCTGTACTCGTTGGGAGCAAAGTTATTTGTATCTATGTGCAGGTCCACGTTGATTGCTAATATATCTGGCGCCGTTAGCAGTTGACACCTTCTTGTTGAAACTGGGAGTCTCAGGGAAATCGATCCTTGGTATTGCCAAGGGAAAACTTCCGCTACACTACATCTCAAACCTTCCACTTGGGGTAACCAACGAGGGGCGAGAAGCCAGCAAGCAAAGTTTTCTGGCGCCGTTGCCGGGGACTCCACTCTTCAGGATAGGGGAGTTGCACGCTATCTTTTACCTTTGCTTTTTAGTCTTGTTAGTTTACCTTTCAGTTTTTGCTTTAGTACCTTTTATCAAAAATCACAAAAATTGTTATCTTGCTTGCTTGCTACTATGGGTTCCACCGAGAACACCAAGTTGTGTGACTTCACTAGTCACAACAACGATGACTTTATCTGCACACCTATCACTACACCTGCCACTTCAGCACCTTCATATGAAATTAAACCTGCTTTACTGAACCTAGTTATGAAAGATCAATTCTCCGGTGCTGGAGATGATGCTGCTTTACACTTGAACAATTTTGTTGAACTTTGTGATATGCAAAAGTACCAAGAAATAGATGGTAATATTGTTAAGCTTAAGCTTTTTCCTTTCTCTTTGAGAGGAGGAGCTAAAATTTGGTTTCAGTCTTTGCCTAGAAATAGCATAGATTCATGGGACAAGTGCAAAGATGCTTTTATTGGAAAATACTATCCACCTGCTAAAATTATCCAACCGAGAAGTAACATAATGAATTTTAAACAATTGGATAATGAACACGTTGCCCAAGCTTGGGAACGTGTGAAATCTCTTATCAAGAACTGCCCTACTCATGGTTTGACTACTTGGATGGTTATCCAAACTTTTTATGCAGGCTTGAACTTTACCTCGCGAAACTTGCTAGATTCGGCCGCGGGAGGAACTTTTATGTCAACTACACTTGGTGCTGCCACAAAACTTCTCGATGAGATGATGACCAACTATTCCCAATGGCACACCGAACGCGCTCCAACAGGTAGGAAGGTAAACTCTGTTGAGGAGATTTCCTCCCTAAATGAAAAAGTTGACTTGATTATGTCTCTACTTTCGAAGCAATCTTCTATTGATCCTCATGATGTTCCTTTAAATTCTTTGATTGCTCAAGAACAAGTAGATGTGAACTTTATCTCTAGAAACAATTTCAATAACAATGCTTATAGGAGTAATTTTGGTAGCAATCCTAGACCGTTCCCCTCTAATTCTTATGGGAACAACAATGCTTATCCTATCACCAAGAACTCCACTACTGAACTAGAGATTATGCTTAAAGATTTCATCACTACCCAAAAAGCTTTTAATAATAGTGTATGAGAAAAACTAAACAAACTAGATGATCTCTCTTTGAAGGTAGAAAATTTAGCCAATGAGGTAGAATTGCTTAAAATTAAAACTTCTCCTCTTGAGGAGAGGAAGGTCACTCCTATGAATGCTATTCAAGTGCAAATTAATGAAAACATTAGGATGATGGCTAAACTTAAAGAGAGATGGGCTAGAGAAAGGGAGGAAGAAGATAGAATTAAGAGCCTTCCTACCAACCACACTGTTGCTACTATCCAAGTTGTTGAGGATATCCAAACTCTTAGCACCCAATGCACTCCTGGTCCCATTGGACCTATTAATGGTGATGCTATGACTATAGAAACTACCAAACAAGTGAACCTAAAGGACACCACTTCCACCTTACTTGATAGTAGTGACCTAGATTTTGATAATTGCACTCTTACCGAAGTTATTGATTTCCTTCACAAGATGTCTAGAGATCCCCGCACTAGACCGCTTAACCTTGCCTTCACAGAGCATATCACTAATGCTCTTATCAAAGCTAGGGAGGAGAAACTTAGAGTAGAAGCCTCCATACCTAGAAAGCTAGAAGATGGTTGGGATCCTATGATTAAAATTAAGTTGAATAACTTCTCTTGCTATGCTTTATGTGATGTTGGTGCTAGTACCTCTGTTATGCCCAAAAGACTATATGATATGCTTAAATTGAAACCTTTTGATTCTTGTTCTTTTGGTGTTCGTCTCGTTGATTCTTCCATAAAGAAACCTTTGGGGAGGATTGACGATGTTCTTATCATTGTCAATGACAACTATGTTCTCGTTGATTTTACTATTATGGATATTGAATGTGAACCTTCGTGTCCAATTATTTTGGGACGTCCTTTTCTACGCACCATTGGTGCTATCATTGACATGAAAGAGGGGAATATAAAATTCCAGTTTCCTCTCAAGAAAGGGATGGAACACTTCCCTCGAAAGAAGATTAAGTTACCTTTTGAGTCCGTTGTACGGGCTGGCTATTCTTTTACTCTTGATAAAACTTGATCTCTTTGCATTATGCCTAGCTTAAAGGCATAAAAGAAAGCGCTTTTGGGAGGCAGCCCAATGAATAAATTTTATTTTGCTTTTGTTGTGTCTTGATGTTGTTACTACAGTAGCATCATCATTGTATCTTTGCTTTTCAATTTTGTGCCAAGTGTAGCCTCTGATTGCAAGAAAGTTCAAAAGTTGTGACGTGCTCTCCAGGAAACAGATTCTGTCCTTGGATAGAAAAATTCGTATAAAATCACCAGATCATCTTTTTGGTCTGAAGTTTTTCGACAGAATGCTCTATATAATTGTCTTTCGTGAGTCTGTTTTGAGTTTTTTGATTAGAGTTGCAGAAGTACCCCGAAAAAATCATTTACTACCTGCTGTTCTGTTTTTCACAGATTCTGTCCTGTTTTGCCTTTCCTTCATTTTGCAAACCTTGAGCTTGCTTTTTCTTTGCAAAAACCTTTTGGCAATCTTGAGAAACAGTAGATCTTCAAGAATATCCTTATATCCAGCAAGGAACAATTATTTTATTAAGGGTACTAACCTCGCTAATCAGATTATGATGAGTTATGTATGAAGGGAGTTTTCAAGTGTGCGAGGGAAGATGATAAAAAGATTCAGGAGTGTCAAACGCTCAAGCTTGGGGATGCCCCCGTGCACCCCCAAGAAATATTCAAGGAGACCCAAGCATTTAAGATTGGGGATGCCCCCGTGCATCCCCTTCTCCATCAACATTATCAGTTCGTCTTTCGTTCCACTATATTTTTATCACTTCATGTGTTATGTGCTATGCTTGGAGCGTCTTGCTTTTAGCTTTATTTTTTTAGTTTTCCTTAGATTTTCATAACGAGTCGGAACTCAGCTTTCTTTATGTGGGAGAGAAACACGCTCCACTTCTACCTAGAACATAACATAGAATTTTCATGTCTATCCTTGCTGTGTGTGTTCTTTGTCTTTTAATAGCTACTATCATGCTTAGCTCTTAACTTTCATGCTTATCTTTCTAAAGAGCTTTTGTTTAGTTGGTTGCTTGAACTCTATTTAGTTATCATGATTATCTTATTAAGAGAGTTTGCTTCCGTTGCATTGGTTGATATGTCTATGATAAAGATGCTACGTGCATAATGGTGCTTAGTAGTTCATGTTTTCTTATGGTTAGTCTCAAATAGCTGGGGGGTTCCCAATGTGTTATTGGAGTACCAACATGATTTGTTTGCCTATGATGTGGTATGGTTTAGTGATATCATCCTTCAAAGAATTTATTTTGTTTGACTTGGCGTCTGGTCACGCATATTTAAGACTGTAAAGAAAGTCTGTCAAGCCTTGATGATCTTTTGTTTCTGAGTAGCGATATAACTTCCATGCCTGATTCAATGTTGCTTTGTCGCTCTGCATGATTATGACCGTCATTGCTCTCTTAGTTGGTCGCTCCCAGTCTTTTGCTAACCTTTGCCTGTACTAAGCGGACTAACTGCTTGTGCATCCACATTCCTTTAAACCAGTTATGCCATATGAGTCCACCATACCTTCCTACATGGTATTTACCTGCCATTCCTAACGGAGACTTGCATTTACCATCTCGAAATTATTCAAAGAAAAATGCATTCTTATTTTGTGCCTCTGTTGTAAGTCCATGAGGAAGTAGTAGTTAATTTATAATCTTTTTAAGTTGGACAAGCTTCACCCCGGGATTGCATGTATAATGTGCAAACCCATAATACGAGAAGGAACTGGCATTGAGTGCGCCCGACTCAAAAAGATAATATAACAAACAAACCCTCCTTCACGCTTTGTTCATGAGAAATCAGAAAACTTTGGCAGTGATAAACAAAGGAGATTAAGAGGATGTGATCGTCCTCATTTGGGAGCCGTTCCACGAAACTTGTCCATCTAAAGAAGTGATTGAGTTGTCTGCTAGCATTTGTTGACGAAACATGCATAATCTAAAAAATAATTATTACCTCTGTTTTAAAACCAAGAGCTCTGGTACATGTTTTGTCTTTGTTTCCGACTACGGGTTTTCAACCTTGCCAACAAAAGCCACGGTTCGAGAGTCTCCACCTTCTTTTAAAGCACCAACTACTGAGAGCATGATTGTCATTCTGAGTGTAATGTGCATTGTCCCAAAGTAGCATTGTCTTTTCCTTGATTGTGATATCGTTTATTTTGAAATCATTGTATCTAGTCATCACTTAAACCTTGGAGGTGCCCCTGCATTTATGTTTTGCTTCACTAAAGGGGGCAAGCTAGATATAACTTTATCATATTTGCACACCATGCTCATTGCAAATCTATTTGATGTTTCAGTATCATATTGTAAAACTTCCAGTTCTTTGTGATTTTCTCATGAGGCAACTTAATTACTATAGATTCATTGTCTCAGTAAGCTTTTGTCATGTGACTATGAAAAAGTCCTATATGGTTAATAGCATGTCACCACAGAAATTATTCTTGTTATCATTTACCTACTCGAGGACGAGCAGGAATTAAGCTTGGGGATGTTGATACGTCCAAAACGTATCTATAATTTCTGCTTGCTCCATGCCTCTTTTGGGTGATATTGCTATGATATTTATACACTTCCATACACTTTTGATCATATTTGGACTAACCTATTAACTCAGTGCACCCCAATGCCAGTTTCTGTTTTCGGCTATTTTTGTATTTCAGGTTTTCCCATTACGAGAACTGCCAGAAAAATCCCGGAAAAATTATATAAAAAATCAGCGTTCCAGAAGCTACCAGGCACCCGAAGTACAGCCGGAGGGGGGCCACCAGGGCTCCAGGCGCCCTGGTGGCGCGGCCCCCCTGGCTGCGCCGGGGGGGTGCCTGGGCCCCCCGAGCCTCGTCTGATGCCCCCCTTTGGCATATATTTATATCGTGTCCCGAAACCCTCGAGACGGGAACCCTTTTTCGCGATCTCATCTCTGTTCCGCCGCCGCCGCGCTTCCAAGATCGGGAGCACCAGGAGAACTCTTCCCGGCACCCTGCCGGAGGGGAGGATCAC
>LR738710.1:197710279-198017140 GCA_902687465.1 Secale cereale | reverse complement strand
GGGGGGGGGGCGCCTGGGCCCCCTGAGGCTCCGCTGATGCCCCCCTTTGGCATATATTTATACCGTCTCCCGAAACCCTCTAGACGGGAACTCTTTTTCACGATCTCATCTCTGTTCCGCCGCCGCCGCCGCTTCCAAGATCGGGAGCACCAGGAGAACTCTTCCCAGCACCCTGCCGGAGGGGAGGATCACCACCGGGAGCTTCTCCACCACCATGGACGCCTCCCGGATGAGTTGTCAGTAGTCTCCCTTGGACCATGGGTCCATGACCAGTAGCTATGTGATGTTCTCCTCCCGTTCTTGTGCTTCACTAAGTAGTCCTCGTGAGCTGCCCTACATGATCGAGGCACATATGTAATCCTTATGCTGTTGCTATGATGAGTTTGCTGGGATCCGATGGATTATGAGATTATGTTCAGATTGTGTTTGAGTAATATATTTGATTCACCTCTTTTATATTTATGTTCGTAAGTAATTCTTGCATGTTCTCCGTTGTTATTTATTGCTTTGGCCAAGTAGTAGGTAGTGACTCCAAGAGGGAACGTTATGCTTGATTGTGGGTTCATGCCCCTCGATGACTAGCTTGAGTGACAGAAACATGAGTCTAGGGGATGTGCTATTGCCACAAGGGGGAAAACAACGGTGCTTGTGCCCGCGGGTGCAAGGATTGTTTACTTTACGCAAAGTTCTTTTAACGCAGTGGTCTGTTGCTTTGAGTTTACACTATGGGTGGGACTCGCAACTTAATACCAGCGGGATGTTCTGGATAGATATCTCAAGGTGGATGATTAGTAGTAGATGCAGATGGATTTCGGTCTACTTACCTCGGCGTACCGCCCATGCTTTGAACCTCTACCTTTCTTGCAACTTAGTCAGCATTGGTTTGCGCACATGGTCCTGTCAATTGCCCAGCTGTAATTTGTTTACCTCACATAGCTGTTTTATCGTCTTTTGGGAGAGAGACATCACTAGTGAACATCATGGGACTCCGGTCCATATTACCATCATTGATCACATCCGCTATTTACTTTCCGCTTTTACTTACTATTGCAATTATACCTATCACTATTATCACTTGCGTTTGATCCTTTGTAAACTACAAGGCCGAAGGGATTGACAACCTCTCTGTACTCGTTAGGAGCAAAGTTATTTGTATCTGTGTGCAGGTCCACGTTGATTGCTAATATATCTGGCGCCGTTAGCAGTTGACACCTTCTTGTTGAAACTGGGAGTCTCAGGGAAATCGATCCTTGGTATTGCCAAGGGAAAACTTCCGCTACACTGCATCTCAAACCTTCCACTTGTGGTAACCAATGAGGGGCGAGAAGCCATCAGAACACAAGGACGTTCCTATCCTGACAAAAGGAGTCTTCGCCTGCAAAAGGATCAGGCGGTGACGCGGTGGTGGGCTCGGCGGTGACATCCTCCCAGTCGTCCTTGCGGTCTTCGGTCTTGTTGCACCAATGGAGAAACCTTTGTCCTGCTCCTCAGGAACCTACGCCTGCGCTGTTCCCCTTTGCACCAAAACGGCAACTGCGCCGCTGGCACGCACTGGCACCCGCTGGGGTGGTGTGTCATTGCTTGCGTCACTGCCTCCTCCTGAGGCAGGCTTGGCCTTGGATTCTCGGCCCCTCCTGACCAACCTATCCGAGGCCGCTCCCGAGGGGGTCTTGACGTCGTTCTCCTCGTGAGGTCCAACCCCCTCGCGAGGGTCTTGAGCAGCTGGTCGATCAGCTGGGCCGTACCAGGCCGCGCCAGGAGCGTGCTGCGGCCCGCAGACAGGCAAGTTTGGGTACCCTAGTTCCCAGGACGCCGACAGACCTGCAACTCGGACAAAAAATCTTGGGACCTAGTCGCGAGTCAAGGTAGGACTTGCAACTCAAACAAAAAAAAGTGTGGCCCAATTAGTGAATCGAGAGTGGACTTGCAACTAGGACAAAAAAGGTTGGGCCCTAGTTACGAATCGAGGGTGGACTTCCAAATGAGACAAAAAAGGTCGGACCCATGTTGCGATTCGAGTGTGGATTTGCAATTAGGACAAAAAAAATGTTAGGACTCAAGTTGGGAGTCAAGTATGGATTTGCAACCGCAAAAAAGGCCAGGCCCAAGTTGTGACTCAACGGTGGACTTGCAATTGGGACAAAAAAATGACGGACCCCCGGTTACGAGTCTAGGGTGGACTCGTAATTGGGACTAAAAAGTTTGGGCCCAATTGTAAGTCAAGGGTGGACTTGCAACTTTGACTCCCGTTGTGAGTGGAGGGTGGATTTGCAACTAGGACAAAAAAAGTGAAACGCTAGTTGTGAGTTGAGGGTGGACTTGCAGCTCGGACTAAAAAAGTTCGGGCCCTACTTGTGAGTCGAATGTCGACTTGCAACTCTGACAAGAAAAGGTTGGGCCCGAGTTTCGAGTCGAGGATGAACTTACACCTTGGATAAAAAAAGGTTGGGCCCTAGTTGCGAGTGAACATTGAACTTGCAACTGGGACAAAAAGAAAGTCGGTCCTAGTTATGAGTCGAGAATGAACTTGTAAATGGGACAAAAAAGTTGCATCACAGTCGTGAGTCGAGGATGGACTTGCAACTGCGACGAAACATATCAGGCCCAGTTTCAGCCGCAGAACAAAGATGATAACAATAGACAACGAATAGAGTATCATGTCTCTTCCGCTTCTATAAATAAAGGTTAATAAGAAATGGAAAAAATAATCCCAAAAAATGACTAGGGAAAAACAATGCAAAGGCAAAAAATAGGCCTACAAAAACCTGCTGACAAACTGGACACAACGACATAGAACGTGCTCAAGAAAAATAGCCTGGAGTCAAAATTTGCGCAAAGATTACAGCGAATATATTAGACAAACCACACCAAAATAAGCGGGATCGTGTTTACGCAAAAAGTACAACAAATATGATTTGAAAACATGCTCAAATATTTTTTAAATGTTCATGAATTTAAAAACATAAATTCTAATAAGTGTTCACAAATTAAAAAATCAGGAATTTTAGTAAGTGTTTGCACTCTTCAAAAAATGTTCATGTCCTAAAAATATCATGAATTAGAAAAATGGAAAAGGATAAATGAAAAGGAGAAGAACAACAAAAAGAAAAGAAAAACAAGTCAAACAAAGGGAACAGAGAAAAGAAGAGAAAGTGCCCAAATAGAGAGTGAGAGCAGAGGCAACCATCAGGTTCTTCGTATATGGGGTATGTTGACGTTTCCTATTCCTTACAGCATAGAAAAAAACAAAGAAAGAACCCACCTATCAAGCCAAAAAAAGGAACAAAGCAATGTGAGGCATGCCGAAAAATGCTTGTTCCAACTGTTGCGCGAATATCAAAGATAGACAGGATCCAACAGTTCTAGGCTTAGATGTGAGGCAACTATTTCACATCTAGATGTAAAATAGGAAAACCGTTTTTAGAGTACATTACAAACGTAGTCGCTCATATATGCGCGTACACCCATTTCTACGAATACCCACATGGACCTTACCCCTGCCCCTTTTTAGTAACATCGGCACTTTCTTAATCAAGCAACAAAATTACAAAGAGTCTCCCGGATACAATCCGGAGTAGAATGAAAATAGAAAGACCACTATCTCCACTCTTATAAAAAATAGAGTTGGTGATGATGTTGTGCCTGCCATCCTGCAATATAGGCCATCCGATTTATATCTCATAGATAGGAAGGAAACTATGGAAATTTTGCCAAAAGATACCCCACACCCCTCTCCACATTTGCAAATAAGGCCTTCCCTCGTTCATCATTTTCTCTCACAAGATAAACTACTCATACAAATGCATCTTGATGTTACGTGCAACGCACGTGCATCTTGCTAGTAGTTCATACAAGATTTAGCTAGATCATGAGCCAAAACTTTGCAATGGCGATGAATATGCTTGAAAATCACAAAAGGAAAGCTTGATGCAGCACACTTGATATGAAACATCACCGAGCCCACCAACGAGCGATCATGAACTTACCCCTATGAGCACCTCGAGAGACTGAGCCGACATATGTACGAAGTGTAAGACATTCTACGCCCACCTCTAGTCTTGTGAAATGCTCGTTGCATCAACTGGTATTTGCAAAGGACGAAATGGCTCACAAGTGTAATGTAAAGGAAGACAAAGTTTGTGCAACACAAGCTTGGTATTTCTTACCTTGCCCTTTAAACATTGGCGGAGCTAGGAGTCTTCCTAGGAATTCCCTGGAATACCAAAGAATTCCATGCAAAAAGGTAATACATGTATTATGCGGTAAAGAGCGACTTGGCCCATGAGCCCAAAGCCCCAAACACACCACAGCAGCCATGCATGACACCAGACACGAGAAATTGGGCGTCTAGTGTGGCACACGAGATGTCGACCGCTCGAGCACCTCGTCTCCCTTCCTCGATTCCAAATCGAATCGACCCCCTTTTCCCCAACCTAGCGCTAGTAGAAGGCAGTGGCGGCGAACAATTCTAGGTCCTACTCTGGCGGCTGACTCTCTCCTGCATCTCCCTCAGTCCCTCCCCTACCCTCTAGCAGGCTATCTCCCTCCCTTGACCTTGGCCTCCGGCGTCCGGCCCTCTCCTCCGCGGCTCCGCCCGGCGCTAGTCTGCCTCCGACCTCCCCAGCTCAGCGGCAGCCAGCAGCGCCCTTACTATCCTGTTGGTATTGTTGATCAAGATATTGTTAATGCTATGGAGCTTGTTGATCTCGCAAAGCTACACTTGCAATGCTTGCAAGAAGACGAAGGGTGGAATGATTTTCATCAAAATGCCAATTCTTTTTTCTATGAAGAACAATATCAAAGTTGTTGACATGAAGGTCCTTACTATCCTTGGGAGACAAAAAGAGGGTTCTTCAATGGCGCAAGGAATTACCAATGCTTCAAGGTCGAAATGTTTGTGGTTGTCATTGATAGGCAACTTCAAGAGCTGGATGCAAGATTTGATGAGGTAAACACTGTACTATTTACTTGCATGGAAGCATTCATTCCACATGATTCATTTGCTGCTTATGATAAAGAGAAGTTGGATAGGCTTGGTAGAAAGTTTTATGCTACGGATTTTACAGATGATGAATTGTCAAGACTTCCATGGAAATTATGTACATTTCTCATGTGAGTATGGATAAAAGGTTTAGCAATTTGAAGAATCTATGCGAGCTTTCACTTTCGATGGTTGAGACAAGAAAGAATAAACAATATTATATTGTTAACAAACTTCCTAAGTTGGCACTCATTCTTCCGGTAGACACTGCTAGTGTTGAGAGGGTATTTTTCTTAGTGAAATACGTGAAGAATTCACTAATAAACAAAATAGGTGATGAATATTTGAACAATTGCTTGGTTACATTTGTTGAGAGAGAATTCTTCAAGCAAGTGAAAGATGAGGATGTCATCAATCTCTTCCAAAAAGGTGATCGTAAAGTTATATTGTAATTTTCTTTGCTATTTATAATACTTCTTAATTGTTAGAGATATTGCCATGATGTATGGTCATTGAGTCATTGATGTTGCCATCTTACTGTATCTTTATTGTTTTGTTATATTACTTTGACACAAAAAAAAGAATACCAGGAGCAAATTCCTTGGTCCACCACTTCCTTTAAGTGCAATCAAACGATTCCTTACTCTCTGCATCCAATTAAGATAGTGTTGCTCCTTGAGTTCATGAAACACAAGCTTAGTATTCATTAGGACAATTTTTTGTGCTTATTTTCTTGGTTATACAAGCTCGAGTATCTATATGGGTGAGTTTTTTTAACTGTAATCCTTATATTTGTGGTCACTTGTATAAAATTTTGAGTTCATTGTCCTTCGCTTCTAATTTTTACATAACTTGAATGTTCACTGTGTGGGATGTACATACGAGCGGACATGATTTTGCATGTATAATTGTATCTGATGCCTCACCCAATCGCTCACGAGCTCATTTCGCCCCGCGTGTGTCACCGGAGGGCCTACCCCAGATGGTTTCTGGGTCGTGTGGGAATGACCCCTTATCGCACACACTGACTAGGCGACGGCTTAAAACTCGATCATGGAAAGGGGGTAAAAACTGTTTGTATAGGACATCTTTGCACCAATGTACACCCATGACACACCATAAAATTAGTATGATAAATCGGGCTCTAAGGTACAGTCAAACCTTTAATTGGGGAGGGCCGTGGCCAAGGCCACCTTATGTGAGTATACATGACTTGGCACCACGAAGATTTGAACCATGGTCACGTAGAAATGGACATAGTGACTTTGAGAGTGTCTGGTTTATTTGTGCATCATATAGAGAGAAGAAGATTCATGGATTGGATTTCTCCCCCTAAATATATGCCTACATCTAGACAAGACATGAAGTAAATGCATGCATGGCTACAAGATTTCACATAATGTTATCAAGCGTTGACTTTTGTGTTGGTTCTAGTGAAATTTTAGTGTTGACTTCTGCGCCTCTTATCGATGGAGTCTAGCAGATCCTGGATTGAGTCCTTCCCCTCCTTTTCTACCAGACATGCATCTTCCATAATGCAGTATCTTATGACTATGTTCGACAGCTCGGGTAATGTTTTAACGTGTCTCCACGCCAAGACATTAGAGATGCCTGTTGGAGATATGCCTTAGGGGCAATCATGTATGATGATATTTCCTACTTTTTTATGAATAAAGATAGTCCTTGGACATTATCAATGATTAATATCAGCAAGTACGTGACTTGTTTGTGGGACTATGCATTGTATGATGACTATCCTAAAAGGTCCCTAGTCGTAAGGGTTGTGTGGACACGGAGCTGACTAGACTAGCATATGGCACGGTGGATGGCTCGTTCTCACTAGCCATGGAGCATTGAATGCTAACCGGATAATATGGACTTGGAAAGGTCTGGTCGGATTAGACATAGTCGGATCCAAGTCGAGCTAAGGTCTGAGTCGGACAAACCCAACTATGAGACACAACGATATGTTATATGTGAGTCTCTAGTGCAACATACATTCTATGTCCTAAGACCTGAGCTGACGCGTGTACTCGAGTTGGCAACAGACTTGCTTTGGGCCGACCAAATGCTAATCCATTACTGGGTAGTTACAAAGGTAGACTTTGGGCTTGTCCAGACCCATGCTGCGAGGCATGGTCGAGCACGATGGGATTTGCCCCTCCGATTAGAAGAGATATACTCTAGGGTCCTCGTGTGACCTGGCCAGGATAAGCATGGCCATGCGACAAAGATTATGAAATAATTCGGTTTGTGGTCGGCATCACTAGAAGGAGAAAGAGGTCGGGCTAGCACAAGGATGACAGTATCGCCTTCAGCCCGACAACATATATCGCGTGGAAAAGGGAATATAAGTGTGACATATTGTACAGGTTCACCTAACCAACTTCATAGTCTACTTGGTGGTTGGCACGGCTTACTAGAGGTTGCTACCAGTCGAGCAGGTCGGAGGTGATCCGACCTGCGACCAAACTCACTTGAACCTAAGGGGTCGCGCACTTAAGGGAAGGAACCTACGAGGTCGGGTCCGAGGACACTGGTCGGATGTGATCCGAGCTGGACTTGGATAGCGACGGAGTAGACATTGGGCTTTAGGATCTGTGTGAGGCCCAAGCGTTGAGCCCGCGATGGATGCCTATATATAGTGGAGGTGAGGCACACTTATTGAGTTGATCGCTTCAGCGCTGTCATTAGGGCTTTGCATGTGTGGCAACTAGCCACCTCCACTTGTCGTCGGTCGTGTGATCGGACCTAGCTGTCCATCGCACGACAATCCTCCTGCACGCGCAGATACCGTTAGAGGCGATGCAGTTGCGCCTCTCCGGCGAACCTGTTCGCGGGATCTGATCATCTACATGGGAGATGGACGAGGAGGAGACGACTTCGGATACGCGCCGCCCCAACTCTACTTCCGCTGCACGGCACTGCGCGTCTAGTGGTAACAATCCGTGTGATAGAAATATGCCCTAGAGGCCATAATAAAGTTGTTATTATTTTATATTTCCTTATTCAGGATAAAGGTCTATTACTCATGCTAGAATTGTATTTACCGAAAACTTAAATACATGTGTGAATACATAAACAAATACCGTGTCCCTAGTAAGCCTCTACTAGACTAGCTCATTGATCAAAGATGGTTAAGGTTTCCTAACCATAGACATGACTTGACATTTTATAACGGGATCACATCGTTATGAGAATGATGTGATGGACAAAGACCCATTCCTTAGCTTAGCATTTGATCGTAGAGTTTTTGCTACTTCTTTCTTGTATGTCAAATACATGTTCCTTAGACCATGAGATCATGCAACTCCCGGATACCGGAGGGATATCTTGTGTGCTATCAAACATCACAACATAACTGGATGATCATAAAGGTGCTCTATAGGTATCTCCGAAGGTGTTTGTTGAGTTGGCATGAATCGAGATTGGGATTTGTAACTCCGAGTATCGAAGAGGTATCTCTCGGCCCTCACAATAATACACATCATAAGTAGCCTTGCAAGAAAATGACTAATGAGTTATTTACAGATGATGTATTACACAACATGTAAAGAGACTTGCCGGTAACAAGATTGAACTAGGTATAGAGATACCGACGATCGAATCTCGGGCAAGTAACATACTGACAGACAAAGGAATTGTGTATGTTGTCATAAAGGTTCGACCGATAAAGATCTTCATAGAATATGGGCATCCAGGTTCCGCTATTTGTTATTGACCGGAGGGGTGTCTCGGTCATGTCTACATAGTTCTTGAACCTGTAGGGTCCGCACACTTAACATTCGATGACGATATTGTATTATATGAGTTATGTGATTTGGTGACCGAATATTGTCCAGAGTCCCGGATGAGATCAAGAACATGACGAGGAGACTCGAAATGGTATTCGGACACCGGTAGTGTTTCAGAGGGTACCAGGTACTTATCGGGTCACCGAAAGGAGTATTGGGCATCCCCGGCAAAGCTATGGGCCTTATGGGCCAAGTGAAGGAACACACTAGCCCACAAAGGGGCTGATGCGCCCTCTATAGAGGCAGGCCCTATGGGGAGGGAAAGGATAGAGTGGAGGAAAGGAAAGTGCGGAGTTGGACGCCCCCTTCCTTCCCTCTCCCCCTCTTTCCTTCCCCTTGTTCATACAAGGAAAGGGGGTGCAGCAGGGCGTGGGCCCTAGGGGCGCACCCTGGCTGCCTCCCTCTTGACACGTCCAAAACGTATCTATAATTTCTGCTTGCTCCATGCCTCTTTTGGGTGATATTGCTATGATATTTATACACTTCCATACACTTTTGATCATATTTGGACTAACCTATTAACTCAGTGCACCCCAGTGCCAGTTTCCGTTTTCTGCTGTTTTTGTATTTCAGGTTTTCCCATCACGTAAACTGCCAGAAAAATCCCGGAAAAATTATATAAAAAATCAGCGTTCCGGAAGCTTCCATGCGGCCAAAGTAGGGCCACAGGGGGGCCACAGGGGCTCCAGGCAGCCTACCCACGCGGCCCCCCTCCTGGCCGCGCCGGGGGGGGGCGCCTGGGCCCCCCAGACCTCCGCTGATGCCCCCCTTTGGCATATATTTAACACCCGTCGCAGAAACCCTGATTCCGGACCCCTTTTCTCCAGACGCAATTCCGATCTCCGCCACCATCGCCATCAAGCTTCGGGGGACCAGAATTCCTGTGCCGGCACCCTGCCGGGACGGGGAAGTGCCCCCGGATTCATCTCCATCGGCGTTGCTTCCTCCCTCCATGATGCGGGAGTAGTTCCTCCTCGAGGCTGAGGTTTCTACCAGTAGCTATGTGGTCAATTCTCTCTCCCATGATGTGACCTTCGTTGTGATCATAGGCTATGTTAATCTAGGGTGATCCCATGATATTTCCCCTTCCTCTATGTATTGGATTGATGTACTCACTTGTATTTATCTAGTATTATCCCCGAGACCAAGGTGACAGCGGTCTACTGGACATGGATTAGAAAAATATTTTCATGAGTGATTTCCTTCCTGTGTGTTGATTGAAGATTGAGAGTCTCTTGGTGCTTGTCTTTGACTATCCTTTAGATATGTTGTGGTGATTGTGGGACTCTCTTTGGATGGCCGCGGTGACATTGGGAAATCCTTAGATTGAGAACTACGAACTTTGAGGTGTGCTTTTGTAGCCCTACATAATTCTCGTCCTCTCTTGACCACGAAGGAATGACCTCCGGGTGCGTCTCCATTGCATGTTTTATGGGAAATATCATGTGATTTGATTATGTTAGTGTTGTTGGGAGTTGTCACTAGTGAAAGTATGAAGCCTAGGCCTTGTTTCCACCATTGCAATACCATTTGTGCTCACGTTTACCACTTGTTTGCTTGCTGCACTTTTTATTACAGATTTATATTACTTTGTTTTGCCATCCATATCACTTGCCATTTAACATCTCTTCGCCGAACTAGTGCACCTATACATCTAACAAGTGTATTAGGTGTGTTGGGGACACAAGAGACTTCTTGTATCTTAGTTGCTGGGTTGCTTGAGAGAGACCATCTTCAACCTCTACTTCCCTGAGTTCGATAAACCTTAGGTCATCCACTTGAGGGAAATTGCTGCTGTCCTACAAACCTCTGTGCTTGGAGGCCCAACATAGTCTATAAGAGTAGAAGCGTGTGTAGACATCACCTCTCCCCTCCCACCTATATATACTTGGGGAGGGGGAACCACACAAGGACACAACATTGTCTTAGCCATGTGCGGCGCCCCCGTCCATAGTTTCGTCCCTCGGTCATATTTTCGTAGTGCTTAGGCGAAGCCCTGCGGAGATCACTTCACCATCACCGCCCACGCCATCGTGCTACCAGAACTCATCTACTACTTCGCATGTCTTGCTATATCAAGAAGGTGAGGACGTCACCGAGCTGAACGTGTGCTGAACGCAGAGGTGTCATACGTTCGGTATTTGATTAGTTGGACCGCGAAGAAGTTCGACTACATCAACCGCGTTGTCTAACGCTTCCACTTACGGTCTATGAGGGTACATAGACACACTCTCCCCCTCTCGTTGTTATGCATCTCCATGGATAGATATTGCGTGTGCGTATTTTTTTCCATGCAATGTTTACCAACACCATGATCCACCTCCCTTAGCATGTTCTTGGATGTTCAACGTGTAGGAAATTTTTAATTTACAGTCAACGCACCCTACCGTAGATCCCAACAATGCCTTCATCATGAAAACTCTAGCAGAATGCCATTCGGGCTTCCGCGTCGCAGCAATCTAGGATCTTTTTTATGAACAAGAATCTCATCCAGAATAGTCGAACTATTTCCCGAGGCTTTTGTTGAACATAAGCTAACTCCCAAATGTCGGTTGATCTCGAACCATCGGGGCAACACCCGAAGTGGGGGTGGGTAGGGGAGAAAATCTAATTCTGGTTTAAGCTGATGTCTGCTTCTCGAGGAAGCTTTCCCGGGGGGCAGCTTTAGGGCGACTTCAGGGTGAATTGTGTAGCGACATGTCCGAGGTCGTTCTACTAAGAGTGTGATTCAATTGGCCGTGGACATCGTCTCTAGGAAGGCAGGGAACCGGCTCCTCGGCCACGACTGTTTTAAGGTCCTCGACCGGATCCGAGAGTACGACGAGGAGTTGAACTGCCAGATTTGATTCATCAGGTTTTAGATCCGAGAGTTGGTTGTTGCTTCAAAGCACTCCCATGTTTCGTTTGATCTGAAGTCTTGAGTCTCCGGTGCGGGGAACACGTCGGAACAGATTTGAACATCATATGAGACTTCCATCAAGCCTTGGTGATCACGTAGTGGGACCTGCATGGGCCACCAATGTCGGTGCTAAAACCGGCGGATCTCGGGTAGGGGGTCCCGAGTTGGAAATCTGGGAACGATGGTAATAGGGAGAATAGGGACACGGTATTTTACCCAGATCCGGGCCCTCTCAAAGAGGTAAAACCCTACATCCTGCTCTTATTATATTGAGCATGACAAGAGATAAAAGTACAATATGATCTACCTCGAGATCGTATGAATGAGTTCTAAGCTCTAAGACCTTGAAATCGTGCCTCTACGGACTAAACCCCATGGTTTATATAGTTAACGGGGGTATCTAGATTTACATAGTCGGTTACAATCCAGGGATAAACATGTCGATCTTTCAAATATGCCTTGAAGTGCATGCCTAGTCTTCGATGAACTCCATCTTGATCACGCCGAGGCTCAGGGTGCAATAGGCCCATCCTTTAGTTACTGGTTGGCCCTTGGCCTGACCCATGAATGGCGGGCCGACGTGGTATGCACCCCTTAGTCCAGGACACCGACACCGACTGCACAACGTGTTGATGGATGGGGGCAGTGCAACCAACATTCTGTATGCCAGTATGCTGATACGTCTCCAAGGTATCTATAATTTTTATTGTTCCATGCTATTATTTATGATGTTTTGGATGTTTAATGGGCTTTGTTATACACTTCTATATTATTTTTGGGACTAACCTACTAACCCAAAGGCCCAGTCCAGATTGCTGTTTTTGCCTGTTTTAGGGTTTTACAGAAAAGGAATATCAAACGGAGTCCAAACGGAATGAAACCTTCAGGAGAGATATTTTTGGAGCAAAATACGCACGGGAGACTTGAGAACCACAGAGTAGGGCTGACGTGGCATCCAAGAGGGTGGGGGCGCGCCCCTGCCTCGTGGGAACCCCGTCTGGCCCCCGGTGCCCTCCTTCCTCCTATATATACCTACGCACCCCGAAACTATCAGAACAACAGAGAAAACCCTAGTTCCACCGCCGCAACCTTCTGTTCCCGTGAGATCCCATCTTGGGGCCTATTCCGGAGCTCCGTCGAAGGGGGGATCTACCATGGAGTGCTTCTACATCATCATCATCATCGCCTCACCATGAGTTGAGAGTAGTTTACCACAAACCTTCGGGTCCATAGCTAGTATCTAGATATCTTCTTCTCTCTCTTTGGATCTCAATACCAAGTTCTCCTCGGTCTTCGAGGAGATCTATTCGATGTAATCTGTTTTTGCGGTGTGTTTGTTGAGATCCGATGAATTGCAGGGTTTATGATCAAGATTATTTATGAGAAATATTCGGTTCTTTTCTAAACTCTTTATGTGTGATTAAAATATCCTTGCAAGTCTCTTCGAATTATTTGTTTGGTTCGGCCTACTAGATCTATAGTTCTTGCAATGGGAGAAGTGCTTGGCTTTAAGTTCAATCTTGTGGTGTCTGCTACCTCTTGAGCTTGCGTTGTATTCCCTCGAAGAGGAAAAGGAGATGCAGCACAGTGGCGTAAGTATTTCCCTCAGATTTTGAGAACCAAGGTATCAATCTAGTAGGAGACCACATGCCAGTCCCTCGCACCTACACAAACAAATAAGAACTTCGCAGCCAACGCGATAAGGAGTTTTCAATCCTTTTACTGTCACTTACGATAGTGAGATCTGATAGAGATGATAGTTATATTTTTGGTATTTTTGATATAGAAACAGAGAGTAAAGAAAGCAAATAAACAACAGCGGCAGAAATAAACGAGAAAGTAATATGATAGAGATAGACCTGGGGGCCATAGTTTTCTCTAGTGGCTTCTCTCATGATAGCGATATTCTACAGCGGGTAAACAAATTACTGTCGAGCAATTGATAGAAAAGCGAATAATTATGAGACTATCTAGGCATGATCATTGTATATAGGCATCACGTCCGAGACAAGAGTAGACCGACTCTTGCCTGCATCTACTACTATTACTCCACACATCGACCGCTATCCAGCATGCATCTAGTGTACTGAGTTCATACGAACAGAGTAACGCCTTAAGCAAGATGACATGATGTAGATGGATAAACTCAAGCAATATGATGAAAACCCCATCTTTTTATCCTCGATGGCAACAATACAATACGTGCCTTGCTGCCCCTACTGTCACTGGGAAAGGACACCGCAAGATTGAACCCAAAGCCAAGCACTTCTCCCATTGCAAGAACTATAGATCTAGTAGGCCAAACCAAACCAATAATTCGAAGAGACTTGCAAGGATATTATGAGCACACATAAAAAGTTCAGAGAAGAACCAAATATATTTCATAGATAACCTTGATCATAAACTCACAATTCATCGGATCTCGACAAACACACCGCAAAAAGAGATTACATCGAATAGATCTCCTCGAAGACCGATGAGAACTTTGTATTGAGATCCAGAGAGAGAGAGAGAGAAGAAGCCATCTAGATACTAGCTATGGACCCGAAGGTCTGTGGTAAACTACTCACAACTCATGGTGAGGGCGATGATGATGATGATGGAGGCCTCCGTGATGGATCCCCCTCCCGGAACAGGCTCCAAGATGGGATCTCCACGGGAACAGCAGCTACGGCGGTGGAATTAGGGTTTTCTCTCTGCGCTTGGAGTTTCTAGGGTACGTAGGTATATATAGGAAGAAGACGGGCACCAGGGGCCACGGGGGCTGCCCTCGAGGCAGGGGGCGCGCCCCCACCCTCGAGGGTGGCCCTTCTGTCTCATGGCTTGGCCCCGAAGTCTATCTTGTGTGATTTCCTCCAAAAATGTCTCTCGCGAAGGTTTCATTCCGTTTGGACTCCGTTTGATATTCCTTTTCTGCAAAACCCTGAAATAGGCAAAAAAACAGCAATCTGGACTGGGCCTTTGGGTTAGTAGGTTAGTCCCAAAAATGTTATAAAAGTGAATGATAAAGCCCATTAAACATTCAAGACTTCATAAATAATAGCATGGAACAACCAAAACTTATAGATACGTTGGAGACGTATCAAGCATCCCCAAGCATAATTCCTGCTCGTCCTCGAGTAGGTAAATGATAAAGAAAGAATTTTTGATGTGGAATGCTATCCAATATAGTTTTTCAATGTAATTCTCTTAATTGTGGCATGAATGTTCAGATATGAAAGATTCAAGATAAAAGTCTATATTGACATAATAAATAACAATACTTCAAGCAATATTAACAAATCAATCACGTCTTCTCAAAATACTATGGCTAAAGAAAGTTATCCCTACAAAATCATATAGTGTTGGCTATGCTCCCTTGCGATCACACAAAATATTCATATCATGCACAACCCCGATTTCAGCCAAGCATTTGTTTTCATGCTCTATCTTTTCAAACCTTTCACCTTTCACGCAATACATGAGCGTGAGCCATGGATATAGCACTATGGGTGGAATAGAGGTGGTTGTGGAGAAGACTAAAAGAGGGAGATAGTCTCACATCAAATAGGCGTATCAACGGGCTATGGAGATGCCCATCAATAAATATCAATGTGAGTGAGTAGGGATTGCCATGCAACGGATGCACTAGAGCTAAATATGAATGAAAGCTCAACAAAAGAAACTAGTGGGTGTGCATCCAACTTGCTTGCTCACGAAGACCTTGGGTGTCGGTGTACTAAAGTAGGGGTACCTTAGTATCCCAACATGTGCACGGGCAGTAGCAGCGTCCCGTGGCAGGGCTCGCCACGCGCCCGCCAAGGCCCACTATAGGTCCCTTTGGGGCCATTCAAGGATAAAGTATTCAAGTTAAAGAAACAAGACCCCGGCAAGAGGAGCTTGCCGGGAAGGCCGTTCCAGGCTCAAGACCACCCCTTTGACACAAGACCCTGGCAAGAGGGGCTTGTCAGGAAGGCCAAGCATGGCATTTCAGGAGACTTGCCGCGACGCGCAGTGCGTCGCGGCAAGGCCCGGAGAGCGACAAGCTCCCGGGCGCGACAAGTTAACAACTGCGGCAAGGTGCAAGCCGCGGCAAGCTTTCACTACGTGCCCGCGCTCCAGCTCATCCGGCCACGCGTCGCCCTGGGGCCCTTCCAGGTGCATGTGGCGGAAGGCTGTGCAGCCTGGGGGACACGGTGGCAAGCCGCGATGACGAGGCCACAATCGTGGCGAACGGAGACGCCCGGACGGACGCTTTTTTGCACTGTTTGGGGCGACGGCGACGGGCATTCAATGCCCTTGTCCCCCACCGTCAGGGTTAGGTACAGGACACTGTACATACACTGTTCCAACTACCACCTATTTTACGTTTTTACCCTCATCTGCGTTGCCACCTGTCGGTGACCCCTTCGACCTATAAAAGGAGGCCCATGCGCAACGTAGATGGGGTTCCGATCTTCGATCACTCTCACGCTCGGTGTTGCTAGCGACAAGCACTGTAGCCTTCCTTGCTCCCGAGCTAAGAACACAATACAAACCAAGGCAGGAGTAGGGTTTTACGCATCCGTGCGGCCCGAACCTGGGTAAACTGCTCGCGTGCTCGCCTCGATCCGCTCTTCGCGCACCCTCCGCTCCCTTGCCGTACCGAAAAGGGGCTCCGGTCCCATAGGTGTTCGTGGGCGATCAGCACGCGAGCGGTTTACCCAGGTTCGGGCCACACGGATGCGTAAAACCCTACTCCTGCCTTGGTTTGTATTGTGTTCCTAGCTCGGGAGAAAGGAAGGCTACAATGCTTGTCGCTAGCAACACCGAGCGTGAGAGTGATCGAAGATCGGAACCCCGTTGCGCATGGGCCTCCTTTTATAGGTCGAAGGGGTCACCGACAGGTGGCAACGCAGATGAGGGTAAAAACGTAAAAAAGGTGGTAGTTGGAACAGTGTATGTACAGTGTCCTGTACCTAACCCTGACGGTGGGGGACAAGGGCATTGAATGCCCGTCGCCGTCGCCCCAAACAGTGCAAAAAAGCGTCCGTCCGGGCGTCTTCGTTCGCCACGATGGTGGCCTCGTCATCGCGGCTTGCCACCGTGTCCCCCAGGCTGCACAGCCTTCCACCACATGCACCTGGAAGGGCCCTAGGGCGACGCGTGGCCGGATGAGCTGGAGCACGGGCACGTAGTGAAAGCTTGCCGCGGCTTGCACCTTGCCGCGGTTGTTAACTTGTCGCGCCCGGGAGCTTGTCGCTCTCCGGGCCTTGCCGCGGCGCACTGCGCGTCGCGGCAAGTCTCCTGAAATGCCATGCTTGGCCTTCCTGACAAGCCCCTCTTGCCAGGGTCTTGTGTCAAAGGGGTGGTCTTGAGCCTGGAGAGGCCTTCCCGGCAAGCTCCTCTTGCCGGGGTCTTGTTTCTTTAACTTGAATACTTTGTTCTTGAATGGCCCCAAAGGGACCTATAGTGGGCCTTGGCAGGCGCGTGGCGAGCCCTGCCACGGGACGCTGCTACTGCCCGTGCACAAGTTGGGATACTAAGGTACCCCTACTTTAGTACACCGACAGGAGCCCCCGGGCCTGGGCCACACACGGTGCCGAGCGCTGTTGGGCCAGGCCCAAAACAGTGCACGGGCACACGCGGCCCACGGCGCGCCGCATCCCACTCCGTATCCACCGCGCCCCTCCCTAACGGCACGCGTCGATTGCGGCGTCGTGGGAGAGATCGTGGCCTGTTTCTTTAATGGGGGAAATGCGGAACGCCCCCCTTTCCCCCTTAAAAGCAGGGGAAACAGGGGCAGTTCCCTCCATTCGTCCATTGCTTCTTCATCCTCCAGAAACCCCCGCTGCTCCCCTCCTCCCCGAAGGTTGAAAGAGAGGAGCGCTCCGCTCTTCCTCCGTCGCCACCAGCCTCTCCAGCGCCGTCGACTTCCCTCGCCGTCTCCGCCATGGCCCCGAAGGGCGACAAGGCGAAAGCCGCGAAGACTGCCAGGGCGCTGAAGCTAGCAGCAATGCGGAAGAAGATGGCGGTCTTCCCGCCGAGGCTCGGCGCGAGGGAGCTGAAGGACTCCTTCTACCTCTTCTGGTCGAGGGAGACAAAAGCGCACCCGCGCACCAAGGTACTCCCCGCTGAGGCCTGCGACATGTTTCCGGGAGGATACGCCTATTTTTCTCTGTTCTTCTATTGCGGGCTCTGCCCACCATATTCTGAATTCTTCTGTGATATTATGAATACCTACGGGTTTCATCTCCTTGATTTCACCCCAAATGCTGTCTTGACCATGGCCGTTTTCGCACATCTGTGCGAGAACTTTGTCGGAGTCTACCCCAACGTAGCCCTCTTCCGCCATTATTTTACACCTCGAGTCGAGTCTGGGTCTCCTCTGTCCGGCGGGATTTCTTGGATATTTAGGCTTCATAACAAAGAGGCTTACTTGACTGGAGAGCTCCGCGGCAAGTGGGAGGAGTGGAGGGCTAACTGGTGCTGGATCATGGAGGACGAACCCCAGTAGTTCACTTCCCGCACCAAGTTGCAATAGTGCGCGGCAACGACTGGAGTGACCTGGCCCCTGAGGACGACAAGCTGAAGATAGCCACCACTAGGATTCTTCGCCTCCGGCAAGCCAAGCTCACTGTAGGGGCCGTCGGGGCAGATTTCCTTCGCCGCCGCATCGCTCCCTTGCAGGAGAGGAAAAGGCCTGCTTGGGGGTTTGGTAACGCGGCAGATTTTATGAGGCTGCGCCCAGGCCTCAACTACAATTTCACTGTCATGGAGCTCAACGGAATGCTCCATGAGCTATTCAAGCACGACCCCAAACATCCAGAGTGGTTTGCATTGCCGCGGGGCGTAGTTCCGCTATGCAACAATTCGTCGCTCAGCGCTATCCGCGCAGCGATGCCATGGTGTGACTCCCATGGAATTGACCCCACTTGGCGGGAGCCTTCTGACGAAGCCGTGCAAACGTTCTTCGACAACTTGGTGGAGCTACCAATCAATCCCGACGAGAAGAAGGGCCTCACCCGCGACACCACCGACGAGGAGATGGCTTATATTGCCACCAGGTTGGAAGAGGCAGCCGCAACCGCGGCCGCGGGAGAGTTTGGGTATACCTTGGAGGAGGCAGATGCAGTGGAGGCGGTAAGTATGGCCGAGGAGGAAGAGATCCTTAAGCTGATAAAGCCTGCCGGGCAACCTGCCGGGACGGGCGAGGCTGCCGAGCAAGGCACAGAGTCGAGCGGGCCCGCCGAGCAGGGCACCGAATCGAGCGACTCTGCAGAAGACTCAGGCGGGTCTCTGAACCTTGCTTCTTCTTCATCCTCGTGAAGTTCACTGCCACCGGCAAGTCCTCCGGCTCCAGCGAGGAGGCGCCTCCGCAAAGCCGCGGACGCGGCGGAGCGCCCGGCGGGCCAGCAGCCGCAGCGCCGCCCGACGCGCGCCACCACGACGAGCAAAACCGCCAAGGGAGTGCCCCGCGTTTCAACAGTGGCCGGAGGAGGGAGATCTTCCCGCGCCGGCTCTACCGTTCCTTCCGCCCCTCGTGCCTCGGCGACAACCGGAGCGGGGTCCTCTCAGACCATCGTCCCTGCTCCCGCCAAGCGGCTGAGGGCGCCTACTCCTCCAGCTCCTCGCGCCGGGACGCGCGAGGCGGACTTTGACTTCTCCGTGCTCAGTTCCGACGAGGAGGAGGAATAGTAAGTACAGGCAACTCGTGTTTCCTTCGATTTGCTCTTGTCTTGAATCTTCTTTGCCTAATTCTGATCTTGTTTTTCTTCCACGACCCTGGCCTAGAGGGCGGCGATGAGGGCCAAGATCCCGGTGGTCGATCTTGAGGACGAGCCCGTCGCAGCGGCAGGGGATGCGCCAGCGACAAGATTGCCGGACCAGGCAACTGCTCCTCAGAGCAGCCCCCAGCGCAGCCCCCAGCGTAAGTCTTCTGTTCACTTCTTCGCTTGTCGGGCACGCGCAAGCTTCTCATCCTTGTTAATCTTTTGCCTGTTTGTTGACTCGTGCAGAAGCAGAGCAGCAGCCTCAGGAGCGCCAAGAGGTTGCTCCCGACGAGCCTTACGCCTCGACCTCCCCGCCAAGGAGGAGCTCCCCGGCGAGGGAAAATACTCCGCCAAGGGCGGGTACTCCGCCAAGGGCGAGTACCCCGCCAAGGGCGAGCACCCCGCCAGGGGTGGGCACTCCGCCAAGGGAAGGCGCCAGCGGCCCTCCGCCGGCGGGGGCCACCACCACGCCGCCGAGGGAGAACTCCCCGGCAAGGAACCCCGTCGAAGAAGAGGCCCGCGCAGGTAACCCTTGTACTTTTCTTCTCTTGAATTTCTCTTTTTGGATATTTGCTTGACAGTTACTTTCTTCTTTCTTCTTCTTTTCCTGTCTTCAGACTCGTCCGCTCCAGAGCCTATGGAGACGGAGGCCGCCACCGAGGAGGATGCGCGCGGCAACACTGGCGATGCCGTGGCTACTGAAGAGGCGATCGGTACTGACGAGCCCGCCGATCTTCTGCTTCGGCCTTTTCAAGGATGAACGCCTGTTGCGCCTCGGCGAGCTCCTCCCGCTCCTCCGCCAAGGATCGGAGGGCCGCCTGGTTGGCGGCCCGGAGCTCTTCAGCGCGCTTATCCTAGTCGAGGCCCGCCTTGGCGGCCAGAGCCTCTCGGGACTCCAGCTTGGCCTGCCTAGCGCGGTACAGGGCCAGGAGCCTCCATAGAAGCTACTCCTCCTCGGGCTCGCTACTGCTGCCGGGCGCGTCGACAAACTTCAACCCGGCGGAGGCAAGGACTTCCCCATCGAATACCTCTCCCTCCGCGGGCGCCCTTGACGTAGATGCCCACGGGAGCTGAATGAAGACCCCGTTCCCAGCCTCCAGGTAGGCGCCAGTTTCGGCCGCGGCAGCAACAGGGTCGGCGGTCGGCGCAGCGTCTGACGCTCCTGCGGCCTCAGGGCCGTCAATGCGACCGCCGGTCCCCTCCTTAGCTGCCGCGTCGGCGGCCCTGGCTGCCTCTTCGACGGCGGGCTCGTCAGTACCGATCGCCACTTCGGTAGCCGCGGCATCGCCAGTGTTGCCGCGCGCATCCTCCTCGGTGGCGGCCCCCGTCTCCATAGGCTCTCGAGCGGACGAGTCTGAAGACAGGGAAAGAAGAAGAAAGAAGAAAGTAACTATCAAGCAAATATCCAAAAAGAGAAATTCAAGAGAAGAAAAGTACAAGGGTTACCTGCACGGGCCTCTTCTTCGACGGGGTTCCTTGCCGGGGAGTTCTCCCTCGGCGGCATGGTGGTGGCCCCCGCCGGCGGAGGGCCGCTGGCGCCTTCCCTTGGCGGAGTGCCCACCCTTGGCGGGGTGCTCGCCCTTGGCGGGGTACGCACCCTTGGCGGAGTACCCGACCTTGGCGGAGTATTTTCCCTCGCCGGGGAGCTCCTCCTTGGCGGGGAGGTCGAGGCGTGCGGCTCGTCGGGAGCAACCTCTTGGCGCTCCTGAGGCTGCTGCTTTGCTTCTGCACGATTCAACGAACAGGCAAAAGATTAACAAGGATGAGAAGCTTGCGCGTGCCCGACAAGCGAAGAAGTGAACAGAAGACTTACGCTGGGGGCTGCGCTGGGGGCTGCTCTGAGGAGCAGTTGCCTGGTCCGGCAATCTTGTCGCTGGCGCATCCCCTGCCGCTGCGACGGGCTCGTCCTCAAGATCGACCACCGGAATCTTGGCCCTCTTCGCCGCCCTCTGGGCCAGGGTCCTGGAAGAAAAACAAGATCAGAATTAGGCAAAGAAGATTCAAGACAAGAGCAAATCGAAGGAAACACGAGTTGCCTGTACTTACTCTTCCTCCTCCTCGTCGGAACTGAGCACGGAGAAGTCAAAGTCTGCCTCGCGCGTCCCGGCGCGAGGAGCTGGAGGAGTAGGCGCCCTCGGCCGCTTGGCGGGAGCAGGGACGGTGGTCTGAGAGGACCCCGCTCCGGTTTTCGCCGAGGCACGAGGGGCGGAAGGAACGGTAGAGCCGGCGCGGGAAGATCTCCCTCCTCCGGCCACTGTTGAAACATGGGGCACTCCCTTGGCGGTTTTGCTCGTCGTGGTGGCGCGCGTCGGGCGGCGCTGCGGCTGCTGGCCCGCCGGGCGCTCCGCCGCGTCCGCGGCTTTGCGGAGGTGCCTCCTCACTGGAGCCGGAGGACTTGCCAGTGGCGGTGAACTTCCCGAGGATGAAGAAGAACCAAGGTTCAGAGACCTGCCTGAGTCTTCTGCAGAGTCGCTCGATTCGGCGCCCTGCTCGGCGGGCCCGCTCGACTCCGTGCCTTTCTCGGCAGCCTTGCCCGTCCCGGCAGGTTGCCCGGCAGGCTTTATCAGCTTAAGGATCTCTTCCTCCTCGGCCAGACTTACCGCCTCCGCTGCATCTGCCTCCTCCAAGGTATACCCAAACTCGCCCGCGGCCCGGCTGCGGCTGCCTCTTCCAACCTGGTGGCAATATAAGCCATCTCCTCGTCGGTGGTGTCACGGGTGATGCCCTTCTTCTCGTCGGGATTGATTGGCAGCTCCACCAAGTTGTCGAAGAACGTTTGCACGGCTTCGTCATAAGGCTCCCGCCAAGTGGGGTCAATTCCACGGGAGTCACACCATGGCATTGCCGCGCGGATAGCGCTGAGCGACGAATTGTTGCATAGAGGAACTACGCCCCGCGGCAATGCAAACCACTCTGGATGTTTGGGGTCGTGCTTGAATAGCTCATGGAGCATTCCGTTGAGCTCCATGACAGTGAAATTGTAGTTGAGGCCTGGGCGCAGCTTCATAAAATCTGCCGCGTTACCAAACTCCCAAGCAGGCCTTTTCCTCTCCTGCAAGGGAGCGATGCGGCGGCGAAGGAAATCTGCCCCGACGGCCCCTACAGTGAGCTTGGCTTGCCGGAGGCGAATAATCCTTGTGGTGGCTATCTTCAGCTTGTCGTCCTCAAGGACCAGGTCACTCCAGTCGTTGCCGCGCACTATTGCAACTTGGCGCGGGGAAGTGAACTGCTGGGGTTCATCCTCCATGATCCAGCACCAGTTAGCCCTCCACTCCTCCCACTTGCCGCGGAGCTCTCCAGTCAAGTAAGCCTCTTTCTTATGAAGTCTAAATATCCAAGAAATCCCGCCGGACAGAGGAGACCCAGACTCGACTCGAGGTGTAAAATAATGGCGGAAGAGGGCTACGTTGGGGTAGACTCGGACAAAGTTCTCGCACAGATGTGCGAAAACGGCCATGGTCAAGACAGCATTTGGGGTGAAATCAAGGAGATGAAACCCGTAGGTATTCATAATATCACAAAAGAATTCGGAATATGGTGGGCAGAGCCCGCAATAGAAGAACAAAGCAAAATAGGCGTATCCTCTCGGAAACATGTCGCAGGCCTCAGCGGGGAGTAACTTGGTGCGCGGGTGCGCTTTTTTCTCCCTCGACCAGAAGAGGTAGAAGGAGTCCTTCAGCTCCCTCACGCCGAGCCTCGGCGGAAAGACCGCCATCTTCTTACGCATTGCTACTAGCTTCAGCGCCCTGGCAGTCTTCGCGGTTTTCGCCTTGTCGCCCTTCGGAGCCATGGCGGAGACGGCGAGGGAAGTCGACGGCGCTGGAGAGGCTGGTGGCGGCGGAGGAAGGGCCGAGCGCTGCTCTCTTCCAACCTTCGGGGAGGAGGGGAGCAGCGGGGGTTTCTGGAGGATGAAGAAGCAATGGACGAATGGAGGGAACTGCCCCTGTTTCCCCTGCTTTTAAGGGGGAAAGGGGGGCGTTCTGCATTTCCCCCATTAAAGAAACAGGCCACGATCTCTCCCACGACGCCACAATCGACGCGTGCCGTTAGGGAGGGGCGCGGTGGATACGGAGTGGGATGCGACGCGCCGTGGGCCACGTGTGCCCGTGCACTGTTTTGGGCCTGGCCCAACAGCGCTCAGCACCGTGTGTGGCCCAGGCCCGGGGGCTCCTGTCGGTGTACTAAAGTAGGGGTACCTTAGTATCCCAACTAGTGCACGAGCAGTAGCAGCGTCCCGTGGCAGGGCTCGCCACGCGCCCGCCAAGGCCCACTATAGGTCCCTTTGGGGCCATTCAAGATTAAAGTATTCAAGTTAAAGAAACAAGACCCCGGCAAGAGGAGCTTGCCAGGAAGGCCGTTCCAGGCTCAAGACCACCCCTTTGACACAAGACCCTGGCAAGAGGGGCTTGTCAGGAAGGCCAAGCATGGCATTTCAGGAGACTTGCCGCGACGCGCAGTGCGCCGCGGCAAGGTCCGGAGAACGACAAGCTCCCGGGCGCGACAAGTTAACAACCGCGGCAAGGTGCAAGCCGCGGCAAGCTTTCACTACGTTCCCGCGCTCCAGCTCATCCGGCCACGCGTCGCCCTGGGGCCCTTCCAAGTGCACGTGGCGGAAGGCTGTGCAGCCTGGGGGACACGGTGGCAAGTCGCGATGACGAGGCCACCATCGTGGCGAACGGAGACGCCCAGACGGACGCTTTTTTGCACTATTTGGGGCGACGGCGACGGGCATTCAATGCCCTTGTCCCCCACCGTCAGGGTTAGGTACAGGACACTGTACATACATTGTTCCAACTACCACCTTTTTTACGTTTTTACCCTCATCTGCGTTGCCACCTGTCGGTGACCCCTTCGACCTATAAAAGGAGGCCCATGCGCAACGTAGAGGGGGTTCCGATCTTCGATCACTCTCACGCTCGGTGTTGCTAGCGACAAGCACTGTAGCCTTCCTTGCTTCCGAGCTAAGAACACAATACAAACCAAGGCAGGAGTAGGGTTTTACGCATCCGTGCGGCCCGAACCAGGGTAAACTGCTCGCGTGCTCGCCTCGATCCGCTCTTCGCGCACCCTCCGCTCCCTTGCCGTACCGAAAAAGGGGCTCCGGTCCCATAGGTGTTCGTGGGCGATCAGTTTCCCCGACATAGGGCATTTGAGGAAGCCCATCGTTGGAATATACAAGCCAAGTTCTATAACGAAAATTGCCACTTGTATATGAAAGTGACTAAGCATGAGACTCTCTACAGTGAAGAACATGGTGCTACTTTGAAGCACAAGTGTGGAAAAAGATAGTAGCAATTGTCCCTTTTTTCTTTTTCTTTTTTTTCTTTTTTTTTGTTTTTTTGGGCCTTTCCTTTTTTTTCTTTGGCCTTTCTTCTTTTTTTTTTCTTCTTTTTTTTGTGGAGGGGCTTTATAGATTCAGCCTTTCCTCCCATGGGACAATGCTCTAAAAATGATGATCATCACACTTTCATTACAACACAATATTACAACTCGATACTACAACAACAAAGGATGACTCTATATGAATGCCTCCGGCGGTGTACCAGTATGTGCAATGAAACAAGAGTGACATGTATAAAAATTATGCATGGTGGCCTTGCCACAAATACAATGTCAACTACATGATCATGCATGGCAATATGACAATATGATGCGTGTCATATAAACGGAACGGTGGAAAGTTGCATGGCAATATATCTCGGAATGGCTATGGAAATGCCATGATAGGTAGGTATTGTGGCTATTTTGAGGAATATATATGGTGGTTGTTTTGAGGAAGAATATATAGTGGGTTTATGGTACCGACAAAAGTTGCGCGGTACAAGAGAGGCTAGCAATGGTGGAAGGGTGAGAGTGCGTAATATCCATGGAATCAACATTAGTCATGAAGAACTCATATACTTATTGCAAAAATCTACGAGTCATCAAAACAAAGCAATAAACGCGTGCTCCTAGGGGGGAGGTTGGTAGGAGTTAACCATCGCGCGCCCCCGACCTCCACACAAAGGTTGCCACTCTACAAATACCTCATGCTTTAACTTAGTCACACAACGGTTCACCATACGTGCATGCTACGGGAATCACCAACCTTAACACAAATATTTCTCAATTTCATAATTACTCCACTAGCATGACTCTAATATCACTATCCTCATGCCTCAAAACAATTATCAAGCATCCAACATCTCTTTCTACTCAATGCACTTGATGTGATTTTTTTTACTACATTGACATTGGATGTTTATCATGTGAAGACTAGTTTCTTTAACCTAAACACTTTACCATGCTGTTTTAATAGACTCTCAAATATATCCAAGTGAAGCATGAGAGTTCAACAATTTCTACAAAATATTATCACCACCGTACTCTAAAAGATATAAGTGAAGCACTAGAGCAAAAACTATTCAACTCAAAGATATAAGTGAAGCACATAGAGTGTTCTAATAATTTCTAGGGTATATTTAACTCTCTCAAATAGGTGTTTCCATCAAGGATGATTGTGGCAAAATAACAAGCAAAGTCTCAAATTATACAAGACACTCCAAGCAAAACACATAGCATGTTGCGAATAAAAATATAGCTCCAAGTATAGTTACCGATGGATGAAGACGAAAGAGGGGATGCCTTCCCGGGGCATCCCCAAGATTAGGCTTTTGATTATCTTGAATTTACTTGGGGTACCATGGGAATCCCCAAGCTTAGGCATTGGCTACTCCTTGTTCCATAGTCCATCAAAGCAATACTCAAAACTTGAAAACTTCACAACACAAAACTTAGACAAAAATTCTCGTGAGCTCCGTTAGTAAGAGAAAGCAAACCACCACTCAAAGGTACAGCAAGGAATTCATTCATTGTTTATACTGGTGTTAAACCTACTGTACTCCAAGTTCTCTATGGTTCATATCCTCCAATATTACTCATAGATGCATCGGAATAAGCAAACAACGCACGAAAAACAGAATCTGTCAAAAACAGAACAGTCTGTAGTAATCTGCTGGGTTCGCCTACTTCTGGAACTCCAAAAAATTCAAAATAAATTGGTAAATTTGCGCAATTTGTCTAAAAATCAGAAGCAAAAAGAATCAACTAAAAATCACGCACGAGTAAAATCTGAAGACTACTTTAGCGAGCGGTAACGATTCTGTTTTTCACAGCAAGATCAAATAAACTTCACACAAGTCTTACCAAAGGTTCTACTTGGAACAAACACTAAACAAAACATGAAAACACATATAGTCAGAGGCTAGATGCAATATTTATTACCTAACAGCAACAAAAAAAAACAAAAAATTTGGTTGCCTCCCAACAAGCGCTATCGTTTTACGCCCCTAGCTAGGCACGGTACAAGATATATCTAGGTATTGCCATCTTTGGAAGGCAATCCATAAGTGGCTCTCATGATAGATTCATATGGTAATTTGATTTTCTTTCTAGCAAAGTGTTCCATGCCTTTCCTTAACGGAAATTGGAATCTAATATTTCCTTCCTTCATATCAATTATTGCACCAATCGTTCTAAGGAAAGGTCTACCAAAAATAATATGGCATGAAGGATTGCAATCTATTTCAAGAACGATGAAATCTACGGGCAAATAATTCCTATTGGCAACAATAAGAATATCATTAATTCTTCTCATAGGTTTCTTAATAGTGGAATCCGAAAGATGCAAATTTAAAAAACAATCATCAAACTCATGGAACCCTAGCAAATCACACAATGTTTTTGGGATAGTGGAAACACTAGCACCCAAATCACACAAAGCATAGCATTCATGATCTTTTATTTTTATTTTGATAGTAGGTTCCCATTCATCATAAATCTTTCTAGGTATATAAAATTCCAACTCAAGTTTTTCTTCATAAGATTGCATCAAAGCATCAACTATATGTTTAGTGAAAGCTTTATTTTGACTATAAGCATGCAGAGAGTTTAGCACGGATTGCATCAAGGAAATACAATAAATCAAAGAGCAATTATCATAATTGAATCCCTTGAAATCCAAAGTAGTGGGTTCATCACTATGCAAAGTTTTAATCTCTTCAATCCCACTTTTAGCAATTTTAGCATCAAGATCTAAAAACTCCGAATTACTAGGACACCTTAAAGCAAAATCATCTCCACTCCTATTCTCATCAAGATCAATACTAGAAAACAAGGATCTAATAGGAGACACATCAATAACTTTCAGATCTTCATCTTTATTTTCACGATAACCCAAAGAGCACGATTTAATATAATCTTCTCTTTTAGCACGCATCCTAGCGGTTCTTTCTTTGGATTCATCAATGGAAACTCTCATGGCTTTGAGAGACTCATTGATATCATGCTTGGGTGGAATAGATCTAAGTTTCAAAGAATCAACATCAAGAGTAATTCTATCCACACTTCTAGCCAATTCATCAACTTTAAGCAATTTCTCTTCAAGCATAGCATTGAAATTCTTTTGCGAGATCATAAACTCCTTAACACTAGTTTGAAATTCAGAAGGCATCTTTCCATAAGAGTTGTTGTAGGAATTACCAAAATTATTAGAGGAATTACTAGGAAAAGGCCTAGGATTAGAATTACCTCTATAAGCATTGTTACCAAAATTATTCCTACCAACAAAATTCACATCCAAAGATTCATTGTTATTCTCAATCAAAGTGGACAAAGGCATATCATTAGGATCAGAAGAAGCACGCTTAGCAGCAAACAATTTCATAAGTTCATCCATCTTTCCACTCAAAACACTAATTTCTTCGATAGCATGCACTTTTTTACTAATAGATCTTTCGGTGTGCCATTGAGAATAATTAACCATAATATTATCTAGGAGTTTGGTAGCTTCTCCTAAGGTAGTATCCATGAAAGTGCCTCCGGCGGCCGAATCTAAAAGATTTCTAGAAGCAAAATTCAAGCCGGCATAAAAGTTCTGAATAATCATCCATAGATTCGAACCATGCGTAGGGCAATTACGTATCATTAATTTCATTCTCTCCCAAGCTTGTGCGACATGCTCATGATCTAGTTGCTTAAAATTCATAATATCGTTTCTAAGAGAGATGATCTTAGCAGGAGGGAAATACTTAGAGATAAAAGCATCTTTGCACTTATTCCACGAATCAATACTATTTCTAGGCAAAGAGGAGAACCAAGTTTTAGCACGATCTCTAAGTGAAAACGAAAATAACTTCAATTTAACAATATCGTTATCCATATCCCTTTTCTTTTGCATATCACACAAATCAACAAAGTTGTTTAGATGGGTAGCGGCATCTTCACTAGGAAGGCCGGAGAATTGATCTTTCATGACAAGATTTAACAAAGCAGCATCGATCTCACAAGATTCAGCATCGGTAATAGGATCAATCGGAGTGCTAATAAAATCATTGTTGTTGGTATTGGAGAAGTCACACAATTTGGTACTGTTCTGAGCCATAGTGACAAGCAAGCAATCCAACACACACAAGCAAACAAGAAGCAAGCGAACGAGAAACACTCGGCGGAAGAAGGGCGAATAAAACGGCAAGGGTGAAGTGGGGGAGAGGAAAATGAGAGGCAAATAAATGTAATGCGAAAGATAAGGGTTTGTGATAGGTACTTGGTATATGAATTTTGCGTAAGCCTCCCCGGCAATGGCGCCAGAAATTCTTCTTGCTACCTCTTGAGCTTGCGTTGTATTCCCTCGAAGAGGAAAGGGAGATGCAGCACAATAGCGTAAGTATTTCCCACAGTTTTTGAGAACCGGTATCAATCCAGTAGGAGACCACGCGCCAGTCCCTCGCACCTGCACAAACAAATAAGAACTTCGCAGCCAACGCGATAAGGGGTTGTCAATCCCTTTACGGTCACTTACGATAGTGAGATCAGATAGAGATGATAGTTATATTTTTGGTATTTTTGATATAGAAACAGAAAGTAAAGGAAGCAAATAAACAACGGCGGCGGAAACTAACGGGAAAGTAATATGAGAGAGATAGACCCCGGGGCCATAGTTTTCTCTAGTGGCTTCTCTCATGATAGCGATTTCTACGGCGGGTAAACAAATTACTGTCGAGCAATTGATAGAAAAGCGAATAATTATGAGACTATCTAGGCATGATCATTGTATATAGGCATCATGCCCGAGACAAGTAGACCGACTCCTGCCTGCATCTACTACTATTACTCCACACATCGACCGCTATCCAGCATGCATCTAGTGTATTGAGTTCATACGAATAGAGTAACGCCTTAAGCAAGATGACATGATGTAGAGGGATAAACTCAAGCAATATGATGAAAACCCCATCTTTTTATCCTCGATGTCAACAATACAATACGTGCCTTGCTGCCCCTACTGTCACTGGGAAAGGACACCGCAAGATTGAACCCAAAGCCAAGCACTTCTCCCATTGCAAGAACTATAGATCTAGTAGGCCAAACCAAACCAATAATTCGAAGAAACTTGCAAGGATATTATGAGCACACATAAAAAGTTCAGAGAAGAACCAAATATATTTCATAGATAACCTTGATCATAAACTCACAATTCATCGGATCTCGACAACCACACCGCAAAAAGAGATTACATCGAATAGATCTCCTCGAAGACCGAGGATAACTTTGTATTGAGATCCAGAGAGAGAGAAGAAGCCATCTAGATACTAGCTATGGAACCAAGGTATGTGGTAAACTACTCACAACTCATGGTGAGGGCGATGATGATGATGATGAAGGCCTCCGTGATGGATCCCCCTCCCGGAACAGGCTCCAAGATGGGATCTCCACGGGAACAGCAGCTACGGCGGTGGAATTAGGTTTTTCTCTCGGCGCTTGTAGTTTCTGGGGTACGTAGGTATATGTAGGAAGAAGAGGGGCACCAGGGGCCACAGGGGCTGCCCTCGAGGCAGGGTGCGCGCCCTGGGAAGGGGGGCGCACCCCCACCCTCGAGGGTGGCCCTTCTGTCTCCTGGCTTGGCCCCGAAGTCTATCTTGCGTGATTTCCTCCAAAAATATCTCTCGCGAAGGTTTCATTATGTTTGGACTCCGTTTGGACTCCGTTTGATATTCCTTTTCTGCAAAACCCTGAAATAGGCAAAAAAACAGCAATCTGGACTGGGCCTTTGGGTTAGTAGGTTAGTCCCAAAAATGATATAAAAGTGAATGATAAAGCCCATTAAACATCCAAGACTTCATAAATAATAGCATGGAATAATAAAAAATTATAGATACGTTGGAGACGTATCAGTGTCCTTTCCCAGTGACAGTAGGGCAGCAAGGCTCGTATTGTATTGTTGCCATCGAGGATAAAAAGATGGGGTTTATATCAGTATGTTTGAGTTTATCCATCTACATCATGTCATTTTGCTTAAGGCGTTACTCTGTTCTTATGAACTTAATACTCTAGATGCATGCTGGATAGCGGTAGATGTGTGGAGTAATAGTAGTAGATGTAGAATCATTTCGGTCTACTTGTCTCGGACGTGATGCCTATATATAATGATCATGCCTAGATAGTCTCATAATTATTTGCTTTTGTATCGATTGCTCGACAGTAATTTGTTTACCCGCCGTAGAATATCGCTATCATGAGAGAAGCCACTAGAGAACACTATGGCCCCCGGGTCTATTCTCAACATATCAATCTACAATCTACTTTACTTTTCCGCTTTTACTTTCTGTTCTTATAAGCAAAAATACCAAAAATATCAAACTATCATCTCTATCAGATCTCACTTTCGTAAGTAACTCTAAAGGGATTGACAACCCCTTATCGCGTTGGCTGCGAAGTTCTTATTTGTTTGTGCAGGTGCGAGGGACTCGTGCATGGTCTCCTGCTGGATTGATACCTTGGTTCTCAAAAACTGAGGGAAATACTTACGGTACTGTGCAGCATCACCCTTTCCTCTTCGAGGGAATACAACGAAAGCTCGAGAAGTAGCAAGAAGAATTTCTGGCACCGTTGCCGGGGAGGCTTACGCAAAAGTCATATACCAAGTACCTATCACAAACCCTTATCCTTCGCATTGCATTTTTTGCCTCTCGTTTTCCTCTCCCCCACTTCACCCTTGCCGTTTTATTTGCCCTTCTTCTGCCGTGTGTTTATTGTTCTCTTGCTTCTTGTTTGCTTGTGTGTTGCTGATACGTCTCCAACGTATCTATAATTTTTTATTGTTCCATGCTATTATATTATCCTTCTAGGATGTTTTATGGGCTTTATTATACACTTTAAAATTATTTTTGGGACTAACCTATTAACCTAGAGCCAAGTGCCAGTTTATGATTTTCTCCTGTTTTAGGGTTTCGCAGAAAAGGAATATCAAATGGAGCACAATGGACCTGAAAATCAATGGAGATCATTTTTGGACCAGAAGAAGCCCATGGAGTGCCGGAGGGGGACGAGAGGACCCACGGGCTGCCCACGAGGGTGGGGGGGGGTGCACCCCCCTACTGGGCGCGCCCCCTGCCTTGTGGACAGCCCGTAGCCCCCCTGTGCTTGGCCCCGACTCCAACACCTCCTATATATACAGAAACCTCCAGAAAATAACCTAGATCGGGAGTTCTGCCGCCGAAAGCTTCTGTAGCCATCAAAAACCAATCTAGACCTCGTTCCGGCACCCTGCCGGAGGGGGTAACCCTCACCGGTGGCCATCTTCATCATCCCGGCGCTCTCCATGATGAGGAGGGAGTAGTCCACCCTCGGGGCTGAGGGTATGTATCAGTAGCTATGTGTTTGATCTCTCTGTCATGTTCTTGAGATGGCACGATCTTGATGTATCGTGAGCTTTGCTATTATAGTTGGATCTTATGATGCTTCTCCCCCTCTACACTCTTGTAATGGATTGAGTTTTCCCTTTGAAGTTATCTTATCGGAATGAGTCTTTAAGGATTTGAGAACACTTGATGTATGTCTTGCGTGGGATACCTGTGGTGACAATGGGGTATTCTATCGGTTCACTTGATGTATGTTTTGGTGATCAACTTGCGGGTTCCGTGACCTTGGGAATCTATGGATAGGGGTTGCCACACGTTATCGTCTTGACTCTTCGGTAGAAACTTTGGGGCACTCTTTGAAGTAGTTTGTGTTGGTTGAATAGATGAATCTGAGATTGTGTGATGCATATCGTATAATCGTGCCCAGGGATACTTGAGGTGACAGTGGAGTATCTAGGTGACATTATGGTTTTGGTTGATTTGTGTCTTAAGGTGTTATTCTAGTGCGAACTGTATGATAGATTGAACGTTACTACAGACTCTTGAATAGATCGATCAGAAAGAATAACTTTGAGGTGGTTCCGTACTCTACCATAATATCTTCATCTGTTCTCCACTATTACTTACTTTGGAGTGACTCTTTGTTGCATGTTGAGGGCTAGTAATATCATCCTATTATGTTATTATTGTTGAGAGAACTTGCACTAGTGAAAGTATGAACCCTAGGCCTTGTTTCCTATCATTGCAACACCGTTTATGCTCACTTTTACCACTTGCTACCTTGCTGTTTTTATATTTTTAGTTTACAAAAACCTATATCTACCATCCATATTGCACTTGTATCACCATCTCTTCGCCGAACTAGTGCACCTATACAATTTACCATTGTATTGAGTGTGTTGGGGACACAAGAGACTCTTTGTTATTTGGTTGCATGGTTGTTTGAGAGAGACCATCTTCATCCTACGCCTCCCACGGATTGATAAACCTTAGGTCATCCACTTGAGGGAAATTTGCTACTGTCCTACAAACCTCTGCACTTGGAGGCCCAACAACGTCTACAAGAAGAAGGTTGTGTAGTAGACATCAAGCTCTTTTCTGGCGCCATTGTCAGGGAGGTGAGTGCTTGAAGGTATATCTTTAGATCTTGCAATCGAATCTTTTAGTTTCTTGTTTTATCACTAGTTTAGTTTGTAAAAGAAAACTATAAAAAAGGAATTAAGGTTACTTCATATGCTTCATCTTTTTAATATCTTTCATGAAAATGATGGGAAGGAAAATTGTGCTCAAGTACTAGAAGAAGAATTACATAGAATGCTTGGCATAAAATATGTGCATTATGATCATGATTGCAATGTTGTTAGTATGAATTCTTTGAATACCCATGATGCTAATGATATGCAAAGCCACAAGCTTGGGGATGCAATGTTTGATGAAGATGATATGTTTAGTCCCCCAAGTTTTGATGAGAAAGTTCATTATGATGAAAGCATGCCTCCTATGTATGATGATTATATTGATGAAAGTGGATTTGGAGAGGTCATGACTTTATTTAGCGATGAATCCACTATTTCGGAAGAGGTTCCAATTGATTATGAGAACAAAGTTGCTATCTATGATGATTATTGTGATGACTTCTATGCAATTAAGAATAATGATAACCATGAAACTTGTCATCAAGATTTTAGTTTTCAATTGGATTATGCTTCACATAATAGTAATTTTGTTGAGTTTGCTCCCACTACTATGAATGAGAAGAATTTTGCTTATGTGGAGAGTAGAAATATTTCTATGCAAGTAGATCATGAAAAGAATGCTTTATGTGCTGGTTATATGGTTGAATTCATTCATGATGCTACTGAAAATTATTATGAGAGAGGATCATATGCTTCTACATATTGCAATAATATCAAGTTTCCTCTCTATGTGCTTAAAATCTTGAAGCTATGCTTGTTTTGCTTTCCTATGCTAGTTAATTATTGTTCCCATAAGTTGTTTTCTCACAAAGTCCCTATGCATAGGAAGTGGGTTAGACTTAAATGTTCTAGTCACATTCTTCATGATGCTCCCTTTATGTCCCAATTCTTATATTTTACGCGAGCATCATTGAAATCATTATGCCTAGCTAGGGGCGTAAAACGATAGCGCTTGTTGGGATGCAACCCATTTTTTTTTGTTTTTGCTTCTGTTTATGAATAAATATTGCATCTATCTTCTGTTTAGATGTGGTTTTGTGTTTTAATTAGTGTTTGTGCCAAGTAGAACCTTTGGGAAGACTTGTGTGAAGTTTATATGATCTTGCTGTGAAAAACAGAATCGTTAGCGCTCTCTAGAATGGTCACCAGATTTTACTGGAGCGTGATATTTAGTTGATTCTTTTTGAAGATGATTAATATACAAATTCGTCACGTTTACCAATTTATTTTAAATTTTTTGGAGTTGCAGAAGTATGCGAAACCTGCAGATTACTACAGACTGTTCTGTTTTTGACAGATTTTGTTTTTCGTGTGTTGTTTGCTTATTTCAATGCATCTATGAGTAGTATTGGGAAGTATGAATCATAGAGAAGTTGGAATATAGTAGGTTTAACACCAATATAAACAAAGAATGGATTCATTGCAGTACCTTTGAGTAGTGGTTTGCTTTCTTATACTAACGGAGCTCACGAGATTTTTGTCTAAGTTTTGTGTTGTGAAGTTTTCAAGTTTTGAGTATTGCTTTGACGGACTATGGAACAAAGAGTGGAAAGAGCCTAAGATTGGGGATGCCCAAGGCACCCCAAGGTAAAATTCAAGGACAACCAAAAGCCTAAGCTTGGGGATGCCCCGGGAAGGCATCCCCTCTTTCGTCTTCATCTATCGGTAACTATACTCGAAGCTATATTTTTATTCACGACATGATATGTGTTTTGCTTGGAGCGTCAATTTAGTTTATTTTGTTTTGCTTGCAGTTTGAATAATATCCCAAGACCTGAAGTTCTTAAATGTTAGAGAGTCTTCACATAGTTACATAATTATTCAACTACTCATTGATCTTCACTTATATCTTTCGGAGTAGTTTGTTGTTTGCTCTAGTGCTTCACTTATATCTGTTAGAGCACGGTGGTGGTTTTATTTTGAAGAAATGGATGAACTCTCATGCTTCACTTATATCCATTTGAGAGTCTATTAAAACAGCATGGTAATGTGTTTAGGCTATAAAACTAGTCTTCACATGATAGACATCCAATATCAATGTAGTAAAAACTTTCACACTAAGTGCATTGAATATGATGAGAAGTTGGATGCTTGATAATTGTTTCGAGATATGAGGATAGTGATATTAGATTCATGCTAGTGGAGTTATTATGAAATTGAGAAATGATTGTGTTAAGGTTAGTGATTCCCGTAGCATGCACGTATGGTGAACCGCTATGTGACGAAGTTAGAGCATGAGGTATTTGTAAAGTGTCAACCTTTGTGCGGAGGTCGGGGGCGCGCGATGGTTAAATCCTACCAACCTCCCCCCTAGGAGCATGCGTTGATTGCTTTGTTTTGATGACTCGTAGATTTTTGCAATAAGTATATGAGTTCTTCATGACTAATGTTGAGTCCATGGATATTACGCACTCTCACCCTTCCACCATTGCTAGCCTCTCTTGTACCGCGCAACTTTTGCCGGTACCATAAACCCACTATACCTCAAAACAGCCACCATACCTACCTATCATGTCATTTCCATAGCCATTCCGAGATATATTTCCATGCAACTTTCCACCATGCATGATCATTTAGTTGACATCATATTTGTGGCAAGGCCACCATGCATAATTTTTCATACATGTCACTCTTGATTCATTGCACATCCCGGTACACCGCCGGAGGCATTCATATAGAGTCATACTTGTTCTAGTATCGAGTTGTAGTGAAAGTGTGATGATCATCATTATTAGAGCATTGTCCCATGGGAGGAAAGGCTAAATCAATAAAGCCCCTCCACACAAAAAAAGGAAAAAAAGAGAAAAAAAAAGAAGAAAAAAAGAAAGGCAAAAAAAGGGACAATTGCTACTATATTTTTTTCCACACTTGTTCTTCAAAAGTAGCACCATGTTCTTCACGATAGAGAGAGAGTCATGTTTAGTCACTTTCATATACTAGTGGGAATTTTCATTATAGAACTTGGCTTGTATACTCCAACGATGGGCTTCCTCAAATGCCCTAGGTCTTCGTGAGCAAGCAAGTTGGATGCACACCCACTAGTTTCTTTTGTTGAGCTTTCATACATATTTAGCTCTAGTGCATCCGTTGCATGGCAATCCCTACTCACTCACATTGATATCTATTGATGGGCATCTCCATAGCCCGTTGATACACCTAGTCGATGTGAGACTATCTCCCTCCTTTTTGTCTTCTCCACAACCACCTTTCTATTCCACCCATAGTGCTATGTCCATGGCTCACGCTCATGTATTGCGTGAAAGTTGAAAGGTTTGAAAGAATAGAGTATGAAAACAAGTGCTTGGCTGAAATCAGGGTTGTGCATGATATGAATATTTTGTGTGATGAAGAAGGAGCATAGCCAGACTATATGATTTTGTAGGGATAACTTTCTTTAGCCATAGTATTTTGAGAAGACATGATTGCTTTGTTAGTATGCTTGAAGTATTATTATTTCTTATGTCAATATAGACTTTTGTCTTGAATCTTTCAGATCTGAACATTCATGCCACAATTAAGAGAATTACATTGAAAAACTATGTTGGTTAGCATTCCACATCAAAAATTCTGTTTTTTATCATTTACCTACTCGAGGACGAGTAGGAATTAAGCTTGGGGATGCTGATACGTCTCCAACGTATCTATAATTTTTTATTGTTCCATGCTATTATATTATCCTTCTAGGATGTTTTATGGGCTTTATTATACACTTTTATATTATTTTTGGGACTAACCTATTAACCCAGATCCCAGTGCCAATTTCTGTTTTTCTCCTATTTTAGGGTTTCGCAGAAAAGGAATATCAAACGGAGCCCAATTGACCTGAAAATCAACGGAGATCATTTCTGGACCAGACGAAACCCACGGAGTGCCGGAGGGGGGTGAGATGAGCCACGGGCTGCCCACGAGGGTGGGGGGGCGCCCCCTACTAGGCGTGCCCCCTGCCTCACGGACAGTCGGTAGCTCCCCTGTGCTTGGCCCCGACTCCAACACCTCCTATATATATACAGAAACCTCCGGAAAATAACCTAGATCGGGAGTTCCGCCACCGAAAGCCTTTGTAGCCACCAAAAACAAATCTAGACTCCATTCCGGCACCCTGCTGGAGGGGGGAACCCTCACCGGTGGCCATCTTCATCATCTCGGCGCTCTCCATGACGAGGAGGGAGTAGTCCACCCTCGGGGCTGAGGTGTGACACCCCGAGACCAGTGCGCCAGGTCTCACCCAGTTATTCGTAGACGTTGCTTTGTCATATGCTTGCGTGTGCATCCTTGCCATGTCATCATGTGTGTTGCATCTTCATGTTTTCGAAACTTGCATCCGCCCGAGCCCCCTCGTCCTTCCCGTTGCCCGTTCTGAGCCCAGACACACTTGCACGCGCCCACGGCGTCTCCGAATATTTATTTTATGCATGGCCGGAAAATGTTCTCGGAATGGGATGAAAGTTGGCGTGTGGTCTTATTATAGCATAGGTAGACCGCCTGTCAAGTTTCGTCGCGTTCGGAGTTCGTTTGATAGCCCAACGGATATATATATATATATAGCGGCACTAGTCGCCGGTCTAAACGTCAGACGTTTTCGTCTCCGAAAACCCCCGCGGGCCTCTCTTCTCTCCTCTGCTACCAGCTCTTGGCCTCTTTGGCACATCCCACTACCACCCCTAGGCCTCTCCTAGTCCCTCTCCGCTCCGGAGCCGTCCGATTGCGATCGGAGGGTCCAAAAAACGGACTAAAACTCCCTAACCTAGTCCTACCTACTATAAAAGGAAGGCCTAACCTTCCTAATCTGGAAACCTAACCCCCCACCTCGTTTTCCGTGCATCCCCAACCCCCAACCGCCACCTAGCTCTCTCTCTCCTCCCGCGCCAGGCCCGCCAGGCCCATCGCCTGGCCCGCCCGGGCCCAAAGGGATTCGCCGCCGCCAGCCTCCTGAACGCTCGTCGCGGTCGGCAGCGCTCAGCCCCGCTCGAGCTCGCCCGAGGGGAAGAGCCCCTCCGGCAAGCCCACGTCCGCGCCTCTCGTCTCCGTCGTCAAACCCCGCCGCCCCATCTGCTCGCCGCCACGAGCCTCACCGGAGCCGCCCGCAGACGGCCTAGGCCAGCCTCTACCTCCGCCGCCATGGCCTTAGGAGCTCGCCACCGGCCTCGTTCTGGTGCGCCGCCGCCGGATCTGGAGCTCCCGCCTTTGGACCCGCCCGCTCCCGTCTCCTCCCCGCCGCCCTGGAGCCGCCGCCGGCGAGGCGCGCCGCCGCCGCCTCCCCTGTCCTCCCCGATCCAGGAGGGATCGGGAGGAGCACGACCGACCGGACGCCCCCGCGCCTGGGCCTCCTCGCCCCCTCCGCGTGGGACGGATCTCGCGGCCCAGCAACCCCGCCGACCGCATGGGCCTCTGCCACCCCGGCCCAGCTCCCCTGCCTCCATCTGGCCCATGGGCCCTAGGTGAGCAACCCCCCCACCAGTCTATCCCTCGCCCCGGGCGACTAATAGTATCACACGCTCACTCTGTTTTTTTTCTGGAGTTAAAAAAATATGACTAAGTCCTAAAATCTGTTATTTTATATGCATCTTTATGTGGCTGTAACTTTTTGTACATAGATCCAAATTGAGTGTATGATATGTCAAAATGATCGTGGTGATGTGCTCTACACTTTGTTCCATTGTGCCATGCTTGATTGACTTCATCTTGAAGCTCTAATCTCTGTTGCAAGAGTGCTACTTGTTATAAACTGCTGATACTTGTTATTTTTATGCCATGTTTGAGATGTGATAGCTTAGTTCATGTTTATCCAAATGATGCATATGAGATGTCAAAATGTTCATTGTGAAATGTACTACATGATGGTTGCTGTAGTATGCTTGTTTGAGTCCATATTGCCATGTTAATCTCTGTTGCAAAAGTGCATTTGACTGTTAAGTGGTGAAACTTGTTATGAGATGCTGATTTCACTTGGTCTTTGTTATTGATGTGTTTGTCTTCATGCCACATGTCTAGATGTTTCAGAATGACCATTATATGGTCTTTGCTGTGGTGTAATCCTCTTTCCATGATATGTCTTGAGGTGACTTAAACATGCTTGTAAACATGCCATGTTGTTGTTACTGTTTTATACTTAGTGAAAAAACTCCTAAGTCTGGAATCTGTCTTAACCTGATGCTATGTTTGCTTGATGCCCTAGTCAAATCCATGCTTGTTTTGGAGTGACCAATGATCATGTCTTGTTGTCCATGTTATTGTCTATCCATTCATACCCTTACTTGCTCATATGGCCTGCTGTAGCTTATTTGTTTCTTGCTCTCAAGTTGCTATAAATTATAACTGTCAGGATTTTATCAGCTCGTTCAATTTGGTGTACTTGTTGCTATTGATTCATGCTTCCTATGGAGTTGCTCCAATGGAGTTGTTTGTTGTAGGATATGTCTACTACATGTCCATGATCTTTATATACTTAGTTGAGTTGATGTGCTTGTTGTTTTGTGCCTCTGAAGGCAGCATCGTGATGATGTTTTTGCCTTCCCAGATTTTGGCTAAGTCTAGATAATTTTATTGCAACTTGCCATGCTTGGTTAAATGTGTTCCAGCAAGCTTTTGGGGGTGTTCTAAGTTCTTGCTTGTTAAGTATCATGTCTACTTCAGATCCATGCTTCTTGTTATCATGTTTGGGTGATTTAGCTTATATTTACATTGCTCCAAAGTTGCTATGTGGCTGTTAACTTCAGCTTGTTGTTATATCTTGTTTCATGTGTATCTTCTAGGTCGTAGCTCTGAATTAAACAAACTTTATATGAAACTTGACTAGAATTTCATGTAGATCATCTTGGTGCATGTTAACTTGCTGTTTAACAACTTTAACTTAAGGTTTGTTCAGATCTGGACTAATTTCAAACTATGCATATGAGGACTTACCGGATTTGTTATAGGTAGTTTCCGACCTCATTTAAACTTGTTGGATTGTGTTGTTCTTGTGTGCTTCCTACCTTGCCATGTATTGGATCATATATAGACTTGTCTTGCATCATACCTTGCCATGTATTGCATCATATATAGACTTGTGTTGTTCTTGTTTGCTTCCTACCTTGCCATGTATTGCATCATATATAGACTTGTCTTGCATCATACCTTGCCATGTATTGCATCATATATAGACTTGTGTTGTTCTTGTGTGCTTCCTACCTTGCCATGTATTGCATCACATATAGACTTGTCTTGCATCATATATAGACTTGTCTTGCATCATACCTTGCCATGTATTGCATCATATATAGACTTGTGTTGTTCTTGTGTGCTTCCTACCTTGCCATGTATTGCATCATATATAGACTTGTCTTGCATCATATATAGACTTGTCTTGCATCATACTTGGTTGAGCATATTGTCATGTTCTTGTGTTGTGTGTTTACCGTATTGCTTGCTTCTTCTCGTTAGTGCTTGTTCCGTTGCGATCGTGAGGATTCGTTCGTCTACTCGTGGTTCGTCTTCAAGGCTTATTCTTCGTCTCCCTCATGGATCCGTTCTTCTTCCTTGCGGGATCTCAGGCAAGATGACCATACCCTTGGATACCTTTACTACCATTGCCATGCTTAGTTGGCTCGATGCTATCGTTATATGTTGCGCTACCCATCATTTATTGTCAGCCCCTCTCCTTGTTGCCATGAAACCTCTAACCTTTGACACCTTCCTAGCAAACCATTGTTTGGCTATGTTACCCGCTTGCTCAGCCCCTCTTATAGCTTTGTTAGTTGCAGGTGAAGATGAAGATCGTTCCATGTTGGAACTTGTTGTTGGAATATCACAATATGTCTTATATAAATTAACACACCTATATACTGGGCATGGGTGGAAGGCTTGGCCTTTTGCTCGGTGTTTTGTTCCACTCATGCCACCTTAGGAGCCGATAAACCGGCATTATGTTCCTTGATTTTGCGTTCCTTACACGGTTGGGTATATGGGGACCCCTTAACACTTCGTCTTTGAATAAAACTCCTCCAGCAAGGCCCAACATTGGTTTTAATTTGCTCATAATAACAACTTAAATTAATTAATTAATTGCATATGGAGTTAGCGCTACCCGAGTTTCTTTCTACATAGCAGGGGGGCCAGTGCTGATGGTGCTGATCCCAAACAGGGAGCCTGCGGGGCCACCTCGAGGAAACTCAAGGGCTGGTTTTACCTGTAGCATCACCCATCCGGTCGTGGCCTGAGACGAGATACGCGCGGCTACTATTAGGGTGTTGACACACCGGGAGGTCTTGCTGGACTTGTTTTACCATTGCCGAAATGTCTTGTGCACCGGGATGCCGAGCCTGATCGGATTTCCCTAAGATAAGGGGTAATAATAATAATTATTACTTCAGCTAATCGTGAGAGCTTATGATGGGCTAAATTGGGACACCCCTTCAGGGTTACGATCTTTCTAAAGCCGTGCCCGCGGTTATGTGGCAGATTGGAATTTGTTAATGTCCGGTTGTAGAAAACTTGACAGAGGATCCGAAATAAAACACACCACTGCGTGAGTAACCGTGATTGTCTCTTTTCACTTTGAGAAGAGAACACGGTGGGGTTATGTTTGACTCGTAGGTAGTTCAGGATCTTTAGCGATCATTACTAGTTTGCGACCGCTTGCGTAGATGCTCATCTTATTCTTGTACTCGTAAGTTAGCCAACATATATATTGCTTAGCCGCTGCTGCAACCTCACCACTTTATCTCTTCCTACCCATTAAGCTTTGATAGTCTTGTTACCCATGGTTATGGGATTGCTGAGTCCTCGTGGCTCACAGATACTACAACAACAGTTGCAGGTGCAGGTTTCCGATGACTTGACGTGAGAGCGTTGTCGTTGTGTTGGGGTTCTTTCTTCTTCTTCTTCTTCTTCTTCTTCAGTCTTGGGTTAGGTTCCGGGTCGGCAGCCTGGGATAGCAGATGGATGTCATTGTGCTTTTCATGTTTGCATCCGTAGTCAGATGCCTTGTATTGATGCTGTTGTATTCATGTGACTTGTATGTATTGTTGTATTCCCCATGTATGTATGTAATGGTACGATGTAATGATATCCATCTTGCGAAGCGCCCGAAATGCGGTTGTGCCCCAATCACATAAGTGTCACGTGATCGGGATAGAATCGCATCTTGGGCCTGACATGAGGGTATGTATCAATAGCTATGTGTTTGATCTCTCTCTCGTGTTCTTGAGATGGCACGATCTTGATGTATCGCGAGCTTTGCTATTATAGTTGGATCTTATGATGCTTCTGCCCCTCTACTCTCTTGTAATGGATTGAGTTTTCCCTTTGAAGTTATCTTATCGGATTGAGTCTTTAAGGATTTGAGAACACTTAATGTATGTCTTGCGTGGGATACCTGTGGTGACAATGGGTTATTCTATCGGTTCACTTGATGTATGTTTTGGTGATCAACTTGCGGGTTCCGTGACCTTGGGAATCTATGCATAGGGCTTGGCACACGTTTTCGTCTTGACTCTTCGGTAGAAACTTTGGGGCACTCTTTGAAGTACTTTGTGTTGGTTGAATAGATAAATCAGAGATTGTGTGATGCATATCGTATAATCATGCCCACGGATACTTGAGGTGACAATGGAGTATCTAGCTGATATTAGGGTTTTGGTTGATTTGTGTCCTGAGGTGTTATTCTAGTACGAACTCTATGATAGATTGAACGTTACTATGGACTCTTGAATAGATCGATCAGAAAGAATAACTTTGAGGTGGTTTCGTACCCTACCATAATCTATTCGTTTGTTTTCCGCTATTAGTTACTTTGGAGTAACTCTTTGTTGCATGTTGAGGGCTAGTAATATGATCCAATTATGTTATTATTGTTCAGAGAACTTGTACTAGTGAAAGTATGAACCCTAGGCCTTGTTTCCTGTCATTGCAACACCGTTTATGCTCACTTTTACCACTTGCTACATTGCTGTTTTTATATTTTCAGTTTACAAAAACATATATCTACCATCCATATTGCACTTGTATCACCATCTCTTCGCCGAACTAGTGCACCTATACAATTTACCATTGTATTGGGTGTGTTGGGGACACAAGAGACTCTTTCTTATTTGGTTGCAGTATTGTTTGAGAGAGACCATCGTCATCCTACGCCTCCACGGATTGATAAACCTTAGGTCCTCCACTTGAGGGAAATTTGCTAATGTCCTACAAACCTCTGCACTTGGAGGCCCAACAAAGTCTACAAGAGGAAGGTTGTGTAGTAGACATCAGTTGCTTGCTTGCTTGTCATCATGTCTAGCACACCTATCATTATCAACACTCCCGAGAGTGAGGTTCTCAACTTTAAACAAAGGGAGGAAGAAAACTTAAAAGATGCCTGGTATAGAATTTGCAATGCTCAAAATAGATCTAATAGGAAGCTTTCCACTTCCGTGCTTCTTCGCAATTTTTATGTTGGCATAACTCTGTGGAATAGATTTATCTTAGATACCATTAGCAGAGGGAATTTCTTGTGTAGCCATACTTTTGATTCTTATAATGCAATGACTGAATTATTTGGCTCACCACTTCTTATGGTTAATGGGACCATTTTAACTTTGGAGCATCTTATGCAAAGGTTAGAAATCATTGAAAACAAAGTTGCTACGGTAGAACTGGTAGAGAACTTGGATAGAAAAATCCATAATGAAATTACCCAATATGGATCCAAGATAGTAGTTGTTCTGAAAAATCTTAAGGAAAAGGAACCCATAGTTAAAGAAAAATTAGATCAGGATTCTACTAGAATCAATAAGCTTGAGGATATTATTACTAATGTGGGTTCTACTCTTTCTGCTATAAAAGTTACTCCAAATCCTTCCACCACTAAATTATCTAAGTTCATGTATGTTCCTAAAGATAAGGGTTAAACATCTAGTAAGGGAATCGCGGATCTCAAATCCATAAGTGTTCACCCTAATTTTCTTACTTTTGTAAGAGACCCTTTTGACACTTTAGAATTTCTTGATTTCTTGCCCAAAAGTCTGATTATCAATAGGGATAAAGAAGTGCCTAAGAATCACAAGTGCTTAATTAAAGAATTGCCTTCCAAAGATGGCAATACCTAGATCTATCCATGTATCGTGCCTAGCTAGGGGCGTAAAACGATAGCGCTTGTTGGGAGGCAACCCAATTTTATATTTTTTGTTTTTGCTTCTGTTTAGGAATAAATATTGCATATAGCTTCTCTTTAGAGGTGGTTTAGTGTTTTAATTAGTGTTTGTGCCAAGTAGAACCTTTGGGAAGACTTGTGTGAAGTTTATATGATCTTGCTGCGAAAAACAGAATCGTTAGCGCTCGCTAGAATGGTCACCAGATTTTACTGGAGCATGCTATTTAGTTGATTCTTTTTGCAGATGATTAATAGACAAATTCCTCACGTTTACCAGTTTAGTTCAATTTTTTGGGGTTACAGAAGTATGCGAAAACTGCAGATTACTATAGACTGTTTTGTTTTTGACAGATTCTATTTTTCGTGTGTTGTTTGCTTATTTCAATGCATCTGTGAGTAGTATTGGGAAGTATGAATCATAGAGAATTTGCAATACAGTAGGTTTAACACCAATATAAACAAAGAATGAATTCATTGTAGTACCTTTGAGTAGTGGTTTGCTTTCTTATACTAACGGAGCTCACGAGATTTTTGTCTAAGTTTTGTGTTGTGAAGTTTTCAAGTTTTGAGTATTGCTTTGATGGACCATGGAACAAAGAGTGGCAAGAACCTAATCTTGGGGATGCCCAAGGCACCCAAGGTAAAATTCAAGGACAGCCTAAGCTTGGGGATCCCCCGGGAAGGCATCCCCTCTTTCGTCTTCATCCATCGGTAACTATACTCGGAGCTATATTTTTATTCACCACATGATATGTGTTTTACTTGGAGCGTCATGTATCATTTGAGTATTTGCTTGTTAGTTTGCCACAATTATCCTTGCTGGACACACCTATTTGAGAGAGTTAAATATGGCCTAGGAATTGATAGAACACTCTATGTGCTTCACTTATATCTTTTAAGTTGAATAGTTTTGCTCTAGTGCTTCACTTATACCTGTTAGCGCACGGTAATGTGCTCTGGCTATAAAACTAGCCTTCACATGATAGACATCCAATATCAATGTAGTAAAAACTTTCACACTAAGTGCATTGAATATGATGAGAAGTTGGATGCTTGATAATTTTTTTGAGATATGAGGATAGTGATATTAGAGTCATGCTAGTGGAGTTATTATGAAATTGAGAAATGCTTGTGTTAAGGTTAGTGATTCCCGTAGCATGCACGTATGGTGAACCGCTATGTGATGAAATTAGAGCATGATGTATTTGTAAAGTGTCAACCTTTGTGTGGAGGTCGGGGGCGCGCGATGCTTAACTCCTACCAACCTCCCCCCTAGGAGCATGCGTTGATTGCGTTGTTTTGATGACTCGTAGATTTATGCAAGAAGTATATGAGTTCTTTATGACTAATGTTGAGTCCATGGATTATACGCACTCTCACCCTTCCACCATTGCTAGCCTCTCTTGCATCGCGCAACTTTCGCCGGTACCATATACCCACTATATATCCTTCCTCAAAACAGCCACCATATATCCTTCCTCTAAACAGCCACCATACTAACCTATCATGGCATTTCCATAGCCATTCCGAGATATATTGACATGCAACTTTCCACCGTTCCGTTCATATGACACGCTTCATATTATCATATTGCCATGCATGATCATGTAGTTGACATCGTATTTGTGGCAAAGTAACCATGCATAATTTTTCATACATGTCACTCTTGATTCATTGCACATCCCGGTACACCGCCGGAGGCATTCATATAGAGTCATACTTTGTTCTAGTATCGAGTTGTAATTCAATGAAAGTGTGATGATCATCATAATTAGAGCACTGTCCCATGTGAGGAAAGGCTAAATCAAGAAAGACCCTCCAAAAAAAGTGAAAAAAAGAAAAGAAAGGCCAAAGAAAAAAAAGGCCCAAAAAAAGAAAACTAAAAGGGACAATTGCTACTATCTTTTTCCCACACTTGTGCTTCAAAGTAGCACCATGTTCTTCATGATAGAGAGTCTCATGTTTAGTCACTTTCATATACTAGTGGGAAATTTCATTATATAACTTGGCTTGTATATTCCAACGATGGGCTTCCTCAAATGCCCTAGGTCTTCATGAGCAAGCAAGTTGTATGCACACCCACTAGTTTCTTTTGTTGAGCTTTCATACATTTTTAGCTCTAGTGCATCTGTTGCATGGCAATCCCTACTCACTCACATTGATATCTATTGATGGGCATCTCCATAGCCCGTTGATACACCAGTCGATGTGAGACTATCCCCCTCATTTTTGTCTTCTCCACAACCACCTCTCTATTCCACATAGTGCTATGTCCATGGCTCACGCTCATGTATTCCGTGAAAGTTGAAAGGTTTGAAAGAATAGAGTATGAAAACAAGTGCTTGGCTGAAATCGGGATTGTGCATGATATGAATATTTTGTGCGATGAAGAGGGAGCATAGCCAAAGTATATGATTTTGTAGGGATAACTTTCTTTAGCCATAGTTTTTTGAGAAGACATGATTGCTTGGTTAGTATGCTTGAAGTATTATTATTTCGGATGTCAATATAGACTTTTGTCTTGAATCTTTCAGATCTGAACATTCATGCCATAATTAAGAGAATTACATGTAATGCCAAGGTGGGACTATACCTCCTACGTATCGAGGCACGACTTAAAGGTATAAGCCCATTCTGGAATGATCTCAAGTTTGGTATCTTTGCACGACTCATGTAAAAGAGGGATTAAATTGCAAAAGGAGATAGTTGGCTTACACTCGCCACTTCACACAATACATTACATAAGCAAAACATCATTCAAAACATCACAACCCGACTACGGGCGAAGATCCAAAAGAAAGATTCCAAAACAACATAAAACCACAGGTCTAGATCGAATCCTAGTAGAAACCACTACTGATCGTCGAAACGTCACAAGCATACGGCCAAACTCTTCATCGAACTCCCAGTGAAGTACTTGAACCAGCTCCTGATCATTCTCGGCTGAACCTGCATCTGGTGTTGTAGTATCTGTGAGCCACGAGGACTCAGCAATCCCATAACCATGGGTATCAAGACTAGCAAAGCTTTATGGGTAGGAAGAGGTAAAGTGGTGAGGTTGCAGCAGCGGCTAAGCATAATATGGTGGCTAACTTACGAGTACCAGAATAAGATAAGCATCTACGCAAACGGTCGCGAACTAGTAGTGATCGCTAAAGATCCTGAACTACCTACGAGTCAAACATAACCCCACTGTGTCCTCTTCTCAAAGTGAAAAGAGACAGTCACGGTTACTCACACAGTTGTGTGTTTTACTTCGGATCCTCTGTCAAGTTTTCTACAACCGGACATTAACAAATTCCAATCTGCCACATAACCGCGGGCACGGCTTTCGAAAGATCATAACCCTGCAGGGGTGTCCCAACTTAGCCCATCACAAGCTCTCACGATTAGCTGAAGCGATAAATATAATATCATCACTCCTTATCTTAGGGAAATCCGATCAGGCTCGGCATCCCGGTGCACAAGACATTTCGACAATGGTAAAACAAGTCCAGCAAGACCTCCCGGCGTGTCGACACCCTGATAGTAGCCGCGTGTATCTCGTCTCAGGCCACGTCCGGATGGGCGATCATACATGAACCAAACCTCGAGTTTCCCCGTGGTGGCCCCGCATAACCCCCGTTTGGGACCAACACCATCAGCATTGGCCCCCCTGCTATGTAGAAAAGAATCTCCAAGGAGCGTCCCCCTTATGCAATTTAATTAATTAATTAAGTTATTATGAGGCAAATTAAAACCAATGTTGGGCCTTGCCGGAGGAGTTTTATTCAAAGTCGAAGTGTCAAGGGGTCCCCATCCACCCATCGTGTAAGGAACGCAAAATCAAGGAACATAATGCCAGTTTATCGGCGCCTAAGGTGGCATGAGTGGAACAAAACACCGAGCAAAAGGCCAAGCCTTCCACCCATGCCCAGTATATAGGTGTGTTAATAATAATTATAGATATTGTGATATAACAACAACAAGTTCCCTCCTGGAACGATCTTCATCTTCACCTGCAACTAACAACGCTATAAGAGGGGCTGAGCAAGCGGGTAACATAGCCAAACAGTGGTTTGCTAGGAAGGTTTCAAGGTTAGAGGTTTCATGGCAACAAGGAGAGGCTGACATAAAAGATGGGTAGCGCGACATGTAACGATAGCATCGAGACAACTAAGCATGGCAATGGTAGTAAAGGTATCCAAGGGTATGATCATCTTGCCTGGGATTCCACAAGGGAGAAGAACGGATCCAAGAAGTAGACGGAGCAACATAGCCGAGCGAAACCTCACAACTCCGGAACGAAACCGAAGCTAACAAGAGAAGCAACCGGAAAGAAACAAACAACACGGTAAACATACAAGCATAAACATGGCACACGATGCACATCCAAGTATGATGCATATCAGGTTAAATTATGCATGGCATGGCAAAGTGCACAAACAAATACTACAAGTTAAGTGGAGCTCAATATGCAACGAGTTGCATATTGACGAAACACCACATGTTATTTATTTAGTTGACTCTCGTTTATTTACAAGATAAGATTAAATGTTTGTTAACATAGCAAGAGGTGAAACAATATTAAAACTACACTATTTAGGCAATTTAAATGGGGCCGGAAAAAGAACAACAAATCCGGAAAAACCCCATGAGCATGTTTAGCAATTTTAAGCAAGCAACATTTCACACATATAATGATGTTAACATGATGCGGATGACATGATCAAGTTTATGCAATTTTATTAAAAGTTGACATGAAGAAGATATGAAGTATTGTCACCGTGGTGGAAGAAAAGGTGCCACGGCAACGATCCGAAAATGATGCAACGCAACATCTCGGTACCGGTAACTCGTTGAGAGACCGGTGCAAAAGAAAAGGTGGCGTGGACGGGCGGAACAAGATGAAATGTGGGGTGATCCCGTCACCGGGTTCCCACGAGTCGGCGACGAGGCAAACGAGGAGCATGACAAAATATGAAACGACACGGTGCACACAAGGGAAACATTTCATACAACACAAGCATTCACAAGCGTTCATCCACGGGGTCGTCTCGGTATACCTTCGAAGCGTGCGTTTCGGGGCGGTTCGAGATCGTAGTGAAAGTAGTGGTACTCGCGGTCGTAGAGGAAGTAGTCGTTCCGTAGAGGTACTCGTTATGTAGCCGTTCTCGTGATTCGTAGAGGAAGTAGGCATTCACGGGCGTCGTGGAAGTTGTGGTACACGACGACGGTACTTGTTCACGAGTCTTCGGCGACGGTAGTGGAAGTAGTTGTTCACGTCGGCGGTAGTTGTACATGTTCCGTAGTTGTACTTGAGGGTCTTCGGCGACGGTAGTCGTTCAAGTTTCGTAGCCGTTCGGGTCGTCGTCGACGTAGGGGTACACGTTCGTAGAGGTACTTGGTGCTTCTCCGAGTAGTCGTGGTACTTGGCGGAAAATTCTGCAACGGGAACTTGGTGCTACTCCCTCTTCTGTAGTCGAACTTGGGGTATCCTCGAACTTGACAGAAAACAACAGCAACACAAAAACATGGCGGTCTCGGTCACGGCCACGACAATGTCAGGCGAAGCTCGCCGGGAAGCAAGGAGGCAGGGCAGCAGCAGGGCTAGGCAACGACGGGTTGCAGGGCCGGCAGGTCGAGCTCGGGGACGAGCCCCTGTTGCTTGGAGACGCACGAAGCGGCGGTGACAGTAGCGAGGAGGAGCAGAAGGTGGCTCGGGGCGATGTGGAGGTGAGGCAGGGGTGCACAAGGATATGCGGTGCTGCGGCCTCGGGAGTTCGAGCGGGGAGGCCGGCCTCGCTGGCTTCAGCCCAGGGGCGATAGGGGCGAGGAGGTCCGAGGGAGGAGCGGCGGGGCCTGGCCACGATGCAGCGGGCGGCCGGCTGCTCTGGCGCTGGAGGCGAGGAAGGGGAGGCAGGGGCCTGGCGCGCAGCTCCTGGCCTGCCCGCGGGACGCCATGGCGAGGCGCTGGCCTTGGCGCTGGAGGAGGGGCGGGGCGCCAGGCGCGCGGCTTGAGGGAAAGGGCCTGAGGGCCGGTGGCGATGGGGTGCTCGGGGCCCGGACGAGGAGAGTCAAGGGCATCAGGGGAAGATGGAGAGATCGGGCAGAGGGAGAGTTGGTCGAGGGGTGGCGGCGGTGTATGGAGAGGGAGGGGTCGGGGGAGCCTGGGAGATCGCTAGGGTTAGAGGAGTGCGGTCGTGCTGGTGGGCCTGCTAGGAGGGATGGGCCTGGCAGCTGCGGCTGTCTGGCTGTTGGGCCAGAAGGAGGCCCGCTGGAGGGATGGCCTAGAGGGAAAAAGGCCAGGCGGAGGGAGAAGAAAGGGCCGGCTAGGAGGGAAGTGGCCGGCTGGGCCTGGACCTCACCCTATTGCAGTTTTCCAAAATAAAACAGAAAACAACAAGAAGAAAGAAAAGAAAGGAGGTGGCTAGGGAAGAATTAGGACATGAGGTTATTTTTCCCGGACTCGCAAAAATGTCCACGGTCCACGAAAAATAGGAGAGGCGAGAAAAGAGAAAGAGAAGGCATGGGGAAAATTATGCAAGTGTGTTGGGTTAATTCCAAACAGATGGAATATTTTTAAATATAGCTCCCTAATAATATTGAGAGGCTTTTATATGTTATAAAGAGAAGTCATCCTTCCTTCGATTTAAATGGACCGAAGGTCCACACGATTTATTTAGGTTGAGATGCAAAGATAAATATGACATGATGGCAGGATGACATGATGCAATGCAAAATAAATAACACAAGCACAAATGAAACACACGGGAGAACCCGGAACATCCGGAATCTTCTGGAATCTTCTGGGACGTCGGTCTTCGGGCGTCACAACTCTCCCACACTAACAGAAGATCTCTACCCGAGATCCTAGAGATGGCACCGGGTAAAAACGGAAGAGGAAGAGGTACAACAAAGTTGCTTCTTTGACAGACGAGTGAAACCAAAGAACCTTGAGAGGTTGAACAATCTTCAAGAAAAGATACAATGGAGATGAACGAAGTTAAGAGCACTCCGGTAAAATGAGTAACAAGGAACATTACGAGAACCTTGTAGATTGAAAGACATGAAACAAGAGCTTAAGGATGACGAACAAAATTTCAAAACCACTCCAGTTAACCAAGATTGAGAAGGAATAAGAACGAAATAATTTGGACAACACTCCGACTGAAAATGGAAGGAATTAACAAGAACTTGAGGAGATGGAGTGATACTTGATGAAAACAACAACACATTGCCTCCGAAACAAATAAAAGAATGGCACAAGGTTAAGAAAGATTCAGACAGCACTCCGGTTAAAAGATAGGCAAAACTTGATAAGATGAGAGAACTAGAATGGAGGACACAACACTCCGGTTAAATAGACAAGCAAGAGAGAATATGATCTTGATAAAAACGAGATGATGGTTTGGAGAGAGCAACAACACAAAGCCTCCGGAATGAGAGAATAGTATATAAATCAACGAAAGAAATGAATGGAGAAGAAAAATGACAACTTCTCCCGCAAATGAATTAGGAAATCCTCCTTACAAAGAAGGGTTGAATGGGGTTGATGGAAAAATCAACAACGAAAACGAATAAGCTTGATGTGGGCTTATGGAAAACATCTCAAATTTATGAGGTAACAACCAGCCACTGACGGAAACATTTGAATGGATTGAGATCAACAAGGAGACGAAAAGCTTATTTCACCGGAATGATAAATGAAGAACTTGGGTCATTTATAAGCACCATAATCTCAACAATCCTTAGGGAAAGCTTTTAGGTGAATTATAACCCAAGATAACTCCAACAAATAATTAAAGGGTTGAAAAGATCTCCTGAAAAGATAAGGTAGAAAGGATTGCAATTGGAATGCATGAAGAAGAATGCTTGAGCTCCAACAAGAATCTTGATGAAGACTTCGAGGATGAATTAAAACATGATGAACCACCATGAGAGCTCCGGTAATGAAAGCATGAGAAGTGAAAGATGAAAAGAATAAGATTCAAGGCCTGCGATAAATTAGATGGAGGTTTGAAATGATATAATTGAAATAACTTTGAACTCCGGAAAACAAGATGAACAACTTAGGACCGAGAATATGATATGATGAACAAGCTCCGAAGGAAAAGGATTAACCTCTTGGAAGAAACTAGAATAAGGTTTATGTTATGCATATCCTTCACCAATTTAAATTGATGACAACCAAAGGATTTGGCATACTACTTATTCTCGTTACAAAGAATTAAAGAGAGATCTAGCACAAGCTTGGGTAAATCTTCAACGAACCACCGGTAGGATTATGAAAAGAACGAATGAATTAAAACGATAACAACGGAAGGGTAATCTTGAAAGAACTACCGTAAAAAAAAATATGGAGACGAACGAAGAGACATCAATGAAGAATAGTTGGAGGACGAAGTTGAAAACTGAGAACGAAGAATCTTCTGAAATGATGGCCTTCTTACGATCACAACGAAAAGAATTCATGAAATGCTTCGGATGGCATAAAAGAATTCCCCACAATCGAAACAATAATGAGGATGGCAAGAAGCTAGAACCACGAATCTTCAAGAGAAGGGCCCAGATTTAAGAGAAACTCTTCTCCGGTCTTCAAATGTTGAGAGTGAAGACGAGAAATGCCATGAAGAATTTCGAGATACTCCGGACGAATGACAAGAGGAAGGTGGAGCAAAAGATGGAAATAATTGAAAATAAGCTTGGAGAAGGCATGTGACTGATGGAAATCATACTTACGTCACACTTTGAAAAGAATTTTAGAATAACTCCGGAAAAATTAGAAGAGTCAGGTAAGGTCCTGGAAAAAGACCTGTGGGTTAGGGCCCACTCAAAGAAATCACCGTTGGAAAAAAATTGCTTGAGAGATATTGCACCAGTTGAATTAAATGGCTTGAGTAAGATAACAATCTCAAAATAGCTTGAAATGATTAAGAATGGAAACGTGGTGATGGCTTCTCGCCCCTCGTTGGTTACCCCAAGTGGAAGGTTTGAGATGCAGTGTAGCGGAAGTTTTCCCTTGGCAAAGATACCAAGGATCGATTTCCCCTGAGACTCCCAGTTTCAACAAGAAGGTGTCAACTGCTAACGGCGCCAGATATTAGCAATCAACGTGGACATGCACATAGATACAAATAACTTTGCTCCCAATGAGTACAGAGAGGTTGTCAATCCCTCCGGCCTTGTCGTTTACAAAGGATCAAGCGCAAGTGATAATAGTGATAGGTTTTGCTGCAAATAGTAAGTAAAAGCGGAAAGTAAATAGCGGATGTGATCAGTGATGGTAATATGGACCGCGGTCCCATGATGTTCACTAGTGATGTCTCTCTCCCAAAAGACGATAAAACAGCTATGTGAGGTAAACGAATTACAGCTGGGCAATTGACAGAATTATGTGCGCAAACCAATGCTAACTATGTTGCATGAAAGGTAGAGGTTCAAAGCATGGGCGGTACGCCAAGGCAAGTAGACTGAAATACATCTGCATCTAGTACTAATCATCCACCTTGAGATATCTATCCAGAACATCTCACTGGTATTAAGTTGCGAGTCCCACCCATAGTGTAAACTCAAAGCAACAGACAACTGCATTAAAAGAACTTTGCGTAAAGTAAACAATCCTTGCACCCGCGGGCACAAGCACCGTTGTTTTCCCCCTTGTGGCAACAGCACATCCCCTAGACTCATGTTTCTGTCACTCAAGCTAGTCATCGAGGGGCATGAACCCACAATCAAGCATAACGTTCCCTCTTGGAGTCACTACCTACTACTCGGCCAAAGCAATAAATAGCAACCGAGAACATGCATGAATTACTTAAGAACATAAATATAAAAGAGGTGAATCAAATATATTACTCAAACACAACCTGACATAATCTCACAATCCATCGGATCCCAGCAAACTCATCATAGCAACAACATAAGGATTACATATGTGCCTCGATCATGTAGGGCAGCTCACGAGGACTAATTAGTGAAGCACAAGAACGGGAGGAGAACATCACATAGCTACTGGTCATGGACCCATGGTCCAAGGGAGACTACTCACAACTCATCCGGGAGGCGTCCATGGTGGTGGAGAGGCTCCCGGTGGTGATCCTCCCCTCTGGCAGGGTGTCGGGAAGAGTTCTCCTGGTGCTCCAGATCTTGGAAGCGCGGCGGCGGCGGAACAGAGATGAGATCGCGAAAAAGGGTTCCCGTCTCGAGGGTTTCGGGACACGATATAAATATATGCCAAAGGGGGGCATCAGCAGAGGCCTGGGGGGCCTTGGCGCCCCCCGGCGCGGCCAGGAGGGGGGCCGCGCCACCAGGGCGCCTGGAGCCCTGGTGGCCCCCCTCCGGCTCTACTTCGGGTACCGGGAAATTTCTGGAACGCTGATTTTTTATATAATTTTTCCGGGATTTTTCTGGCAGTTTTCGTAATGGGAAAACCTGAAATACAAAAACAGCAGAAAACAGAAACTGGCACTGGGGTGCACTGAGTTAATAGGTTAGTCCAAATATGATCAAAAGTGTATGGAAGTGTATAAATATCATAGCAATATCACCCAAAAGAGGCATGGAGCAAGTAGAAATTATAGATACGTTTTGGACGTATCACGCGGATCATCTGAGAATTTCTTGCTCCGAGAAGAAGAAGGGTGGGAGGGTGGGGAAAAACAAAGACAACTTGGGATGAATGAAACAGACAAATCGTCAGATTTTTGAACGGCGTCCGTATGGAATAACTTGAAGAGAAGGCACACCGGTTGAAAAAGAATTTAACATGACCATCCTGATGATTAAGAAGGAATAGCACTCCCATAGAAATATGAGAATACCGATTAGGAAAGGTATGGAATCAACATTTGACATCGAAGCACCTTGAATACCAGAATCAAAACAAAACAAAGGATAAATATGTTTATGAAGAAGATTATGTTGCAACATATCTATCCGAACAGAGAATTGAACGAATGAATTCCGCAGGTACATCAACTTGACGAGAAGCCACTTGGGAGAACAAAAGGTAAATAAAAAGGAACAAGGGGCAGAAGAACAAATACAAGATAGAAGTTTCGTCCGACATATTCGTGCTGAAAGCTCATGGAACGTGTTACAAAAGGGTTTTGCAATCCCCGGATCAGCATAGCCAAGGACCCTTTAAGATGCAACTCCCGATCGGAACAAGCCCATAAAACCACTTCACTCAATGTACAACCCCGAACTTCATATCATGCATTCGTTGGAAGAATGTCTAGCACTATTAGCTGAACCCACCTAATAATTTCCGAAAGTTTCCAGTTATGCAATCAGGTGTTGGGGATACAGGGGAAGCACCGCGCACTCAACTCTAAACCTACATCCAGTTGTATCCATCCTTCAACACATAACCAGTTGTTTCCGGAAACCGTTTACCTCGGACCTTCGAAACGCATCCACTATACAAGCTATGGCAATACTCCCGAACTACCTCCCCAGTACTGGGTGATGTCGGGGTTATCTTGCCACTAACCGCATAGGAGAGTTTTCGATGTCGGCCGTCTTAAGTATTCTAGAACTGATGCGATATATTTGTGACGACAACACCTCGGAGCTCAACTCCCCGGGACACTGCCACAACCCCTAATGACAGGAGGCATCGAGAACAATGTTCTCGTCACAAAGACATCGAAACAATCCAAACAATACTCGCGTGATCCTAAAAAAAAATTGGTGCATTTTTGAGAGTAGAAGAGACAAGAGTAATCGTCACGAGTCCTCACCAGAGTGAAAAGAGATGAGGAGCAAAAGAAATCCTACTCTCCGATATATATATAGGACTCAAAACATTTTAAGTGTGTGTCTAGACTCAACCGTCAACGATTCGATCAATCAGTGGGGGCTTCTAGGTCGGAGAAGGCTCTGAATACCAACTTGTAATGCCCAGGATGGGACTATACCTCCTACGTGTCGAGGCACGACTTAAAGGTATAAGCCCATTCTGGAATGATCTCAAGTTTGGTATCTTTGCACGACTCATGTAAAAGAGGGATTAAATTGCAAAAGGAGATAGTTGGCTTACACTCGCCACTTCACACAATACATTACATAAGCAAAACATCATTCAAAACATCACAACCCGACTACGGGCGAAGATCCAAAAGAAAGATACCAAAACAACATAAAGCCACTGGTCTAGATCGAATCCTAGTAGAAAACACTACTGATCGTCGAAACGTCACAAGCATACGGCCAAACTCTTCATCGAACTCCCAGTGAAGTACTTGAACCAGCTCCTGATCATTCTCGGCTGAACCTGCATCTGGTGTTGTAGTATCTGTGAGCCACGAGGACTCAGCAATCCCATAACCATGGGTATCAAGACTAGCAAACCTTTATGGGTAGGAAGAGGTAAAGTGGTGAGGTTGCAGCAGCGGCTAAGCATAATATGGTGGCTAACTTACGAGTACCAGAATAAGATGAGCATCTACTCAAACGGTCGCAAACTAGTAGTGATCGCTAAAGATCCTGAACTACCTACGAGTCAAACATAACCCCACCGTGTCCTCTTCTCAAAGTGAAAAGAGAGAGTCACGGTTACTCACACAGTTGTGTGTTTTACTTCGGATCCTCTGTCAAGTTTTCTACAACCGGACATTAACAAATTCCAATCTGCCACATAACCGCGGGCACGTCTTTCGAAAGATCATAACCCTGCAGGGGTGTCCCAACTTAGCCCATCACAAGCTCTCACGATTAGCTGAAGCGATAAATATAATATCATCACTCCTTATCTTAGGGAAATCCGATCAGGCTCGGCATCCTGGTGCACAAGACATTTCGACAATGGTAAAACAAGTCCAGCAAGACCTCCCGGCGTGTCGACACCCTGATAGTAGCCGCGCGTATCTCGTCTTAGGCCACGTCCGGATGGGCGATCCTACATGAGCCAAACCTCGAGTTTCCCCGTGGTGGCCCCGCATAACCCCCGTTTGGGACCAACACCATCAGCACTGGCCCCCCTGCTATGTAGAAAAGAATCTCCAAGGAGCGTCCCCCTTATGCAATTTAATTAATTAATTAAGTTATTATGAGGCAAATTAAAACCAATGTTGGGCCTTGCTGGAGGAGTTTTATTCAAAGTCGAAGTGTCAAGGGGTCCCCATCATCCACCCATCGTGTAAGGAACGCAAAATCAAGGAACATAATGCCGGTTTATCGGCGCCTAAGGTGTCATGAGTGGAACAAAACACCGAGCAAAAGGCCAAGCCTTCCACCCATGCCCAGTATATAGGTGTGTTAATAATAATTGTAGATATTGTGATATAACAACAACAAGTTCCCTCCTGGAACGATCTTCATCTTCACCTGCAACTAACAACGCTAAAAGAGGGGCTGAGCAAGCGGGTAACATAGCCAAACAGTGGTTTGCTAGGAAGGTTTCAAGGTTAGAGGTTTCATGGCAACAAGGAGAGGCTGACATAAAAGATGGGTAGTGCGACATGTAACGATAGCATCGAGACAACTAAGCATGGCAATGGTAGTAAAGGTATCCAAGGGTATGATCATCTTGCCTGGGGTTCCACAAGGGAGAAGAACGGATCCAAGAAGTAGACGGAGCAACATAGCCGAGCAAAACCTCACAACTCCGGAACGAAACCGAAGCTAACAAGAGAAGCAACCGGAAAGAAACAAACAACACGGTAAACATACAAGCTTAAACATGGCATACGATGCACATCCAAGTATGATGCATGTCCGGTTAAATTATGCATGGCATGGCAAAGTGCACAAACAAATACTACAAGTTAAGTGGAGCTCAATATGCAACGAGTTGCAAATTGACGAAACACCACATGTTATTTATTTAGTTGACTCTCATTTATTTACAAGATAAGATTAAATGTTTGTTAACATAGCAAGAGGTGAAACAATATTAAAACTACACTATTTAGGCAATTTAAATGGGGCCGGAATAAACAACAACAAATCCGAAAAAACCCCATGAGCATGTTTAGCAATTTTAAGCAAGCAACATTTCACACATATAATGTTGTTAACATGATGCGGATGACATGACCAAGTTTATGCAATTTTATTAAAAGTTGACATGAAGAAGATATGAAGTATTGTCACCGTGGTGGAAGAAAAGGTGCCACGGCAACGATCCGAAAATGATGCAACGCAACATCTCGGTACCGGTAACTCGTTGAGAGACCGGTGCAAAAGAAAAGGTGGCGTGGACGGGCGGAACAAGATGAAATGTAGGGTGATCCCGTCACCGGGTTCCCACGAGTCGGCGACGAGGCAAACGAGGAGCATGACAAAAGATGAAACGGCACGGTGCACACAAGGGAAACATTTCATACAACACAATCATTCACAAGCGTTCATCCACGGGGTCGTCTCGGTATACCTTCGAAGCGTGCGTTTCGGGGCGGTTCGAGATCGTAGTGAAAGTAGTGGCACTCGCGGTCGTAGAGGAAGTAGTCGTTCCGTAGAGGTACTCGTTATGTAGCCGTTCTCGTGATTCGTAGAGGAAGTAGGCGTTCATGGGCGTCGTGGAAGTAGTGGTACACGACGACGGTACTTGTTCACGAGTCTTCGGCGACGGTAGTGGAAGTAGTTGTTCACGTCGGCGGTAGTTGTAGATGTTCCGTAGTTGTACTTGAGGGTCTTCGGCGACGGTAGTGGTTCACGTTTCGTAGCCGTTCGGGTCGTCGTCGATGTAGGGGTACACGTTCGTAGAGGTACTTGGTGTGTCTCCGAGTAGTCGTGGTACTTGGCGGAAAATTCTGCAACGGGAACTTGGTGCTAATCCCTCTTCTGTAGTCGAACTTGGGGTATCCTCGAACTTGACGGAAAACAACAGCAACACAAAAACATGGCGGTCTCGGTCACGGCCACGACAAGGTCAGGCGAAGCTCGCCGGGAAGCAAGGAGGCAGGGCAGCAGCAGGGCTAGGCAGCGACGGGTTGCAGGGCCGGCAGGTCGAGCTCGGGGACGAGCCCCTGTTGCTTGGAGAGGCACGAAGCGGCGGTGACAGCAGCGAGGAGGAGCAGAAGGTGGCTTGGGGCGACGTGGAGGTGAGGCAGGGGCGCACAAGGAGATAGGGTGCTGCGGCCTCGGGAGCTCGAGCGGGGAGGTCGGCCTCGCTGGCTTCGGCCCAGGGGCGATCGGGGCGAGGAGGTCCGAGGGAGGAGCGGCGGGGCCTGGCCACGATGCAGCGGGCGGCCGGCTGCTCTAGCGCTGGAGGCGAGGAAGGGGAGGCAGGGGCCTGGCGCGCAGCTCCTGGCCTGCCTGCAGGACGCCATGGCGAGGCGCTGGCCTTGGCGCTGGAGGAGGGGTGGGGCGCCAGGCGCGCGGCTTGAGGGAAAGGGCCTGAGGGCCGGTGGCGATGGGGTGCTCGGGGCCTGGCCGAGGAGAGTCGAGGGCATCGGGGGAAGATGGAGAGATCGGGCAGAGGGAGAGTTGGTCGAGGGGTGGCGGCGGTGTATGGAGAGCGAGGGGTCGGGGGAGCCTGGGAGATCGCTAGGGTTAGAGGAGTGCGGTCGGGCTGGTGGGCCTGCTAGGAGGGATGGGCCTGGCAGCTGCGGCTGTCTGGCTGTTGGGCCAGAAGGAGGCCCGCTGGAGGGATGGCCTAGAGGGAAAAAGGCCAGGCGGAGGGAGAAGAAAGGGCCGGCTAGGAGGGAAGTGGCCGGCTAGGCCTGGACCTCACCCTATTGCAGTTTTCCAAAATAAAACAGAAAACAACAAGAAGAAAGAAAAGAAAGGAGGTGGCTAGGGAAGAATTAGGACATGAGGTTATTTTTCCCGGACTCGCAAAATGTCCACGGTCCACGAAAAATAGGAGAGGCAAGAAAAGAGAAAGAGAAGGCATGGGGAAAATTATGCAAGTGTGTTGGGTTAATTCCAAACAAATGGAATATTTTTAAATATAGCTCCCTAATAATATTGAGAGGCTTTTATATGTTATAAAGAGAAGTCATCCTTCCCTCGATTTAAATGGACCGAAGGTCCACACGATTTATTTAGGTTGAGATGCAAAGATAAATATGACATGATGGCATGATGACATGATGCAATGCAAAATAAATAACACAAGCACAAATGAAACACACGGGAGAACCCGGAACATCTGGAATCTTCTGGAATCTTCTGGGACGTCTGTCTTCGGGCGTCACATTACATTGAAAAACTATGTCAGTTAGCATTCCACATCAAAAATTCTGTTTTTATCATTTACCTACTCGAGGACGAGCAGGAATTAAGCTTGGGGATGCTTGATACGTCTCCAATGTATCTATAATTTTTTATTGTTCCATGCTATTATTTATGATGTTTGGGATGTTTAATGGGCTTTGTTTTACACTTTTATATTATTTTTGGGCTAACATACTAACCCAAAGGCCTAGTCCAGATTGTTGTTTTTTCTACCTATTTTAGGGTTTTACAGAAAAGGAATATCAAATGGAGTCCAAACGGAATGAAACCTTCGGGAGATATATTTTTTGAGCAAAATTCACACGTGAGACTTGAGAACCACGGAGTAGGGCTGACGTGGCGTCCACGAGGGTGGGGGCGCCCCCCCCCCCTATAAGGCGCGCCCCCTGCCTCGTGGGCACCCCGCCTGGCCCCCGGTGCCCTCCGTCCTCCTATATATACCTACGTACCCCGAAACTATTAGAACAACAGTGAAAACCCTAGTTCCACCACTGCAACCTTTTGTTCTCGTGAGATCCCATCTTGGGGCCTGTTCCGGAGCTCCGTCGGAGGGGGGATCTACCATGGAGTGCTTCTACATAATCATCATCGCCTCACCATGAGTTGTGAGTAGTTTACCACAGACCTTCGGGTCCATAGCTAGTATCTAGATGGCTTCTTCTCTCTCTTTGGATCTCAATACCAAGTTCTCCTCGGTCTTCGAGGAGATCTATTCGATGTAATCTCTTTTTGCGGTGTGTTTGTCGAGATCCGATGAATTGTGGGTTTATGATCAAGATTATTTATGAGAAATATTTGATTCTTTTTCTGCACTCTCTATGTGTAATTATAATATCCTTGCGAGTCTCTTCGAATTATTGGTTTGGTTTGGCCTACTAGATCTATAGTTTTTGCAATGGGAGAAGTGCTTGGCTTTGGGTTCAATCTTGCGGTGTCCTTTCCTAGTGACAGTAGGGTCAGCAAGGCACGTATTGTATAGTTGCCATCGAGGATAAAAATATAGGGTTTATATCACTATGTTTGACTTTATCCCTCTACATCATGTCATCTTGCTTAAGGCGTTACTCTCTTCTTATGGACTTAATACTCTAGATGCATGCTGGATAGCGGTCGATGTGTGGAGTAATAGTAGTAGATGCAGAATTGTTTCGGTCTACTTGTCTTGGACGTGATGCCTATATATAATGATGATGCCTAGATAGTCTCATAATTATTCGCTTTTCTATCAATTGCTTTAATTGCTCGACAGTAATTTGTTTACCCGCCGTAGAATACCGCTATCATGAGAGAAGCCACTAGAGAACACTATGGCCCCCGGGTCTATTCTCAACATATCAATCTACAATCTACTTTACTTTTCTGCTTTTACTTTCTGTTCTTATAACCAAAAATACCAAAAATATCAAACTATCATCTCTATCAGATCTCACTTTCGTAAGTGATCGTAAAGGGATTGACGACCCCTTATCACGTTGGATGCGAAGTTCTTATTTGTTTGCGCAGGTGCGAGGGACTCGCGCGTGGTCTCCTACTGGATTGATACCTTGGTTCTCAAAAACTGAGGGAAATACTTACGCTACTGTGCTGCATCACCCTTTCCTCTTCGAGGGAATACAACGCAAGCTCGAGAAGTAGCATATGCTGAAGCAGACACGCAACTCGAACTCAAAGTTGAGTGTCGGCCACATGAAGTTTCAGGGAGTAATTCTAGGAATGAAGGCCAAGTCTTTGGGTTTAAAGTCCTCGGCCGGATCCGAAGGTGCAACGAGGGGTTGAACTGCCAGATTTGATTCATCAGGTTTTAGATCCCAAAAGTTGGTTGTTGCTTCAAAGCGCTCATGTGTTTCGTTTGATCTGAAGTCTTGAGTCTCCGGTGCAGGGAACACGTCGGAACAGATTTGAACATCAGATGAGACTTCCATCAAGACTTGGTGATCACGTAGTGGGACCTGCATGGGCCACCAATGTTGGTGCTAAAACCGGCAAATCTCGGGTAGGGTGTCCCGAGTTGGAAATTTGGTAACGATGGTAATAGGCAGAATAGGGACACGGTATTTTACCCAGGTCCAGGCCCTCTAAAAGAGGTAAAACCCTACGTACTGCTCTTATTATATTGATCGTGACGAGAGATAAAAGTACATTATGATCTACCTCGAGATCATATGAATGAGTTCTAAGCTCTAAGGCCTTGAAACTGTGCCTCTACGGACTAAACCCCATGGTTTATATAGTTACCTCGGGTATCTAGATTTACATAGTCGGTTACAATCTATGGATAAACATGCTGATCTTTCAAATATTCCTTGAAGTGCATGCCAAGTCTTCCATGAACTCCATCTTGATCATGCCGAGGGTCAGGGTGCAATAGGCCCATCCTTTAGTTACTGGTTGGTCCTTGGCTTGACCCATGAATGGCTAGCCGACATGGAATGTCAGGGATATTACTAGTAGGTATAAACCGGCCAGGAGGATCCGGATTACACTGACAAGGTTATATTATTACAGACCAAATAGAATATGTACAAGAGGTCATAGCCCGTCGAGGCTTAGGGCCCATGATCTGTAATCCGTCATACCATGTAACTTGGGATGTAAGATAGAAAGATTAGAGACCAAGGCGGACACGTTTATGAGCCGGCCGCGGGACTCTGTAAACCAGACCGGGCATCGCCTCCTATATAAAGGGACGACCCGGCGATGGTTCAAGGACAAGAAACAACAGCTCGAGACACAGGCAAGCGGATTCGCTCCCTGGTCATCGAAGCCCAAGCAATACCACACCAAACTAGACATAGGCTTTTACCTTCATCGAAGGGGCCGAACTAGTATAAAACTCCCTGTGTCCTTCGTCCGCTTTAACCCCTTCAACCTAACCCGGGCGATGGCCTCACACCTAAGTCCGCTAACCCGGACATATGCCGTGCTAATTCCACGACAGTTGGCGCCTACCGTGGGGCTATCGCACGATGGTTTTGAGTTCTTGAAGGGCAGCTTTGAAGGGCTCAAGGGTTATGCAGTGGGCCGGATGACCAAGAGTCGTCGCGGCCGGATCTACATCGATGATGCAGGCTGGGGCCCCGAGGCCGATTCAATCGAATACGGGTACCGGGACCCCTTTAGCGGCATCCACGTCTTCATCGGCAAGATCGACGAACCAGGACCTGAGTCGGACATCTTCCCTAATATCGTCGAGCCGGCTCAGCGTGCGAGATCGGCCCGGATTTAGCCCGTTGTGAAGCACGTTTTCGTTGGAGCAGTGCATGGAGTACAAACCGAGGACGGATCGGGTTCTGGTGGCGAGACAGTTGTCTATTCGGATGATGAATCTTCATCCGGAGAGACCGAATCTTTGTATCTGTTGTAGGACGGCCGGTCAGAGGGTGTGTCCGATGGCGATAGTATTCCGGACCCCTTTGATCCGCCGAACAGGGTTGCTGTTTTCATGGCCGGATCACAACCTACGCAGCAGCCCTCGGTGACCGGGGCGTTAACCGCAGAGGCAGCAGGAACCGGGGCTGGCGACCTCCCCCCGTCGCCCTCGGACGTCCTATCTACCTTAGTCGGCACCTTGACGGCGCTCGCGACAACAGAAGTAGCACCGGCCGACAAGGCGCAGTATGATGCGGATTTCGCTCAGCTGAAGAGCCGGATTGAGCAAGCTAAGCTGGATCTGGATGCGGAGAAGGCCAGGATAGCTACAAGACACGCAGAGCTACATTCCCAAGCCTTCCGGCTCAGGCTGGATCAGAACGCTCCACAGGAGGTAATGTACAGAAGGCAACAAACTCGTCTACCACCGGTTTATGAGGCAAGGAATCTCTTTGGCACACCAGGAGCGGGAGCCAGTAACCGCCCAGAGGTAAACTGGGGAGGGGCTCTGGGGACTGGTGCGTCGGTTCAGCCGCCAACCACGGAGCGGAACCGCCACGCCGCATGTGCCCACCCCTCCCGGCCATTATTCTAACCCGTTGGACAACATCGTCGCCGCCGCTTCACGGCTGGCCGCTTTACCCATTGAGGGGACATCCCCCATAGCAATAGAGGCACGACGGGCTAAGGAATTGCTGGACACGGCGTTAACACAGCAGCAGGCGTATTCTTATAGCCGGGAGAGGATTCATTCAACCCCCCGCCCAAGACGGAGTTACACAAGGCACTGGGATGAACCGGCTATATCTAGCAGCGCGCGGAGACGGCACCGACAGAGGCATGATAATCCGACGGGGGCAGGAGCACACGCCCAAGAGGCGGTAGACCAGGCTAGACATACTGCCCGCGACGATACCCGTCAAGCGACGCCGGTTCACTCCACCACCGCAAAAACGGGAGTCATGACCAGTTCCTTTGGGGTACAGTGTCTCATCCCTGCTTTACGAAGCGTGAAATTACCCAAAGACTTCAAAGGCCCGCGCAAGGTACCCAACTACACAGCGGATCTGGCTCCGGAGGCATGGGTTGAAAGTTATGAGATGACTATGGAGATGCTTGATGTGGACGAAGCTGCGTGCGCTAAATACTTCACAATGATGCTTGAGGGCATGGCCCGGACATGGTTAAAGGGTTTACCACCTAACTCCATCGGATCATGGGGTGAGTTGCGTCGCCGGTTTATCAGTAATTTCAAAGACACGTGCAAACAGCCGATGTCTGTGGTTGAATTAGCAGCATGTGTTCAAGGAGAGCAAGAGACCACAAGCAGTTGGGTGCGGCGAGTATCAGAAATCCTGCACTCCTCCAATAGCATCAACCCCAGTACGGCGATAGTGACCTTGGAGAAGAATTGCCGGTTCGAGTCTTTGAGGCTGAAGTTAGGACGGCTCAAGCGCGACTGCAACGACATGGGAACGCTCATGAGCGCTTTGGTAAAGTATGGGGACTCCGATAACACCAAGTATCCAGATGCAGACGGAGACAAATCCAGGAAGGCGAGCAAAAACGGTAAACCAGTGCAAGCCAATCCGGCAGGTACAGGTTACAATGGCAAGCGAAAAGCGGAGGGCGGCTCAGACTTTGTGGCCAATACCAACGTTCAAGACAACGGGCAGCGCCGCAAGGGTAGACCGCCCCCGCGCAACGGGAGGCCACCCATTAATCTAGATCACCAGCTAAATGTACCTTGCCCAAGACACGGTACAGAGGAAAACCCGACTACGCATCTCTGGAAGGACTGCCGTATCATGCAAGAGGTTATGAAACAGGCCAAGTATAACCACGGCCCCCCCCGGCAGCGGATCAGGTCCCGGCTTTCAGGGTCCGGGTTACCAGGGTAGTGGATCCGGATCAGGATATCATGGCGGTAACAATAACCACAATGGCAACAATCAGCATCAGCATAACCAGCAGCATGGTCAGGGTGGATACAACAACCAAGGCAATCAACACCGTCAGCAGCAATAACAATCCGGGTATCAGAATAACCCGAAAGAGCTAAGCAGTTGGCAATATCATGTCTTCACCACAAGTTTGTGCAAACGGGATCAGAAGGTTCTGAAGAGAGCAGTGCATGTTGTTGAACCGGCGATACCACGTTTTTTACGTTGGTCGGAGCAGCCCATTGTGTGGAGCAGAGAGGATCACCCGCCCCGGGTTGATAATCCGGGTCAGCTTGCCTTGGTGGTGGCTCCACAGGTGGGTGGCTATAAGTTCACAAAGGTTCTCATGGATGGAGGCAGCAGCATCAATATCCTATACTATAAGACTTTTCGACGTATGGGATTGACAGATAAGAAGCTCCGGCAGTCCAACACAGTGTTCCATGGAGTGGTGCCAGGTAAATCGGCTTACCCAGTTTGAAAAATCGATCTAGAAGTAACCTTCGGGGATGAGCAGGACTCTAGATCGGAGACGGTGACCTTTGAGGTTGTAAAGATCAGGAGGAGCCCATATCATGCTCTGTTTGGGAGGCCGGTTTATGCCAAATTCATGGCTAGACCGTGTTATGTTTATCTGCAGCTCAAGATGCCGGGTCACAGGGGAACTATCACAGTTCACGGGAGCCGCAAGATCGCATTGGAATGCGAGGAAGGAGACGCAGCATATGCTGAAGCAGTTTGTGCTACGGAGGAGCTGAAGTTCTACAAGAACAATGTTGATCCGGTAGATATGTCCCCATTGAAGAAGCCAACTATAGAGCATGATCCGGCGTTAAAGTTTAAATCGGTAGAGGAAACCAAGCAGGTTGACTTTGTTCCGGGGGATTCGTCCAAGCAGTTTACCATCAGCGCTAACCTAGACCCCAAATAGGAAAGCGCGCTCATCGAGTTCATCCGTGAGAACCGGGATATCTTTGCATGGAAACCTTCTGACATGCCAGGTATACCGAGGGAACGCGCTGAGCACAGTCTTAATATTGATCCGAAGTTTAAACCGGTCAAGCAGTATTTGCGCCGCTTCAATGAGGAGAGGCGCAAGGCTATAGGAGAAGAGGTGGCTAAGCTCCTGGCCGCAGGTTTCATAGTCGAGGTGTTTCATCTAGAGTGGTTGGCTAATCCGGTGCTGGTACTTAAGAAAAACGGTACTTGGAGGATGTGTGTTGATTACACAGACTTGAACAAAGCTTGCCCAACTGATCCTTTTGCTCTCCCCCATATTGATCAGATTATTGATGCTACGGCGGGATGTGAGCGGCTAAGTTTTTTGGATGCATATTCAGGTTATCATCAGATCAAGATTGCAGTTAAGGACCAAGAGAAGACGGCTTTCATAACTCCCTTTGGAGCCTTCTGCTATGTATCCATGCCTTTTGGGCTCAAGAGTGCCCAAGCAACTTATCAGCGTTGTGTGTAGAACTGCCTACAAGGGCAGATTGGAAGAAATGTCCATGCATATGTGGATGACATTGTGGTCAAATCTAGGAAGGAGGAGACGCTAATAGAGGATTTGAAAGAAATCTTTGACAACCTCCGGGTTTACAAGATGATGCTTAATCCGAAGAAGTGTGTTTTTGGTGTTCCAGCAGGCAAACTCCTTGGATTCTTAGTATCAAACAGAGGAATTAAGGCTAATCCGGAGAAGATCAAGGCGATCACATCCTTGGCTAAACCGGCTTGTATCAATGATGTCCAGCACGTGGCAGGCCGTATTGCAGCGTTGAGCCGGTTCATAAGCCGTTTGGGGGAAAAGGCGATCTCGCTTTATCAGATGATGAAGAAGACGGACCGGTTTGTCTGGAGCGATGCTGCAAATGTCGTGTTCGAGGATCTGAAGCGGCAATTGGCAGAACCACCAGTCCTTGCTACCCTGGTTGACAACGAGCCGCTGTTGTTATACGTGGCCGCCAATGCCCGTGCAGTTAGCGTGGCCATTGTGGTGGAGCGCAAGGAAGCAGGCAAGGAATATCCGGTTCAACGTCCGGTTTACTACATCAGTGAGGTCCTCATTGAGTCGAAGCAAAGATATCCACACTGGCAGAAGTAGGTATATGGGGTGTTCATGGCAAACTGGAAGTTGAAGCACTACTTCCAGGGCCACCCAATCACTGTTGTGAGTTCAGCTCCGTTGGGGGATATAATCCAGAACAGAGAAGCCACTCGCAGAGTGGCGAAGTGGGCCATTGAGCTTAGCCCACACGGATTAAAATATGTGCCCCGTACTGCCATAAAATCCCAAGCACTAGTGGATTTCATCAATGATTGGACAGAGTTGCAAGCGCCTGAGGAGAAGCCGGATCATACATACTGGACTATTCACTTTGACGGTTCAAGGCAATTGGAGGGCTCGGGGGATGGAGTTGTGTTAACTTCCCCACGAGGTGATAAGTTCTGTTATGTCCTTCGATTAATGTTCCCTTGTACTAATAATGCTGCTGAGTATGAAGCTCTCCTCCATGGTTTACGGATGGCTAAGTAGATGAACCTGAGCCGGGTCAAGTGCTTTGGTGATTCGGATCTGGTGGCACAACAAGAATATGGTAAGTGTGACTCCAAGGATCTGCTCATGGCGGCTTATCGGCGAGAAGTGGAAGCAGTCGCGGGTTACTTCAAAGGTTATCAGGTGGATCACATAGACCGGCGGAAAAATGAAGCGGCCGATGCATTAAGTCGGCTGGGCTCTCAGCGTAAACCGGTTCCACCTAATACCATCTTGGATGAATTGCATAGTCCGTCAGTACAGATACCTTCAGAGGAGGATTTACCTGTTCCTAATCCGGAAGCACAGCTGGTTGCATCACTTCATGTTATTCCGGATTGGACACTCCCTTACTTGGCGTACCTGAGCCGAGGTGAGTTGCCAGAGGACGAAGTTGAGGCCCGGAAGATAATCCGGCGGTCTAAGTCTATGACTATTGTCAATGGAGAACTTCATCACCGCAGCGTTTCTGGGGCATTTCAGAGGTGTGTATCATCAGAGGAAGGCTGTGATATTCTTCGAGAGATTCACGAAGGAGATTGTGGTCATCATGTTGGTTCAAAGTCCCTGGTAGCTAAAGCTTTTCGTCATGGGTTCTACTGGCTGATGGCTCACGCCGACGTAGAGGATTTGGTCAGAAAATGTGGCGCTTGCCAGAAATTTTTGCGGCGTGCTCATGTACCGGCGCAGGAGCTGCGAATGATTCCAATCACTTGGCCATTTGCGACTTGGGGGCTTGATATGGTTGGACCCTTTAAAAGATCCCAAGATCAGAAAACCCACCTGTTAGTAGCAGTGGACAAATTTACAAAGTGGGTTGAAGCAGAGCATGTCAGTAAGTGTGATGTGGCAACATCGGTTAAGTTCATCAAAAAGGTAATTTTCCGGTTTGGCTTTCCACACAGCATTATTACTGATAATGGCACCAACCTATCTAAAGGAGAGATGGAAGAGTTCTGTCAAAGAGAACATATTCGCCTTGATGTGTCATCAGTAGCTCACCCTCAGTCTAATGGCCAAGCTGAGAGGGCCAACCAAGAGATCTTGAGAGGCATCAAGCCCCGGCTTATGGTTCCTTTGCAAAGAACACCGGGTTGCTGGGTAGAGGAGTTGCCTTCTGTCCTCTGGAGCATCAACACTACACCTAACAGGTCTACAGGGTACACACCCTTTTTCATGGTGTACGGCGTTGAAGCCGTCCTTCCTAGTGATATCCAGCATGATTCACCAAGCGTGGCGGCCTATGTTGAATCGGCTAATGAGCAAGCAAGGCAAGACAGCTTAGACCGGCTAGATGAGGAATGGGACATGGCAGCAGCATGATCAGTGATTTATCAGCAAGATCTGCGCCGGTACCACAGCCGCCGGGTCAAGACCAGGACGTTTCAAGAAGGAGATCTGGTGCTCCGGCTCATCCAAGACCAGACAGATATGCACAAGTTATCCCCACCTTGGGAAGGACCCTTTGTGGTCAGCAAGAACCTGCACAACGGATCATACTACTTGGTCGACGTTCGAGAACATAAGGACTCACGTACGGCAGAGGAGGAGAAGAAGCGGCCGTGGAACATCGCTCTTCTGCGACCTTACTACACTTGAGCCATTGGCTCCGCTTTATGTACAATGTATATATTATAATTAATATAATAAACCGACACCCCCAGAACACCGAGGAATCATCCATCTTCTTCGCAAAAAGAGTATCACATGGGGGCTTCGAAAGAAGCTTACCATGGCCTCTTAAACCGATGCCCCTGATAGCATCAGGGAATCAGTCGTGTCTTTTATACACAAGAGTACCACATGGGGGCTTCGAAAGAAGCCTACCATGACCTCTTAAACCGGCGCCCTTGACAGAATCAAGGAATCAACCGTGTTTTTCAAAGGAGTATCACATGGGAGTTTTCTACGGAAACTCACCATGGCCTCCTAAACCGGCGCCCTTGACAGAATCAAGGAATCAGCCGTGTTTTTCAAAGGATTATCACATGGGAGTTTTCTATGGAAACTCACCATGGCCTCCTAAACCGGCACCCTTGATGCATCAAGGAATCAGCCGTGTTTTTCAAAGGAGTATCACATGGGAGTTTTCTACGGAAACTCACCATGGCCTCCTAAACTGGCGCCCTTGATGCATCAAGGAATCGGTAGTGTTTTTCAAAGGAGCATCACATGGGAGTTTTCCACGGAAGCTCACCATGGCCTCCTAAACTGGCGCCCTTGATGCATCAAGGAATCAGCCATTGACGATCATCGAGTTGATCACCTAAAGACAAGATCCTTACGAGATTTTGAAACATTGGGTGGCTTGTCATCGATAAAAAACCTCGAATTTGGAGCCCGGCAGCTCATAAAAAGCCTCGAATTTGGAGCCTGGCAGCTCGTAAACAGCCTCGACTACATGGTCTTATTTGCCCAAAAAACCTTATTTTTATGATTTCATAAATCTTGGTCGTCATGATCATTGATTTTTGAACCAAGTCCATTGATGCGGGACTGGACAACTACAAGGTTGACCATATATCTACAAAGTTAAAAGTCTGGGTCATGAACACCAGCGAGAGTTAAACCGGCGTTCATTGTAACCCGGATCGGCCATCAGGTTAAGCCGCATGAGAGAGCCAAGAGCCTCATCAGCGCCTGTGCTTTCAATTATTCCTACCGGGTTAAGGTCGACAAGCACACTTAATCAGAGGTAGGTTATATATTTGTGATCAACAGTTATTACTTTGATTTATATATAAGAGCAGTATAATCCGTCCGGTGGTAAACCGCTAGGTTATCTTTTAGCTTTGTTCATGCAGGCACAGATAATAAACGGATCACGCATTGCAACCAGAAGATTAAATTGAAAGATGCCAATTCAAGCAGTGCCATAAATGGTGGGACAAAGGCAGTATTTCAACTAATCCTATTACAAATCACTTGCAGGCCCGAATAGATCAAAGTTTTTTGCAAAATATTCAGCAACTACAAGTTAAACCGGATGGTTTATGACTCCTCTTCACGTTGCGAAGGCTGAGGATCAACGTGTTCCGAGTCTTCATCAACTTCAGGCAATGGCTGGAAACCAGGAGCGCACTAGTCAATCTTGGAGAGGGCACGGAAATATACTTCTTCATTGATAAGATCTGAAGGGTCAATATCTGGAGCGAAAGTGTCGTTACGAACTGGTGGGATCAGATTTTCAGTGTCGTAAACTGGCCGCTCCACCCGCGAATTTTCTAGATCGTAAGCCGGATGATACCTTGTCAAAGCTGCTTCATCGACAAGCTTACTAGCGAGAGGGCGCATGTCCTTAGTCAAAGCACGGAGATCGTCGGCTGAGAAGGCTGACCCGTCCTCTTTATTGCTGGGATAGCCGTTCAGGGCGTCAGCCGGATCAAAATCAGGGACCCATGATTTGGCCCGGGTCAGCGCCATAAGAGAGCCAGCTCGGGCAGCAGACTTCTTCACCTCAACCAGACGCACAGGCAGGACATATAGTTTCTCCAGGGTGGCTTGGATGGTAGTCGGTGCCGGTTTATTGTGGGACATGGCACTGATAGCCCTTTGAGCGCCGGAGTAGAGCTACTCCACCAGGGTATATGCTGCCTTGAGTTTCTTCCGGACATCGTCTCCAAGATGAGTTATGCGCCCCCCTGTGTGCAATTGGCGAGTTAAACCGGAGCAGAACAAAGACTGCAAGGATGTACAACATACAAAGACAGGTACTCACCGAAGATAGCAGAAGTCATGTGCTCTATTTGATGTTTCAACCCGGATAGCTCCTGCGTAACCGGATTAAGAGCAGCTTCGGCATCCTTTGCTATTTTTTCAAGAGCGTCCCTCTGTACCTCCCATGTGGACCGCTCCGCTTCGAAATCTTTTTTCAATTTCTCCATGTTGGTCAAAGCAAGGACAAGTTCTTCCTTAGCTTTGGCTGAAGCAGTCTCATGGAAGGCCAAGCTATTCCGGAGCTCAGTTGCCTCCGAAGCCCTCCGGGTCAAGTCAGCCTGCAAGGAAATCAAACGGATTAAAAGGACAGGTCAATCAAGTCTCAAGCACATAACAAGTTATGCACTTGACACTTGGGGGCTAATGTACAATTGAAGTAAGAAAGGCAAAGTTTTTTAGACAAGTCCCAAGCACATTAACGAGTTATGCCCTTGGCACTTGGGGGCTAATGTAAGTTCATTCTCATACATGATTGAAGTCCCGGTTCACCTACAATGAAGCTAAACCGGCCCTTGGGGGCTACTATGGCTTAAAGATAGGATTGCAAAATACAAAGCAGAAACGGAAAGTAAAGGAAAGAAAGTCACCTCATATTTGTCTTTCATCATGTTAACTAAGCCGGCTTCATAGTCGCGGCTGGTGAAGAGCCGGTTCAGATACCCGGAATGAAGTTCATGGGCACTCAATTGAGCATAGCTTGACAAGTCTGTGCTCCACTTGCCTTTATCTTGTTGAAAATTTTCCTCCTTGGCAGTATGCTTAGCCAAGGTAGCAGGCTCGGTGGGAGCAGTGAAGCCTAACCCGGTTATCTCAACATCGGCTGTTGAGGCAGCAGTTGGCTGGGGAGGATCAGCAGTATGCACCGGACTAACAGGAGCCGGGCTAGCCCGAGGGGGACTAACCCGGGCAGGGCTTGCCGGTTCAGCCATATTCTCCTATTATCACCTCCTGGCGCAGCAACATCTTCATGATCCATAGGAGTGGGATCATCGAGCTGAACTTCAAAGTTATCTTCTGGAGGGATGGCCGCTTCAGGGTCCACGACCGGTTCAGCAGTAGTGGTTTCCGCAGCCGGTTTATTCGCTTTTGCCTTTTTGCTAGGCTTTGGCATTCTGATAAAGGTCAAAAGAACAATGAGAATCACAAAATTAAAAACAGGAAGATAAACCGGACATTTGGAAGGACTTACCCAGGGACGGTCTTGAGCACAGGGACCTGCGTAGTGGTTGACTCGCCGGAAGAGGACAGAGGAGCCTCTTGCTAGTTGGGATCAGACGGTTTAAGTGGCTTACGTATAAGGCCTGCTTTTGGATAAAGGAGGGTTGGAGTGAGCAAAACCTCGGAGCGGCGTCTGCGAGCCGGCGTAAGGGGTATTCCGGACGACTCAACCACATGGCCACTATGGCGCGTGGTCCGGCGAGCTTCGTGTTGTTGTTTCTTCAAAAGAAAGTTGGGATCCAATTGAGCATAAGGGTGAGAAAATGGATATTTCCGGGATACCGGCGGATCTTGGGTGGCAATGGTTCTGAATCAGATGAGAGAGAAATTACCTCAACTCCCCCCGCTTTACTTCCTTCCGCCAGATCCTGCGAAAGGGCATTGTTAACATAAATTCACACAAAGGGAGATCAAAAGACGTAAGGATTAATTAGTACCTCAGAATCCGGATCATCCTCTTCAGGGTTTGAACCGTAAGCAGCAACAGCTTTCTTCTTCTTCACAGCAAAGGTTTTCTTGCGTAATTGATTCGCCCGTTAATCCTGAGATTTCCTCTTCCAGAAAGGATCGTGGGCCTGTGCAAAGGAATAATAGCAAAGTTGAAGACAACTGATATGAACAGATTAAGATGAAAAGAAAGGGTCGGAAGAGCATTACCGATGGCGCTTTGTTGGTTAAGCAGAATGGAGCTAAACCGGTCCGGCTGCAATCCTCCAGAGGGATGTTCAGCATTTTCTTCGCAGACTCAGTAACTTCATTGTCAGGAAGTACTATTTTGGTGTGGTGTTGAGGATCTTCCAGTTTGCCGGTATATTTGCACATCAGATTTGAACGCCATCTTAGTGGAAGGATGCTCTAAGAAAGCCAGCAGCGGACGAAATCAACGCCGGTTAAACCGTTCGCCATGAAGGCCCTCAGCTTGGAAAGCTGAGAGGCAAATCGAGCCCGGTCTTGGGCGCTTAGGCACTGTGGCAAAGGATGGGTTGTTTCCAGACGATAAGCGCGGTAACCCGGCAGCGGATTCTCTCCTTCAGGTGAAGTATCTTTACAATAGAACCAAGTCTAGTTCCAGTCTTTGGGGTGGCTGTGAAGAGCGGCGTGGGGAAAGCTCACATCCTTTCTTTTTTGGATGCTGACACCACCCAGCTCCTGATGAGGTCCATCAGTAAACTACGTCCGCCGGTTTAGATGGAAGAAATCCCGAAACAGATCCACTGATGGTTCTTCTTGAAGGTACGCCTCCGAGAAAACTTGAAAGTTATAGATGTTCGATACAGAGTTCGGGCCTACGTCTTGAGGGTGGAGTTGGAAAGCAGCTAACACATCCCGAAAGAATTTTGAACCGGGAGGACTGAAACCCTGGGCTAGATGATCATAAAAAACTATGATTTCTCCTTCCTTAGGCTTAGGAGGGCACTCCTTTTCAAGGGCCCGCCAGTGCAGAACTTCCTTAGGGCCCAGAACACCAATTGAGGCCGCTTCAACTAAATCGTTTTCCGTGATCCGGGAAGGAACCCAATTGCAAGCATCAAATTGTTTGGCCATCGTTTCTGATAAGGGAGTGCTGAAAAAATACTGCAAGACCCGATTTACCAACTGCCACATATAATTCAGTGCATTCTATGAAGTTATGTACTTAATTGGTGGTTTAAACAACGGGCTAATGGTGTCTACTAATCTGGTAGCAGGTATGAGTGAGACAGCTACCAGTTCACAATGATAGATGGAGAAAGTTAAACCGTCAATTGTGGAATATGGGTTTTAATCTAAACCCGTCAAGACAAGCATATGACGCGCAGGGTATGGCTAAACCGGCAATATAAGCGAGTCGCAGATCTAGAAGTGTGAGAAACAGTTTTCATACGAAGCTAAGGTAAATTTGGATCTAAGATGCAAGGAAAAGACAGAATAATACAAGTTATATTCGGCAAAGGCTGCGGGAGTTCTCTACAGGTTCAATCTAAATTAACAGTGCTGGAGAAGCTAAAGTATAATGGTGGAGCAGAAGCGCACATATGAGGATCAAGCCTAACGAGTCTATATCTACACTTAAGATCAATCTACAGCGATGAGCTACAAGAACGAGGGTTCATGGCGAGCTACAGAAGAAAACCTAAAAGTGAGATCTATGGGGAGAAGATAACGTACCTGAGGAAACAGAGGATGGCGGCGAGTTATCTGGTCGCGTTCAGGTTGATGCAGCGGCCGGACTTGCTGGCGAGCGAGCTCGACGGACGGCGGCGGAAGCTCGGGCGCGGAGACGGAGGAAGAAGAAGCAGAAGGGGAAAGAGATGGGCCTCAGCGGTATTTATAGGTCGAGGAGATAAAACCGATGATAGCTTCTCGCCCCTCGTTGGTCACCCCAAGTGGAAGGTTTTGAGATGTAGCGTAGCGGCAAATTTCACTTGGCAAAGCTACCAAGGATCGAATCCCGTGAGACTCCGAGGGTTGACAAGAAGGTGTCAATGGCGCCAGAAACTTTTGCTTGACAGGACCTGCACACAGATACAAATAACTTTGCTCCCAACGAGTACAGAGAGGTTGTCAATCCCTCCGGCCTTGTCGTTTACAAAGGATCAAACGCAAGAGATAATAGTGATAGGTATGACTGCAACTAGGAAATAGAACAGGAAGTAAATAGCGGGTGTGATCAGTGATGGTAATATGGACCGGGGTCCCATGATGTTCACTAGTGATGTCTCTCTCCCAAAAGACGATAAAACAGCTAAGCGAGGTAAACAAATTACAGCTGGGCAATTGACAGGATTATGTGCGCAAACCAATGCTAACTATGCTGTAAAGAAAGGTAGAGGCTCAAAAGCATGGGCGGTACGCCAAGGCAACTAGACCGAAATCCATCTGCATCTACTACTAATCATCCACCTTGAGATATCTATCCTGAACATCTCGCTGGTATTAAGTTGCGAGTCCCACCCATAGTGTAAACTCAAAGGAACAAACAACTGCATTAAAAGAACTTTGCGTAAAGTAAACAATCCTTGCACCCGCAAGTACAAGCACCGTTGTTTTCCCTCTTGTGGCAACACCACATCCCCTAGACTCATGTTTCTGTCACTCAAGCTAGTCATCGAGGGGCATGAACCCGCAATCAAGCATAACGTTCCCTCTTGGAGTTACTACCTACTACTCGGCCAAAGCAATAAATAGCAACGGAGAACATGCAAGAATTACTCAAGAACATAAATATAAAAGAGGTGAATCAAATATATTACTCACACACAATCTGAACATAATCTCATAATCCATCGGATCCCAGCAAACTCAGCAGAGCAACAGCATAAAGATTACATATGTGCCTCGATCATGTAGGGCAGCTCACGAGGTCTAATCCATGAAGAACAAAGAGGGGAGGAGAACATCACATAGCTACTGGTCATGGACCCATGGTCCAAGGGAGACTACTCACAACTCATCCGGGAGGCGTCCATGGTGGTGGAGAAGCTCACGGTGGTGGTTCTCCCCTCCGGCAGGGTGCCGGGAAGAGTTCTCCTGGTGCTCCCGATCTTGGAAGCGCGGCGGCGGCGGAACAGAGATGAGATCGCGAAAAAGGGTTCCGTCCCCGAGGGTTTCGGGACGCGAGCAATTTATATGCCAAAGGGGGTCAATAGAGGCGGAGGTGGGGCCCCAGGCGCCCCCCTGGCGCGGCCAGGGGTGGGGCCGCGCCGGGTGGCCGCCTGGGCCACCCCAGGCTCCCCTCTGACCCTGCCTTGGTTTTTCTGGAAGCTCCCGATACGCTGATTTTTCCTGTATTTTTCCCGGAATTTTTAGGGCACTTTTAATATGGGGGAAACCTGAAATAGAAAAACAGCAGAAAACAGGAACAGGCACTGTGGTGTACTGAGTTAATAGGTTAGTCCAAATATGATCAAAAGTGTATGGAAGTGCATAAATATCATAGCAATATCACACAAAAGAGGCATGGAGCAAGCAGAAATTATAGATACGTTTTGGACGTATCAAACGGTAAGCGCAGGAATCGAGGAGGCAAGAGATCGGATAAAGATTGGGTTGTCGCCTCGATCGTCGATGTGGCAATAAAGAAAGGTAACAAGCATATGCGGGCATTAAATGCGGAGATGATGTCACGATGGATTGACACGATTCCAGGAGATGATGTCATGGCCGGTTTATGAAGCAAACAAATCGCAGAAAGGAAATTTGTACAAGACTTGGAAGACTGACATGAACAAGTTCAAATCAATCTGGGGTCTAATGTCAGGGATATTACTAGCAGGTATAAACCGGTCAGGAGGATCCGGATTAAACTGACAAGGTTATATTATTACAGACCCAGTAGAATATGTACAAGAGGTCATAGCTCGTCGAGGCTTAGGGCCCATGTATAAATCCCATGATCTGTAAACCGTCATACCATGTAACTTGGGATGTAAGAAAGAAAGAATAGAGACCGAGGCGGACACGTTTAAGAGCCGGCCTCGGGACTCTGTAAACCGGACCGGGCGTCGCCTCCTATATAAAGGGACGACCCGGCGACGGTTTAAGGACAAGAAACAACAACTCGAGACACAGGCAAGCGGATTCGCTCCCTGGTCATCGAAGCCTAAGCAATACCACACCAAACTAGACGTCGGCTTTTACCTTCATCGAAGGGGCCGAACTAGTATAAAACTCCCTATGTCCTTCGTCCGCTTTAACCCCTTCAAGATAACCCGGGCGATGGCCTCACACCTAAGTCCGCTAACCCGGACATCTGCCGTGCTAATTCCACGACAGTATGCACCCCTTTGTCCAGGACACCGACACCGACTGCACAATGTGTTGATGGATGGGGGCAGCGCAATCAACATTTTGTATGCTAGTATGCTGAAGCAGACGGGCAATTCGAAGTCAAAGTTGACTGTCTGCCACATGTAGTTTCAGGGAGTAATTCTAGGAATGAAGGCGAAGTCCTTGGATCAGATCTCTCTGGAGTTCGTGTTTGATGATAAGAAGAATTTCCGAAAGGAGAATCCCATCTTTGAGGTAGTCGATTTCAAGAGTGCCTATCACTTTGTCCTATTACGGCCGACTTACACCAAATTCATGGATAAGTCATGGTAACATGTCTGGTCTAAAGGGCGTTATCACCATTATGGGTGACCCAAAAAGGATGGAAGCTTGCGCGCAATAGAATGTAGACATTGCTGATGCACAAATGGCTATAGCCAAATCGGGGGAATACAAATAGGCAGTGGACCCCTTGGAAGTGGTGCTTCAAAATAAACAAACTGTCGACCATGCTTTCTAGTAGAGATGCGATATCAAGATCCATGTGCATCTGACTGACGCCACAAAGACTGCCCAAATCACCAATGATCTGGGGGAAATAGGAAATGGTGCTCACCAACTTCCTCCATGAAAATTGGAACCGGTTTCCAAGGAGGCGGGTTGAGCACTCACTGAATGTAATCAAAGGCACAAATCCGGTCAAGCAGAAGGCGATAGGAGAGGAAATTTCCCCACTGTTGTTTGCTGGATTCAACAAGGAGATGCATCACTCGGAATGGCTGGCAAACCCAGTCATGGTGGCAAAAAAGAACAAGTTCTGGAGCATGTGTGCCGATTACAGGGACATCAACCGAGCGTGTCCCAAGGACCACTTCGCCCTTCCTCATCTTGACCAATTAGTGGCTCTACCGATTGTTGGAAATATGCCCTAGAGGCAATACTAAATTGGTTATTATTATATTTCCTTGTTCATAATAATTGTGTATTATCCATGCTAGAATTGTATTGTTAGGAAACTCAGATACATGTGTGGATACATATACAAACACCATGTCCCTAGTGAGCCTCTAGTTGACTGGCTCGTTGATCAATAGATGGTTGCGGTTTCCTGACCATGGACAGGATGTCGTTGATCATGGGATCACATCATTAGGAGAATGATGTGATGGACAAGACCCAATCCTAAGCCTAGCACAAGATCGTGTAGTTCGTATGCTAAAGCTTTTCTAAATGTCAAGTATCTTTACCTTAGACCATGAGATTGTGCAACTCCCGGATACCGTAGGAAATGCTTTGGGTGTACCAAACATCACAACGTAACTGGGTGGCTATAAAGGTGCACTACGGGTATCTCCGAAAGTGTCTGTTGGGTTGGCAAGAATCGAGACTGGGATTTGTCACTCCGTGTGACGGAGAGGTATCTCTGGGCCCACTCGGTAGGACATCATCATAATGTGCACAATGTGATCAAGAAGTTGATCACGGGATGATGTGTTACGGAACGAGTAAAGAAACTTGTCGGTAACGAGATTGAACAAGGTATCGGGATACCGACGATCGAATCTCGGGCAAGTACTATACCGGTAGACAAAGGGAATTGTATACGGGATTGATTGAATCCTTGACATCGTGGTTCATCCGATGAGATCATCATGGTGCATGTGGGAGCCAACATGGGTATCCAGATCCCGCTGTTGGTTATTGACCGGAGAGTTGTCTCGGCCATGTCTGCATGACTCCCGAGCCCGTAGGGTCTACACACTTAAGGTTCGATGACGCTAGGGTTACAGGGAAAGTATGTACGCGGCTACCGAATGTTGTTCGGAATCTCGGATGAGATCCAAGACGTCACGAGTAGTTCCGGAATGGTCCGAATGTAAAGATTGATATATAGGAAGTGAGGATTTGGCCACTGGAAGTGTTCCGGGCATCACCGGTAATGTACCGAGACCACCGGAAAGGTCCTGGGGTCCACCGGGAGGGGCCACCAGCCCCGGAGGCCTACGTGGGCCAATAGTGGGAAGGGACCAGCCCCTAGGTGGGCTGGGGCGCCTCCCACCAAGGCCCAAGGCGCCTCCAAGAGGGGAGGGGGCAAACCCTAAGGCAGATGGGCCCTAGGGCCCACCCTAGTGCGGCCCCCTCTCCCTCTCACCTTTGGCTCCCACCCTAGATGGCATCTAGGGCTGCCACCCCCCCTCTAGGGAGGGAACCCTAGAGGGGCCGCAGCCCCTCCCCTTCCCCTATATATACTTGAGGTATGGGGCTGCCCAATACATGATTTGATCTCTCTCTTGGCGCAGCCCTACCTCTCTCCCTCCTCGTCTCTCGTAGTGCTTGGCGATGCCCTGCTGGAGTCCCGCGCTCCTCCACCAGCACCATGCCGTCGTGCTGCTGCTGGATGGAGTCTTCCCCAACCTCTCCTTCTCCCCTTGCTGGATCAAGGCGTGGGAGACGTCACCGGGCTGCACATGTGTTGAACGCGGAGGCGCCGTTGTTCGGCGCTTAGATCGGAATCAACCGCGATCTGAATCGCTACGAGTACGACTCCTTCATCCGCGTTGTTGTAACGTTTCTGCTTAGCGATCTACAAGGTTATGTAGATGCACTCCTCTCTCCCTCGTTGCTAGATTACTCCATAGATTGATCTTGGTGATGCGTAGAAAATTTTGATTTTTGCTACGATCCCCAACAGTGGCATCATGAGCTAGGTCTATACGTAGTTTCTTGCACGAGTAGAGCACAAAGTAGTTGTGGGCATCGATTTGTCAATTTACTTGCCGTTACTAGTCTTATCTTGATTCGGCGGCATCGTGGGATGAAGCAGCCCGGACCAACCTTACACGTACACTTACGTGAGACAGGTTCCACCGACTGACATGCACTAGTTGCATAAGGTGGCTAGCGGGTGTCTGTGTGGGGACCCCGACTTAGAAGTCGAGATCACCGAATGCACGTGTACAGTGATCCCAGAGATCAATGCTCACTGAACACACAGAAGCTGAATAACAAGAGTCTTACATCCATACATACCGTCTTACACAAATTAAGGCCATTATGGCCAAGTCTTACATAGATAAAGCCTCAAGGGCTGAATAGCAAATAACTTGAATAGCGGAAGTCTTCGATGATAAGTAGAACCCATGCCATCTGCCTTAGCCCTACAGGCATTCTGACTGGGATAGCTTCCTAGTTCGCATGTTCGTCTCCGTAGAACTCTTCTTCATATTCCTGTTCCTCCATGCCTGGTCAATTAAATAACCAGTGGCAAGCCAATGAGTACTTTGAATGTACTCGCAAGCAACCCATGATATGGTTCAAAGTAACAATGCAATTGTACAACAATGAGCAATCTAGCTACGAGCAAGAATAAATATTCTACCATCAAGTATATGCATCAATAAATTCACGTAACCTCGAGAGCAGGTTACCGATATCAACATGAATAGAATTCAACTCACGAGTCAAGTCACCACCTTGACTCATCACACCCACATACTTTCACTGATGTGTTAAAATTCTGGACATAGTTTAAGTAGCACCACCCAACTGTCCATGACCGTGGACACGGCTATTCGAATAGTTTTACACTCTGCAGAGGTTGCGCACTTTACCACAAGATCCGGGAAGCTTTCGTGTCACCCACGATCCCGCAGTACCTCAAGTACTCGGGGGAAGCACCCGGTCATTATCTTTCCTTAGACGACACTAACATAGAGTCCACTCGTTGGTGCATAGCCCTCGAGTACAAACAATAGATCATGGGACTTGCCCTATTTTCAATGTCACGCGTACACGAAGGGACCAACGGTGTGTCCGGTGCCCTGTGAAAACAGTCATGGTCGTCTATCCAAGCATGACCCCGTCCCGGGAAAGACCTCAAGTCTCCCCGTCACTAGTAATGTGGGCACCATGCTAGTATCGGCCTAAGTAATCAATAACGCCCCGTCCCATTAGGGGTAGAGTGGTTGCACATATTTGGTTGGGACGGTAGTCACACATAAATCTAATCCATCATTTCACCTATGCACAAGATGTTTACCGGCACATCACTTCTTCCTCAAGTGATGACCCAACTCAATATCACCCTCGGGCATTAGGGGCACCCGATGGGTTTTTTGAAAAGAATGCAACCACGAAGGTTTCATGGCACAACATGCATTACTAAGCATCACTACTAACCATTAGCATTTCATCTAGCACATAGCAAGATCATGAGTGAAACATGCATCATGTGGTGGTTCTTAACTAGGTCACCACCGACACTCTTATCATGCATTCGGAATCAAACGGGTTCCGAAGAACACAAGTGTATCATGGTCAAAGGGCTGCTTCCCTGGATTGGCTTGGTCTTCAAAGTCTTCAAATCCTTCCCCGCCTTCTTCTTCTTCAGCAACCTCATCAAATACGGTATCTAAACGTCGCAAAATAACAACGGGAAAAATAAGACCACAATAAAAACAGAAAAATCAAAGTGCTCAGAAAAATGTCAACTTATTTTTGTTAAAAACTAGAGGGAAAACTAAGATGGCAAAAATTCTTAGTTTGAGTTTTGGAGTGGCAGAATGGGATCTAAGGATTTTTGAACAGAAGTTTTAATGTTCAAATTTGAATTTAAATTTGAACAGAATAGAAAAGGTCTATGGACATGTGTGAAAGTGACATCATTAAATAGGTTGGAATATTACAAGTTTTTAGGAACTGGAATTAATTAATTTGGACAAATATTTAATTATGTGAAATTATTTGAAATAATCACAGAAAAGAAAAACGAAAAAGGCTCTGTGCCACTGGGCCAGAACGGCCACAGTGCACGGCCCAGGGCAAATAGCCCACCGCACGGGCGCTAGCACGCGCGCCAGGTTTTTAAACCTGACGGCGGGGCCCGGCGGTCAGCGTCAGAGAGGGGAGAGAGAGGTGAGGATGACAGGCGGGGCCCGCCTGTCATCTTCAACCTTGCGGCGAGAGAGACGGCGAGTTCACCGGCGGCGATACGGTGCACGGCGGGGCAAACTGAGGGTAGGAATGGGCTCAGCAGTGTTTCGCCGTTCTAGTGGTGGTGGTGCGGGTCGCCGAAGGGTCCTGGTTCATCGGCGGCGAGGTGGAACGGCGGCGGAGCGTCGGGAGGATCCTAGCTGGCTCGCTCCGGGCTGCAATAGGAGTGGGAGAAGGAGGGGAACGGGTCAGTGAGGTCCGGTGGCTCCAGATCGAGCAAGAGTTGGGGCCGAGGGAGGCTGTACCGTGAGATCACCGGTCGCCCGACGCGGCGGAGCTCCGGTCGATCCCATGCACAGAGGCTCTCCGAGGGCAAGTGGGTGGTGCCTGTGTGCTTCTGGGGGTATGGGGAGGAGATGGGTGCTGTTGGAGAGGCCCGAGGCATGCTTATATAGCCGGGCCCCGGTCCACCGTGGACTCGTGCGCCGGCGAGGTTATGGGCGAGGCCAGAGGCTGTGCAGGCACTTGTGTTCGAGTCGGGGACGTTCGTGGATAAGGTCTACGCCTGGGAGAGGGAAGAGGAGGAGCGGGGAAGCATCCAGAGAGCCCGCGCGTGTGAGGCCAGAGGTTGGAGCTCGCGGGCGGCCGGCGCGCGTGCGAGGGCGGCCACTGGAGGGAGAAGGAGGAGGGGGACAGCGCCGGGGGAGTTGCGGACGCCGAGGTGCATCGATTGGCGCGAGGGGGGAGCACGAGGTGGTCGGGGCGATGGATTGGGCAAGGCTACAGTGCGGGTGTGCACTGTAGCGCGCTCTGGAGCGTGCTAATTGCATGCCATGGCATGCCGTTGGCTCACTGGTCGTGTCCGCCGTGTCTGGGGGGTCCAGCACGAAGTAAATAAACCAGATGTGGCCTTGGATGCTCTGTGTGATCAGTGAGGGAGGAGTGAAGCTGGTAGATGGGTAGAATTTGGCTGTCCAGCAAGGTAACTCAGGGTTTTCACTCCTCAATCATGGAGCTCTGGTCCAGGGGAAGTTACTCGAGGTAGAATGTAACTAGGTGAAGCTGTGGTAGAAAGTTGAAGCAAAAGTAAATAGTAAAAGAGGTCAAGATGATGGTTTTGGTAAAATGGCAGAAGGTGTTTGATCAAGTTTTGGGCAAGCAAATGATCTTCACTAGCCATGACACTTAACAGGACTGAATGTCATATGGGAATATGATGTTTCACCAAATTTGGGCTCATTTGAAGAAACTAGCCAATGTAACTTTGGTGAACCCTAGAATTCAACAGAAATGGCTTCATCATGTTTAAGTCAAGCTAATCATCTCCCCTTGATGCACCACTTGGTGTAGTTTCATCATTTGGGGTTATGATCATGCTCACAATGTTCGAAGCTCCAGGTAAAAAGTTGGTAATGTCAAGTTGTTCAAATTTGAATTTGAACAGAAATGGTCTTGGGGTACTCTGATCAAGTTACCCTACTCCAAAGCTTGTGCCATTTGGTCTAGATGCCTTATTAGACCTTTCTAGCATGTGCACCAAGTTTGAGAGCATTTGATCAAGTTTGGCAATGTAAAGTTGCTCAAACTTTAGATATGGACAGAATTGTTTTAAAGGGTTTTGAGGATGTTATCTTGCTTCCCAAGGCATGGGGCTTGGCAAGATCATCAAATATGTCATATATGACATGATAGAATTTCCCTGGAATTTTGAGAGAATATTTCCTTTGTAAATATTTCAAAAGCTTGAAATATCCAGAAAGGGTTTTAGAGGGATTAGCCCATTATTTTGAACATGACCAAGTGTTGAAACTCTTATATATGGACAATATATGTCCTATGAGTCTCCCTGAATTTTGGCAAATATTTTTGAAATACTTAAATAATTTTTTTCCCTATTAAAGACCATTTCTGGCCTTAAGAAAAAGCTTTTAAATAAAATAGGAAAATAACTTTTAAAATTATACTTTTGTGGTTTCTGGGAGTCCTATGACTACTAGGTCTCAAATATACTTTTTGAAATAATTTTCTCACCCTAAATCAAGCACTTGCAGTGCAAACCTCAATTCAGGGGTTTTTGGAGTACTAAATTTTGAAAATACATTTTGGCCAAATTAATTTTATAAGAAAATACTATACTGCTATAAACACTTGGTATGATCATTGGGCAGAAGTTTTGGGTATGGAGATGAATTCTACAAGAGGTAATACTTGACTTTAATGAGCACATGAAAAACACATGAAGAAAAACTCAATTCCAAATGAAAGCCAAATGATGCCAAAAAGTTTTGCTGGTCCAAATTTTCATGCTTCATTGATGCAAATGACATGTTACAAAATGCAGGGTGTGACAGACCTACCCCCCTTACAAGAATCTCGTCCCCGAGATTCCTAAACTATGTCTTAAAAGAGATCGGGAAACTCAGATCTAAGATAGCCTTCACATTCCCAGGTTGCTTCTGCTTCCGTGTGGTTGCTCCACTGGACCTTGAAGTACTTGATGGTGCGGCTTCGCGTCCGTCGTTCTGCTTCGTCCAGAATGCAAATGGGCTTCTCGCGGCAGGTCAAATCAGGCTGCAGATCAATGGCTTGGTGATCAACATCCTTGTAGAGGTCAGGCTTGTTCGGAACATGGAGACATTTCCGGAGTTGTGACAAGTGGAATACGTTGTGCACATCGGATAGCTCAGGTGGTAGTTCCAACTGGTAAGCCACTTCTCCTCGTCGTGCAGTGATCTCAAAGGGTCCAATGAACCTTGGTGCGAGCTTCCCCTTGACGTGGAAACGCTTGGTTCCCTTTAGAGGAGTTACTCGTAGGTACACATGGTCCCCGACATGGAAACTCATGTCCCGGCGGTGAGTGTCAGCATAGCTCTTCTGCCTTGACTTGGCTGCCTTCAAACGTTTTTTGACTAATTGGACTTGCTCTTCAGATTCGCGGAGAATATCCGGTCCAAAGACTAGCCCTTCTCCAGTCTCTAACCAGTTGAGGCGTGTGCGACATCTGCGTCCGTACAACACCTCAAATGGTGCCATCTGAAGGCTCGACTGATAACTGTTGTTATAGGAGAACTCGGCAAAAGGGAGACAATCTTCCCACTTGGATCCATATGCCAAGACACAGGCCCGGAGCATGTCTTCGACAATTTGATTTACTCGTTCTGTCTGACCTCCGGTCTGTGGGTGGAAAGCCGTGCTGAAAGACAATTTGGTTCCCAAGGCTTCTTGGAACTTCTTCCAGAACCTTGAGGTGAACTGGGTTCCTCGATCTGACACAATCTCCTTGGGAACACCGTGAAGGCTTACGATTCTGTCGATGTAGAGAGCTGCCAGCCGGTTGCCATCATAAGTGGTCTTGACAGGAATGAAATGGGCCACCTTGGTCAAATGATCGACTATGACCCAGATAGAGTCACGTCCTCTATTTGACCTTGGTAATCCAGTGATGAAGTCCATTCCGACCTTGTCCCACTTCCACTCGAGAACCTTGAGCGGTTGGAGCAATCCAGCGGGTCGCTGATATTCAGCCTTGACCCTTTGGAACACATCACACTTTGCAACATAGGTTGCAATCTCTCTTTTCATCACGTGCCACCAGAATCTTTCCTTCAAGTCTTGATACATCTTGGTTCCTCCAGGGTGGATGGAATACGGAGTGTCGTGGGATTCTTGCAGGATCAGGTTCTTCAGCTCCATCTTGTTTGGTACGCAGAGGCGGCCTTTGTACCAAACAATCACGTGATCTTCCTCGAAGAATCCTGGGGCCTTGCCTAGCTTCATCTTCTTCTTCATGCCTTCAATGCTTGCGTGCCCACCTTGTGTCTTCTTAACTTCATCCATCAGGGTCGGTTTGACTTCCAAATGATCCAGAAATCCAGGGGTGACCAATTCCAAACCGAATTGTTCGAACTCCTTAAACAGGGCTGGCTGCCTCTTTTGAATTATGGCATTCAAGGAGCAAGCCTTCCTGCTTAAGGCATTGGCCACCACATTAGCCTTCCCGGGGTGATATTGAACACTGAGGTCATAGTCTTTGATGAGTTCGAACCAACTTCGCTGCCTCATGTTCAATTCCTGCTGGGTGAATATGTACTTCAGACTTTTGTGGTCTGTGTATATCTCACACCGTTTCCCTAGGAGGTAATGCCGCCATGTCCTCAGGGCATGAACCACTGCCGCTAACTCAAGATCGTGAGTACCGTAGTTCTCTTCATGAGGTCGTAGCTGCCTAGAGAGGTAGGCTATGACTCGGCCTTCTTGCATCAGAACGCTTCCCAATCTGGTTCGAGAGGCATCACAATATATCACGAACTCCTTGTGAATATCAGGTGTTGCCAGAACTGGGGCGGTGGTCAACCTCTTCTTGAGCTCTTGGAAGCTCTCTTCGCATTTCGGCGTCCACTCGAACTTCTTGTCCTTCTTGAGGAGCCGAGTCATTGGCCGGGTAATGCTAGAGAATCCTTCCATGAATTTGCGGTAATAGCCCGCAAGTCCGAGGAAGCTTCTGACTTCCTTGACGGTCGTTGGAGATTGCCATTGGGTCACAGCTTCGATCTTCGCGGGATCAACTGACAATCCTTCTTCGGTCAAGACATGACCTAAGAATCCAACTTTATGCAGCCAGAAATCACACTTGCTGAATTTGGCGTATAGTTGGTGCTCCCGAAGCTTGTCTAGGACCATCCTCAAATGTTGCTCGTGCTCTTCCTCCGTCTTCGAGAAGACAAGAATGTCATCGATGAAGACAACAACAAACTTGTCCAAATATTCCATGAAGACTTTATTCATGAGATACATGAAGTAAGCTGGGGCATTGGTTAACCCAAAGGACATGACCGTGCACTCGTACAGGCCATATCTAGTTACGAATGCCGTCTTCGGAATATCTTGGGGTCTGATCTTCAGTTGGTAGTACCCAGATCTGAGGTCGATCTTGGAGAACACCTTGGCTCTGCTGAGCTGATCAAACAGATCTTTAATCTTGGGAAGTGGATATTTGTTCTTGATTGTAACTTCATTGAGGGAGCGATAGTCAATGCATAAGCGGATGGTACTGTCCCTCTTTGCCACAAACAGAATAGGTGATTCCCAAGGGGAGGCACTTGGGCGGATAAATCCCTTCCTCAGTTGCTCTTCCAGTTGCTTCTTCAACTCGGCTAATTCTTCCATCCCCATTCTATAAGGCTTCTTATAGATGGGTCCTGCCCCGGGCACGAGCTCGATGATGAACTCAATGTCACGGTCAGGGGGCATTCCTGGTAGCTCATCCGGAAAGACATCAGGATACTCGCATACCACCGGTACTTGCTCTATCCCAACTTCAGATAGACAGTTGACTTGAGCGGCTTGAGCGGAAGAGGAGTTGGAAGCAAACTTAACTTCGACTCCTTGGTCATTGGTCACAGTGACAGTCTGATTGGCGCAGTCTAATAAGCCTTGGTGCTTACTGAGCCAATCCATCCCTAGGATCACATCCAAGCCTTGTGATCTCAGGATGATAAGGTCTGCTAGGAAGTCTACACCGTTAATGGTAATACTGACTCCTTTTATAGCCTATCTTGGCTCTCATCTCTGCTCCGGGGGTTTGTACCACCATGGGGTTATTCAGGGGTGTAGGGGTCATGCCACTTTTTAATGCAAATCTTTGAGTGACAAATGAATGCGTGGCTCCAGAATCAAACAAGACAGTTGCAGGTGCTGAGTTGACAAGGAACGTACCCAGCACGACGTCTGGGTCTTCCTGAGCTTCTTCAGCAATGACATGATTCACACGCCCCTTCCCATGGTTGGGCAGGTTGCGAGGAGCTGGGTTCCTTGGTGCCATCCCGCGGCCTTGTCCTGGGTTCTGCGCATTGGGGCGCGGGGCATCAGGCTTCTTGTTGGGGCAAACTCTTGAGATGTGTCCTGACTGACCACATCCAAAGCAAGTGACTTGGTTTGGATTATTGATCTTGTTGCCACCACTGTTATTGGGGTTGAAAGCTGGCCTTGGGTTGGCATACTGCTGAGGCTGATAGGTGGTGCGAGGTGCAGGAGCTCTTGGTTGCTGATAGGTTGGCTTGGCCGGCGCTGACTGCCACGGGCGAGGCTTTTGGTTGCTGGAACTTCCCTTGCTGACCATCTTGCGCTTGCGAGTGTATTCCAGAGCACACCGCTTGTCTTCAAGCATGAGTGCTTTGTTCACCAGGTCAGGGAAGGTTGGGCAATCGCACATGACAAGCGAGTACTGCAGGGTCTGATTGAGGCCTTCCATGAAGCGCTCCCTTTTTGCCGCATCAGTGCTGACATCTTCAGGGGCATACCTTGACAGAACACTGAACTTCTGCATGTACTCCTTGACAGTGCCACTTCCTTGCTTCAGGGCTCGGAATTCACGCTTCTTGATAGCCATGATTCCGGAAGGAATGTGGGCTTTGCGGAATTCTACCTTGAAGTTGTCCCAAGTGATGTCTTGCCCAGCATGCATGACCTTGAATCCATCCCACCAAGCTCTAGCAGCCCCCCCGAGGCACTGGGCTGCATAAGCCACCTTCTCGCGGTCTTCGGTGCATCCGACTAGTTCCAGCAAGTCCTCAATGGTGCGGACCCAGTCGTCTGCATCCAGGGGTTCAGCAGTCTCGATGAAAGTTGGCGGTGCATGCTTCTTGAACTCTGCCAACGTGGAACGTCCATTGCCATTCCCCGCCGGCTGGCGGTTGTTGGTGACAGCTTGAGCAATCAACTGAAGGGCTGCAGTGTTGGCTTGGCGTTCCTCTCGGAAAGCTTGGAGAAGCTGAGCCATCTCCATGTTCGGAGGAGGTGGTGGTGGAGCTTGGTCGTTGGTTTGGTCGTGGCCTGCCTCTGATTGAGCGGATGCTCCGGCTTCAGGCTGCTGGGTAGAGGTACCAATACGAGTTACAACAGGCATCCTATTGGAGCGGTAAAAGGTCTCATGACTTGGAAGAGGGAAAGCAATATAGATGGGTGCCTAGTAAGGGGGTGGGTGTGACACTAATCAAATCATGCAAGGGCCGAAAGGGCCAAAACACTTTCATTAAAATTCAAATGGTAGATGTAGTCGTTTACATATTCTCGAAGGAAGAATACGACATGCATCCAAAAACAACAAAAGCAAACACTAGATGGTTTCATATGAACCATACAAGGACTCAACTGCGCATAGGGGTTACACGACCTATCCCACCGTAGAGGTCACGAACTGGCATATCCGAGTAGCGAATAATGCCTAAGCGGCGGAATGCTCGGTCGCGTATTCTGGCTCTTCTGGGTCTTCCTCCTTGTCTTCATCTGTCTGGGCCCCCTTGTCACTTGAGGGTGTGGGGGAGTGGAGGAGTTGGATACGACGGTGCTTCGTCGGTGGTGCCGAGAAAAGCTTGCGATATACCCTTGCCGTCATACGGCGTCGCCGAGGTGGTTCTTCATCCTTGGAAGATACATCTCCTAAGGGCCTTCCGCCTCGGTATGCGATAGCGGGCTGTCCTGGAGGCGCACCTTCCTTCTTGATCCTATTTGTCTTCTCTTGTGCTCGACGAAGAAGTGCCTTGATCTTGTAAAGTTCTTCTCGGAGCTTTGCTGATTCCGAGGCCAAATCTTGTGCCAAGCTGTCGGCACATAGACTTAGGTCTGGAATCGAAGCGGGAGTCCTTCCTTCAATGGAGGGGCTAGTGCGCTGCTTTCGTCTTCACCTTCTTTCCGGTACGGCAAGAAGCGGGTTGTCATCTTGGCTGCCATCTCCGGAAGAAGCTCGCGGAGACGGGTTAGTGCCTTGAGTGCAACGGCCTCGACAGCAAGAGGTAGTGTTGCCATCTGGGGTCCCTCGAAGAACCAACTTGTGGGAGGATCGTTTGCCTTCACGATCACTTCCACATGGTACTCCACCTCAGTGTCGCTAACCCAATGCTCAAGGTAGGTGAGGATGGGTGCTCGGTGGAACTGGCACTCCCGGAGGCTATCCTCGAGAAGCAAAGGAAACCCAGTGGTCAGGTGCTCTTCAGGTACAGCGGCCATCTACAAAGGTGGAATAGGAGAGGTTAATTAGCTGATGATATCTCAGGTTGGTAAGGTTTTGAAAAGAAGAGAGGTTCAGAAGGTTTTTGAAAAGGGGTCTCATCTAACTAACGCCCATGCTAACTAAGGCTTCCTACAGTCAGGATGGCTCTGATACCAGCTCTGTGGGGACCCCGACTTAGAAGTCGAGATCACCGAATGCACGTGTACAGTGATCCCAGAGATCAATGCTCACTGAACACACAGAAGCTGAATAACAAGAGTCTTACATCCATACATACCGTCTTACACAAATTAAGGCCATTATGGCCAAGTCTTACATAGATAAAGCCTCAAGGGCTGAATAGCAAATAACTCGAATAGCGGAAGTCTTCGATGATAAGTAGAACCCATGACATCTGACTTAACCCTACAGGAATTCTGACTGGGATAGCTTCCTAGTTCGCATGTTCGTCTCCGTAGAACTCTTCTTCATATTCCTGTTCCTCCATGCTTGGTCAATTAAATAACCAGTGGCAAGCCAATGAGTACTTTGAATGGACTCACAAGCAACCCATGATTTGGTTCAAAGTAACAATGCAATTGTACAACAATGAGCAATCTAGCTACGAGCTAGAATAAATATTCTACCATCAAGTATATGCATCAATAAATTCACGTAACCTCGAGAGCAGGTTACCGATATCAACATGAATAGAATTCAACTCACAAGTCAAGTCACCACCTTGACTCATCACACCCACATACTTTCACTGATGCTGTAAAATTCTGGACATAGTTTAGGTAGCACCACCCAACTGTCCATGACCGTGGACACGGCTATTCGAATAGTTTTACACTCTGCATAGGTTGCGCACTTTACCCACAAGATCCGGGAAGCTTTCGTGTCACCCACGATCCTGCAGTATCTCAAGTACTCGGGGGAAGCACCCGGTCAGTATCTTTCCTTAGACGACACTAACATAGAGTCCACTCGTTGGTGCACAGCCCTCGAGTACAAACAATAGATCATGGGACTTGCCCTATTTTCAATGTCACGCGTACATGAAGGGACCAACGGTGTGTCCGGTGCCCTGTGAAAACAGTCACGGTCGTCTATCCAAGCACGACCCCGTCCCGGGAAAGACCTCAAGTCTCCCCGTCACTAGTAATGCGGGCACCATGCTCGTATCGGCCTAAATAATCAATAACGCCCCGTCCCATAAGGGGTAGAGTGGTTGCACATATTTGGTTGGGACGGTAGTCACACATAAATCTAATCCATCATTTCACCCATGCACAAGATCTTTACCGGCACATCACTTCTTCCTCAAGTGATGACCCAACTCAATATCACCCTCGGGCATTAGGGGCACCCGATGTTTTTTTTTTGAAAAGAATGCAACCACGAAGGTTTCATGGCACAACATGCATTACTAAGCATCACTACTAACCATTAGCATTTCATCTAGCACATAGCAAGATCATGAGTGAAACATGCATCATGTGGTGGTTCTTAACTAGGTCACCACCGACACTCTTATCATGCATTCGGAATCAAACGGGTTCCGAAGAACACAAGTGTATCATGGTCAAAGGGCTGCTTGCCTGGATTGGCTTGGTCTTCAAAGTCTTCAAATCCTTCCCCACCTTCTTCTTCAGCAACCTCGTCAAATACGGTATCTAAACGTCGCAAAATAACAACGGGAAAAATAAGACCACAATAAAAACAGAAAAATCAAAGTGCTCAGAAAAATGTCAACTTATTTTTGTTAAATACTAGAGGGAAAACTAAGATGGCAAAAATTCTTAGTTTGAGTTTTGGAGTGGCAGAATGGGATCTAAGGATTTTTGAACAGAAGTTTTAATGTTCAAATTTGAATTTAAATTTGAACAGAACGGAAAAGGTCTATGGACATGTGTGAAAGTGACATCATTAAATAGGTTGGAATATTACAAGTTTTTAGGAACTGGAATTAATTAATTTGGACAAATATTTAATTCTGTGAAATTATTTGAAATAATCACAGAAAAGAAAAACGAAAAAGGTTCTGTGCCACTGGGCCAGAACGGCCACAGTGCACGACACAGGGCGAATAGCCCACCGCACGGGCGCCAGCGCGCGCGCGCCAGGTTTTTAAACCTGACGGCGGGGCCCGGCGGTCAGCGTTAGAGAGGGGAGAGAGAGAGAGGTGAGGATGACAGGCGGGGCCCGCCTGTCATATTCAACCTTGCGGCCATAGAGACGGCGAGCTCACCGGCGGTGATACGGTGCACGGCGGGGCAAACTGAGGGTAGGAATGGGCTCAGCAGTGTGTCGCCGTTCTAGTGGTGGTGGTGCGGGTCGCCGGAGGGTCCTGGTTCATCGGCGGCGAGGTGGAACGGCGGCGGAGCGTCGGGAGGATCCTGGCTGGCTCGCTCCAAGATGCAATAGGAGTGGGAGAAGGAGGGGAACGGGTCAGTGAGGTCCGGTGGCTCCAGATCGAGCAAGAGTTGGGGCGGAGGGAGGCTGTACCATGAGATCACCGGTCGCCCGACGCGGCGGAGCTCCGGACGATCCCGTGCACAGAGGCTCTCCGAGGGCAAGTGGGTGGTGCTGGTGTGCTTCTGGGGGTATGGGGAGGAGATGGGTGCTGTTGGAGAGGCCCGGGGCATGCTTATATAGCCGGGCCCCGGTCCACCGTGGACTCGTGCGCCGGCGAGGTTACGGGCGAGGCCAGAGGCCGTGCAGGCACTTGTGTTCGAGTCGGGGACGTTCGTTGATGAGGTCTACGCCTGGGAGAGGGAAGAGGAGGAGCGGGGAAGCATCCAGAGAGCCTGCGCTTGTGAGGCCAGAGGCTGGAGCTCGCGGGTGGCCGACGCGTGTGCGAGGGAGGCCACTAGAGGGAGAAGGAGGAGGGGGACAGCGCCGGGGGGAGTTGCGGACGCCGAGGTGCATCGATTGGCGCGAGGGGGGAGCACGAGGTGGTCGGGGGCGATGGATTGGGCGAGGCTACAGTGCGGGTGCGCACTGTAGCGCGCTCTGGAGCGTGCTAATTGCATGCCATGGCATGCCGTTGGCTCACTGGTCGTGTCCGCCGTGTCTGGGGGGTCCAGCACGAAGTAAATAAACCAGTTGTGGCCTTGGATGCTCTGGGTGATCAGTGAGGGAGGTGAGAAGCTGGTAGATGGGTAGAATTTGGTTGTCCAGCAAGGTAACTTAGGGTTTTCACCCCTCAATCATGGAGCTCTGGTCCAGGGGAAGTTACTGGAGGTAGAATGTAACTACGTGAAGCTGTGGTAGAAAGTTGAAGCAAAAGTAAATAGTAAAAGAGGTCAAGATGATGGTTTTGGTAAAATGGCAGAAGGTGTTTGATCAAGTTTTGGGCAAGCAAATGATCTTCACTAGCAATGACACTTAACAGGACTGAATGTCATATGGGAATAGGGTGTTTCACCAAATTTGGGCTCATTTGAAGAAACTAGCCAATGTAACTTTGGTGAACCCTAGAATTCAACAGAAATGGCTTCATCATGTTTAAGTCAAGCTAATCATCTCTCCTTGATGCACCACTTGGTGTAGTTTCATCATTTGGGGTTATGATCATGCTCACAATGTTTGAAGCTCCAGGTAAAAAGTTGGTAATGTCAAGTTGTTCAAATTTGAATTTGAACAGAAATGGTCTTGGGGTACTCTGATCAAGTTACCCTACTCCAAAGCTTGTGCCATTTGGTCTAGATGCCTTATTAGACCTTTCTAGCATGTGCACCAAGTTTGAGAGCATTTGATCAAGTTTGGCAATGTAAAGTTGCTCAAACTTCAGATATGGACAGAATGGTTTTAAAGGGTTTTGAGGATGTTATATTGCTTACCAAGGCATGGGGCTTGGCAAGATCATCAAATATGTCATATATGACATGATAGAATTTCCCTGGAATTTTGAGAGAATATTTCCTTTGTAAATATTTCAAAAGCTTGAAATATCCAGAAAGGGTTTTAGAGGGATTAGCCCATTATTTTGAACATGACCAAGTGTTGAAACTCTTATATATGGACAATATATGTCCTATGAGTCTCCCTGAATTTTGGCAAATATTTCTGAAATACTTAAATAATTTGTTCCCTATTAAAGACCATTTCTGGCCTTAAGAAAAAGCTTTTAAATAAAATAGGAAAATAACTTTTAAAATTATACTTTTGTGGTTTCTGGGAGTCCTATGACTACTAGGTCTCAAATATACTTTTTGAAATAATTTTCTCACCCTAAATCAAGCACTTGCAGTGCAAACCTCAATTCAGGGGTTTTTGGAATACTAAATTTTGAAAATACATTTTGGCCAAATTAATTTTATAAGAAAATACTATACTACTATAAACACTTGGTATGATCATTGGGCAGAAGTTTTGGGTATGGAGATGAATTCTACAAGAGGTAATAGTTGACTTTAATGAGCACATGAAAACACATGAAGAAAAACTCAATTCCAAATGAAAGCCAAATGATGCCAAAAAAAATTGCTGGTCCAAATTTTCATGCTTCATTGATGCAAATGACATGTTACAAAATGCAGGGTGTGACAGTCTGTCTCTCACACTTTAGTCGGATCGGATTCGATGAAAAGGGTCCTTATGAAGGGTAAATAGAAATTGGCATATCACGTTGTGGTTTTGGCGTAGGTAAGAAACGTTCTTGCTAGAAACCTCTAGCAGCCACGTAAAAACTTGTAACAACAATTAGAGGACGTCTAACTTGTTCATGCAGCATGTGCCATGTGATGTGATATGGCCGAAAGGATGTGATGAATGATATATATGTGATGTATGAGATTGATCATGTTCTTGTAATAGGAATCACGACTTGCATGTCGATGAGAATGACAACCGGTAGGAGCCATAGGAGTTGTCTTATTTTATTGTATGACCTGTGTGTCACTGAAAATGCCATGTAATTACTTTACTTTATTGCTAACCGTTAGCCATACTAGTAGAAGTAATGTTTGGCGAGACGACTTCATGAAGACACGATGATGAAGATCATGATGATGGAGATCATGGTGTCATGCCGGTGACGATGATGATCATAGAGCCCCGAAGATGAAGATCAAAAGGAGCAAAATGATATTGGCCATATCATTTCACTGTTTGATTGCTTGTGATGTTTATCATGTTTTACATCTTATTTGCTTAGAACGACAGTAGTAAATAAGATGATCTCTCACTAAAATTTCAAGAATTGTGTTCCCCCTAACTATGCACCATTGCTAAGGTTCGTCGTTCCAAAGCACCACGTGATGATCGGGTGTGATAGGCTCTAACGTTCGCATACAACGGGTGTAAGCCAGATTTACACACGCAATACACTTAGGGTTCACTTGACGAGCCTAGCATGTACAGACATGGCATCGGAACACGGAAGACCGAAAGGTCGAACATGATTCGTATAGAAGATACGATCAACATAAAGATGTTCACCGTTGATGACTAGTTCGTCTCACGTGATGATCGGACACGGCCTAGTCGATTCGGATCATGCATCACTTAGATGACTAGAGGGATGTCTATCTGAGTGGGAGTTCATTAAATAATTTGATTAGATGAACTTAATTGTCAAGAACAATAGTCTAAGTTGTCTTCGCAAATTGTGTTGTAGACTAATAGCTTGCGTTGTAGCTCCCTATTTAATACGATCCTAGAGAAAGACTAAGTTGAAAGATATTGTAAGCAATGATGCGGACTGGGTCCGTAGTCCGAGGAGTGTCCTCACTGCTACACAGAAAGCTTACGTCTTTGATGCACCGCTCGATGTGCAAACCCCTACAACGTCGTCTGTGGATGTTGTGAACACCTGACAGACAAGTCCTGATGACTACTTGATAGTTTAGTGCACCATACTTTACGGCTTAGAATCGGGTTTCCAATGACGTTTTGAATGCCATAAGACATATGAGATGTTCCAAGAGCTGAAATTGGGATTTCAGGCTCATGCCCGTGTTGAGAGGTATGAGACCTCTGACAAGTTATTTTGCCAACAAGATGGAGGAGAATAACTCAACTAGTGAGCATGTGCTCAGAATGTCTGGGTGCTAAAATCACTTGAACCAAGTGGGAGTTAATCTTCCAGATGAGATAGTGGTTGAAGGAATTCTCTAGACACTATCACCAAGCTACTAGAACTTCGTGATGAACTATGACATGCAAAGGATGGAGATGATCCCGGAGCTATTAGCGGTGCTTAAGACCGCAAAAGTAGAAATCAAGAAGGAGCATCAAGTGTTGATGGTTTAACAATACCACTGGTTTCAAAAAGGGCAAGGGCTAGAAGGGAAACTTCATGAATGGCAAACCAGTTGTCGCTCTAATGAAGGAACCCAAGGTTGAACCCAAACATCGAAACTAAGTGCTTCTTTTGTAAGGGGAACGGTCACATGGTAGAGGAACTACCCCAAATACATGGTAGATAAGAAAGCTGGCAACTTCAACAAAGTATATTTGATGTACGTGTTATTGATGTGTACCTTACTAGTACTCCTTGTATTACCTGGGTATTGGATACCGGTTCAGTTGCTATTATTAGTGACTTGAAGCAAAAACTACAGACTGAACGGAGACTAGCTAAGGGCGATGTGACGATGTGTGTTGGAAGTGTTTCCAAGGTTGATAAGATCACCATCACACCCTCCCTCTACCTTCGGGATTAGTGTTGAACCTAGATAAATGTTATCGGGTGTCTACGTTGAGCATGAATATGTTTAGATCATGTTCATTGCAATATGGTTATTCATTTAAGTTAGAGAATAATCGTTATTCTATTTACATGAATAATACCTTTATGGTCATGCACCCAATGGTTTATTGAATCTCGATCATAGTGATACACATGATAATAATATTAACGCCAAAAGATGTAGAGTTAATAATGATAGTACCACTTTCTTGTGGCACTGCCGCTTAGGTCATTTTGGCATAAAATGCATGAAGAAACTGCATGCCGATGGATGTTTGGAGTCACTTGATTTTGAATCGCTTGACACATGAGAGCCATGCCTCATGGGCAGGATGACTAAGATCCCGTTTTCAGGTACAATGAAACGGGCAAGTGACTTGTTGGAAATCATACATGTTGATGTGTGTGATCCAATGAGAATTAAGGCGTGTGGTGGATATCGTTATTTTCTCATCTTCAGTGACGATTTGAGTAGATATGGGTATATTTACTTAATGAAGCAAAAGTCTGAAACGTTTGAAAAGTTCAAGCAATTTCAGAGTGAAGTTAAGAATCATCATAACAAGAAGATCATGTTCCTACGATCTGATCAAGGAGAGATTTTCTGAGTTATGAGTTGGCAATCACTTAAGACATTGTGGAATTGTTTCGCAGTTGTAGCCACCTGGAACACCACCGCGTAATGGTGTGTCCGGACATCGTAATCGAACCTTATGAGATATGGTGCGATCTATGATGTCTCTTACCGATCTACCGCTATTATTTTGAGGTTATGCATTAGAGACAGCTGCATTCACTTTAGATAGGGCACCATCTAAGTCCGTTGAGACGACGCCGTATGAACTATGGTTTGGCAAGAAACCAAAGTTGTCGTTTCTTAATAATTGGGGTTGCGATGCTTATGGCTTCAGCCGGAAAAAGCTCGAACCCAAAGCGGACAAATACATCTTCATAGGATACCCAAAGGTAACAGTTGGGTATACCTTCTATCTCAGATCCAAGGGCAAAAATGTTTGTCGCTAAGAACGGGTCCTTTCTCGAGAAGGAGTTTCTGTCAAAAGAATTGAGTGGGAGGAAGATAGAACTTGATGAGGTTGTCGAACCCTCACTTCAACCGGAGAGTAGTGCAACACAGAAAGATGTTTCTGTGGAACCTACGACTATTGAAGAGGCATCTAATGATAGTGATCATGAAGCTTCGGATTAAGCTGCTATCAAACCTCGTAGGTTGACAAGGATATGTACTACTCCTGAGTGGTACGTGATCCTGTCTTAGAGGTCATGTTGTTGGACAACAATGAACCTACGAACTATGGAGAAGCGATGGTGGGCCCGTATTCCGACAAATGGTTAGAAGCCGAGAAATCCGAGATAGGATCCATGTATCAAAACAAAGTATGGACTTTGGTAGACTTGCCCGATGAGCGGCAGGCCATTGAGATAAATGGATCTTTAAGAAGAAGACGGACGTGGACGGTAATGTCACTGTCTATGAAGCTCGACTTGTGGCGAAGAGTTTTTCACAAGTTCAAGGAGTTGACTACGATGAGATTTTCTCACCCGTAGCGATGCTTAAGTCCGTCAGAATCATGTTAGCATTAGCTGCATTTATGAAATCTGGCAGATGGATGTCAAAACAAGTTTCCTTACCAGTTTTCGTAAGGAAAGGTTGTATGTGATACAATCAGAATGGTTTTGTCGATCCTAAGGATGCTAAAAGGTATGCTAGCTCCAGCGATCCTTCCATGGACTAGAGCAAGCATCTCGGAGTCGGAATATACGCTTTGATGGAGTGATCAAAGTTTTGGGTTTATACAAAGTTTGTTAGAAACTTGTATTTACAACAAAGTGAGTGGGAGCACTACAACATTTCTGATAAGTATATGTGAATGACATATTGTTGATCCGAAATGATGTAGAAATTCTGGAAAGCATAAAGGGTTGTTTGAAAGGAGTTTGTCAAAGGAAGACCTGGATAAAGCTGCTTACATATTGGGCATCTAGATCTATAGAGATAGATCAAGACGCCTGATGATACTTTCAAAAGAACACACACCTTTGACATGATTTTGAAGGAGTTTAAAATAGATCAGTCAAAGAAGGAGTTCTTACCTGAGTTGTAAGGTGTGAAGTTGAGTAAGACTCAAAGCTTGACCACGGCAGCAGAAAGAGGAAGGACGAAGGTCGTCCCCTATGCTTTTGTCATAGGCTCTATACGGTATGCCATGCTGAGTACCGCACCTGATGTGTGCCTTGCCACATGTCTGGCAAGAGGGTACAAAGGTGATCCAAGAGAGGATCACTAGATAGCGGTCAAAATTATCCTTAGAGGAATAAGGAAATGTTTCTCGGTTATGGAGGTGATAAAGAGTTCGACGTAAAGAATTACGTCGATGCAAGCTTAACACCTATCCGGATAGCTCTGAGTAGAGATACCGGATACGTATAATGGAGCAAAAATCTGGAATAGCTCCAAGTGGAACGTGGTAGCAGCATCTACGATATGACATAAAGTTTTGCGAAATACATAGACATCTCAATGTTGCAGACCCGTTGACTACAACCTCTCTCACAAGCATAACATGATCAAATCCAGAACTCATTGAGTGTTAATCACATAGTGATGTGAACTAGATTATTGACTCTAGTGAACTCTTTGGATGTTAGTCACATGGCGATGTGACCTGTGAGTGTTAATCACATGGCGATGTGAACTAGATTATTGACTCTAGTGCAAGTGGGAGACTATTGGAAATATGCCCTAGAGGCAATAATAAATTGGTTATTATTATATTTCCTTGTTCATGATAATTTTTTATTATCCATGCTAGAATTGTATTGATAGGAAACTCAGATACATGTGTGGATACATAGACAGACGCCATGTCCCTAGTGAGCCTCTAGTTGACTGGCTCGTTGATCAATAGATGGTTGCGGTTTCCTAACCATGGACATTGGATGTCGTTGATAATGGGATCACATCATTAGGAGAATGATGTGATGGACAAGACCCAATCCTAAGCCTAGCACAAGATCGTGTAGTTCGTATGCTAAAGCTTTTCTAAATGTCAAGTATCTTTTCCTTAGACCATGAGATTGTGCAACTCCCGGATACCGTAAGAGTGCTTTGGGTGTACCAAACGTCACAACGTAACTGGGTGGCTATGAAGGTGCACTACGAGAATCTCCGAAAGTGTCTGTTGGGTTGGCACGAATCGAGACTGGGATTTGTCACTCCGAGTGACGGAGAGGTATCTCTGGGCCCACTCGGTAGGACATCATCATAATGTGCACAATGTGATCAAGGAGTTGATCACGGGATGATGTGTTACGGAACGAGTAAAGAGACTTGCCGGTAACAAGATTGAACAAGGTATCGGGATACCGACGATCGAATCTCAGGCAAGTACTATACCGATAGACAAAGGGAATTGTATACATGATTGATTGAATCCTTGACATCGTGGTTCATCCGATGAGATCATTGTGGAGCATGTGGGAGGCAACATGGGTATCCAGATCCCGTTGTTGGTTATTGACCGGAGAGTTGTCTCGGCCATGTCTGCATGACTCCCGAGCCCGTAGGGTCTACACACTTCAGGTTCGATGACGCTAGGGTTATAGGGAAAGTATGTACGCGGTTACTGAATGTTGTTCGGAGTCCCGGATGAGATCCCGGACGTCACAAGGAGTTCCGGAATGGTCCGGATGTAAAGATTGATATATAGGAAGTGGGATTTGGCCACCGGAAGTGTTCCAGGCATCACCGGTAATGTACCGGGACCACCGGAAGGGTCCGGGGTCCACCGGGAGGAGCCACCAGCCCCGGAGGCCTGCGTGGGCCAATAGTGGGAAGGGACCAGCCCCCAGGTGGGCTGGGGCGCCTCCCACCAAGGCCCAAGGCGCCTCCAAGAGGGGAGGAGGCAAACCCTAAGGCCGATGGGCCCTAGGGCCCACCCTGGTGCACCCCCCTCTCCCTCTCCCCTTTGGCCGCCACCCTAGATGGCATCTATGGCTGCCGCCCCCCCCCTAGGGAGGGAACCCTAGAGGGGGCGCAACCCCTCCCCTCCCCCTATATATACTTGAGGTATGGGGTTGCCCAATACATGATTTGATCACTCTCTTGCCGCAGCCCTACCTCTCTCCCTCCTCATCTCTTGTAGTGCTTGGCGAAGCCCTGCTGGAGTCCCATGCTCCTCCACCACCACCACGTCGTCGTGTTGCTGCTGGACGGAGTCTTCCCCAACCTCTCCTTCTACCCTTGCTGGATCAAGGCGTGGGAGACGTCACCGGGATGCACGTGTGTTGAACGCGGAGGCGCCGTTGTTCGGCGCTTAGATTGGAATCAACCATGACATGAATCGCTACGAGTATGACTCCTTCATCCGCGTTCTTGTAACGCTTCCGCTTAGCGATCTACAAGGGTATGCAGATGCACTCCCCTCTCCCTCGTTGCTAGATTACTCCATAGATTGATCTTGTTGATGCGTAGAAAATTTTGATTTTTGCTACGATCCCCAACACCGATAGCTATAAAAGATTAAGTTTCGTAGATTCTTATTCGGGTTATCATCAAATCCGAGTAAAAGAAAATGGTCAAATAAGAATGTCCTTCATAATTGGGCTTTTTGTTATGAATACAATGGCATCACCTGATGATGTAGCAATTAAGATCAATAATTTTGATTTGTAGGCTTCATAGATAAAGTAGCAAATCATTATGCATGCTAGTTGTTCTTGACTTTGTTCATGTTGATGGGTGCTTCCTGGTTCTTGTTCTTCCTGCTTCTTGTTATTTCTCATCTATCTGTGATTTGCTTTTTGGCAGACCATGTTCAAAGCATTCGTCCTTGAACCCATGGTGGAAGAGTGTTGGGTAACGTAGTAATAATTCAAAAAATCCTACATGTCACCAAGATCAATCTAGGAGATGCTAGCAACGAGAGAGAGGGAGTGCATCTTTGATAACCCACAAGTAGGGGGTCGCAACAGTTTTCGAGGGTAGAGTATTCGACCCAAATTTATTGATTCGACATAAGGGGAGCCAAAGAATATTCTCAAGTATTAGCAGCTGAGTTGTCAATTCAACCACACCTAGAAAACTTAATATCTGCAACAAAGTATTTAGTAGCAAAGTAGTATGGAAGTAACGGTAACAGTGGAAAAAGTAACAGTAGCAGTTTTGTAGTGATGGTGACAGCAGCAGTAACGAAAGTAACGAAAGCAAGTATCAATATAGAACGAACTTGTAGGCAATGGATCGGCAATGATAGGTGTCGGATAATATTCATCATGTACCAGTTATAACCTACGGTGACACAGAACTAGCTCCAATTCATCAATGTAATGTAGGTATGTATTCCGAATATAGTCATACGTGCTTATGGAAAAAACTTGCATGACAACTTTTGTCCTACCCTCTCGTGGCAGCGCGGTCCTAATGGAAACTAAGGGATATTAAGGTCTCCTTTTAATAGAGTAACGGACCAAAGCATTAGCACTAGGTGAATACATGAACTCCTCAAACTACGGTCATCACCGGGAAGTGTCCCGGGTATTGTCACTCTGGGGTTGCCGGATCATAGCACATAGTAGGTGACTATTGACTTGCAAGATAGGATCAAGAACACAAATATATTCAGGAAAACATAATAGGTTCAGATCTGAAATCATGGAACTCAGGTCCTAGTGACAAGCGTTAAGCATAGCAAAGTCATAGCAACATCAATCTCAGAACATAGTGGATACTAGGGATCAAACCCTAACAAAACTATCTCGATGACATGATAAATCTCATCCAACCTATCACCATAGAACAAGCCTACGATGGGATTACTCACGCACGGCGTTGAGCATCATGAAATTGGTGATGGAGGATGGTTGATGATGACGATGACGACGATCTCCACTCTCCGGAGCCCCAAACGGACTCCAGATCAGGTCTCCTGTTGAAGAACAACAGGTGGCGGCGGCTCCATAACGTAAAATGCGATGGGATCTTCTCTCTGATTTTTTTCTCCCGGAGAAAGGTTATATGGAGTTGGAGTTGGCGTCGGGGAAGGTCCATGGGGCCCACAAGGCAGGGGGCACGTTATAGGGGGGGCACGCCCTCCACCCTGGTGGCCAGGGTGTGGGCCCCCTCCGGTAGTTCTTTTCACCAGTATTTTTTATATATTCTAAAAATATTCTCCGTGAAATTTCAGGTCATTTCGAGAACTTTTATTTCTGCACAAAAATAACTCCAAGGCAATTTTGCTGAAAACAACGTCAGTCCGGGTTAGTTCCATTCAAATCATGCCAATTAGAGTCGAAAACAAGGGCAAAAGAGTTTGGAAAAGTAGATACGATGGAGACGTATCAACTCCCCCAAGCTTGATCCATTGCTTGTCCTCAAGCAATTCAGTTGATAAACTGAAAGTGATAAAGAAAAACTTTTATAAACTCTATTTTGATCTTGTTGTTGCAAATATCTAAAGCCAGCATTCAAGTTTTCAACAAAGATTATGAACTAACCATATTCACAATAACATTTAGGTCTCATGTTTACTCATATCAATGACATAATCAACTAGCGAGCAATAATAATAAATCTCGGATGACAACACTTTTCCGAAAGCAATCATGATATAATATGATAAAGTGGTATCTCTCTAGCCCTTTTTGAGACCACAAAACATAAATGCAGAGCACCTAAGAAGATCAAGGACTGACTAGGCATTGTAATTCATGGTTAAAGAGATCCAGTCACACTCATACTCAATATCAATTAATAACAAAGCATATAAATGACATAGGTGCTCTCCAATTGGTGTTTTTTATAAGAGGATGATGACTCAACAATAAAAGTAAATAGATAGGCCCTTCGCAGAGGGAAGCAGGGATTTGTAGAGGTGCTAGAGCTCAAGTTTTTAAGTCAGAGATGAATATAATTTTGAGTGGTATGCTTTCTTTGTCAACGCTACGACCAAGAGTTCTCAATATCTTCCATGCTACAAACATTATAGGCGGTTCCCAAACAGAATGGCAAAGTTTCACTCCCCCTCTACCATCAAACACACTCCACGGCTTATCCAAAACAACGGGTACCGTCCAAACCAACAACAGTCCTGGGGGAGTTTTGTTTAATTATATTTTGATTTGATCTTGATCTTTTGATCACAGGACAGGGCATCCCGATTACCAGCCATTTTCTCGTGAATGACAAGCGGACTCCACTCATCGTGAGAATAACCCACCTAGCATGGAAGATAAAGACAACCCCCAGTCACCATATGAGCGATTTGGGCATACAAAACAAAATTTATTTGAAGGTTTAGAGTTTGGCGCATGCAAATTTACTGGGAACGACAGGTAAATATCGCATATAGGTAGGTATGGTGGACTCATATGGACAACATTGGGTTTATGGAAGTGGATGCACAAACAGTATTCCCGCTTAGTACATGTGAAGGCTAGAAAAAGACTGGGAAGCGGCCGGCTAGAGAGCGACAACGGTCATAAACATGCCTTGAGATTAACCAACATTGAGTGCAAGCATGAGTAGGATATAAATTACCATGAACATAAATATCGTGGAGGCTATGTTGATTTTGTTTCAACTACATGCGTGAACATGTGCCAAGTCGAGCCACTTAAATCATTCAAAGGAGGATACCATCCTATCATACTACATCACAACCATTTTAAAAGCATGTTGGCTTGCAAGGTAAACCGTTATAAACTCCTACTAATTAAGTATGGCATGAGTAACTATAATCTCTATTTGTCATTGCAAACATATTTCATTCATAATGGGCTGAATCAGGAATGCCAAGCTAATCATATTTATAAAAACAAAATAGATCGAGTTCATACCAGCTTTTCTCCATCTCAATCATTTTATCATATATCATTATTATTGCCTTTAACTTGCACGACCAAATGGTGTGAATAATAATAATAGTGCACGTGTATTGGACTAAGCTAGAATCTGCAACATTTATTCAAAGGAGAAGACAAGGTAATATGGGCTCCTTGTTCGATAATTAATAATGTATATGAGAGCCACTCATCATTTTCATCGTGGTCTTCTCCTCTCGACCCCCAAAGGAAAAGAAAATAATTTCAAAGAAACACACTGAAATATTTTTGGAGTTTTTGTTTTTCTGAAGAGAGCAAAACAAGAACGAAAAAAACTGTTTACATTGGAAAGCTCCCAACAAACAAAAGAAGAACGAGGAATCTTTTTGGATTTTATTTTAATGCTACAGACTACTAAGAAACTAACTAGAAAGAAAAGACAAAAGGAAGCAAGAATTATTTTTGGGTTTTCTCAAAGTTTTTCAAACACACAAGAAGAAAGCAAGAAAAAAAAAACTAACAAGGATAATGCAATGAAAAAGTAAGAACACCGACAACTGGAATGAATGTGTGAACATGAATGTAATGTCGGTGAGAAATATGTACTCCCCCAAGCTTAGGCTTTTGCCTAAGTTGGTCTAGGGCCACCACTGGCCCGGATGATATCTTAAATCATAGTTGGGGTTGTACTGTGCTACAGTAGCTACTGCTTGGCGAGCTTCTTCTTGAAGGCGAGCGGTCTCTGCCTCTCTCTCATATGCATTCGCATCCTCTCTAGTAATAAAGTATCTCCCCTTTTCCTGAAAATTAAAGAAGGCAGGAGCAGGAAGAGCAATATGGACGGCACGCCGTCTGTCAAAGATTAGTCGGTACTCAAGGTGCTGCTCATTCCTCTCGAGGAACTGATAACGTATCATGGATTCATAATCTAGAAAAGCAGGTGGCAACTCAACATCATATCCTCTTATGGGTACACCTAAATAATTAGCTAAACGAGTTGCATAAATTCCTCCAAATAAATCTCCATCTTTAGCATTATGGTGTAACCTCCTCACAATAATTGCCCCTAAATTATATTGCTTATCACCCAACACTTCACATTTAAGGATACTTAGATCGGGAACACAAAGGTGGCTATGATCTTGTTTACCATTAATGCATCTTCCTATAAAGAGAGCAAAATAATGTATAGCAGGAAAATGAATGCTCCCTATGGTGGCTTGTGTGATGTTTCTAGTTTCCCCCACGGTGATGCTATCAAGGAAATCCCGGTCCTCATATTTGTGAGGATCATTGAGACTAACCCACTATGGGATTTTACATGCTTCACAAAAATCCTCTAGGTCTATGGTATAAGATTCATCATAAAGATCAAACATGACAATATGAGTATTGCGCTTAGATGAAAACTCAAACCTCCGCACAAAGGAATTAGTGAGGCAATAGTGTTGTCGACACTTATTTGACACAAGTCCTCAAGGCTGGCATTTTGTACGTATGCATCAAACTCATCCCTGAAACCTGCATGAATCATAAATTCATCTGACGGCCATTCACAAGGCCGTACTTGAGCATCTCATGGTGGTTCAAGGTCTGATTCGTGTATGGTATGTCTCCAACGTATCTATAATTTTTTTATTATTCCATGCTGTTATATTATCATTCTTGGATGTTTTACAATCATTTTATAGTCATTTTATATCATTTTTTGGTACTAACCTATTGATATAGTGCCAAGTGCGAGTTGTTGTTTTCTGCATGTTTTTTACATCGCAGGAAATCAATATCAAACGGAGTCCAAACACCGCGAAACTTTTTGGAGATGTTTTATGGGCCAGAACACCCAGGATGGGCTAGAGCTGCAACTCGGGGGTGCCCCAAGGGGGCACAACCCACCAGGGTGCGCCAGGCCCCCTGGCCCGCCCAGGTGGGTTGTGCCCACCTCGGTGGCCACCCGCACCGCCTCTTTACCTTATAAATTCACAAATATTCTGGAACCATTCGGGGTAGACCTAGATCAGAAGTTCCACCGCCGCAAGGCTCTATAGTCCACGAGATCCAATATAGAGCCCTTTCCGACACTCTGTCGAAGGGGGAAATCATCACCGGTGGCCATCTTCGTCATCCCGGCGGCCACCATGATGAGGAGGGAGTAATCCACCCTCAGGGCTGAGGGTTTGTACCAGTAGCTATGTGTTTAATCTCTCTCTCTCTCTCTCTCTCTCTCTCTCTCTCTCTCTCTCTCTCTCTCTCTCTCTCGTGTTCTTGAGATGCACAATCTTGATGTATCGCGGGCTTTGTTAATATAGTCGGATCATATGGTGTTTTCCCCTCTCTTGTTGTGATGAATTGAGTTTTCCCTTTGAGATTTATATGGATTGAATACTTTTATGGATTTGAGAACACTTGATATATGTCTTGCAATTGAATACTCGTGGTGACAATGGGGTATCATATTGATTCACTTGATATATGTTTTGGTACTCAATTCACCGATTCCCGATGTGAGATTGGGGTAATCAATGCATAGGGGTTGATGCATGTTCTTGTCTTTGTTTCTTCGGTAGAAATCTTGGGGCACTCTTTGAAGTTCTTTGTCTTGGATTGAGTATTATGAATATGAATTTGTTTTGGTGATTATTCTAGTACGAACTCTTGATAGATTGATCGGAAAGAATTGCTTGTGTTATTTTAGTACGAACTCTTGATAGATCGATCAGAAAGAATACCTTGTGTTGTTTTAGTACAAACTCTAGGATAGATAAAATGGAAAGAATAGCTTTGAGTTATTTTATTATGAACTCTTGAATAGATCGAACGGAAAGAATAGCTTTGAGGTCGTTTCGCACCCCACAAATAATTTAATAATTTATTCTTATGTTCTCCGCCAGATAGGAACTTTGGAGGGATTCTCCATCGCACTTTGAGGGGTGGTTATATGATCCAATTATATTAGCACTGTTGAGAGATTGCACTAGCTATGGACCCTAGGCCTTGTTTTCAAGCATTGCAATACCGTTTGTGCTCCGTTTTATCACTTTCTACCTTGTTGTTTTTGTATTGTTACTATAACAAAAATCAATATCTACTGTCCATATTACACTTGTATCACCTTGGCTTCGCCGAACTAGTGCACCTATACAATTTGCCATTGTATTGGGTGTGTCGGGTACACAAGAGACTTTTTATTATTTGGTTGCAGGGTTGTTTGAGACAGGCCATCTCATCCTACACCTCCTACGGATTCTTAAACCTTAGGTCATCCACTTGAGGGAAAATTGCTACTGTCCTACAAAACTCTGCGCTTTGAGGCCCAACATGTGTCTACAAGAATAAAGTTGCGTAGTAGACATCAAGCTCTTTTCTGGCGCCATTGCCGGGAAGGTGACTGCTTGAAGGTATATCTTTAGATGTTGCAATCGAATCTTTTAGTTTCTTGTTTTATCACTAGTTTGGTTTTGTAAAAGGAAACTAAAAAATGGAATTGAGGTTGCATCATATTATTGATCATCTTTATAATATCTTTCTTGAAAATGATGGATCGTAAAATTGTGCTCAATTGTTAGAAGAAGAATGCTATAAAATGTTTGGCATAAATGATGAGCATGATTGCAATGTTGTTAGTATGAATTCTTTATATATCCATGATGCTAATGATATGCAAAGCCATAAGCTTGGGGATGATATGTTTGATGAAGATGATATTTTTAGCCCCCGAAGATTTGATGTGGAAATTTGTTATAATGGTACCATGCCTCCTATTTATGATGATTATATTGATGAAAGTGGATTTGGAGAGGTCATTACTTTATTTAGTGATGAATCCACTACTTTGGAGGATGTTTCAATTGACTATGATAACAAAGTTGCTATCTATGATGATTATGGTGATGACATGTATGCTATATTGAACAATGATAGCCATGAAACTTGTCATCATGACTTTAATTTTCAATCTCATGATAGTTATTTTGTTGAGTTTGCTCCCACCACTATTCATGAGAATAAATTTGCTTGTGTGGAGAGTAGCAAAATTTCTATGCTTTTGCATCAAGAAAAAAATGCTTTATGTGATGGCTATATTGTTGAATTCATTCATGATGCTACTGAAAATTATTATGATAGAGGGCCATGTGCTTGTAGGTATTGCAATAATATCAAGTTTCCTCTCTATGTGTTGAAAGTTTTGAAGTTTTGCTTGTTTTGCCTTCCTATGCTAGTTGATTCTTGCTCCCATAAATTGTTTGCTCACAAAATCCCTATGCATAGGAAGTGGGTTAGTCTTAAATGTGCTTGCCATGTGATTAATGATGCTCTCTTTAATGTTTCAATTCTTATCTTTTATGTGAGCATAATTGAAATCATCATGCCTAGCTAAAAGGCATTAAAGAAAAGCGCTTGTTGGGAGACAACCCAACACTTATACCTATTGTTTTTGTGTGTTCACGTGATTATGCTACTATAGTATTCATGTTTTAAAGCTTTTGTTTCAATAAAGTGCCAAGCAAAGCCTTGGGATCTTGTTGGGTGATAGTAAATTTGATCTTGCTGAAAAACAGAAACTTTTGAGCTCACAAGAAAATTGTCATTTTTAACAGAAGAGTGCTTTTAAGTTGATTCTTTTTGCAGAAGTTTAATATACAAATTTCCCACGTGTTCATGTTTGTTTCAAGATTTTTAGAGTTGCAGAAGTTTGGTGAATGTTCAGATCATTACAAATTGTCCCTTTTTTGACAGATTTTGTTTTCAATGCATAGTTTGCTTGTTTTCTAGTTTCTATGGCTTATATTGATCAATATAAATTATAGGAATGATATGCTACAGTAGGCATTGTGTGAGAACAATTATGAATCTTGTCTTTGACAGTACCCAAAGTGAATGATTTGTTTTATCATACTAACCCATCTCACGAAGTTTTGTTAAGTTTTGTGTGATTGAAGTTTTCAAGTTTTGGGTGAGATGTCGATATGAGGAGAATAAGGATTGACAAGACCCTAAGCTTGGGGATGCCCAAGACACCCCAAGGTATTATTCAAGGAACAACCAAGCAACTAAGCTTGGGGATGCCCTAGAAGGCATCCCCTCTTTCGTCTCCAACATTATCGGTAACCTCACTTGAAGCTATATTTTTATTCGTCACATGATATGTGTTTTGCTTGGAGCATAAATTTATTTTGTTAGAATTTGCTTGCTGTTATTTAGAATGATGGTTTGCATCTTTTATTTCAATAAAAGAGTCAAGGATAGCCTGCACCATGCTTGTTTTTCAAGTATATATGTTGATGTTTGAAAACAGAAAGATTTCTATTATTGTCTGAATTCTTCTGGATAGTCAGAACGTGATAAATTGTTGAAATTTTTACAAAGTTAGCATGAATAAGTTCTATGTAACGTGGTGATTTTTTAGAATTTTTAGAGCTAGGGAAGTATTAGAACAATTCCACTCTTTACAGACTGTTTTGGAAGATTGTTGTTATGTTTGCATTGTTTGCATATGTTTGCTTGTTTAATGATTCTATTTTAGGATAGGAGTATTAAATATGCAGAGGCATTTAGTATGCAATATTGAATAATAATTTTAGTGATTTGCTACAATAAAGAATGATAAGGTTTTTGCATTTTTATACTAACTTATCTCATGAGTTCTTATTGAGTTTTGTGTGGATGAAGCTTTTGAGATTTAGGAAAATCGTGATATGAGAAGAATTAAGGAGACACAAAAGCTCAAGCTTGGTGATGATCAAGGCACCCCAAGATAATATTTCAAGAAGTCCCAAGCATCTAAGCTTGGGGATGCCTCGGTAGGCATCCCACCATTCGTCTTCAACACTTATCGGTTAGCATCGGTTGAGCCTAAGTTTTTGCTTCTTCACATGAGATGCTATTCTTGAAATGTCACTTTATTGTTTTGCTTGCCGTTTTAATAAAAAACTTAGATCTGAAAGTTTTTTTTAATAAAATAGACCCCCCCAAATAGTTGTCAAAGAGGCTAGATAAGCGTATTCACATCCCGTCGACGAAGCTCTGCTCTGGCACCTTTGCTCTAGTGCTTCACTTATATCTTTTTGAGCACGGTGTGCTTTAGTATTTTTGAAGAAATTATCTCTTGCTTCACTTAAATTATTTTGAGAGAAAGAAATTATGCTCACGATCTTCACTTATATTTGTTTCATCTTATCAAAAGCAACACGTCCCAAAGTGATAGATATCCAAGAAGGATATAATAAAAACTTTCATGGAAGATCATTGGGCAAAATAACTTGATTCCTTGTAATAGTTTTGAGACATGATGATGTGATATGTGAGTCATGTTGATGATTAATTTTGCTTTAGTAAGATATTGCTGTTAAGGTTTGTGATTCCCGAAGCATGCATGTATAGTCTCTCGTTATGCTGGGAAGTTGGAGCACAATTTATCCTTGATTGTCTATCTCTGTGTGAAGGTCGGGCGCACGCGATGGTTAACTCCTACCAACCTCCCCCTAGGAGCATGCGTGGTATTACTTTGCTTCAAGGGCTAATAAACTTTTGCAATAAGTATGTGAGTTCTTTATGACTAATGTGAGTCCATGGATTATATGCACTCTCACCCTTTCATAATTGCTAGCCTCTCTTGTACCGTGCAATTTTCGCCGGTGCATAAACTTTATTAAACCTTCCTCAAAACAGCCACCTTACCTACCTATTATGGCAGTTCCATAGCCATTCCGAGATATATTGCCATGCACTTCCATCATAAAGTTGACTTGAGCATTAATTCTTCATCATATAGAGTCATACTATGTTATAGGTATCGAGTTGTAATTTTTATGTTCTTTTGAGTTATAAGTAAATATAATTGTGATGATCATCATTATCCATTATTAGAGCATGTCCCAATGATGATAGTATGATTGAGACCATGATTCCCCCACAAGTCAGGATGAGACTCCGGACTAAAAGAAAAGAAAAAGGAAAGAAAAAAGAAAAAAAAAGTAAAAGAAAAAAAGATGAATGAAAAAAAGGGGCATGCGAATACCACACTTGTGCTTCAAAGTAGCACCATGTTTTCCATAGAGAGAGTCTCCTTTGTTGTCACTTTCATATACAAGTGGGAATTTTCTATAGTAGAGTTTGATGCATACCCATTTAGTTTCATACTGAGCTTTCATACACTTATAGGTCTTAGTGCATCCGTTGCATGGCAATCCCTACTCCTCATATTGATAGCGGTTGATGGACATCTCCATAGTCCATTAGTTTGTCTAGTTGATGTGAGACTTTCTTCCCTTCTTTTGTCTACTACCACCGCATTCTATTCCACCTATATTCCTATATCCATGGCTTGCGCTCATGTATTGCATGAGAGTTGAAAATGCTGAAGCGTGTTAAAAAGTATGAACGAATTGCTTGGCTGACACCGGGGTAGTACATGATTTATACTTTGAGCTGGGAAGACAGAGCATGACAAGACTATATGATTTTGTAGGGATAACGTTCTTTAGCATTTGATATTCTAAAAGACATGATTGCTTGTTGATATGTTTGAGTATTTAAGTCTCATGTCAAAACTAGACTATTGCTTTGAACCATATAAAAGTCCAAATGTCCATGCTATAAATAAAATAATAGGATATGACATGATAGGCAGCATTCCACATCAAAAATTCTGTTTTTATCATTTACCTACTTGAGGACGAGCAGGAATTAAGCTTGGGGATGCTGATATGTCTCCAGCGTATCTATAATTTTTTATTGTTCCATGCTCTTATATTATCATTCTTGGATGTTTTACAATCATTTTATAGTCATTTTATATCAGTTTTTGGTACTAACCTATTGACATAGTGCCAAGTGCTAGTTGCTGTTTTCTGCATGTTTTGTACAACAAATGAAATCAATATCAAACGGAGTCCAAACACCGTGAAATTTTTTGGAGAATTTTTATGGGCCAGGGCCAGAGCTGCACCTGGGGGGTGCCCCGAGGGGGGTAGAACCCACCAGGGCGTGCCAGGCACCCCTGGCGCGCCCAGATGGGTCGTGCCCACCTCGGTGGCCTCCCGCGTCGCCTATTTACCCTATAAATTCACAAATATTCCGAAACCCTTCGGGGTAGACCTAGATCATAAGTTTCGCCACCGCAAGGCTCTGTAGTCCATGAGATCCAATCTAGAGCCCTTTCCGGCACTCTGCCGGAGGGGGAAATAATCACCGGTGGACATCTTCATCATCCCGGCGGCCAAAATGATGTGGAGGGAGTAGTCCACCCTCGGGGCTGGGGGTTTGTACCAGTAGTTATGTGTTTAATCTCTCTCTCTCTCTCTCGTGTTCTTGAGATGCACAATCTTGATGTATCGCGGGCTTTGTTAATATAGTCGGATCATATGGTGTTTCCCCTCTTTTGTTGTGATGAATTGAGATTTCCCTTTGAGATTTCTTTGGATTTAATACTTTTATGGATTTGAGAACACTTGATATATGTCTTGCAATTGAATACTCATGGTGACAATGGGGTATCGTATTGATTCACTTGATATATGGTTTGGTACTCAACTCGCAGATTCCCGAGGTGACATTGGGGTAATCTATGCATAGGGGTTTATGCACGTTCTTGTCTTTGTTTCTCTAGTAGAAATCTTGGGGCACTCTTTGAAGTTCTTTGTCTTGGATTGAGTATTATGAATATGAATTTGTTTTGGTGATTATTCTAGTACGAACTCTTGATAGATCGATCAGAAAGAATAACTTGTGTTATTTTAGTACGAACTCTTGATAGATCGATCGGAAAGAATACCTTGTGTTATTTTAGTACGAACTCTAGGATAGATCAAACGGAAAGAATAGCTTTGTGTTATTTTAGTACGAATTCTTGAATAGATCGAACAGAAAGAATAGCTTTGAGGTGGTTTCGTACCCTACAAACAATTTATTTTTATGTTCTCCGCTAGATAGGAACTTTGGAGTGATACTCCATCGCACTTTGATGGGTGGTTATATGATCCAATTATATTAGCACTGTTGAGAGATTGCACTAGCGAAAGTACGGACCCTAGGCCTTGTTTTCAAGCATTGCAATACCGTTTGTGCTCCGTTTTATCACTTGCTACCTTGTTGTTTTTTTATTGTTACTATAACAAAAATCAATATCTACTATCCATATCACACTTGTATTACCATCTCTTTGCTGAACTAGTGCACCTATACAATTTGCCATTGTATTGGGTGTGTTGGGGACACAAGAGACTTCTTATTATTTGGTTGCAGGGTTGTTTGAGAGAGACCATCTTCATCCTACACCTCCTACGGATTGATAAACCTTAGGTCATCCACTTGAGGGAAAATTGTTGCAGTCCTACAAAACTCTGCGCTTGGAGGCCCAACACGTGTCTACAAGAATAAAGTTGCATAGTAGACATCAGTGTATCGCGAGCCTCGGTGCTTGCTTTCTAGAAGGTCCACCTTGGTATATTCTCCTAGACATTTTATCTCTTTGAAAAAATCTGAATTTCTTTTGACTCAAAATAAAAGTGGATAGCAACTACTCCTACAAGTGTCTAGAGGCTATATCATGCATCAAAACTACTTTGGACCATATAAATTTGACATGCAAGCTCAAGAACAAGGTCACCACATCAACAAAAATTTGCAATAAATAAAGCACTAGAACAAAAACTAATTGGACCATTGGAGGAGTCACATACCGAAGAACAACCCCCCAAAAAAGTTTTGCAAATGATGTTTTGAGCAAGGAGATCAAAAATAGCAGCACGATCAGCTAGAACACGGGTTTGAGATGGTGGATGCTTTTTTTCGGAGGAAGAAGGAGAGGATGGGTGCTGGAATATGTGCAGGAGGCCACGCGGGGCCCAAAAGGACAGGGGCGCGCCCAGGGGGGTAGGGCTCACCCTCCACCCTTGTGGCCCACTGGTGCAGCCCCCTGGTGCATTCTCAGTGCCAAAAAACTTAAAATATTCTATAAAAAATCATATTAAATTTTCAGGGCATTTGGAGAACTTCTATTTTCGGGACATTTCACTGGTGCGCGTCGGTCCTAAACAAACGGTTTTTTACCCCCTTTCCGCGACGGCATTTGGAACCGTCGCCAAGTGAGTGTGTGCGATAGGGTGTCCTTCCCACACGACCCAGAAATCGTCGGGGATAGGCCCTCCTGGGACCCAGGCTGGGGCCGTGTGTGATCGGGTGAGGCATGGAAACCCAATCATTTCCGTAGGTATGTACATCCCACACGGTAATACGAGAAACTAATTTCCGTAGGTATGTACATCCCACAAGGTAATCGAAGAAAATCATTTCCCTAGGTATGTACATCCCACACGATGAACCCCAGAAAAACATTTCCGTTCGTATGTATATCGCACACAGTTAATCCAAGGAATATGTGTCAGTGGAGAACGACATCTATGGGATCACTGGAATCCCTTCTACGGTTGGCAGGCACGAGGTTGTGCAAAGAGCGGGTCTAAGAGTCAGTACAAGGATCGTTTACTTAGGTTCGGGCCGCGAGAATGCGTAATACCCTACTCCTTCTTTTGTGTGTATTTGAGTGTTCTTGAGTTCTTGAACTAGCTACGGTGCATGCCTAGTCCAAAAGATCTGAATCCTCCTCCAGTATGCCTCGGGCCTCCTTTTATAGTCAAAAGGTGCTGCCACAGTGGCACACAGGAGGAAGAAAGGTATACAGTGCACAAGCTTATCTCATGCCATTACGGGGAAAGATGCATTAAATGTGCTACTTAGGTGTACACTTGCTTTATCGGGGACGAGAATGAGGCCCGTCCTGTCCGCTACCGCTCCGTCTGGTTGTGACGCGCGTCCAGGCCAACGGGGCAGGCAGCTGAGATGGCGTGGTGGTAGGGTCTTCACGAAGATCTGCATGCCACCACGTAGGTGCTTGACTAGCAGGATTGGGAACCACGTGCTGCCACGTGGATTCTTACCTGGGCTAGTGGGTCGCCCGCCGAACTGGGCCGATGATGGGGCGGCAAGGGCTTGCTGCGGTCCCGCGTCTATTCCCGGCAAGGGTCTTTCCGGGGCCTCTATGAGCGTCTTCGGCAAGAGGTTTATCGGGGCTTCTGTGAGCATCCTCAGCAAGAGGCTTGCCGGGGCTTCGGGGTGTCGTCAGCGAGGAGCCTTGTCGGGGCCTCGTGGGCATCCTCGGCAAGGAGCCTTGTGACCGCCTTGTCTTCTGGTTCCCATCTTAGGAGTCATAGACCCTTGTCTTTACAAAGATCTGCATGTCGTCACGTAGGCGCTTCCCGGGCCTTAGTTCCAACATTGTTGATGATGCTGGAGCTCCTAGGCTCAAGGTTGGCTGTAAGGGAGGTGTTGAGTGAGTTGCCTCGGCAAGGGTTCTTGTCGGGGGAAGCATGTCTTCTTTCTTGGCCTTCTTGTGCCACCGTCTTGGCGTTGCTCTGGTAGCCTTGTGTCTCTGGCTTCCCTCCTCTGCCTTGTTATGTGTGGCCGCAGGCGTGGCTCTGACTGCCCGTGCACAAGTAAGGGGTACAAAGGGGAGCCCCTACTTTTGTACACCGACAGGAGCCCCCGGGCCTGGGCCATACATAAGCGCGACGTGTTGTTGGGCTAGGCCCAGAATGGTGTGCGGGCAGTGGGGTTGGATCCTTTTTACTACAGTAACTCCTCCGGTGGTTGTGCTTCCCCACGATTCGCGCATGACGTGGGGATTTTGCGTGGGGTGATCGCAGCATGCTTGCGTCATCCCGTGGTTCCAAATAGTAAAGAGACGGTTCCCGTTCTCCTCATAGAAAAGAGAGGAAGTCGCGGGGGCACGGCTCATTCACTAAGTGGACTCGGGTCGCCCCACGATCACGGGGTGCGAAAACGGTCATACCACGTGCCGTCTGAACCCCGATCTGCCCGCCACGTGCCCCTCATGCATCGGGGAGGGCCGGTGGTGGACGCAGAGGGTACGGGCTTTAAAGCCGGGGCAGGGGGCGGGCGCCGCTGATTGGAGCAGCGGGTCGGTCTCGTTTTCTTGTGCCTCCGGCGCTTGGGCTAGTTGATTCGGGCGGTCGCCCTTCTATAAAGAGGGGGGAGAGGGACGGTGATCCCCCCTCTCCACTCATCGTCTTCCAATTCGATTCCTTCCCTTCCCAACTTATGCCAAGAGGGCGTGGCCGTGCCCCTGCAGAGGCGACCAGGTCATCTTCTCGTCAGAGGGCGGCGGTGGACAAAGAAGAGCCGGATGCCCAAGACGAGGGCCATGCTGGAGGTGAGGCGCCGGCCGGGGTCGTGGTCGGCGAGGCGGTCGAGGCAGAGGCGGGCAAGGTCGGGGGACACCCGCGCTGTCATCATCTCCGTCTCCATCTCCTCCACCGTCTCCTCCTGCCTCCCCATGCGGCCATGTCGGGGACACGACGCTAGAGTTCATCTTGCAACTGCGCGAGCCGCCGCGCAGTTGCCTCCGTCTTCCTGAAGTGTCCGCGAGGGTGTTGAAGGTCGACCAGCCGTCGAGGTTGAGGCTTCACATGGATTGGTGTTGCAATGGCGCCATGTGGGTGAAAACCAAGTTCCCCGCTCTTCATGTAATGCTCCTCCGCCGGGGGTGGAAGACCTTCACGCGTGCCCACTGCTTGATGAAGGGGCCTGTCCTCTGCTTCAGGTTAGCGGAGAGCAATCTGCTCTCCGTCAAGGTCTTCGGGTGCTCAGGACACAGTCCAAGGTGCTGTGCGGAGAGCTCGACCAATGAAAAAAACTCCTCCCCGAGTGATAGTGATGGGGAGGACAGTGACAGCGACGACGAGGGCAGCGGGTGGGAGGATGACGGGTCCTACTAGGCGTCGGACGCATCATCCCTGGGCGATGCCGGCAACACCATCATCTGCATCGCCAGCCCCTCGAACTTCTCGGGGTCGCCTCCTTGGGCGACTGGCGTTGGGAGGCCGGAGAAGACGAAGAAGGTGGGCGGCGGGTGTCATGTCGCTGTACGCGGGCATCTACTCGCGCGTTGTCGGTCCGCTGCCCCATCTTTCGCCTCTTCTCCCAGCGCCATCATCACCAGCCTTCTTCGGGACGGCCATCAGGATATTCTCTTGGTGCTTTCTACTTCTCGCGCTTCGCCTAGGCGCTCCCTTTGCCCTTTGCCACCTTGTTCCATTTCCCAAGGAGAGGGACAAGAAAGGGATTACGGCATCATATCTATTTATAGTTTTTAAGCCTATGGGCCTTTGTAAGATTTAAATCTTGTAACCCCCTCGCTCATGTATGCATTCCGTACGAATTGTACTTGTTCACAATGTATTAATGGAGAGAAGGGTGTTTGCCGGGTTTCTTTTGTGCGCGGGCAGGAGCCACACCAAGGAACGAATCCTTGTTATCTTAAGATAAACATCGTACCCTAGCAACAGGCCTTGCCGTCCCCCCCCCCCCGCTCCATAGCTCGACTGTATTCACACCCTTGGCGGAAGTAGGAGAAGAGTAGGATTAGGCCCTTCATTTGCTCCTTTCTCATCACACTACTACCGAGTTCCGGTCCAAAACAAAGTTTGTTGGACACAGGGAAAAGGGAGCATGATGGCATAAGAGTTAACGAAGTCTCGTACGTTCAAGTTTCATATGGAAGTAAGGAGTGGGGGATGAAATACTTATCTGGTCTTGAAGCCCCCGGCAACCTTGTCTTGCCGTAGCCTGACCCTTGGATCTGCAGCCCCGGGCAACCTTGGTTTTGCTGGGGTCGGAGCGTCGGCCCGTCCTCTTTCTTCCAAACAACTCAGCAGAAATGTCCACGCATCCTGTGAACAAGAGGACGAAAAGGAAATAGAGAGACGCATACTCGACCTCTATGCTAGGGGTTAGCCGCCGCCAAGCACTATCAACCCTAACAGAGAAAGAGACTGAACCTAGCATGCATGCTAAAACTTAGGGCGCCAGCGCTTCATTTTTTATGCTCAGGGTCTGCGCCTGGCTTTGTACGAAGGGTTACATGCCTTGCCGGTAAGGCTTGTACAAAAGGGTGGCTTGCCAAGAAGCCCAACAACCGCGCCTTACGGGTAAAACTTGCGAAGATGTTCGATGTTCCAGGAGTTGCTCACTGGAATACCATCTTCGGTCTCCAGGAGAACTGCGCCAGGCCTGGTGACTCGTATTACTCGATAAGGGCCTTCCCACTTCGGCGTCAACTTGTTGGAATTCTCGACCGACTGAACGTGCCGAAGAACAAGGCCGCCTTCCTCAAAGCTTTGGGCATGAACCTTGCAGCTATGATAGCGGCGCAAGGCTTGCTGGTAGCGCGCTGCTCGCACAGCCGCCCGAAGACAATCTTCCTCGAGGAGCGTTGCGTCATCTTGCCGCAGCTGCTCTTGCTCAAGCTCATCATAATCGAGCACCCGGGGTGACCCGTATGTGAGTTTCGTGGGGAGAACTGCTTCCGCTCCGTAAACGAGGGAGAAAGGTGTCTGGCCGGTGGCTCCATTTGGTGTCGTTCTGATTGACCAAAGAACCGCCGGCAATTCATCAATCCAGCGCCTTCCGCACTTGTGCAGCCTGATGGCTTCTCGCCCCTCGTTGGTTACCCCAAGTGGAAGGTTTGAGATGTAGCATAGCAGCAAATTTCCCTTGGCAAAGATACCAAGGATCGAATCCCGTGAGACTCCGAGGGTCGACAAGAAGGTGTCAACGGGGCCAGAAACTTTGCGGTTGACAGGACCTGCACACAGATACAAATAACTTTGCTCCCAACGAGTACAGAGAGGTTGTCAATCCCTCCGGCCTTGTTGTTTACAAAGGATCAAACACAAGAGATAATAATGATAGCTATGACTGCAACTAGGAAATAAAGACAGGAAGTAAATAGCGGGTGTGATCAGTGGTGGTAATATGGACCGGGGTCCCATGATGTTCACTAGTGATGTCTCTCTCCCAAAAGATGATAAAACAGCAAAGCGAGGTAAACAAATTACAACTGGGCAATTGATAGGATTATGTGCGCAAACCAATGCTAACTATGCTGCAAAGAAAGGTAGAGGCTCAAAAGCATGGGCGGTACGCCAAGGCAAGTAGACCGAAATCCATCTACATCTACTACTAATCATCCACCTTGAGATATCTATCCAGAACATCTCGCTGGTATTAAGTTGCGAATCCCACCCAAAGTGTAAACTTAAAGCAATAGACAACTGCATTAAAATAACTTTGCGTAAAGTAAACAATCCTTGCACCCGCAAGTACAAGCACCGTTGTTTTCCCCCTTGTGGCAACAGCACATCCCCTAGACTCATGTTTCTGTCACTCAAGCTAGTCATCAGGGGGCATGAACCCACAAGCAAGCATAACGCTCCCTCTTGGAGTTACTACCTACTACTTGGCCAAAGCAATAAACAGCAACGGAGAACATGCAAGAATTACTCAAGAACATAAATATAAAAGAGGTGAATCAAATATATTACTCACACACAATCTGAACATAATCTCATAATCCATCGGATCCCAGTAAACTCAGCAGAGCAACAGCATAAAGATTACATATGTGCCTCGATCATGTAGGGCAGCTCACGAGGTCTAAACCATGAAGAACAAAGAGGGGAGGAGAACATCACATAGCTACTGATCATGGACCCATGGTCCAAGGTTGACTACTCACGACTCATCTGGGAAGCGTCCATGGTGGTGGAGAAGCTCCCGGTGGTGGTTCTCCCCTCTGGCAGGGTGCCGAGAAGAGTTCTCCTGATGCTCCCGATCTTGGAAGCGCGGCGGCGGCTGAACAGAGGCGAGTTCGCGAAAAAGGGTTCCGTCCTCGAGGGTTTCGGGACGCGAGGAATATATATGCGAAGGGGGGTCACCAGAGGCGGAGCCAGGGCCCCAGGCGCCCCCCTGGCGCGGCCAGGGGTGGGGCCGCGCCGGGTGGCCGCCTGGGCCACCCCTGGCTCCCCTCTGGCCCCGCTTTGGTGATTCTCGAAGCTTCCTGTACGCTGATTTTTCCTGTATTTTTCGCGGAATTTTTAGATCACTTTTAATATGGGGAAACCTGAAATAGAAAAACAGCAGAAAACAGGAACTGGCATTGTGGTGCACTGACTTAATAGGTTAGTCAAAATATGATCAAAAGTGTATGGAAGTGCATAAATATCATAGCAATATCACACAAAAGAAGCATGGAGCAAGCAGAAATTATAGATACGTTTTGGACGTATCAACATCCCCAAGCTTAATTCCTGCTCGTCCTCGAGTAGGTAAATGATAACAAGCATAATTTCTGTGGTGACATGCTATCAACCATATAAGAACTTTTTAAGTAGCAATCAAGGCATGTAATTCAATTCAAGTCATAACAAGCAAGAGTCTATATTAGCATTATAACAAGCAACATAAGAACATAAAGGTGCAAGAGCTCTCGCTGTCCGTGACTTGAATGTCTCCAAATGGTGTTTGCGTGCAAGAAAGGGGATCGGGATATACGAGAGAGTAAAACATAGTTTTTATATTGTTGAGAACTTAATCTACTAAAGTTTCACACTTGGTCTTCTTTGGAATCTTATCTTGACTCATCCCCAGACCACCAGTCAGGTACAAGTCAAAATGATCCACTCCCTTTCGATATTTTGAGCACTCATGCAATGGATGAGCATAAGCAAGAAAGTTAACACTTAGGATGGCAAAGAGAGAAAAATGATGAAGGGGGAAGACAAAAAAGGTGTGAAAGGCTCACATCAATGAGGACAATCATAGGTGAGAGAAAGCCAAATGATAGATATGATGTGAGGAGTAGGGATTGCCATGCAACGGATGCACATATGAGCTAAGGTAAGCTCTCCAATGGAACTAGTGGGGGTGCATCCAACTTGCTTGCTCAAGAAGACCTAGAGCTCTTTTGAGGAGGCTCATCATTGGAATATACAAGCCAAGTTCTATAGTGTGAATGTCCCCACATAGCTATATGCATGAATGATAATCTCTATGGAGTACAAGGTATAAGATGGAGTACAAGTGTGGATCTCTCAAAAGGAATAGTAGTGTGCCCCCTTCTCTCTTTTTATTTCTTTTTTTCTTTTTTCTATTTTTTTTTATTTTTCTGTGGCCTCAATGGCTCTTTCTATTTAACTCTCATTTGTCCTCTTTGGGATCTTTTGATTTTGTCCTCTTTGGGATCTTTTGATTTTGTCCTCTTTGGGATCTTTTCCTCACTTTAGGGGCAACACTCTATTTATTACAAGAAGTATAGAAGATCTTTCACACTTTACAAAAGTACTCAACATAAAGAAAATGAAACTATCATGTATGCAAATGTTTGCCTCTGCCAGTGTAGCAGGATATGCAATGATACTAGCGCGTCATGTAGCAATGATTAGGGGAAGGCCCAACTAGCATGTGGCTCATCGATCAAGCAAAAAGCATGTATGATATGAAGATCAAGTCATGAGAAGATGGATGTTGCATGGCAATGTATCTCGGAAAGGCTATGGAAATGCCTTGATAGGTAGGTATGGTGGCTGTTTTGAGGAAGGATATAATGAGGCTTATGATGACAGAGCGTATCGTGCCAAGGATTTGGATGCACCGGCGAAGTATACGCCAACTCTCGAGGTGAGAAAGAGCAATGCACGGTACCGAAGAGGCTAGAAAAATATGGCTAGGTGGAAGTGTCAACTTTCGAATACTCACATTAGTCCGAAGAACTCATGCACTTATTATCGGTAACTCTCAATCTAATTAGGAGGTTCACAAAGAGACAAGTACCCCGAGGAGGAGTGTATGGGGGTTTGGTTATCCTTGCGCATCCTCGACTCATGGTACGTGAGTGTACTCTAATATTCGATCCCTCCAAAGATTAGTGATCCATCTAGTAGCTAAAGTTCTCAACTATTTTATAGGTTTTCGAAAATAAAAACGGATTGCCCAAAATACGACATCTAACACTAATAGGCTAAAGCTCTTGACACCAAAAGTTCAGACATTACTCATGGCAATACCTCAAAACTATTGCAAGTTACTACTAAAATTAAATAGCAACCTCAATTACCTACTTTAAGTTAAGACACACAACTCAGTGCAACAGGCAAAATCTCTTAACAAGATAAACATGAAAACTCAAGAGAGTTCAGCAACCAACTAAACAAAAGCTCTTTAAAAAGAAAAGCATGAAAACTAAGAGCTAAACATGACAGCAGCTATGGAAAGACAAAGAACACACACAGCAAAGATAAGCATGAAAATCCTATGTTGTGTTCTAGGTTGAAGTGGAGCGTGTTTCTCTCCCACACAAAGAAAGCTGGGTTCTAACTTGTTATGAACAGCAAGAAAAGCTAAAGAAAACTAAAAAGGAAACTAAGAGCAAGACGCTCCAAGCATAGCACATAACACATGAAGTGATAATTATTGTGGAACGAAAGACGAACTGATAATTGTTGATGGAGAAGGGGATGCATGGGGGCATCCCCAAGCTTAGACGCTTGAGTCTTCTTGAATATTTCTTGGGGGTGCATGGGGGCATCCCCAAGCTTGAGCGTTTGACCCTCCTGAATCTTCTTTTATCATCTTCCCTCGCACACTTGAAAAATCCCTTCATACATAACTCATCATAATCTGATTAGCGAGGTTAGTACCCACAATAAAATAATTTTTCCCTGCTGGAAATAAATATAATCTTGAAGAGCTACTGTTTCTCAAGATTGCCAAAAGGTTTTTGCAAAGAAAAAACAAGCTCAAGGTTTGCAAAACGAAGAAAAGGCAAAACAGGACAGAATCTGTGAAAAACAGACCAGCAGGTAGTAAATAATTTTTTCGAGGCACTTCTGCAACTCAAATCAAAAAACTCAGAACAGACGCCCGAAAGCCAATTGTATAGAGCACGCTGTCAAAAATATTCAGATCAAAAATATGACCTGGTGATTTTATTCGAATTTTTCTGTCCAAGGACAGAATCTGTTTTCTGGACAGCACGTCACAACTTTTGAACTTTCTTGCAATCGGAGGCTAAACTTGGCACAAAGCTGAAAAGAAAAGATACAATGATGATGCTACTGTAGTAACAAACATCAAGACACAACAAAAGCAAAATAAAACCTAATTCGTTGTGGGCTGCCTCCCAAAAGCGCTTTCTTTTATGCCTTTAAGCTAGGCATGATGCAAAAAGATCAAGTTGTATCAATTGAACCAGCATCAAGATCATCAAAAAGCTCTTCAATAGTACAACTAGTCTTAAGAGGACTTTCAAATAAAGGCCTAGTAAAGATACTTCTAGGGAGAAAACCAAAAGGTGGAAGGTCAATGGGAGATTCATTTATAAATTTATCAAAGGGAGGTATTTCTTCCAAAGTCTTCACAGTTTCAACCCCTTTGGCAATAGATGGAGTACTTTTGGAACGAGGAGCCTTTGGAACGTAAACGAACTTAGGTTCCTTCTTTGCCGGAGTTTCTACCTTTTTGGCTTTGATTGAGGAGAAAGTAGTTCCTAAAGTGTCAAAGATTTCCTCAATCTTGTCTATCCTAGAACAATCCAAGTCATGGGATTTGATGGTCTCCAAAGTTTTGAGAATTTTATGCATGGAGCTATCAAGCCTATTCAAATTCCCTTGGATCTTACGGTCCAACTCATTTATCTTATTAATGATTGGCATCTCTAGCTCTATCTTTTCAAGTTTTTTCATAATGTGAGCTAGGGTAATGTCCTCTTGAATGCTAACAACAGGGGGATTTCCAACAAGATTTTCCATAATACTAAGAGATTCCCAAAATGGGGCTTCTAGGAAATTTCCATTGATAGCAGAATCTAGAATAAACCTATTCCAAGAAGTAATTCCAACATAAAAATTTCTAAGCAGGATAGTAGTAGATTGCTTCTTGGTGGCTCTTTTTTTAGAATCATTAATTCTATACCAAGCATCTTTTAGACTTTCACCACCTCTTTGTTTAAAGGTGAGCACTTCTGCCTCACCAAAGGCAAAAGGACCAGACATAATGCCAACTAAAAGCAAGATAACTATTTTTGTGATTTTTGGTAAGGGACACTAAAGCAAAAACTGAAAGGTAAACTAACAGGACTAAAAAGCAAACATAAAAGATAGCGTGCAACTCCCCTATCTTGAAGAGTGGAGTCCCCGGCAACGGCGCCATAAACTTTGCTTGATGGCTTCTCGCCCCTCGTTGGTTACCCCAAGTGGAAGGTTTGAGATGTAGCGTAGCAGCAAATTTCCCTTGGCAAAGATACCAAGGATCGAATCCCGTGAGACTCCGAGGGTCGACAAGAAGGTGTCAACGGCGCCAGAAACTTTGCGGTTGACAGGACCTGCACACAGATACAAATAACTTTGCTCCCAATGAGTACAGAGAGGTTGTCAATACCTCCGGCCTTGTTGTTTACAAAGGATCAAACACAAGAGATAATAATGATAGCTATGACTGCAACTAGGAAATAAAGACAGGAAGTAAATAGCGGGTGTGATCAGTGGTGGTAATATGGACCGGGGTCCCATGATGTTCACTAGTGATGTCTCTCTCCCAAAAGACGATAAAACAGCAAAGCGAGGTAAACAAATTACAGCTGGGCAATTGACAGGATTATGTGCGCAAACCAATGCTAACTATGCTGCAAAGAAAGGTAGAGGCTCAAAAGCATGGGCGGTACGCCAAGGCAAGTAGACCGAAATCCATCTGCATCTACTACTAATCATCCACCTTGAGATATCTATCCAGAACATCTCGCTGGTATTAAGTTGTGAATCCCACCCAAAGTGTAAACTCAAAGCAACACACAACTGTATTAAAAGAACTTTGCGTAAAGTAAACAATCCTTGCACCCGCAAGTACAAGCACCGTTGTTTTCCCCCTTGTGGCAACAGCACATCCCCTAGACTCATGTTTCTGTCACTCAAGCTAGTCATCAGGGGGCATGAACCCACAATCAAGCATAACGCTCCCTCTTGGACTTACTACCTACTACTTGGCCAAAGCAATAAACAGCAACGGAGAACATGCAAGAATTACTCAAGAACATAAATATAAAAGAGGTGAATCAAATATATTACTCACACACAATCTGAACATAATCTCATAATCCATCGGATCCCAGCAAACTCAGCAGAGCAACAGCATAAAGATTACATATGTGCCTCGATCATGTAGGGCAGCTCACGAGGTCTAAACCATGAAGAACAAAGAGGGGAGGAGAACATCACATAGCTACTGATCATGGACCCATGGTCCAAGGAGGACTACTCACGACCCATCCGGGAAGCGTCCATGGTGGTGGAGAAGCTCCCGGTGGTGGTTCTTCCCTCCGGCAGGGTGCCGGGAAGATTTCTCCTGATGCTCCCGATCTTGGAAGCGCGGCGGCGGCGGAACAGAGGCGAGATCGCGAAAAAGGGTTCCGTCCTTGAGGGTTTCGGGACGCGAGGAATATATATGCGAAGGGGGGTCACCAGAGGCGGAGCCGGGGCCCCAGGCGCCCCCCTGGCTCCCCTCTGGCCCCGCTTTGGTGATTCTCGAAGCTTCCTGTACGCTGATTTTTCCTGTATTTTTCCCGGAATTTTTAGAGCACTTTTAATATGGGGGAAACCTGAAATAGAAAAACAGCAGAAAACAGGAACTGGCACTGTGGTGCATTGAGTTAATAGGTTAGTCCAAATATGATCAAAAGTGTATGGAAGTGCATAAATATCATAGCAATATCACACAAAAGAAGCATGGAGCAAGCAGAAATTATAGATACGTTTTGGACGTATCATAGCCTGTCAAAAGTACTTGTCTAAAGGCCTCGCAGTACTTCAGTGTTTGCCCTCTCCGCCTGGCCATTGCTTCGAGGATGCACAATAGAAGCAAAATGGACCTTGTTGCCGAGGTCTTGAATATACTGCATGAATGTACGGCTTGTGAACTGCGTACCGTTGTCGGTGATGACTCTGTTTGGTATCCCAAATCGGCAGACTAGGCCCTTGAAGAACTTGACGGCTGATTGTGTTGTCACATTTCTCACTGCATGCTTCCACCTTTGGCTACTTTGTGAACTTGTCGATTCCAATGTACAAGTACTCAAAGCCCCCGACAGCACGGGGAAAGGGGCCCAGTATGTCGAGCCCCCAGACCGAGAATGGTCAGGAAAGAGGGATTGTTTGGAGAGCTTGAGCTGGTTGATGAAGCTTCTTTGAATGGAACTGACACGCTTCACACTTGGTTACTAGTGCCGTTGCATCCTGGAGGGCAGTGGGCCAGAAGAAACCTTGTCGAAATGCCTTGCCGGCAAAGGCCCTCGACCCTATGTGGGAGCCACATATGCCTCCGTGTATCTCTGCCAACAGCTCCAGTCCTTCCTCACGGGGAATGCACTTCAATTTCACCCCGTTCGGCCTTTTTCTGTACAAGATGTCATCGATGAACTAGTACATGGCAGACCGACGGGCTACTTTCTCCGCTTCCTCCTGCTCCTCAGGAAGCTCCCCGGTTTGGAGAAATTGGACGATATGATGTGCCCATGCCGGAGCCTGAGGCTCGACGGCAAGGAATAAAGGCATCTCCTCCGCCATAGGAACAATCGTCTCCACGGTCAGGGCTTGACGCCCTGCCGGAGTCTGTTGCCCTACGACAGGCTCAGCGTCCTCGGCAACATCTTTGCTGGTGAGCCCTGGGGGCTTGGCGGGAAAGTACTTGTCGGGGCCTGATTTCCTTCGCTTGTTCTGTTATATCGATGGTTCAACGGATGGTTGAGTTAATCGAAGCACAAAGGTACCTGGTTCCACAGGCAGTTTGAGGGCGGCGCGCTTTGACAAGTAGTTGGCGATGTCGTTCTCCGCTCGGGGAGCATGCTCTGCTTGTATAGTGTCAAAACGCTCCTCCAGCTTCCTCACTTCATCTACGTAGGCCTCCATCAATGGGCTCTGGTAATCTTTGTTAACTTGCTTGACGACAAGCTGTGAATCACCTCTGACGATGAGCTTCTTGATTCCGAGGTCTGCCGCGATCCTGAGACCAGCAAGCAGTCCCTCGTACTCGGCAGTGTTGTTCATCGACATCTCCCCGGGGAAGTGCATATGGACCACATACTTGAGGTGCTCTCTGGTGGGCGTAACGAGCAGCACACCAGCACCGGCGCCTGCTACCTCTTGAGCTTGCGTTGTATTCCCTCGAAAAGGAAAGGGAGATGCAGCACAGTAGCGTAAGTATTTCCCTCGGTTTTTGAGAACCAAGGTATCAATCCAGTAGGAGACCACGCGCCAGTCCCTCAAACCTGCACAAACAAATAAGAACTTCGCAGCCAACGCGATAAGGGGTTGTCAATCCCTTTACGATCACTTATGATAGTGAGATCTGATAGAGATAATAATTATATTTTTAGTATTTTTGGTATAGAAACAGAAAGTAAAGACAGAAAATAAACAACGGCGGCAGAAATTGACGGGAAAGTAATATGATAAAGATAGACCCGCGGGCCATAGTTTTCTCTAGTGGCTTCTCTCATGATAGCGATATTCTACGGCGGGTAAACAAATTACTGTCGAGCAATTGATAGAAAAGCGAATAATTATGAGATTATCTAGGCATGATCATTGTATATAGGCATCACATCCGAGACAAGTAGACCGACTCCTGCCTGCATCTACTACTATTACTCCACACATCGACCTCTATCCAGCATGCATCTAGTGTATTGAGTTCATACGAACAGAGTAACGCCTTAAGCAAGATGACATGATGAAGAGAGATAAACTCAAGCAATATGATGAAAACCCCATCTTTTTATCCTCGATGGCAACAATACAATACGTGCCTTGCTGCCCCTACTGTCACTGGGAAAGGACACCGCAAGATTGAACCCAAAGCCAAGCACTTCTCCCATTGCAAGAACTATAGATCTAGTAGGCCACACCAAACCAATAATTCGAAGAGACTTGCAAGGATATTATGAGCACACATAAAAAGTTCAGAGAAGAACCAAATATCTTTCATAGATAACCTTGATCATAAACTCACAATTCATCAGATCTCGACGAACACACCGCAAAAAGAGATTACATCGAATAGATCTCCTCGAAGACCGAAGAGAACTTTGTATTGAGATCCAGAGAGAGAAGAAGCCATCTAGATACTATCTATGGACCCAAAGGTCTGTGGTAAACTACTCACAACTCATGGTGAGGGTGATGATGATGATGATGAAGGCCTCTGTGATGGATCCCCCTCCCGGAACAGGCTCCAAGATGGGATCTCCATGGGAACAGCAGCTATGGGGGTGGAATTAGGGTTTTCTCTCTGTGTTTGGAGTTTCTGGGGTGCGTAGGTTTATATAGGAAGAAGGGGGCCACCGGGGGCCACACGGGCTGCCCTCGAGGCAGGGGAGCGCGCCCCACCCTCGAGGGTGGCCCCTCTATCCCCTGGCTTGGCCCCAAAGTCTTTCGTGCGTGATTTACTCCAAAAATATCTCTCGCGAAGGTTTCATTCCATTTGGACTTAGTTTGATATTCCTTTTCTACAACCCCCACCCTCGAGGGTGGCCCCTCTATCCCCTGGCTTGGCCCCAAAGTCTTTCATGCGTGATTTCCTCCAAAAATATCTCTCGCGAAGGTTTCATTCCGTTTGGACTCAGTTTGATATTCCTTTTCTGCAAAACCCTGAAATAGGCAAAAAAACAGCAATCTGGACTGGGCCTTTGGGTTAGTAGGTTAGTCCCAAAAATGATATAAAAGTGAATGATAAAGCCCATTAAACATCCAAGACTTCGTAAATAATAGCATGGAACAATAAAAAATTATAGATACGTTGGAGACGTATCAAGCATCCCCAAGCTTAATTCCTGCTCGTCCTCGAGTAGGTAAATGATAAAGAAATAATTTTTGATGTGGAATGCTAACCAATATAGTTTTTCAATGTAATTCTCTTAGTTGTGGCATGAATGTTCAGATCTGAAAGATTCTAGACAAATGTCTATAATGACATAAGAAATAACAATACTTCAAGCAATACTAACAAAGCAATCATGTCTTCTCAAAATACTATGGCTAAAGAAAGTTATCCCTAGAAAATCATATAGTTTTGGCTATGCTCCCTTATTATCACACTAAATATTCATATCATGCACAACCCCGATTTCAGCCAAGCATTTGTTTTCATGCTCTATCTTTTCAAACCTTTCAACTTTCACGCAATACATGAGCGTGAGCCATGGACATAGCACTATGGGTGGAATAGAGGTGGTTGTGGAGAAGACAAAAAGAGGGAGATAGTCTCACATCGACTAGGCGTATCAACGGGCTATGGAGATGCCCATCAATAGATATCATTGTGAGTGAGTAGAAATTGCCATGCAACGGATGCACTAGAGCTAAATATGAATGAAAGCTCAACAAAAGAAACTAGTGGGTGTGCATCCAACTTGCTTGCTCACGAAGACCTAGGGCATTTGAGGAAGCCCATTGTTGGAATATACAAGCCAAGTTCTATAACAAAAATTCCCACTGGTATATGAAAGTGACTAAGCATGAGACTCTCTACAATGAAGAACATGGTGCTACTTTGAAGCACAAGTGTGGAAAAATATAGTAGCAATTGTCCCCTTTTTCTTTTCTTTTTTCCTTTTTTTTCTTTTTTGGGCCTTTCTTTTTTTTTTGGCCTTTCTCTTTTTTTCTTTTTTTTGTGGAGGGGCTTTATAGATTCAGCCTTTCCTCCCATGGGACAATGCTCTAAAAATGATGATCATCACACTTTCATTACAACACAAAATTACAACTCGATACTACAACAACAAAGTATGACTCTATATGAATGCCTCCGGCGGTGTACCGGTATGTGCAATGAAACAAGAGTGACATGTATGAAAGAATTATGTATGGTGGCCTTGCCACGAATACGATGTCAACTACATGATCATGCAATGGCAGTATGACAATATGATGCGTGTCATATGAACGGAACGATGGAAAGTTGCATGGGAGTATATCTTGGAATGGCTATGGGAATGCCATGATAGGTAGGTGTGGTGGCTGTTTTGAGGAACAATATGGTGGATGTTTTGAGGAAGGATATATAGTGGGTTTATGGCACCGGCGAAAGTTGCGTGGTACAAGAGAGGCTAGCAATGGTGGAAGGGTGAGAGTGCGTATAATCCATGGACTCAAAATTAGTCATAAGAACTCATATACTTATTGCAAAAATCTATGAGTCATCAAAACAAAGCAATCAACGCATGCTCCTAGGGGGGAGGTTGGTAGGAGTTAAACATCGCGCGCCCCCGACCTCCACACAAAGGTTGACACTCTACAAATACCTCATGCTTTAACTTAGTCACATAACGGTTCACCATACGTGCATGCTACGGGAATCACTAACCTTAACACAAGTATTTCTCAATTTCATAATAACTCCACTAGCATGACTCTAATATCACTATCCTCATGTCTCAAAACAATTATCAAGCATCCAACATCTCTTTTTATTCAATGCACTTGACATTGGATGTTTATCATGTGAAGACTAGTTTCTTTAGCCTAAACACTTTACCATGCTGTTTTAATAGACTCTCAAATAGTTCTAAGTGAAGCATGAGAGTTCAACAATTTCTACAAAATATTACCACCACCATGCTCTAAAAGATATAAGTGAAGCACTAGAGCAAAAACTATTCAACTCAAAAGATATAAGTGAAGCACATAGAGTGTTCTAACAATTTCTAGGCTATATTTAACTATCTCAAATAGGTGTGTCCAGCAAGGGTGATTGTGACAAACTAACAGGCAAAGACTCAAATTATACAAGACGCTCCAAGCAAAACACATAGCATGTTTCGAATAAAAATATAGCTACAAGTATAGTTACCGATGGATGAAGACGAAAGAGGGGATGCCTTCTCGGGGCATCCCCAAGCTTAGGCTTATGATTATCTTGAATTTACTTGGGGTGCCATGGGCATCCCCAAGCTTGGGCCTTTGCTACTCCTCGTTCCATAGTCCATCAAAGAAATACTCAAAACTTGAAAACTTCACAACACAAAACTTAGACAAAAATTCTCATGAGCTCCGTTAGTAAGAGAAAGCAAACCACCACTCAAAGGTACAGCAAGGAATTCATAATTTGTTTATATTGGTGTTAAACCTACTGTACTCCAAGTTCTCTATGGTTCATATCTTACAATATCACTCGTAGATGCATCGCAATAAGCAAACAACACACGAAAAACAGAATCTGTCAAAAACAGAACAGTCTGTAGTAATCTGCTGGGTTCGCCTACTTCTGGAACTCCAAAAAATTTAAACTAATTTTTTAAATTTGCGAAATTTTTCTACCAATCAGCAGCAAAAAGAATCAACTAAAAATCACGCTCCAGTAAAATTTCAAGACTACTTTAGCTAGCACTAACGATTCTGTTTTTCACAGCAAGATGAAATAAACTTCACACAAGTCTTACCAAAGGTTCTACTTGGAACAAACACTAAACAAAACATGAAAGCACATCTAATCAGAGGCTAGATGCAATATTTATTCCCTAACAGCAACAAAAGCAAAAAACATAAAATTGGGTTGCCTCCCAACAAGCGCTATCGTTTTACGCCCCTAGCTAGGCACGATACAAGATAAATCTAGGTATTGCCATCCTTGGAAGGCAATCCATAAGTGGCTCTCATGATAGATTCATATGGTAATTTGATTTTATTTCTAGGAAAGTGTTCCATGCCTTTCCTTAACGGAAATTGGAATCTAATATTTCCTTCCTTCATATCAATAATTGCACCAATCGTTCTAAGGAAAGGTCTACCAAGAATAATAGGACATGAAGGATTGCAATCTATATCAAGAACAATGGAATCTACGGGCACATAATTCATATTGGCAACAATAAGAACATCATTAATTCTTCCCATGGGTTTTTTAATAGTGGAATCCGCAAGATGCAAATTTAAAGAACAATCATCAAGCTCATGGAACCCTAGCAAATCACACAAAGTTTTTGGGATAGTGGAGACACTAGCACCCAAATCACACAAAGCATAGCATTCATGATCTTTTATTTTTATTCTTATAGTGGGTTCCCATTCATCATAAAGCTTTCTAGGTATAGAAACTTCCTACTCAAGTTTTTCTACATAATATTGCATCAACTATATGTTTAGTGAAAGCTTTATTTTGACTATAAGCATGCGGAGAATTTAGTACGGATTGCAACAAGGAAATACAATCAATCAAAGAGCAATTGTCATAATTGAATCTCTTGAAATCCAAAGTAGTGGGTTCATCACTATGCAAAGTTTTAATCTATTCAATCCCACTTTTAGCAATTTTAGCATCAAGATCTAAAAACTCCGAATTACTAGGACACCTTAAAGCAGAATCATGTCCAATCCTATTATCATCAAGATTAATACTAGAAAACAAGGATCTAATAGGAGACACATCAATAACTTTCAGATCTTCATCTTTATTTTCACGATAACTAGAAGAGCATGATTTAATATAATCTTCTATTTTAGCACGCATTCTAGCGGTTCTTTCTTTGCTTTCATTAATGGAAATTCTCATGGCTTTGAGAGACTCATTGATATCATGCTTAGGTGGGATAGATCTAAGTTTCAAAGAATCAACATCAAGAGTAATTATATCCACACTTCTAGCCAATTAATCAACTTTAAGCAATTTCTATTCAAGCATAGCATTGAAATTCTTTTGCGAGATCATAAACTCCTTAACGCTAGTTTCAAATTCAGAAGGCATCTTTCCATAAGAGTTGTTGTAGGAATTACCAAAATTATTAGAGGAATTACTAGGAAAAGGCGTATGATTAAAATTACCTCTATTAGCATTGTTACCAAAATTATTCCTACCAACAAAATTCACATCCAAAGATACATTGTTATTCTCAATCAAAGTGAACAAAGGCATATCATTAGGATCAGAAGAAGCACTCTTAGCCGCGAACAATTTCATAAGTTCATCCATATTTCCACTCACAACACTAATTTCTTCGATAGCATGCACTTTTTACCAGTAGATCTTTCTATGTGCCATTGAGAATAATTAACCATAATATTATCTAGGAGTTTGGTAGTTTCTCATAAGGTGGTTTCCATGAAAGTGACTCCGGCGGCCGAATCTAAAAGATTTCTAGAAGCTAAATTCAAGCCAGCATAAAAGTTCGGAATAATCATCCATAGATTCAAACCATGTGTAGGGCAATTACGTATCATTAATTTCATTCTCTCCCAAGCTTGTGCAACATGCTCATGATCTAGTTACTTAAAATTCATAATATCATTTCTAAGAGAGATGATCTTAGCTGGAGGGAAATACTTAGAGATAAAAGCATCTTTGAACTTATTCCACGAATCAATACTATTTCTAGGCAAATAGGAGAACCAAGTTTTAGCACGATCTCTAAGTGAAAACGGAAATAACTTCAATTTAAAAATATCGTTATCTGTATCCCTTTTCTTTTGCATATCACACAAATCAACAAAGTTGTTTAGATGGGTAGCGACATCTTCACTAGGAAGGCCGAAGAATTGATCTTTCATGACAAGATTCAACAAAGTAGCATTGATCTCACAAGATTCAGCATCGGTAATAGGAGCAATCGGAGTGCTAATAAAATCATTGTTGTTGGTATTGGAAAAGTCACACAATTTGATATTTTTCTGAGCCATAGTGACAAGCAAGCAATCCAACACACACAAGCGAACAAGAAGCAAGCGAACGAAAAACACACGGCGGAAGAAGGGCGAATAAAACGGCAAAGGTGAAGTGGGGGAGAGGAAAACGAGAGGCAAATAAATGTAATGCGAAGGATAAGGGTTTGTGATAGGTACTTGGTATATGACTTTTGCGTAAGTCTCCCCGGCAACGGCGCCAGAAATTGGCTAGTTGATGGGATGGCAAATCTTGACTTGACTTGGCGTGAGTCTCCCCGACAACGGCGCCAGAAAATCTTATTGCTACCTCTTGAGCTTGCATTGTATTCCCTCGAAGAGGAAAGGGAGATGCAGCACAGTAGCGTAAGTATTTCCCTCAGTTTTTGACAACCAAGGTATCAATCCAGTAGGAGACCACGCGCCAGTCCCTCGCACCTGCACAAACAAATAAGAACTTCGCAGCCAACGCGATAAGGGGTTGTCAATCCCTTTACGGTCACTTACGATAGTGAGATCTGATAGAGATGATAATTATATTTTGGTATTTTTGGTATAGCAACAGAAAGTAAAGAAAGCAAATAAACAACGGCGGCAGAAATTGACGAGAAAGTAATATGATAAAGATAGACCCGGGGGCCATAGTTTTCTCTAGTGGCTTCTCTCATGATAGCGATATTCTACAGCGGGTAAACAAATTACTATCGAGCAATTGATAGGAAAGCGAATAATTTTGAGACTATCTAGGCATGATCATTGTATATAGGCATCACGTCTGAGACAAGTAGACCGACTCCTGCCTGCATCTACTACTATTACTCCACACATCGACCGCTATCCAGCATGCATCTAGTGTATTGAGTTCATACGAACAGAGTAACGCCTTAAGCAAGATGACATGATGTAGAGGGATAAACTCAAGCAATATGATGAAAACCCCATCTTTTTATCCTCGATGGCAACAATACAATACGTGCCTTGCTGCCCCTATTGTCACTGGGAAAGGACACCGCAAGATTGAACCCAAAGCCAAGCACTTCTCCCATTGCAAGAACTATAGATCTAGTAGGCCAAACCAAACCAATAATTAGAAGAGACTTGCAAGGATATTATGAGCACACATAAAAAGTTCAGAGAAGAACCAAATATCTTTCATAGATAACCTTGATCATAAACTCACAATTCATCGGATCTCGACAATCACACCGCAAAAAGAGATTACATCGAATAGATCTCCTCGAAGACCGAGGAGAACTTTGTATTGAGATCCAGAGAGAGAGAGAAGAAGCCATCTAGATACTAGCTATGGACCCGAAGGTCTGTGGTAAACTACTCACAACTCATGGTGAGGGCGATGATGATGATGACGAAGGCCTCCGTGGTGGATCCCCCTCCCGAAACAGGCTCCAAGATGGGATCTCCACGGGAATAGCAGCTACGGTGGTGGAATTAGGGTTTTCTCTCTGCATTTGGAGTTTCTGTGGTACGTAGGTATATATAGGAAGAAGGGGGCAGCGGGGGCCACACGGGCTGCCCTCGAGGCAGGGGGGCGCGACCCTCGAGGGTGGCCCCTCTGTTCCCTGGCTTGGCCCCGAAGTCTTTCGTGCGTGATTTCCTCCAAAAATATCTCTCGCAAAGGTTTCATTCCGTTTGGACTCCGTTTGATATTCCTTTTCTGCAAAACCCTGAAATAGGCAAAAAAACAGCAATCTGGACTGGGCCTTTGGGTTAGTGGGTTAGTCCCAAAAATGATATAAAAGTGAATGATAAAGCCCATTAAACATCCAAGGCTTCATAAATAATGTCATGGAACAATCAAAAATTATAGATACGTTGGAGACGTATCAGCGCCTTGCAGCGAGAAAGCCCCATCAAAGTACATAATCCAATTGCGACTCGTTTCCTTGCCGGGGAGAGTATTCTCTTGGATCTCTTCGTCGGGCGTTGAGGTCCATTCTGCAACGAACTCCGCCAAGACTCTACTCTGAATCGTCGAAGTGCTTTGAAACTTCAAACCAAAGCTCGATAGCTCCAAGGCCCGTTCCACAATCCTCCCGGTCGCATCTGGGTTATGCAATATCCGCTGCAACGGGAGGCGGGTGACGACGGTAATTTCATGTGCTTGGAAGTAATGAAGCAGCTTCCTCGAGGCCATAAGGAGGCCGAAGAGCAATTTCTGCACACCGGAGTACCTCGACCTAGCCCGCTGCAAGAGGGAGCTGACAAAGTAAACCGGGTGTTGCATCATCTTCTTCTTCTGCACTACTTCATTTGGTTGTCTCGCTTCTGTCCCAGTGGCATCAGGTTCTGTTGTTGCTATTGCTTCCGTATTGACCTCTCTCTGGGCTACTAGCGTTGCACTGACCACTTGGTTCGTCGCCGCTAGGTATAGCAGCAACGACTCTTGTGGTTTGGGTGCGACCAGTATTGGCATAGAGGAGAGGTACTTCTTCAAATCTTGTAGTGCTGCTTCAGCTTCTGGGGTCCACTCCATTGGGCCCGCCTTTTTCAAGATTCTGAAAAAGGGAAGGGCGCGCTCGGTAGATTTGGAGATGAACCTGCTCATGGTGGCAACGCAGCCAGCAAGCCGGCGCACATCCTTGATCCGCCTGGGTGCTTCAATTTGCTCAATAGCCTTGATCTTTTCTGGATTTGCCTCGATCCCACGCTGTGATACGAAGAAACCGACAAGCTTGCCGGAGGGAATGCCGAAGACACACTTCTCAGGGTTCATCTTGAGATTGATCTTGCGCAAATTCACAAACGTCTCTTCTAAATCTTGTATGAGCGTTGCCTTGTCCTTGGTTTTGACCACTATATCATCCATATAGGCTTCCATATTTTTATGTAGCTGAGGCTCAAAACCAATTTGGACTGCTCTTGCAAATGTTGAGCCAGCACTCTTCAACCCGAAAGGCATTTGTATGAAACAATACGTACCACATGGGGTGATGAACATTGTCTTCTCTTCATCTTCTCTTTTCATGAAGATTTGATGGTACCCTGAGTATGCGTCGAGGAATGACAACAGGTCGCACCCGGCCGTGGAGTCTACAATTTTGTCTATGCGCGGCAATGGGAAAGGGTCCTTTGGACAAGCCTTATTGATGTCCGTGTAATCAATGCATAGTCTCCACTTCACATTTGCCTTGCGCACCACCACCGGATTGGCCAACCACGTCGGATGTAGTACTCCTCTCACTAAGCCTGCCGCCTCTAACTTCCTAGTTTCCCCTCAGATGAACTCTTGTCATTCCAGAGCTTGCTTCCTGACCTTCTGCTTGACGGGCCGCGCATGAGGGCAGACAGCAAGATGGTGCTCAATCACCTCCATGGGAACACCGGGGATGTCAGATGCTTCCCACGCAAACAAATCGACATTCGCCCGCAAGAAGGTGACGACCGCGTCTTCCTATTTGCTGTCGAGGGTGGAGCTTATGGTGAAAGCCCCTCCCATGCCATCCTCCTTGACGAACACCTTCTTGGTTTCTAGTGGCGCAGCTCTAGATTTCTTGCTCTTGCCGGTGGAGCTCTTTGGCACGTCCTTGACGGGAGCACTGCACTCCGAAGAGGTGCGCTTGCCGGAGTGGGTGCGAGAGGTCCTATCGGTCTTCTTTCCTCCCGGGGCTTCAGCGGTAGGAGCCAGTGCTTTAGCGGCAGTTGCTGCAACTGCCTCCCGGTAAAGCTGATCAGCGCATCCTTCTTGTTGGAGGGGACGGTGATGATGGAGATCGGCCCAGGCATCTTCAGTGTTTTGTAGGCGTAATGTGAAGCTGTCATGAATTTGGCCAACGTTGGGCGGCCGAGGATCCCGTTGTAAGGCAAGGGGATCTCGGCAATATAAAAAACAATGCTCTCCGTCATGTAGTTCAGTTCGCCTCCAAATGTCATGGGCAGTGTGACTTTACCCTTGGGCTGACTCCTTCCTGGGTTGACCCCTTGAAACGTGCCCGTCTCCTCGAGGTCTCCATCAGGAATTTACAGCCTTTTGATCACAACGGGCGAGATCAAGTTCAGACCGGCCCCGCCATCAACCAGCATTTTCGTCACCTTGAGGTTGCGTATTGTTGGTGAAACCAACAATGGCAAACACCCGACCGCAGTTGTGCGATTAGGGTGATCCTCGGTGTCAAAGATGATAGGAGTGCTGGACCACTTCAGCGGCTTCTAGGCATCGAACGATGGTTCTGCTGCTGTGATATCACGCGCCCACTGCTTGATCTGGCGGTGAGAGGTGTGCAGGGAGGCACCACCGTCGACGCACATGGCCTCCGTAGCTTTCTGGAACTCTTGCTCGCCGGACTCGTCGTCCTCATCACGATCATCATCTTCTCGCTTCTTGTCGCGGCCCCAGGCGAGCCTTTCTTGTTGGTTATCTTTGTCATGGCGGTCAGGCTGGCCGCCACGTTTCTTGCCGGATCCCTCAACACCATCCTGGCCCTTCTCCTTGTCCCGCCTTTCATATTCTGCTTTTTGCTTCTCTGCAAGCTGCTCGACTTGTCAGCAGTTCTGGAGGTCATGGCCCTTGGTGCGGTGGATCTTGCAGTATTGCTTGTCGAAGCTTCCTGGCTTGTCGGCAGCCGCCAAGGCCCGGCAGGCGACACACCCAGCAATTTCCTTGCCGTGGTCGTCTACCTTGGTTTTCTTGGCAGCGTCGGCGTCATCAGATCCCTCGACAGCAAGCACGACCTTGCCCTTGCATTTCCTGTTGCGGCATCGGCCCTTCTTCGCCGGGGCGATGGCGTCTTCGTCTGAAGAATCGGTTTCCACACCGGCGTCTTCGCCAGGGTACTTCCTTCCCTCTTCAGCCCGAGCGCATCTGTCAGCCAGAACATAGAGTTCGGCCACATCATTGACCTTATTCATCGCCAGCTCCTCACGCATCTTGCGGTTGCACACATTCTGATGGCATGCGCTTATGATGGCGGCGGGATGAACATATGGGATGTTGTATTGCACTCGGCTGAATCTCTGTATGTACTTGCGCAGGCTTTCACCTTTTCTCTGGGGGGATGACATGCAAATTGCTTGCCTGGCCATGAGCCTGGTGGCCTCCCGTAAAGGCGCCAACAAACTCATGGCACAAATCCGACCAGGAAGAAATACAATCTACTGGCAAGTGCATTAACCATGACATGACGTTGGGTTTAAGCGCCAATGGGAAGTAATTGGTAAGCACCTTGTCGTCACATGCTCCGACGGCCTGCATCGCAATGGTGTAGATGCTGAGGAACTCCGATGGGTGAGTCTTGCCATTGTACTTCTCGTCGACGTCAGGCTTGAATTTGCGGTGAGTGGGAGCCTACCTCGTAAGGTAAGCCTCCAGAGCCTCCTGGTGCTGGGTGGTCCGTAGTGGGCCCTGCCCGCCTATCTGACTGGTGGTGTGCCTCGCGCCGGCACTCGATGGTAGTTCGAGCGTATTCATGGGCACGCTCCTGAAGAACTTGGCGCTGATCGCGGTGGGTCCACTGGTCGGACGACGCTATGGATATGTTATCACAAGCGTCGTCCCGACGGACCGGTGCTCGTGGTAGCTGGCGAGGTGGAGGAGAATGAACCGTGGCTGCGGCGCCTCCGGCCCTTCCACCACTGGCGTGCGGTGGCTCGATAGAGCGTCCACCTGAGGGTCCCGCTGGCCGCGGCCCGTCTTTGTTGGCGACGACGACGAGGCTCTCGATGGTAGCTCTCCACTCGTTGAGCTTCTCCGCAGCAGGAGCGAAGTCGAGGAGCAACTGCGCGCGCGCCAAGGCCTCTGCCGGCATGGGTGGCGGCGAAAGTTGCATGGACCGTGACGCGCTCCGACTTCTAACCATGTTAGAAGGAGCTGTATCACGGCCCGATAGCTGTACGCCGTTTTCGCCAGCGCATCGGCGAGCATGTTGATCTTCTACATCCCTGATGCGCAGGGCTCTTTCCGCGGCGGCGCCCGGGGTCCTCAGCGTGGCGGCGCTGCTCATCGCGCACGACCTAGGAGGAGCGCATCATGGGAGCCGCCGTGGGCGTCTTGGAAGTCGCCGCACCGCCCGTATGCAGTACGACGCCGCTCTTGGAGGGCCCCGTGCCGCCTGCGGGGGGCCAGGCTCCGCCCTTGGACTTGGTGGCGCGCAGCTTGTCGTGTCATGCACGAACGACGCCGCTTGCCAGGCTTCAGCTGCTGGAGCGACGCGGGTGTCCGCGGGTCGCGCCTCGGCTTCCATCTGTGACCACCCCGTCGCTAGCCCGTGCCGACACGGGCCGTTCGGCTCCAGATGAACCGATCGCCATGATCGTCTTCTTCTTGGGAGCCATAGCGATGAAGAACTACTAAACTAACTACTAGACCGGATTTTCACAACTGCGCCCCCTACCTGGCGCGCCAAAGATGTCGATGGAGAACAACATCTATGGGATCACTGGAATCCCTTCTACGGTTGGCGGGTGCGAGGCTGTGCAAAGAGCGGGTCTAAGAGCCAGTACAAGGATTGTTTACCCAGGTTCTGGCCGCTAGAATGCGTAATACCCTAGTCATGCTTTTGTGTGTATTTAAGTGTTCTTGAGTTCTTGAACTAGCTACGGTGCATGCCTAGTCCGAAAGATCTAAATCCTCCTCAAGTATGCCTCGGGCCTCCTTTTATAGTCAAAAGGGGCTGCCGCAGTGGCACACATGAGGTGGAGAGGTATACCGTGCACAGGCTTATCTCATGCCATTACGGGACAAGACGCATTAAATGTGCTACTTAGGTGTCCACTTGCTTTATCACGGACGGGAACGAGGCCCGTCCCATCCGCTGCCGCTCCGTCTGGTTGCGACGCGCGTCCAGGCCAGCGGGGCAGGCAGCTGAGATTGCGTGGTGGTAGGGTCTTCACGAAGATCTGCATGCCACCACGTAGGTACTTGACTAGCTGGATTGGGAACAGCTACTTCTCGAGTTTGCGTTGTATTCCCTCGAAGAGGAAAGGGTGATGCAGCACAGTAGCGTAAGTATTTCCCTCAGTTTTTGAGAACCAAGGTATCAATCTAGTAGGAGACCACGGGAGAGTCCCTCGCACCTGCACAAACAAATAAGAACTTCGCAGCCAACGCGATAAGGGGTTGTCAATCCCTTTACGGTCACTTACGAAAGTGAGATCTGATAGAGATGATAGTTTGATATTTTTGGTATTTTTGGTTATAAGAACAGAAAGTAAAACCGGAAAAGTAAAATAGATTGTAGATTGATATGTTGAGAATAGACCCGGGGGCCATAGTGTTCTCTAGTGGCTTCTCTCATGATAACAATATTCTACGGCGGTAAAAAAATTACTGTCGAGCAATTGATAGAAAAGCGAATAATTATGAGACTATGTAGGCATGATCATTATATATAGGCATCACGTCCGAGACAAGTAGACCGAAATGATTCTGCCTATACTACTATTACTCCACACATCGGCCGCTATCCAGCATGCATATAGAGTATTAAGTTCATAAGAACGGAGTAATGCCTTAAGCAAGATGACATGATGTAGAGCGATAAAATCAAACATAGTGATATAAACCCCATCTTTTTATCCTTGATGGCAACAATACAATACGTGCCTTCCTGCCCCTACTGTCACTTGGAAAGGATACCACAAGACTGAACCCAAAGCCAAGCACTTCTCCCATTTCAAGAACAATAGATCTAGTAGGCCAAACCAAACCAATAATTCGAAGAGACTTGCAAGGATATTATAATCATACATAAAGAGTTCGGAAAAGAACCAAATATTTCTCATAGATAATCTTGATCATAAACCCACAATTCATCGGATCTCGACAAACACACTGCAAAAAGAGATTACATCGAATAAATCTCCTCGAAGACCGAGGAGAACTTGGTATTGAGATCCAAAGAGAGAGAAGAAGCCATCTAGATACTAGCTATGGACCCGAAGGTGTGTGGTAAACTACTCACAACTCATGGTGAGGCGATGATGATGATGTAGAAGTACTCTGTGGTAGATCTCCCCTCCGGCGGAGCTCCGGAACAGGCCACAAGATGGGATCTCACGGGAACAGAAGGTTGCGGTGGTGGAACTAGGGTTTTCTCTCTTCTTCTGATAGTTTCAGGGTACGTAGGTATATATAGGAGGAAGGAGGGCACCGGGGGCCAGACGGGGTGCCCACGAGGCAGGGGGCGCGCCCTATAGGCGGGGCATGCCCCCACCCTCGTGGACGCCACGTCAGCCCTACTCCATGGTTCTCAAGTCTCCCGTGCATATTTTGCTCCAAAAATATCTCTCCCGAAGGTTTCATTCCGTTTGGACTCCGTTTGATATTCCTTTTCTGTAAAACCCTAAAACAGGCAAAAAACAGCAATCTGGACTGGGCCTTTGGGTTAGTAGGTTAGTCCCAAAAATAATATAAAAGTGTATAACAAAGCCCATTAAACATCCAAAACATCATAAATAATAGCATGGAACAATCAAAAATTATAGATATATTGGAGACGTATCAGGAACCACGTGCTGCCACGTGGATTCTTGCCTGGCTAGTAAGTCGGCCGCCGAGCTGGGGCGATGATGGGGCGGCAAGGGCTTGCCGCGGTCCCGTGTCTGTTCCCGGCATGGGTCTTGCCGGGGCCTCTGTGAGCGTCCTCAGCAAGAGGCTTGTCGGGGCTTCTGTGAGCATCCTCGGGAATAGGCTTGCCGGGGCTTCGGGGTGTCTTCGGCGAGGAGCCTTGTCGGGGCCTCGTGGGCATCCTCGGTAAGGAGCCTTGTGATCACCTTGTCTTCTGGTTCCCATCTTAGGATTCATAGACCCTTGTCTTTACAAAGATCAGCATGCCGTCACGTAGGCGCTTCCCGAGCCTTAGTTCCAACATTGTTGATGATGTTGGAGTTCTGAGGCTCAAGGGTAGGTGTAACGGAGGTGTTGAGTGAGTTGCCCCTGCAAGGGTTCTTGCCGGGGGAAGCCTGTCTTCTTGCTTGGCCTTCTTGTGCCACCATCTTGGCGTTGCTCTGGTAGCCTTGTGTCTCTAGCTTCCCTCCTCTGCCTTGTTATGTGTGGCCGCAGGCGTGGCTCTGACTGCCCGTGCACAAGTAAGGGGTACAAAGGAGAGCCCCTACTTTTGTACACCAACAATACGTTTCCGTTCTTATGTACATCCCACACAGTCAATCTAGGCAAAACATTTCTGTTCGGACGTAAATCCCACACAGTTTTATGTGTAGGCTCGTGTGTGAAAGGTGTAACTATCACACACTGTCTTCCTTGGTTAACTATTTTCATTTATCAACTATATCACACATGATTTGATGAAGAAAAATGTGTGGCATTGGGCTATCCATTGCAAGCGCTTTTACTGCTAGAACCGTTTGCAAAGGTCCATGACCGTATGTTCTATTTTTATTTTTGCCTGTAATTTATTATTCTAATTGGAAATTTTGAAATACGAAACGTGCAATTCAAATTCTCAGCACAATGGTTCAATAACGAATCCATAAATAAAATTGCTAGTACAGTTTGTTCAGTAATTATAGGATTAGGCAGCAATTAACTATGATGAACCGCGGTATTTAAAGGCGGTAAAGGTGAAGAGACAAGTGTAAATCATTTTGATTGCCGACGGTGTTGAAGAATCGGAATGCCCATAATGTGCCTTCCTTCATGCCATAGACACGAACCGCTTTTGTCCAATCGCTTGTGAGGATCGCCCGCCCATCCTTCACCGCCTTCAGGAAGAATTCTAGAGCATTATCATGGTAGCATGAATTATATACTTTAACCTTAGTTGCCTCCACTCGGGTCATGTAGTTTGCAAGGTAATCATCAGTAAATAGCTTCGGAAACCACTGAAAAGAGAAAAATATCAGATACTGAGGTCTAATAGAGTAACTTGTTGTGGGCAGGGGGAAAAGGCAACACATTACTTACCATCCTAAAGTTCACTGTTGTCTTCGACAAAGTGTAAATAAAGTGCTTAATTCCAATCACCCGTTTCTTTCGCCTAACAATCTTTCTTAGTTTCCTCACTTGACGCTTGTTCATGAATATCTCATTACCCCATACGCAAAAGGGATCGAAGCATGGATCAGTACCCCTCATATATGTACCTACAAGCAACCAGTAAATGTTAGAAGCTAAATTGAGATTGCAGAAATGATGTAAAATACAACTACCTATGTTCCTAAGTACAAGTATTTTTTTGAGATTTCAATATGAACTACATACAGATGTATATAGAATTATAGATATAGTTTAGATTAGAATCTAGATTCACTCATTTTGCTCCTTATGTAGTCCATATTGGAAACTCTTAAAATACTTATATTTAGGAATAGATGGTGTATAAGACATGGGATGCAGCTAACCTCGACGGCAAACAACAGCATCGCCCATTGTAGCCCTGTGTAAGTACATGGAAAGCCAATGTTAACTACAACAGGGTTAACATCCACCAAAAATAGCAAATGGTAATAAAACGGTAGCATCTGTAGTGATATCTTCATTTCGAAATAGTAGCACGGTAGCAAAGGGACGGATTAAAAAATGGATACAACTGTTAATTGCAATAGGCTTAACAACATCCTAATTCATGTTTTGTAAGTGTGTAGCCATTGAAATACAACTCTTTAAAAATGGATACAACTGTTAATTGCAACAGGATTAATGGCCATTGAAACCGGTACTGAAAAAAGCAATTGGCAGAGTTAAACATCACAGGGCAGGTGCTGCCATAGTAGATAATGGCCCAGTTGTCTATATAAAGGTAGGGAAAATAGCTCAAACATGTTAGGCATGTTTACTACAACATGCTTAATACATCGACAGTACAAAACATAGCCATTAATTGCAACTGGTATTGGTAAGATTGAACTGGTGGGTATATACTTGGTAAGTCCTGAGAGGTAGTTGCTGGGGCACTTCATCTTGGCCAGAGCCCGCCCAAAGTCAGCGGCGGTGGAGGCGAGCTATTCCTCCGGGTCAAAGCGTGGATCAGTGCCACTGACATGTGTACCTACAGGCAACTAGTAAATGATAGAAGTTAAACTACAATTGCACAAATTATGTGAAATACTGTAAGACATGGGATGCAGCTCACGTCTACGACAAACAAAATCATCGGCCGTTATGACCCTGCGTAAGTAAATGGACATGCATGTTAAGTGCAACAGGGTTAGCATCCACTAAAAATAGCAAACGGGCAGCATCTCTAGTGATATCCTGAGTCATGTATTGTAAGTTTGTTGCTGGTATTGATGAAATTGAGCTAGACATGGTAATATTTGAATATCACATAGTGTGTAGTATTGAAATAAACAAGGCACGAACATGCTTAATACATCAACCGTACAAATCATAGCCGTTGCAAGTGGTATTGGTAAGATTTAGCTGGTCAGATCTTACCTGTTAAGTCCTGGGGGGGTACTCGCTGGGGGACTTCATCTGGGCCATAGCCTACACCATGTTGGTGGCGGCGGCGGAGGCGAGGTGTTCCTCCGGGTCAACATGCACAGCGGCCATCGCGATGGACTGCCATCAGCTCCTGGCGGGGGGGCTTTAGAGGCATGATGATGTTTCGCAGGCATCATTTAAGCAATCAGGCCGGGGACATGATAGAGATCGATGGGTTACCTGACTGGATCCGAGCAGAACATAGATGTGGTGAAAGCTGTGGATGCGGCGGCGGCGGTTTGAGATGCCAGTAGGGGGAGGCGCGAGGGAGGGGGATACTAAGGGGGAGGGGATGTGGTTGGAGGAATAAATTTTGAAATCGCGCGCCTAATGAAAATTTCGGTGCGAAATTTGAAACTTGGGCAGGGGAAGCACACAACGCAGAAGAAGCGCGTAAAATACTCATGTGCAAGAAAAAAGGAAGTTGGCAGATCCCGTCTCTAAAAAACTGTACACGTGTACTTGATTTTTTCGGTCAATGGTACGCCTGGTTTATTAGGAAATATCGCAGAGGTAACTGACTTATGGGTCGTTAGCGCAAAAAAACGCAGACGGGTACGTCATAGAAACCGTGTGTTTTGTGACCTTCTAATGATTGACGCAAAAAAACGCACACGGGCACACATGCTAATCAACGCTCAAAGACCTCAAAGGATGCTCTTACCGACATTGTATGTTAATACTACAAACTTAAAGTACTACTGGTAATTTGCTCTTTTGCTCTAATAGCACAAACTTAAACTACTTCTCACATGCTGCCATCAAGGCATGTTGGCCAGACGCCGGCGTTCTCCTTCCCGGCCTTGTAGGCAGCAGCCCACCGTGCTTCGATCTCCGCCAAGCTCTCCTCACCATGGCGTGCGGCCTCATTTTTCTTGCGGCCGCGGGACTCTCTGTTCTTGACTGCTTTCTGGCTTTTCCACTCCTTCTGTGCGGCTTTGGCCGCCTCTAGATCAACCACCCATTTGGTCATGGCAGCCCCAAAGTCGCCCATGTAACTATCTGGTCGCCGGCGGCATGAACTCGGCGCTGTGATATACCATCGCTTCCTTACCATGTGTGCGGTCGCGGGCGGCGAGGAACGCGGCGTGACGGGATGCCATCGCTTCCTTACCAGTTACTGTGTGTCGTGGTGCCATGGACGATGCTTGGAGAGAGCTCTGGGATGGAGGGGTCGGGCAGTCGTACAGTGCGGTGGTATTCAAGAGCTCAACCCCAAATGTCAATAGAAATTTGGCTTCCCTTACAATTTTGCTCGTTCATTATCGCACACGGTTCATCTCCGTCGCTTCCGAAAACAGTGTGCACTGAGCCTATTGTGTGTTGTGTTATGATTGGTCGGAACCCCAGCCACGCGGATCGCGCGTGTGCACTGTTGGATGCGCCGCGATCGAACGATAATCCACGTCCCTCACATCACACCCATGCACATGTAGCTGGATTGGATTTGTATGCGCTAAATTCCTAGAAAATGCACATAATCCCCTAAATATGGTAAATGAGCCCGGAAAATGCCAAATTTGAACACGGTGATTTGCAGGGTGTATGTTAGTCGTAGAAAAAAACTCCAGGGCAAAGAACGAAGAAAATTTGGCTTCCCCTTCAATCTTGAGGATTTCCATTTCGAAAGCATGGAACTTCCTCGGTGATGGTTCGATTTATGAAGGGCGTGCATGACAACGTAAGCCAAACCTTCTCACATTTTTACCAAGGCATGGTGAGGTCATACCATGGCACCATGCCAGGCGTCATGTTTTTTAAGCATTTATTTCAAAAAAAATCTATAGTTGAAAACCCAACAAACTGACATTTGTGGTTGACTATTGCCACACATTTCATCGAAATATCTGTCCATTCCTTGAAAAAGGCATGATAATTTACTAAATGGCACGAGCATGGTTTTCTAGGCCGTTCTTGTGGACCCTTTCATGCATCGATTGTTTGAACTTGAATTATGTGTATTGATGCTAAGGAAATGCACATAATCCCCTAAATATGGCAAATGAACCCAGAAAAGTGCCAGAACGCGGTGATTTGCAGGTTGTATGTTCACCGTAGAAAAAAATCATGGACAAAGGACAAAGGAAATTTGGACCCCCCCCCCCTTCAATCTTGGTGATTCCCCCTTGAAACCATGAAACTTCCTCGGTGATGGTTCGATTTATGAAAGGCGCGCATCACGACATAAGAAAAATATTCTCCAGTTTTTACTAGGGCATGGTGAGGCCATACCATGGCACCACGCCAGGCATCATGTTTTCCAACCATGTGTTTCATTTTTTTGTATATTTGTTAACCGAGTAAACGACACGTTTATGGTTGACTATTGCCACACATTTCCTTGAAATATCTGTCCATTCCTTGTAAAAGGCATGAGAAAGTGCTAAATAACACGAGCATGCTTTTCCAGACCGTTCTTGTGCACCTTTTTGTGCACCGATTGTTCGAATTTGAATTATGTCCAATAATGCCTAGAAAATTCACATAATCCCCTAAATATGGTAAATGAGCCCGGGAAAATGTCAAATTTGAACACGTTGCATTTGAGGTAGTATGTTGGTCATTGGAAAAAAACTGAATGACAAACTAGGACGGAGATTAGGATTCCCCTTCAATCTTGGGGATTTTCCCTCTCGAAAGCATGGAATTTCCTCGGTGATGGTTTGATTTATGAAGGGCGTGCATGAAAACATAAGCCAAACCTTCTCAAATTTTTAACAAGGCGTGGTGAGGTCATACCATGGCACCATGCCAGGCGTCATGTTTTTAAGCATTTATTTGATTTTTCTATAGTTGAAAACCCAACAAACAGACATTAGTGGTTGACTATTGCCACACATTTCATCAAAATATTTGTCCATTCCTTGAAAAAGGCATGAGAATTTACTAAATGGCACAAGCATGGTTTTTCAGGCCGTTGTTGTGTACCTTTTCATGCACCGATTGTTTGAATTTGAATTATGTACATTAATACCTAGAAAATGCACATAATCCCCTAAATATGGTAAATGAGCCCGGGAATATGTCAAATTTGAACACGGTGATTTGCAGGTTGTATGTTCATCGTAGAAAAACTTGTGGACAAAGGACAAAGGAAATTTGGACCCCCTTCAATCTTGGTGATTTTCCCCTTGAAACCATGAAACTTCCTCGATGATGGTTCGATTTACGAAAGGCGCGCATCACGACATAAGGAAAACATTCTCCAATTTTTACCAGGGCATGGTGAGGCCATACCATGGCACCACGACAGGCATCATGTTTTCCAACCATGTGTTTCATTTTTTGTATAGTTGTTAATCGACTAAACGACGCGTTTATGGTTGACTATTGCCACACATTTCCTTGAAATATCTGTCCATTCCTTGTAAACGGCATGAGAATGTGCTAAATAACACGAGCATGGTTTTCCAAACCGTTCTTGTGCACCTTTTCATGCACCGATTGTTCAAATTTGAATTATGTCCATTAATACATAGAAAATGCACATAATACCCTAAATATGGTAAATGATCCCGGGAAAATGTCAAATTTGAACATGTTGCATTTGAGGTGGTATGTTGATCGTTGGAAAAAAACTGAATGACAAACTAGGATGGAAATTAGGATTCCCCTTCAATCTTGGGAATTTTCCCTCTCGAAAGCATGGAACTTCCTTAGTGATGGTTCGATTTATGAAGGGTGTGCATGACGACATAAGCCAAACCTTCTCAAATTTTTACCAGGGCATGGTGAGGTCATACCATGGCACCATGCCAGGCGTCATGTTTTTAAGCATTTATTTCATTTTTTTTCTATAGTTGAAAACCCAACAAACAAACATTTGTGGTTGACTATTGCCACACATTTCATTGAAATATATGTCCATTCCTTGTAAAAGGCATGCGAATTTACTAAATGGCACGAGCATGGTTTTCTAGGCCGTTCTTGTGGACCCTTTCATGCATCGATTGTTTGAACTTGAATTATGTGCATTAATGCGTAGGAAATGCACATAATCCTCTAAATTGGCAAATGAACCCGGAAAAGTGCCAAATTTGAACACGGTGATTTGTAGGTTGTATTCTCATCATAGAATTGGATCCCCTTTCAATCTTGCTGATTTCCCCATCGAAACCACGAAACTTCCTCGGATGATGGTTCATTTTATGAAAGGCGCGCATCACGACATAAGGAAAACATTCTCCAATTTTTACCAGGGCATGGTGAGGCCATACCATGGCACCACACCAGGCGTCATGTTCTCCAACCATGTGTTTCATTTTTTGTATAGCAAAAGCATGGTTTTCCAAACCGTTCTTGTGCACCTTTTCATGCACCGATTGTTCGAATTGAATTATGTGCATTAATGCGTACAAAATGCACATAATCCCCTAAATATTGTAAATGAACCCGGAAAAGTATCTAATTTGAACACGGTGATTAGCAGGGTTTATGTTCATCATAGAAAAAACCTCATGGATGAGTGACAAAGGAAATTTGGATTCCCATTCAATCTGGGTGATTTACTATCACACACGGTTCTTCTCCATCGCCTCTGCGAACCGTGTGTGTTCACTCACACATGCAAAAAAACCTCGCCCACTTCGTCCCCACTCACTCGTCGCGGACTCCTCCGCAACTCTGCACCCTAAGCTCGATGGCTGTTGGCAGCGGGCGCAGGTCGCGCTTCAAACGGCACCGGATTTTGCCTCCATTGCTTTCCGCCGCCTATCTGTACCGACATTCTAGACTCTGGTCGACTCGGCTTTTCTACGAGATTGGGCCGAGGATTCTTATAATGGAGAAGGTAATCAACTTAATTAGTGAAATATTCACTCATCTCTTATCGCAGTCCGTCCGTCGATGTTAATCAACCGGCGGAAATCGTCATGGAATCATTGTTGTTCTAGCTGATTCGTGGGTGTTCATTCATGTGTGCAGAGTGCGAGCACAAATCGGGCAACTGTGGTCGTGGTCAGTCGGAAACGAAGTTCTATCTCACCATTCCAGATGACTTTAGGGAGCACTCGGTATGTTCAATCTCAACCTACCATGGTCCGCATGGCCTAAATTTATGAACATATATCGTCTGTTGCTACATTATCTATATATTTGCATCAAATCTTTGTTACATTTACTATTTTTAATTCTATATTTTTGTACTTTGCTTGCATCTATATATGGATATGTTCTATCAGTTACTCCCATATTTGCATCTTGCTCGGTTATTTCAATATATCTAATTTATGATCTTAATTTTTATTTCAAGCAGTACATCCCTTGCTTTGCAAGAACAGGAGTAGAAGGAAATCTTGGGCTTTACTTTGCTGATGACTCTCAGGATGTCATATTGACAACGCAACATGGATTTACAATGACAGTTAGTGTAAAACTTGATAAAGATGGTCACTCCTATTTTAATGCGGACCTTTGGAGAAAAATGTCTAAGTGTTATGAACTGAAAGCTGGCAATAAAATTCTAGTGCGTGCACCATAGCCTGGTCTAATTAACATGGATGTTTACTTCCCCAACGTCATCAATCGATCAAAGTTTGATCGAGGTTAGTGTCCTTTCAACTTTCTCCATGCTGTTAGATTACTATTTAAGCAACCAATTGACCACTATTTAAGCAACCAATTGATCACTATTTAAGCAACCAATTGTGATATCATATTCTGACTCCGTTCCTAGGCAGTAACAAATTTTGTACCAATTTATGCGCACTATATATTCTTCTTCCATGTTCTGAATAAATAATACCTTTCCACCTTTTAAGCAGAATATATTGGATGCATAGTGAACGATCTGTATGTTACTAAACGTACCAAATTTCACTGGAAGGACTTGAAGCATGTCATAAACTTTGTTGATAATTTGACAGAGATAGCACAACGTTTGAACGCTGAATTTTGGATGGGATTAATTAGACATATGGTGCACACACTGAACAAGACCAATTGTGTGCACAAAGCGCTGGTAAAAAGTCTTATTTTAATGTTGATGCTCATAAACTATATATATCTTCAACGATATGTTACAATTGTTTTTTATTCTACATGTCAACAGAAATTGCCCCCTGTAGCCATTCCTGGATCGATTCCCCGGCGTGGTCGAATTACACTTGTGCCTACTAATAACGCCAAAGTGATTGCAAGGTACTGCATTTCCCGCAAAAATGGAACCATTCAAATTAACAAGTTCTCGCTTCTCGTGGCAATGCATCCATATTGGAAATTGGAGACATTGTTCTACTCCTGCTCTACCAAGGCACAGGAGGGCTCTTCCTTTTCATTGACGAGATGACGAGTCACTGTGATCAAGCTGCTTCCAGTGGATAGTTGTGGTTGTTGGCCCTCATCCTCTTAAAATGTGCTAGTTGTTACTATATATGTTAAGTATGTAGATATGGACCATATGGTTCTTGGCCCTTAGCCTCTTAAATGTGATAGTTCTTACTATGTTAATTATGTAGATATGGACCATATGGTTGTCAAAACCGTGTTACAAAGATCCTCCTTTTGTCGAATAGTGTAACCAATATATATATGTTACTCAAATGCTATTACCCAAGTTCATAAATTTTCATGGAAAGTATTAGTATCGTACACAATTCATTGAGTTTAAGCGTGTGCCCGATGTCCAGAAGGCATTTGCATATTAACTATCCATATTGCAAATTCACACACATGTTCACATAAGGAAACATATGTGTAACATACTAATCATCGCACACGAGTACTCACAGACGCATCGTGTGTGATACTCCTAGCCACCGCAAGCAACTAGTTTGCATTTTTCAAAGTTTTTTGTACACACAGAATCACACACGAAATAACTGTATTGACCGTTTGTGTTGTAATTTCTCATCGCAAACAGTTCATCCGAGTCGGCTGTTTGCCACGTATCACACACATCTTATTTACATGACTCGTTTGTGTTCTTTTGGTTCATCGCAAACAGTTCATCCAAGTTAACTGTATGCCGTATATCGCACACACATTGATATGGCCGCCCGTTTCTGTTGTTCTACCTCATCGCAAACAATTGGAATGGATTAACCGTGTGTCCTGCATCGCACACACATTGTTATGGCTGCCTATTTCTGTTGTTCTGCCTCATCGCAGACAGTTTGAATGGATTAACCGTATGCCCTGCATCGCACACGCAACTAAAATCTTAATCGTGTTTAATGCATCCATCATCGCAAATATTTTGCACCTTTTTTGGCGGTTTTCTAACACCGTCGTTTGTGATTATTGCATCGCACACAGTTTCGGCAAAGGGTCTCTGATCATAGTGTCGCGTTAGCAGTCTCCTACAGTAGTGTTTTTCTATTGCACAAATAATTCAGAAAACAGACATATAATACTATTTTTGCTTTATTTAATCTAAATAATAGAAAGTAAAAGTTGGGTACAGAAGGTGGTGCTCTCTAAATTCATCCATCTCATGCTCATCAAAAGGAATCTGTCAACGAGGTTGATCAAGTCCCATTAACAAACTTCTTTCGAATAACATAAAACCGGAGAATTTTCGAATAACACTAGGTTACCTCAATGGGGATATGCATGTCCCCAACAATAAGAATATCATATTTCTTCTTGACAGTAGGGAGAGGGAATTCAAAACCTCCAATAGCGATAGTTGAAATTTTTCCAATAGAATTAATGCTATTAACTTGAGGTTGTTTCTTCGGAAAGTGTATCGTATGCTCATTACCATTTACATGAAAAGTGACACTGCCTTTGTTGCAGTCAATAACAGCCCCTGAATTATTCAAAAAAGGTCTACGAAGGATGATCGACATACTGTCGTCCTTGGGAATATCAAGAATAACAAAGTCCTGTAAGATAGTAACATTTGCAACCACAATAGGCACACCCTCACAAATACCAATAGGTATAGCAGTTGATTTATCGGCCATTTGCAAAGAAATTTCAGTAGGTGTCAAATTATTCAATTCAAGTCTGCGATATAAAGAGAAAGGCATAACACTAACACTGGCTCCAAGATCACATAAAGCAGTTTTAACATAGTTTCCTATAATGGAGCATGGTATAGTAGGTATTCCTGGATCTCCAAGTTTCTTTGGTATTCCACCCTTAAAAGTATAATTAGCAAGCATTGTGGAAATCTCAGCTTCCAGTATCTTTCTTTTATGATTAACAATTTCTTTCATACATTTGGCATAAGGGGACATTTTAAGCATATCAGTCAAACACATACGCAAAAAGTTAGGTCTAATCATCTCACATAAGTGTTCAAATTCGTCATCATCCTTTTTCTTGGGTGGCTTGGGACAAAAGGGCATGGGTTTCTGAACCCATGGTTCCCTTCCTTTACCATGTTTCCTAGCAATGATGTCTCTCTTATCATAACATTGATTCTTTGATTGTGAGTTATCAAGATCAATAGCATGTTCAATCTCTACATCATTATCATTGCTAGGTTGAGCATCAGTATGAACATCATTATTAATATTATCACTAGGTTCACGTTCATTACCAGATTGTGTCTCAGTATCAAAAATAGAAATATTATTGGGATTCTCAAGTGTATCGATAATAGGTTCACTAGAAGCATGCAAAGTCCTATGAGTTTTAATTTTCTTTTTATTAGAAGGACTAGGTTTATCAATGTTAATTATCTGAGAATCCTGCTCAATTCTGTTAGGATGGCCCTCGGGATACAAAGGTTCCTGAGTCACTTTACCACCTCTAGTTGCAACCATAACAACATTATCATTATTCTTACTATTCAGCTCATTAAGCAAATCATTTTGTGCCTTGAGTACTTGTTCTACTTGAGTGGTAACCATGGAAGCATGTTTACTAATAAGCTTAAGATCATTAGAAGTTCTAGTCACAAAATCACCCAAGCGTTCCAGCACATAAGCATTACGTTTCAGTTGTCTACTGTCATAAGCATTGAAGTTTTCTTGTTTAACAATGAAATTATCAAACTCATCTAAGCATTAGCTAGCAGACTTATTATGAGGATTATCACCTTCATCAAATCTATAGAGAGAATTTACTTCTACTACCCGTGTCGGGTTATCAAGACCATGTATTTCTTTGATGGGCGGTAAATTCTTAACATCTTCAGCTTTAATACCTTTTTCTTTCATAGATTTCTTTGCCTCTTGCATATCTTCAGGACTAAGAAATAGAATACCTCTTTTCTTCGAAGTTGGCTTCGGAGTTGGTTCAGGAAGAGTCCAATCATTATCATTACTCAATATATTGTTCAATAATTTTTCAGCTTGCTCATTAGTTTGTTCCCTGAAAACACAACCAGTACAACTATCTAGGTGGTCCCTAGAAGCATTGGTTAGTCCATTATAAAAGATATCAAGTATTTCATTTTTCTTGAGAGGATGATCAGGCAAAACATTAAGTGATTGGAGAAGCCTCCCCCAAGCTTGTGGGAGACTCTCTTCTTCAATTCGCATAAAATTAAACATTTCCTGTAAGGCAGCTTGTTTCTTATGAGCAGGAAAATATTTTGCAGAGAAGTAGTAAATCATATCCTGGGGACTACGCACACAACCAGGAGCAAGAGAATTAAACCATCACTTAGCATCACCCTTTAATGAGAAAGGAAACAACTTAAGAATATAATAATAGCGTTTTTTTTTCTCATGAGCAAATAGGGTGGCTATATCATTTAATTTAGTAAGATGTGCCACAACAGTTTGAGATTCATAACCATGAAAATGATCGTATTCAACTAAAGTAATTAACTCAGGATCAACAGAGAATTCATAATCCTTATCAGTAACGGGGATAGGTGAAGTAGAAAATTCAGGATCATATTGCATTCTAGCATTCAAAGATTTTTCTTTCCACTTGCGTACTAATTTCTTAAGATCATTCATATCCTCACAAGCAAGAAAGTCTCTAGCTACTTCTCCTTCCATAACATATCCCTTAGACACAATAGGCAATTCATATCTAGGGGAAGTAGGTCTAGCAGGTGTTTCAAAGTTTTCAATATCAATAATTTCATCAGTTTCAGAAATATCATCATCTTCAGCATAATCGATAGTACTAGCTCTAGCAAGATGTTTATCAAGTAATTCACCCAATGGCACAGTTTCATCCAGCATAGTTGTAGCATCATAAGCATCATTCATAATAGAAGTGGCATCATCAATAATGTGCAACATATCAAAATCAATAGCAGGTGTAGGTCTCACAAGTTTACTCAAAACAGATGGTGAATCAAGTGCAGAGCTAGATGGCAGTTCCTTACATCCCCTCGTTCTAGAGGGAACGATCGTGGTTCTACCATCCTTCAGATTCTTCATAGTGATCAGTAGATATAAATCCCAAGTGACTCGGAGAATAGATCTATGCTCCCCAGCAACAACGCTAGAAAACGGTCTTGATAACCCATAAGTATAGGGGATCGCAACAGTTTTCGAGGGCAGAGTATTCAACCCAAATTTATTGATTCGACACAAGGGGAGCCAAAGAATATTCTCAAGTATTAGCAGCTGAGTTATCAATTCAACCACACCTGGAAAACTTAATATCTGCAGCAAAGTATTTAGTAGCAAAGTAGTATGGAAGTAACGGTAACAGTGGCAAAAGTAACAGTAGCGGTTGTGTAGTGATGGTGAGAGCAGCAGTAACAAAAGTAACGAAAGCAAGTATCAATATGGAACGAACTCAAAGGCAATGGATGGGAAATGATAGGTGTCGGATAATATTCGTCATGTAGTAGTTATAACCTAGGGTTACACAGAACTAGCTCCAATTCATCAATGTAACGTAGGCATGTATTCATGCGTGCTTATGGAAAAGAACTTGCATGACATCTTTTGTCCTACCATCCCGTGGCAGTGGGGTCCTAATGGAAACTAAGGGATATTAAGTCCTCCTTTTAATAGAGTGTCGGACCAAAGCATTAGCACTTAGTGAATACATGAACTCCTCAAACTACGGTCATCATCGGGAAGTGTCCCAGCTATTGTCACTCCGGGGTTGCCGGATCATAACACATAGTAGGTGACTATTGACTTGCAAGATAGGATCAAGAACACAAATATATTCATGAAAACATAATAGGTTCAGATCTGAAATCATGGCACTCGGGCCCAAGTGACAAACAGTAAGCATAGCGAAGTCATAGCAACATCAATCTCAGAACATAGTGGATACTAGGGATCAAACCCTAACAAAACTAACTCGATTACATGATAAATCTCATCCAACCCATCACCGTCCAGCAAGCCTACATTTGGATTACTCACGCACGGTGGTGAGCATCATGCAATTGGTGATGGAGGATTGTTGATGATGACGACGGCGACGATCTCCACTCTCCAAAGCCCCGAATGGACTCTAGATCAGGTCTCCCGATGAAGAACAGGAGGTGGTTGCTACCTCTTGAGCTTGCGTTGGTTTTTCCCTTGAAGAGGAAAGGGTGATGCAGAAAAGTAGAGTAGGTATTTCCCTCAGTTTTGAGAACCAAGGTATCAATCCAGTAGGAGATTACACACAAGTCGCCAAATACCTGCACAAACAGACAACAAACTTGCACCCAACACTATAAAGGGGTTGTCAATCCCTTCTAGGTTATTTGCAAAAGTGAGATCTGATAGAGATAGATTAACTAATAAAGTAAATATTTTTGGGTTTTTGGTTTATAGATTGAAAAGTAAAAGATTACAAAATAGTAGATCTGAAACTTATAAGATGTAAAATAGACCCAGGGGCCATAGGTTTCACTAGAGGCTTCTCTCATGATAGCAAGTATTACGGTGGGTGAACAAATTACTGTCAAGCAATTGATAGAAGAGCGAATAATTATAACGGCATCCATGGCAATGATCATGAATATAGGCATCACGTCCGTGACAAGTAGACCGACTCCTGCCTGCATCTACTACTATTACTCCACACATCGACCGAAATGATACTGCGTCTAGAGTATTAAGTTCATAAGAACAGAGTAACGCATTAAGCAAGATGACATGATGTAGAGGAATTAACTCAAGCAATATGATGAAAACCCCATCTTGTTATCCTCGATGGCAACAATACAATATGTGTCATGTCCCTTTCTGTCACTGGGATTGAGCAGCGGATTGAACCCAAAGCAAAGCACTTCTCCCATTGCAAGAAAAACTAATCTAGTTGGCCAAACCAAACAGATAGTTCGAAGAGAATTACTAAGATATAAGATCGTGCATCAAAGAATTCAGAACAAACTCAAATATTATTCATAGGTAATCTGATCATAAACCACAATTCATCGGATCTTGAAAAACACACCGTAAAAGAAGATTACATCGGATAGATCTCCAAGAACAACGAGGAGAACATGGTATTGAAGATCAAAGAGAGAGAAGAAGGCATCTAGCTATTAGATATGGACCCGTAGGTCTGTGGTAATAGGGTTGATGTAGATGCCCTCCATGGTTGATTCCCCCTCCGGTAGAGTACCGGAAAAGGCCTCCAGATGGGATCTCGCGAGAACAGAAGGTTAAGGCGGTGGGAAAGTGGTTTCGATGAATGGTCTGATGTTTCTGGAATATATGAGAATATATAGGCGGAAGAAATAGGTAGGTGGACGTTCGAGGGGCCCACAAGGGTGGGGGCGCGCCCTACCCCCAGGGCGCACCCTCCGTCCTTGTGGCTGCCTCGCAACTCCCATGACGTGTACTCCAAGTCCTTCTGGTGTCTTCCGGTCCAAGAAAAAACTCTGTAAAGTTTCATTCCCTTTGGACTCCGTTTGATATTCCTTTTCTGCGAAACTCAAAAACAAGGAAAAACAGAAACTGGCACTGGGCTCTGGGATAATAGGTTAGTCCCAAAAATCATATAAATAGCATATAAAACATCCAAGGAGGATAATATAATAGCATGGAACAATAAAAAATAATAGATATGTTGGAGACGCATCAAGCATCCCCGAGCTTAATTCCTGCTCGTCCTCGAGTAGGTAAATGATAAAAACAGAATTTTTGATGTGGAATGCTACCGAACATATTTATCAATGTAATTCTTCTTTAAAGTGGTATGAAAGTTCAGATCCATAAGTTTCAAGCAAAAGTTTATGTTGACATGAGAACAATAATATTTTAAGCATACTAGATAGTAAATCATCAAGCTTCAAAAATAACATGGCCAAAGAAAGTTATCCCTACGAAATCATATAGTCTTATTATGCTCCCTCTTCTTAACACAAGGTGATCATGTCCAACCCTAGTGTTAGCCAAGCAATTGGTTCATACTTTTTAACGCGCCTCAGCATTTTCAATATTTCACGCAATATATGAGCGTGAGCCATGGATTAGCACTATGGGTGGAATAGAAGGTGGTAATAGACAAAAGGAGGGAGATAGTCTCACATCAACTCGGGAAATCAATGTGAGTGAGTAGGGATTGCCATGTAACGGATGCACTAGAGCTATAAGTGTATGAAAGCTCAAAAAGAAATCTAGTGGGTGTGCATCAACTTGCTTGCTCATGAAGACTTAGGGCATTTGAGGAAGCCCATCGTTGGAATATACAAGCCAAGTTCTATAATAGAAATTCCCACTAGTATATGAAAGACAACATAGGAGACTCTCTATCATGAAGAACATGGCGCTACTTCGAAGCACAAGTGTGGAAAAAGATTGTAACATTGTCCCTTCTCTCTTTTTCTCTCATTTTTTGGTGGGCTTCTTTGGCCTCTTTTGTTTATTTGGGCTTCATTGGCCTCTTTTATTTTTGATAACCTCACATGGGACAATGTTCTAATAATGATGATCATCACACTTTTATTTACTTACAACTCGATATTACAACTCGATGCTAGAACAAAGATACGACATCTATATGAATGCCTCCGGCGGTGTATCGGGATGTGAAATGACCAAGAGTGACATGTATAAAAAATATGAGCGTTGGCCTTGCCACAAATACTATGTCAACTACATGATCATGCAAAGCAATATGCCAATGATGTAGTGTGTCATAATAAATGGAACGGTGGAGTTACATGGCAATATATCTCAGAATGACTATGAAAACTCCATAATAGGTAGGTATGGTGGCTGTTTTGAGGAAGGTATAAGGAGGGTGTTATGCATCGGCGAAAGTTGCGCGGCACTGGAGTGGCTAGCAAGGTGGAAGGGTGAGAATGCGTATAATCCATGGACTCAACATTAGTCATAATGAACTCACATACTTATTGCGAAAGATTTATTAGCCCTCGAAGCAAAGTACTACTACGCATGCCCCTAGGGGAGGTTGGTAGGAGTTAACCATCGCGCGCCCCTGACCTTCACACAAAGGTGAACAATCAAGACATAAGCATTTTGTTTCGGTTGCACTTTTTGCAGATCATACGCGCATGCTTCGGGAATCACGAACCTTAACACAATTATTTTCTCTACCCTACTATTTATTACTAGCATGATTCTAATATTACCATCCTCATATCTTAAAATGATTACAATTTTCATATGGAGGTTTTTATTATACCTACTTTGGATGTCTATCATATTAGGACTAAATTCATAACCCAAGCTAATTACCATGATGTTTTAAAGACTCTCAAAATAATATAAGTGAAGCAAGAGAGTTCAACAATTTCTATAAAATAAAACCACCGTCGTGCTCTAAAAATATATAAGTGAAGCACTAGAGCAAAATTGCACAGCTCAAAAGATATAAGTGAAGCACATAGAGTATTCTAATAAATCATGATAGAAGTGTGTCCCTCTCAAAAGGTGTGTACAGCAAGGATGATTGTGACAAAAAATCAAAGACTCATATCATACAAGACGCTCCAAGCAAAACACCTATCATGTAGTGAATAAAAATATAGTCTCAAGTAAAGTTACCAATAGATGAAGACGAGAGGGGATGCCTTCCCGGGGCATCCCAAGCTTAGGCTCTTGGCCGTCCTTGAATTTTATCTTGGGGTGCCTTGGGCATCCCCAAGCTTAGGCGTTTTGCACTCTTTATTCCATAGTCCATCAAATCCTTACCCAAAACTTGAAAACTTCACAACACAAAACTCAACAAAAAATCTCGTGAGCTCCGTTAGTAAAACAAAGCAAATAACCACTCAAGATACTATTGCGATCTTATTCTAATTTTATATTGGTGTAATATCTACTATATTACAACTTCTCCATGGTTCATACCCCCCGATACTAGCCATAGATGCATCAAAATAAGCAAACAACACATAGAAAACAGAATCTGTCAAAAAACAGAACAGTCTGTAGCAATCTGAAAACTTCGCATACTTATGTAACTCTAAAAATTCTGAAAAATTAGGATAACGTGGGGAATTTCTATATAAACTTTGTGTAGAAATTTCAGAAGGTTTTCACGTCCCAGCGAATTATTGAATTTTCTGCATGGGGCGCAAAAGTTTCTGTTTTTGAGCAAAATCAAATCAACGATCACCGTAAGCCATCCCAAAGGTCTTACTTGGCTCAAACACTAATTAAAACACCAAAACACAATTAATACAAAATTAATAATGTGTGATTACACAAGAACATAAAGAAAAAGGCAAAAATAAATTGTATTCATTGGGTTGCCTCCCAACAAGCTCTTTCTTTATAGCCATTAAGATTGGCTTGAGATTTCAATGACGCTCACATGAAAGATAAGAATTGAAGCGCAAAGAGAGCATCATAAAACACATGGCAAACACATCTAAGTCTAACATACTTCCTATGCATAGGCATATTATAAGCAAATAAATTATTAAGACAAGTGAAAACTAACATATGCAAGGAAGAAGAAAGAAACAATAGCAATCTCAACATAATGAGAGGTAATTTAGTAACATGAAAATTCCTACAACCATATTTTCCTCTCTCATAATAATTGCATGTAGGATCATATTAAAATTCAACAATATAGCTATCACATAAAATTTCTCTACATGATCCATATGTATGCAAAGTTGACACTCATGCAAAATAGTGGGATTAACATAGAACAAAGTCATTGCTTCTCCAAACCCACTTTTATAAAAAAAATCATAAGATTGATCAATATCCAAAGTAGTGGGATCAAAAGTTGACATTCTTTCAGACCCACTTTGAAATCATAGCAAACATTATTATCAATCTCATATTCATCATGGGGCTTAAATAAATTTTCAAGATCGTAAGAAGAATCACCCCAATCATGATCATTACAACAAGTAGTGGGCATAGCAACATAAGCATCCCCAAGCTTATGGTTTTGCATATCATTAGCACAACTAACATTAATAGAATTTATAATAACATCATTGCAATTATGCTTTTCATTCAAGGAGCTATCGTGAATCACTTCATAAGTTTCATCGCGAATTTCAAGTAAAACTTCATAAAGATAATCTAGTGCACTCAACTCACTAGCAATTGGTTCATCATAATTGGGTCTCTTAAAAAGATTAGCAAGTTTGTGAGGATCCATAAACCTTGTTTCTAATTTTCAATAAACACACAATTATACCGAGCAAACGAGCAAACAAACCAAGTAAGACATGAGGGCAAATGAAAAGACGAACGGAAGAAGGGCGAAGAAAAGGCAAAACTTTTTGAAAATCACTTTAGAAGTGGGGGAGAGGAAAACGAGAGGCGAATGGAAAATAATGTAAATACAAGAGAGGAGAGTTTTATGAAGGGTACTTCGTATGTCTTGATTTGACGTAGATCTCAATGACATCAGAGATTGGCGAGTTGATAGAAGACAAATCTTGACTCTTGACTTGGCGTAGATCTCTCCGGCAACGGCACCAGAACTTCTTCCTGCTACCTCTTGAGCTTGCATTGGTTTTTCCTTTCAAGAGGAAAGGGTGATGCAGCAAAATAGAGTAAGTATTTACCCCAATTTTGAGAACCAAGGTATCAATCCAGTAGGAGATTACACACAAGTCGCCAAATACCTGCACAAACAAACAACAAACTTGCACCCAACGCTATAAAGGGGTTGTCAATCCCTTCTTTATTTGCAAAAATGAGATCTGATAGAGATAGATCAACTAATAAAGTAAATATTTTTGGATTTTTGGTTTATAGATTTAAAAGTAAAAGATTGCAAAATAGTAGATCTAAAACTTATAAGATGTAAAACAGACCCGGGGGTCATAGGTTTCACTAGAGGCCTCTCTCATGATAGCAAGTATTATGGCGGGTGAACAAATTACTGTCAAGCAATTGATAGAAGAGCGAATAATTATAACGACATCTATGGAACTGATCATTAATATAGGCATCACGTCCGTGACAAGTAGACCGACTCCTGCCTGCATCTACTACTATTACTCCACACATCGACCGAAATGATACTGCGTCTAGAGTATTAAGTTCATAAGAACCGAGTAACGCTTTAAGCAAGATGACATGATGTAGCGGAATTAACTCAAGCAATATGATGAAAACCTCATCTTATTATCCTCGATGGCAACAATACAATACGTGTCATGTCCCTTTCTGTCACTGGGATTGAGCACCGCGAGATTGAACCCAAAGCAAAGCACTTCTCCCATTGCAAGAAAAACCAATCTACTTGCCAAACCAAACCGATAGTTCGAAGAGAATTACTAATATATAAAATCATGCATCAAAGAATTCAAAAGAAACTCAAATATTATTCATAGATAATCTGATCATAAACCATAATTCATCGGCTCTTGACAAACACACCGCTAAAGAAGATTACATTGGATAGATCTCCAAGAACAACGAGGAGAACATGGTATTGATGTAGCGACCACGATCCGAAGGGACCGAAGTCTCTGTGTTATGTGTCATCCCTAGATCGGTAATGCTGACACACACAGTACTTGAAGGATTTATAACAGAGTGGCAATCACACACTTATTACATCGAATGTCTCCAATGAGAACCTATTACAAAATCTATGGCTTAAGGCCATCTAACAAAATAACAGCGGAAGGCTTGGAAGATAAGTGAGTCCATCAACTCCAATGGCATAGCTAAGTGCATGACAAACGACCTAGCGCGTCTTATTCCTCGTCTGAAAAGTCTGCAACGTAATATGTTGCAGCCCGAAAATGGGTCAGCACATGGAATATGCTGGCAAGATAACACAAAAGATGCAAGTAACAAAATAAAGGCTATACTATATGCATATTTGGCTGGTGGAGGCTCTAGGTTAAAGTTTTTGCGTAAAGCCAATTTTTCCCTACAACAAAGGAATAAATTTTATTTGAACTACCATGTTGGTTGAAAATCATTGAGAAGGTACCTCCAACTCAATCCCAAATTAGAAGTTCATCATTAACCCAACAAATTAAATTATAGAGTGATGAGATCAACCAATAATTCAAGTACCAGATACTCAAGATGTCCATAACCGGGGACACGGCTAATCATGATCAGTTTGTACACTCTGCAGAGGTTTGTGAACTTTTCCGACAAGACTCAATCGCCTCCGTTTGGTTTCTCGCACTTCAAGGTGTTTGAGAAACGGATGACCGAGACACAGTCTTTCCGAAGAGGTCCCCTTAACCGGATAGATAGGCCGGTATACCTACAATCCCTCTACATCTGCTAGCCCATCACGGAAAGGTTTCCCACAACTTACTCAACTATGCCAAAGCCCGTATTGGCATGTGGCTGCACACGGAAGTTTCTAGCATGAATAGTTTTATGATCCCTTTGAGCCTGGGTGGCATTCCATAGGAAAAATCACACGGAACCCCGGGATTTCCAAGGACAACACTGGATTCCCCAGGTGCCCTGCAACCAATCCACCCAGATGTGTATTCAAGTAGCCACCTTAAGTTGAATCCTTAATTAACAACTCACATCTGTCATGGACTTCACTCAAACCCAACCCACGTCTATGAGCATAGCATAGCAACCTAAGCAAATGTAGAAGTAACTCCCAAGGGTTTGAAAATAATGCAGGTAATAGGTTCTACCTCAATCTTCTTCCCAGTCCCACAAGTTAAGAGATCCTACTCATGCAATGTGTGAGGGTTTGATCTAATGCATAAAAACTGGGTAATAAAAGGTATGATCAAAGTGTTACTTGCCTTGCTGACGATTCGCAAAACCTAGAGACTCGTAGTAGCACGCTTCACAGTCCGGGTATTCTATCGCAAGCAAACAATAGCATACATAAGCAAACAAGCAATGATGCACAAACAAAACTCCAAAATAACAGATCTAACCAGAAAGTTCAACTTAAGAACTCCGGTTGGCAAAAAGAAGCAACGAAACTCAAACTGCGAAAGAAACGAGCTCCGGTTACTAATTGGTCTAAAGTCAAATTTTGCAGTAGCTAAAACTTTGTTCAAGTTGGTTAAACGGAAAGAGGGCATCGAGACGAAGATCTAGGATTTTGAATCACCTGATTCCGACTCTTGAGCGAAAAGAAAAACGAAAAACAAGATCAGGGCAGAAATCGCGATCGAAATAATCGCGGATAAATACCCCGAAAAAGAAAACTGACGAACAGGCTAACGAACAAACATTCGATGTCTGCGTCTAACGGATGAAAAGCGTTCGTTAAAATGAACGTACGGACGAACATCCGCTAAATAGCTAAACCGAAGAAAAACTGAACCGATCTAAACCTAAAAAACGGATCTACGGTTTACGAAAAACCGATCGGTTTTTAAAAAAAAACCGATGACTACCTCGAATCGGCGATTCCGGCGAAGTTCCGGCGGGTCCAGCGGGCGGCGGTCCGGCAGGCGGCGGGCAGCAGGCGGCGGCGGCGGCGGCGCGCGGCGGCGAGGCGGCGGCGGACGGCGGCGGCGCGGCGGCGGCGGCTGCGGCCGGCTAGGGTTAGGCGGGGTGCGGGCGGCTGGGCTGCCTCGGGCCGGGGCGCTATATAAAGCCCAGAGTCCTGGTCTAATACGGCCCTAAGTCGGTTTGCCCTTTTTTTCTAAAAGAGTCCTCACGCGAAAAAACTAACGAAAGAAATACTAAACGGACTCCAAAAATCCCGAAATAAATTTTCATTGTCCTCTAATAATATTTAGGACAAAGTGAACATTTTTCCCGGACCTAAATGCAATTTTGAAAAACGCGCATTTTTCCTATGGAAATAAAATCGCAAATAAATCCAGAAAAATACCAAAAGTGATTTTAACATTTTTCCTCCAATATTTCTGTTATTTTGGAGAAGTCATATTATCTCCGCTCATATATTGTATTTAGATATATTTTTAGGAGATAAAAATAATTGAAATCACACTGTCCTCGTACCGGTATTCGAGTAAACTCAAATACAGAAACGGTAAAATTCCCAACTCTCTCCGTAGGTCCTTGAGTTGCTTAGAATTTCGAGGAACGCCACAACAAAAATGCAAAGAGCATGCAATGCAGTATGATCTATGTAAAACATTCCAAATTGAAAAATTGGGATGTTACAAACCTACCCCTCTTAGAATGAATCTCGCCCTTGGGATTCGACTTGGCTAGAGAACAGGTGTGGGTGGTCCTTGTGTAGATCATCTTCTCGTTCCCAGGTGGCTTCTTCCTCGGTATGGTGAATCCACTGAACTTTGCAAAACTTGATAACCTTACTGCGGGTGACTCTGCTCGAAAATTCGAGAATCTTAACAGGCTTCTCCTCGTAGGTCAGATCACTGTCCAACTGAACTGCTTCCAGGGGTACTGTGTCTCTAAGCGGTATATCGGCCATCTCTGCGTGGCACTTTTTAAGCTGCGAAACATGAAACACGTCGTGCACTCCTGACAATCCTTCAGACAATTCCAACTTATAGGCAACCTCTCCCATGCGTTCCAAAACACGGTAAGGTCCCACAAATCTCGGGGCTAGCTTTCCCTTAACTCTGAAACGTTTAACTCCTCGTAGAGGCGATACTCTCAAGTACGCTCTGTCTCCGATCTCATAGGCTATCTCCTTGCGCTTCGAGTCTGCATAACTCTTCTACCCGGACTGAGCTACCTTCAATCTATCTCGAATCAACTTCACCTTCTCCTCAGACTCTTTGATCAAATCTGGTCCAAACAACTGTCGGTCTCCAACTTCAGCCCACATTAACGATGTTCGGCATCTCCTTCCATACAATGCCTCGAACGGTGCCATCTTCAAACTGGCCTAGTAACTGTTGTTGTACGAGAACTCCGTGTAGGGCAAATTATCATCCCAACTAGATCCATAATCTAAGCACAGGCTCTCAACATGTCCTCCAAGATCTAGTTGACTCTCTCGGCCTGTCTATCGGTCTGCGGATGAAAAGTTGTGCTCAATTCCAGCCTCGTTCCCAAAGTTTGGTGTAGCTGATGCCAAAACTTTGAGGTGAACTGTGTTCCTCTATCTGATACAATGGTCCCCGGAACTCCGTGCAGACATACTATCCTGGTCAGGTATATCTTGGCCAACTTCGCACTGGTGTATGTGGTTTTCACAGGGATAAAATGGGCTACCTTCGTCAATCGATCCACTACTACCCAGATCGAGTCATATCCTGCCTTAGTCCTGGGCAATCCGGTGATAAATCCATGCCAAGCTTCTCCCACTTCCATTCGGGTATCGGCATAGGCTGCAACAATCCTGCTGGCTTATGATGTTCTGCCTTTACTCTCTCGCATACATCACATACGACTACATACTCGGCAATATCCTTCTTCATTCCCGTCCACCAGAAACGTTCCTTCAAATCGAAATACATCTTGGTGTTTCCGGGGTGTATCGAGTATGGCGAATCATGTGCTTCCTGCAGTATCAACTTCCTGATCTCCGGGTCGTTGGGCACATAGATTCGATCCTCAAACCACAAGGTGTCGTGTTCTTCCTCACGAAATCCCTTGGCTTTTCCTTCGCTCATCCTTTTCCTTATCTCTGCAATTTCCTTATCATCCTTGTGGGCTTCGCGTATCTTTCCCAGCAATGTCGATTGAACTTCCAATGTTGCAACGAAACCTCTAGGAACTATCTCCAAATGAAGTTCCCTGAGATGTTCTGCTAACTCATGTGGCAATCCCCCTTTTATTAGGGTATTTGCATAACTATTCCGGCTCAAAGAGTCTGCCACGACGTTGGCCTTTCCTGGATGATAGTGCAGCTTCATATCATAATCCTTTATAAGCTCCAACCACCTCCTCTGTCTGAGGTTCAGCTCCTTCTGTGTGAAAATGTACTTCAAACTCTTGTGATCTGTGTACACATCACAATGATTTCCTATAAGGTAATGTCTCTAGGTTTTCAGTGCGTGCACTACTGCTGCTAACTCCAGATCGTGCGTTGCGTAGTTCAACTCGTGTGGTCGCAGTTGACGGGAGGCATAGGAAACAACTCTTCCGTCCTGCATAAGTACTCCTCCAAGTCCTAAGCGTGAAGCGTCGCAGTACACTTGGAAATCCTTGCGTATATCTGGCAATATCAGCACTGGGGCTGTCGTCAACCGTTTCTTCAACTCCTGGAAACTTTCTTCACACTCTTCAGTCCAATCAAACTTTGTCTCCTTCTTCAACAATGTCTTCATTGGCTTTGCAATCTTGGAGAAATTTTCTATGAATCTCCGGTAGTATCCCGCGAGTCCAAGAAAACTATGGATCTCTCCAACTGAAGTGGGTGCCAACCACTCCGTGACTGCCTGCACTTTGACGGGATCCACTGCTATACCTTCTCCCGATATAACATGCCCTAGGAATCCAACTTCCTTCAACAAAAACTCGCATTTGCTAAACTTGGCATATAACTGATGTTCTCTAAGCTTCTCCAATACTGAGGGATCGAAGAAGGTGAGAGTGTCTAGAGGGGGGTGAATAGACTACTCGACAAGATAAAAATTCTGTCTTTTATCAAGGACAGATTTTGGCAGATTTTGCATAACACACAAGTCAAGTAGCACACTACACATGCAATTCTAGAGTATGGGCAGCGGAAAGTAAATTGCACAAGTAGTAAAGAGAAGTGGAGAAGATCAAACGCAATTTGGAGACGCAATGATTTTTCCCGTGGTTCCGATAGGTGGTGCTATCGTACATCCACGTTGATGGAGACTTCAACCCACGGAGGGTAACGGCTGCGCGAGTCCACGGAGGGCTCCACCCACGAAGGGTCCACGAAGAAGCAACCTTGTCTATTCCATCATGGCCTACGCCCACGGAGGGCTAGCCTTACTCGGGGTAGATCTTCACGAAGTAGGCGATCTCCTTGCCCTTACAAACTTCTTGGTTCAACTCCACATCTTGATGACGGAGGCTCCCAAGCGACACCTAACCAATCTAGGAGGCACCACCCTCCAAAAGGTAATAGATGTTGTAGATGATGATGAACTCCTTGCTCTTGTGCTTCAAATGATAATCTCCCCAACACTCAACTCTCCTCACTGATTTGGCTGTGGTGGAAGAAAGGATTGAGTGGAAAGCAACTTGGGAAGGCTAGAGATCAAGTTTCATATGGTGGGAGTGGAGCAACTTGATCTCAACACAAGGATAGGTAGTTCTCTTCTCAGAAAGTGTAAGGTAGGAGTGGTAGTTCTTTCTGATGGCTCTCTCCACGAATGAAGAGGGGGTGGAGGGGTATATATAGCCTCCACACAAAATCCAACCGTTACACACATAATTGAGCAATCTCGGTGAGACCGAAGTGGACAACTCGGTCAGACCGAAATTTCAAATAAGGTGAACGTTGGGGTTTTCGGTGGGACCGAAAATACCATCTTGGTTATTCCGATTTGAGCAAAGACAGGAGCATGCCAGTTTCGGTAAGTCCGACTTTATCATCTCGGTGACACCGATATGATGACAGAGGGTTACAGAAGCTTGGCAGCCCATGTTTCGGTGAAACCGATTTCAAACTCGGAATATCCGATTTTTCTAGGGTTTGGCTTATGGCTGAGGTGGTTCATCTCGGTGTGACTGAGTTTGGATAATCGGTGGGACCGAGATTACTTATGAGTGTATTTGACAGTGAAAGTTGCTGATAGTTTAGGAGATGTATCACTAAGCACTTGAGCAACCAGATCATCAACATAACCTCATCCCCTTTTAATAGTATTGGCTTTTCCTATGGACTCAATGTGATCTTGGATCACTAAACCAAAAATGGAGTCTTGAGTTTTTGCCAATGCTTGCCTTAGCATTTTGAGGGGTCCACTTCTTCAGTCATTTTGCCATAGCCAATGTGATTGAATTTCCTGAAACATACTTGATAAAAGCATTAGTCCAACCACAAAGTATGTTGTCATTAATTACCAAAACCACCCAGGGAGCAAATGTGCTTTCAAATACCAAACGCAAATGCTTTGCATGTTCTTCCTCATCCTTTGAGTATACCAGAATATCATCTATGAATACCACGACGAACTTATCCAAGAACTCCATGTACACTTTGTTCATCATACTCATGAAGTAGGCAGGCACGTTAGTCAATCCAAAAGACATAACCGTATACTCATACAGCCCGTACCGTGTGGTGAAGGCTGTCTTAGGTATATCCTTCTCTTGGATCTTCAATTGGTGGTATCCAGATCGTAGATCTATCTTGGAGAATACTTTCGCTCCCAGGAGTTGGTCGAACAAATCATTGATCATCGGCAGCGGGTACTTATTCTTAATTGTCACTTCATTCAGCGCACGATAATCAACGACCATTCTTAAAGATCCATCCTTCTTCTCGACCAAAAGCACTAGGGCTCCCCAAGGTGATGAACTTCGGCGAATAAATCCTTTCTCCAACAACTCCTTAATCTGCTTTTTGATCTCCTCCAGATCATTCGCTGGCATCCGATACGGTCTCTTAGATATTGGTCCGGTGCCAGGCAACAACTCTATCAAAAACTCAATATCTCTATCCGGTGGCATGCCATGTAGCTCCTCTGGAAACACATCCGGATAATCCTTTACTACTGGCACTTCCTTTTGAACAACTCCCGTGAGAGAATGTACTTGCGTCCTTATAGGCGAATGCCTAGATACATACTTAATCCTTTTTCCCTCCGGGGTGGTGAGCAAAATAGACTTACTGGCATAATCGATGTTACCTCCATACCTCGATAGCCAATCCATACCTAATATCACATCCAATCCTTGTGACTCCAGAACTATTAGGCCGGAGGGGAAAGTGTGGCGTCCTATGGTCAATGGCGTCTGAAAACATCCTTGGTGTGCCATATACTCTGCTCCTGCTGAACTTACTAACATGGGGTCTTAAGAACTCGGGTGGACATCCTATGTCTATTTACAAATCCCCTTGAAATGTATGAATGCGATGCACCAGTATCGAAAAGAACTATTGCGGTAAATGTCTTAACCAAAAACTTGCCGACAACAGCATCTGGTTGCTCTTCTACCTCCTCCACAGTCATGTGGTTCACTTGTCCTTTATTGAACAGGTTGGGCTTCTTCCCGGCGCTTCCATTGCCGTTCCCATTTTTAGCTTCAGGGCAGTCATTGGCATAATGTCCATTCTTCCCGCACTTGAAACAAGTGACGTGGCTGAAATCCTTCTTGGTGGGTGTGGACGGGGTAGGGCGGCTCTAGTTACTACTTGCTCCATTCCCATTTCCATTCTTAGGGCCATTGTGGTTGTGGGGAATTCCATGGTTATGGGTATATCCTCCCGAATTCGGAGTGAATCGGGGCTTCTGCTGGGCTCCAGAATTATTCCTTCCTTGTCCATACTTCCTCTTGCGGCTTTCAATCTGCTGGTGCTTCCCTTCAATCATAAGAGCTTTATCTACCAACTCCTGGTAGTTGTTGAAAGTTGCCACCATCAACTGTACGCTCATCTCATCATTCAGCCCTTCCATAAATCTCTCCTGTTTAGCGGCATCTGTGGCCACATCATCTGGGGCATAACGAGATAGGGTACTAAACTCATCCACGTACTGAGCTATAGTACGGTTTCCTTGGCGCAAGTGGCGAAACTCCCGCTTCTTCATGCTCATAGCTCCAGTTGAGACATGGGCAGTACAGAAAGCTTGCTAAAACTGCTCCCAAGTGACATTGGCTATGGGGAAAGTGGTTGTGTAGTTCTCCCACCATGCTGCGGCTGGTCTAGACAACTGGTGTGCGGGAAATCGCACCTTCTCAGCATCCGAGCAATTGGCGGTGATCAAATCCCTTCCAATCTTGCGTAGCCAGTCATCAGCCACTATTGGTTCGATGCTGCTAGCAAACACTGGTGGTTGCAACCTTAAGAAACGTGTTAGGTTGTCCACGGGTGGTGGTGGTGGAGGGTTGTTGTTGTTGTTTTGGTTGTTCTGAGTGTTCTGGACAAGAAGTTGCATCAGGGTGTTCTGCTGCTGGATCAACTGAGTGAGCTCAGGGGGAAACTCAAATCCGGGCTCACGTCTTGGAGGCATCTGATGGGTGTAGAGGGAAGAGATTAGAATAGAAATGAGGTCTAAGGGAAAATCACTACCCATATGCACATGAGACAAACACAATCATATCACACCAATCAATTTCAAGCAAGATCTTACAAATCTAACTACCATTACAAAAGTGCTCTAAAACTAATATACTACTAGTCACAGGGTGGTCATCTAAAAATATTGATCGGCGGACAATTCCATGATATCTGCTCCAGCTTCATCCTCATAGTCTTCGTCTTTACTATCATCGGGTTCTGAATCCGTGTCGTCGATGATAATGTAATCTTCGGGAGGAATTTCCTTGGGTTCTTCTTCCTCTTCTTCACCTCCTGGTGCTGGATCTTCCATGAATACTCCTAGCTTCCTTGTCAAATCATCATTCTTCTCCACTAGTATCAACATCTCCTCCTCGTATCCGTCACGAGTAGACTTAAGTTCTTCTTCTAGCTCCAAATTCATGTTTAGTGCCTTCTTCAATTCTATCATCCCAGCGCACATCTGGTGCTCCTATCGTCGAATGTGCTGATTCAACTCCTGGATGAATGCTGGAATGTACCTATCCTTACGGGTGCTAATCATATCCCAACTCTCATCTCGGTGTCCACAAATCTGGTAGATGGTGTACTTTATCTCCTGCTTGTAGACTTCTCCGATCCTTCCCATCGTGATGTGGGCAGCCGTGATCTTTCCTAGGCTCCAGGTTGGCGCATCAAAAGAAAACTCTATTGGCTCAGTGGATGGTGTGAAGGTTCTTCCGGGAATTTGAACTTGAATACTCCATCGTTCCTCTTCTGGTAAAGTGGCGGTGTAGGTCCCAGTAAAGCTTGGTATTCCTATGTTCAGGTACCTAGTGACTTCCTTCAAGTGTCATCCAAATGGTGTGCCTTCATCCGGTTGAGTGAACTTGTTCCTTGGGTCCACCATCCTAAAGAAGTAGAAAATGGAGAGAAGTCAAGAATGAGTAGAGAAGAGTGATCTAGGGTCTGTCTTAGTGGTCGTGTCCTACAGTCAGCGTGTGCTCTGATACCATCTTTGTAGCGACCACGATCCGAAGAGACCGAAGTCTCTGTGTTCTGTGTCATCGCTGGATCGGTAATGCTGACACACACAGCACTTGAAGGATTTATAACAGAGTGGCAATCACACACTTATTACACCGAATGTCTCCAATGAGAACTTATTACAAAATATATGGCTTAAGGCTTGGAAGGCTTGGAAGATAAGTGACTCCACCAACTCCAACAGCATAGTTGAGTGCATGACAAACGACCTAGCACGTCTTATTCCTCGTCTGAAAAGTCTGCAACATAATATGTTGCAGCCCGAAAACGGGTTAGCACATGGAATATGCTGGCAAGATAACACAGAAGATGCAAGTAACAGAATAAAGGCTATACTATATGCATATTTGGCTGGTGGAGGCTCTAGGTTAAAGTTTTTGCGTAAAACCATTTTTTCCCTACAACAAAGGAATAAATTTTATTTGAACTAGCAGGTTGGTTGAAAATCATTGAGAAGGTACCTCCAACTCAATCCCAAATTAAAAGTTCATCATTAACCCAACAAATTAAATTATAGAGTGATGAGATCAACCAATAATTCAAGTACCAGATACTCAAGATGTCCATAACCGGGGACACGGCTAATCATGATCAGTTTGTACACTCTGCAGAGGTTTGTGCACTTTTCCCACAAGACTCGATCGCCTCCGTTTGGTTTCTCGCACTGCAAGGTGTTTGAGAAACGGATGACCGACACACAGTCTTTCCGAAGAGGTCCCCTTAACCGGATAGATAGGCCGGTACACCTACAATCCCTCTACATCTGCTAGCCCATCACGGAAAGGTTTCCCACAACTTATTCAACTATGCCAGAGCCCATATTGGCATGTGGCTGCACACGGAAGTATCTAGCATGAATAGTTTTATGATCCCTTTGAGCCTGGGTGGCATTCCATAGGAAAAATCACACGGAACCCCGGGATGTCCTAGGACAACACTGGATTCCCCAGGTGCCCTGCAACCAATCCACCCAAGAAAAATCACACGGAACCCCGGTTCTACCTCAATCTTCTTCCCAGTCCCACAAGTTAAGAGATCCTACTCATGCAATGTGTGAGGGTTTGATCTAATGCATAAAAACTGGGTAATAAAAGGTATGATCAAAGTGTTACTTGCCTTGCTGACGATTCGCAAAACCTAGAGACTCGTAGTAGCACGCTTCACAGTCCGGGTATTCTATCGCAAGCAAACAATAGCATACATAAGCAAACAAGCAATGATGCACAAACAAAACTCCAAAAGAACAGATCTAACCAGAAAGTTCAACTTAAAAACTTCGGTTGGCAAAAAGAATCAACTCGAAAGAAGCAACGAAACTCAAACTGCGAAAGAAACGAGCTCCGGTTACTAATTGGTCTAAAGTCAAATTTTACAGTAGCCAAAACTTTGTTCAAGTTGGTTAAACGGAAAGAGGGCATCGACACGAAGATCTGGGATTTTGTATCACCTGATTCCGACTCTCGAGTGAAAAAAAAAAACGAAAAACAAGATCAGGACAGAAATCGCGATCGAAATAATCGCGGATAAATACCCCGAAAAAGAAAACTGACGAACAGGCTAACGGACGAACGTTCGCTGTCTACGGCTAACGGACGAAAAGCGTTTGTTAAAACGAACGTACGGACGAACGTCCGCTAAATAGCTAAACCGAAGAAAAACCGAACCGATCTAAACCTAAAAAACGGATCTACGGTTTACGAAAAACCGATCGGTTTTTTAAAAAAAACCGATGACTACCTCGAATCGGCAATTACGGCGAAGATTCGGCGGGTCCGGCGGGCGGCGGTGCGGCGGAACGGCAGCGGCGCGGCGAGGCGGCGGCGAGGCACGCTGGGCGGCGGCGCGGCGGCGGCGGACGGCGGCGGCGCGGCTGCGGGCGGCTCGGGTTAGGCGGGGTGCGGGCGGCTGGGCTGCCTCGGGCCGGGGCGCTATATAAAGCCCGCAGTCCTGGGCTAATACGGCCCTAGGTCGGTTTGCCTTTTTTTCTAAAAGAGTCCTGACGCGGAAAAACTAACGAAAGAAATACTAAACGGACTCCAAAAATCCCGAAATAAATTTTCGCCGTCCTCTAATAATATTTAGGACAAAGTGAACATTTTTCCCGAACCTAAATGCAATTTTGAAAAATGCGCATTTTTCCTATGCAAATAAAATCGCAAATAAATCCAGAAAAATACCAAAAGTGATTTTAACATTTTTCCTCCAATATTTCTGTTATTTTGGAGAAGTCATATTATCTCCGCTCATATATTGTATTTAGAAATATTTTTAGGAGAGAAAAATAATTGAAATCACACTGTCCTCATACCGGTATTCGAGTAAACTCAAATACGGAAACGGTAAAATTCCCAACTCTCTCCGTAGGTCCTTGAGTTGTTTAGAATTTCGAGGAACGCCACAACAAAAATTCAAAGAGCATGCAATGCAGTATGATATATGTATAACATTCCAAATTGAAAATTTGGGATGTTACAATTGAAGATCGAAGAGAGAGAAGAAGCCATGTAGCTACTAGCTATGGACCCGTAGGTCTATGGTAAACAACTCACACTTCATCGGAAGTGCAATAGGATTGATGTAGATGCCCTCCATGGTTGATTCCCCCTCCGGCAGAGTACCGGAAAAGGCCTGCAGATGGGATCTCGTGAGAACAAAAGGTTAAGGCAGTGGGAAAGTGGTTTCGATGGATGGTCTGATGTTTCTGGAACATATGAGAATATATAGGCAGAAGAAAAAGGTCGGTGGATGCTCGAGGGGCCCACAAGGGTGAGGGGCGTGCCCTCCATCCTTATGGCTGCCTCGCAGCTCCCTTGACGTGTACTCCAAGTCCTTCTGGTGTCTTCTGGTCCAAGAAAAATCTCTGTGAAGTTACGTTCCGTTTGGACTCCGTTTGATATTCCTATTCTGGAAACTCAAAAACAAGGAAAAAACAGAAACTGGCGTTGGGCTCTGGATTAATATGTTAGTCCCAAAAATCATATAAAATAGCATATAAATGCATATAAAACATCCAAGAAGGATAATATAATAGCATGAAACAATAAAAATATATAGATACATTGACGACGTATCTGTGGCGGCGGCTTCGTATCGTAAAACGAGATGGGATCTACTCACTGGTTTTTTTTCTCCCCGAGATAGGTTATATGGAGTTGGCGTTGGCGTCGGGGAAGGTCCAGGGGGGGCCAAGGTAGGGGGCGCGCCCTAGGGGGCCGCCCCCCACCCTTGTGGCCAGGGTGTGGGCCACCTCCATTAGTTCTTTTCACCTGTATTTCTTATATATTCTGGAAATATTCGACGTGAAATTTCATGTCATTCCGAGAACTTTTATTTCTGCACAAAAATAACACCAAGGCAATTCTGCTGAAAACAATGTCAGTCCGGGTTAGTTCCATTCAAATCATGCAAATTAGAGTCCAAAACAAGGGAAAAGGAGTTTGGAAAAGTAGATACGATGGAGACCTATCAATCTTCATACCCTTGAAGATCGCAAAGCGGAAGCGTTGCAAAGAACACGGTTGATTCAGTCGTACTCGTGGCGATTCAAATCATGGAAGATCCGTTCTAGCACCAAACGGACGGAGACTCCGCGTTCAACACACGTATAGCCCAGGGACGTCTCATCCTTCTTGATCCAGTAAGGGGGAGGAGAAGTTGAGGGAGAACTCCGGCAGCACGACGACATGGTGGCGGTGGAGCTCGTTGTTCTCCGGCAGAGCTTCGCCAAGCGCAATGGAGGAGGAGGAGGTGTAGGAGGGAGAGGGCTACGCCAGGGGCTAAGATGCGGCCACCCACCTACCCCTCCCCCCCTCTATTTATAGGCTGGAGGGGAGAGGGGGCCGGCCCCCCTAGATGCATCTAGAGGGGGTGGCGACCAAGGGGGGAGACTTGCCCCCCAAGTTGGTGGAGGGCCCCCACCACTAGGGTTTCAACCCTAGGCACCTTGGGCCCCTTGGGTGGCGCACTAGCCCACTAGGGGGCTGGTTCCCACCCATATTCAGCCCATTTGGTCCCCCGGGGCAGGTGGCCCCTCCCGCTAGACCCCCGGAACCCTTTCGGTGGTCCTGGTACAATACGATAACCCCTGAAACTTTTCCGGTGACTGAAACTGGACTTCCCATATATAAATCTTCACCTCCGGACCATTACAGAACTCCTCGTGACGTCCGAGATCTCATCTGGGACTCCAAAAAACTTTTGGTAACCATGTACAGTTCCCATTACAACTCTAGCGTCACCTAACCTTAAGTGTGTAGACCCTGCGGGTTCGGGAACCATGTAGACATGACCGAGATACCTCTCTGACCAATAACCAATAGCGGGATCTGGATATCCATATTGGCTCCCACATTTTCCACGATGATCTCATCGGATGAACCACGATGTCGGGGATTCAATCAATCCCGTATACTATTCCCTTTGTCCATCGGTATGTTGCTTGCCCGAGATTCGATCGTCGGTGGCCCATACCTTGTTCAATCTCGTTACCGGTAAGTCTCTTTAGTCATTCTGTAACACATGATCCCGTGACTAACTCCTTAGTCACATTGAGCTCATTATGATAATTCATTATCGAGTGGGCCCAGAGATACCTCTCCGTCATACGGAGTGACAAATCCCAGTCTCGATTTGTGCCAACCCAACAGACACCTTCAAAGATACCTGTAGTGCACCTTTGTAGTCACCCAGTTATGTTGTAACATTTGATACACCCAAAGCATTCCTACGGTATCCAGGAGTTGCACAATATCATGGTCTAAGGAAATGATACTTGACATTAGAAAAGCTCCAGCAAACGAACTACACGATCTTGTGTTATGCTTAGGATTGGGTCTTGTCCATCACATCATTCTCCTAATGATGTGATCCAGTTATCATCGACATCCAATATCCATGTTAGGAAACCACAACCATCTCTTGATCAACGAGCTAGTCAACTAGAGGCTCACTAGGGACATGTTGTGGTCTATGTATTCACACATGTATTATGGTTTCCGGTTAATACAATTATAGCATGAACAATAGAAAATTATCATGAACAAGGAAATATAATAATAACTATTTTATTATTGCCTCTAGGGCATATTTCCAAGAGTCTCCCACTTGCACTAGAGTCAAAAATCTAGTTACATTGTGATGAATCAAACACTCATAGAGTTCCGGTGCTGATCATGTTTTGCTCGTGGAAGAGGAGTCAATGGATCTCGACATTCAGATCCGTATGTACTTTACAAATTTCTATGTCTCCATCTTGAATATAACCACGAATGGAGTTGAAGCGGCGCTTGATGTGCTTGATCTTCTTGTGAAACCTGGGCTCCTTGGCAATGGCAATAGCTCTAGTGTTGTCACAGAAGAGAGTCATCAGGCCCGAAGAATTGGGAATCACTCCTAGGTCGGTGATGAACTCCTTCATCCAGACTCCTTCTTGCGCTGCTTCCGAAGCAGCTATTGTACCCTGCTTCACATGTAGATGCCGCCACGACGCTTTGCTTGCAACTGCACCAGCTGACTGCCCCACCATTCAAAATATACAAGTATCTGGTTTGTGACTTGGAGACATCCGGATCTGTGTCGAAGCTAGCATCGATGTAACCCTTTACGACGAGCTCTTCGGCACCTCCATAAACGAGAAACATATCCTTAGTCCTTTTCAGGTACTTCGGGATATTCTTGACCGTTGTCCAGTTTTCCATTCCGGGATCATTTTGGAACCTTCCTACCAAACTTATGGCAAGGTTCACATCAGGTCTGGTACACATCATGGCATACGTAATAGAGCCTATGGTTGAGGCATAGGGGATGACACTAATCTTATCTCTATCTTCTGCCGAGGACAGGCATTGAGTTGCGCTCAATCTCACACCTTGCAATACAAGCAAGAACCCCTTGGACTGATCCATATTGAACTTCTTCAATATCTTGTCAAGGTATGTGCTTTGTGAAAGACCAATCAGGCGTCTCGATCTGTCTCTACAGATCTTGATGCCTAATATGTAAGCAGCTTATCCAAGGTCCTTCATTGAAAAACACTTATACAAGTTGGACTTTATGGTTAACAAAAGTTCTATGTCATTTCCCATCAACAATATGTCATCCACATATAATATGAGAAATGCTACAGAGCTCCCACTCACTTTCTTGTAAATACAGGCTTCTCCATAAGTCTGTATAAACCCAAACGCTTTGATCACTTCATCAAAGTGAATGTTCAAACTCCGAGATGCTTGCACCAACCCATAAATGGAGCGCTGGAGCTTGCATACTTTGTCAGCATTCTTAGGATCGAAAAAACCTTCCGGCTGTATCATATACAATTCTTCCTTAAGGAAACCGTTAAGGAATGATGTTTTGACTTCCATTCGCCAGATCTCATAATCAACAAAATGCGGCAATTGCTAACATGATTCGGACGGACTTCAGCATCGCTATGGGTGAGAAATTCTCATCGTAGTCAACTCCTTGAACTTGTCGATAACCCTTAGCGACAAGCCGAGCCTTATAGATGGTCACATTACCATCCGCGTCAGTCTTCTTCTTAAAGATCCACTTATTCTCTATGGCTTACCGATCATCGGGCAAGTCCACCAAAGTCCATACTTTGTTCTCATACATGGATCCTATCTCGGATTTCATGGCTTCAAGACATTTGTTGGAATCTGGGCCACCCATCGCTTCTTCATAGATCGAAGGTTCATCGTTGTCTAACAACATGATTTCTAGGACAGGGTTGCCATACCACTCTGGTGCGGAACATGTCCTCGTGGAACTACGAAGTTAAGTAGAAACTTGATCCGAAGTTTTATGATCATCATCATTAACTTCCTCTCTAGTCAACGCAGGCACCACAGAAACATCTTCATGTGTTGCGCTACTCTCCGGTTCAAGAGGGGGTATAGTTACCTCATCAAGTTCTACTTTCCTCCCACTTACTTCTTTCGAAAGAAACTCTTTCTTCAGAACGGATCCATTCTTGGCAACAAAAATCTTGCCTTCGGATCTGAGGTAGAAGGTATACCCAATAGTTTCCTTAGGGTATCCTATGAAGACACACTTTTCCGATTTGGGTTCAAGCTTTTCAGGTTGAAGTTTCTTGACATAAGCATCGCATCCCCAAACTTTCAGAAATGACAGCTTAGGTTTCTTCCCAAACCATAATTCATACGGTGTCGTCTCAATGGATTTAGACGGTGCCCTATTTAAAGTGAATGTAGCAGTCTCTAAAGCATAATCCCAAAATGATAGTGGTAGATCGGTAAGAGACACCATAGATCGCACCATATCCAACAGAGTGCGGTTACGTCGTTTAGACACACCATTACGCTGAGGTGTTCTAGGCGGCGTGAGTTGTGAAACAATTCCACATTTCCTTAAGTGCATGCCAAACTCGTGACTCAAATATTCTCCTCCACGATCAGATCGTAAGAACTTTATTTTCATGTCACGTTGATTCTCTACCTCGCTCTGAAATTCCTTGAACTTTCCAAAGGTCTCATACTTGTGTTTCATTAAGAAGACATACCCATATCTACTTAAATAATTAGTGGGGGTGAGAACATAACAATAGCCACCGCGAGCCTCAATGCTCCTTGGACCGCATACATCAGTATGTATTATTTCCAACAATTTGGTTGCTCGCTCCATTGTTCCGTAGAACGGAGTCTTGGTCATCTTGCCCAGGAGGCATGGTTCGCACGTGTCAAATGATTCATAATCAAGAGACTCCAAAAGTCCATCTGCATGGAGTTTCTTCATGCGTTTGACACCAATATGACCAAGGCGGCAGTGCCACAAGTATGTGGGACTATCATTATCAACCTTACATATCTTGGCATTCACACTATGAATATGTGTAACATCACGTTCGAGATTCAATAAAAATAAACCATTGACCAGCGGGGCATGACCATAAAACATATCTCTCATATAAATAGAACAACCATTATTCTCGGATTTAAATGAGTAGCCATCTCGCATCAAACGAGATCCAGATACAATGTTCATGCTCAAAGCTGGTCTTAAATAACAATTATTGAGGTTGAAAACTAATCCCGAAGGTAGATGTAGAGGTAGCGTGTCGATCGCAATCACATCGACCTTGGAACCATTCCCGACCGCATCGTCACCTCGTCCTTCGCCAGTCTCCGCTTATTTTGCAGCTCCTGTTTTGAGTTACAAATGTGAGCAATCACACCGGTATCAAATACCCAGGAGATACTATGTGCGCTGGTACGGTACACATCAATAACATTTATATCATATATACCTTTGACGTTGCCGGCCTTCTTATCCGCTAAGTACTTGGGGCAGTTCCGCTTCTAGTGACCATTTCCCTTGCAATAAAAGCACTCAGTCTCAGGCTTGGGTCCATTCTTTGGCTTCCTCCCAGCAACTGACTTACCGGGCACGGCAACTCCCTTGGCGTCCTTCTTGAAGTTCTTCTTACCCTTTCCTTTCTTGAAACTAGTGGTCTTATTCACCATCAACACTTGATGTTCCTTTTTTATCTCCACCTCCGCTGATTTCAGCATCGAATATAACTCAGGAATGGACTTCTCCATCCCTTGCATATTGAAGTTCATCACAAAGGTCTTGTAGCTAGGTGGAAGCGACTGGAGGATTCTGTCAATGACCGAGTCATCTGGAAGATTAACTCTGTGACGCCCGAAGACCGACGTCCCAGAAGATTCCAGAAGATTCCAGAAGATTCCAGATGTTCCGGGTCTCCCGTGTGTTCTTTTGTGCTTGCGTTATTTATTTTTGCATTGCATCATGTCATCATGCCATCGTGTCATATTTTATTTTGCATCTCAACCTAATAAATTGTGTGGACCTTTGGTCCATTTAAATCGAGGGAAGGTGTCTTCTCTTTATAACATATAAAAGCCTCCTAATAATTATGGAGCTATATTAATAAATATTCCATTTGTTGGAGATCACCATAACACACTTGCAATATTCCCCATGCCTCTTAATTCAAGTTTCTACTGCTAAACCTTGCCTATAATTCTTTCCGTTGTTTCGAGGTTCTTCCAAAAAACCCTCCAACAATTTTATTAAATTCCTGACATTTTTTGTGAGTCCAGGGATTTTTACTTCTTGTCCTAAGCCTATTTCTAGCACCTCCCTTCTTTTCTTTCTTCTTCTTGTTTTTTTTCTGTTTTATTTTTGAAAAACAGCAGAAGGAAGAGGCCAGCAGCCAGGCCTCCAGGCCCAGCCGGTCGAACTTCCCTTCCAGCCTTTTGGCCCTCCAGCCTCCTTCCCCTTCTCCCTAAGGCCCAACCGGCTCTGGCCCAAGGCCCGGTTTCTCCCCCCTAACCCTAGCGATCTCTCCAGCCCTTCCCTCGCTCTCGCCTCTTCTCCCGTTTTCCCAGCGCCGCCGCCGCACTCTTCTCGCGGTCTCTTCCCTCGTTCGAAGACAGGGGCCCGAGTCCCTCGCTCGATCTCTCCCCTCGAGCGCGCCCCCTCCTTCTCTGGCGCAAGCCAGCGACGCGTCTCCTCGCGCAGAGGACGATTCCCTCGTGCGCCTCCTGCGCCGCGGGTCGGCCCCGAGCAGCCTCCTTCGCCAGCAACCAGGGCCCCGATGGCCTCCCTCCGCGGCTCCCTCCTCCTCTGCACCGTCCAGGCCTGCGACGCCCCGCACGCCGACCGCCGTCCGCCGCCGCGACCAGCAGCTGCAGCGCGCCGCGCCCCGCGAGCAGGCCGCCGGAGCCGCTGCTCCTCCCTGAGCGCCCCGTGCGGCTCCTCCTGCGCGTCGTGTTCTTCCTCTCGAGCCGACGCCCGAGCCCCTTCTCCTCGAAGCAGTCGCCGCCCCTGCCTTCGCGCCCGTCTCCAGCAGCGCCTAACTGCTCCGCCGCCAAGGCCGGCCAGGTCTGCCGCCTCCTCTGCACCCAGGCGACCAGCGCCGTTCTTCCCCGTCGATCTCCGGCGCCGCGAGCTCCCTCCGGGCGAATCCCCGCTCGAGATCCCGCTCATGCTGTCCCGTGCTGCTGTGACAGTGACCGTGTCCTTTTTGTTGTTTTTGTTACTGCTGTTGTTTCGCCAAGTGTTCCTTAAGGTGTGACCAAGACAGGCAAGATCGACGCAAGAACCGAACGTCTACGACACATGAACATGTACCACTACCTCCACTACCGTCGCCGGAAGCGCCAAGTACCACGACGGACACCGAGTACCTCTACATGACCCGGCAAGTACCCCTACGACCAAGTACCTCGACGAACCGAACATCTACGGAAAAACGAGCTCGTGAACGGCTACGGAACAAGTACCACTACTTCCACTACGAACGCCGACGCGACAAGTACCTCATCGGAAACGGAAACGCCTACGTGAACGACTACCGTCGCCCCGTGTACGACTACGAACGTGTTCCTCGACTCACGAGAACGACTACTTCCACTACTTCCTCTCCGACCGCGAGTACCACTACTTCATCTATGATCTCGAACCGTCCCGAAACAATTGTTTCGAAGGTATAACCCCGAGACGTGACCCGTGAATGCTTGCTTGTGTTGTATGAAATGTCTCCCGTGTGTGCTTCGTGCCCGTTCCATCTTTTGTCATGTTCCTCGGTTGCCTCGTCACCGACTCGTGGGAACCCGGTAACGGGATCGCCCCACCTTTCATCTCGTTGACCCGCTCACACCATCTTTCTTTTGCCCGGTCTCTCAACGAGTTACCGAAACCGATATGTTGCGTGGCATCATTTTCGGATTGTTGCCGTGGCACCCTTTTCCTTCCACCACGGAGACAAATGCTTCATATCTTCTTCATGTCAACTTTTAATAATAATTGCATAAACTTAATCATGTCATCCGCATCATGTTAACAACATTTAATAAGTGTGTAATTGTTGTTGCTTTATAATTATTAAACATGCTTTTGGGGATTTTCCGGATATGTTGTTGTTATTTCCGGCCTCATTTAAAATGTCTAAATAGTGTAGTTTTATTATGCTTCACCTCTTGCCATGTTAACAAACAATTAATCTTGTCTTGTTAATAACGAGAGTCAACTATATAATTAAATGTGGTGTTTCGTCAATATGCAACTCGTTGCATATTGATCTCCACTTAACTTGTAGTATTTGTTTGTGCACCTTGCCATGCCATGCTTATTTAAACCGGACATGCATCATGCTTGCTTGTGCATCGTATGCCATGTTTATTGCTTGTGTGTTTACCGTGTTGTTTGTTTCTTTCCGGTTTGCTTATCTTGATAGCTTCGGTTTCGTTCCGGAGTTGTGAGGATTCTCTCGACTGTGTTGCTCCGTCTACTTCGTGGATCCGTTCTTCTCCCTTGTGGAATTCCAGGCAAGATGATCATACCCTTGGATACCTTTACTACCATTGCCATGCTTAGTTGTCTCGATGCTTTCGTTACATGTCGCGCTACCCATCTTTTATGTCAGCCTCTCCTTGTTGCCATGAAACCTCTAACATTTGAAACCTTCCTAGCAAAACCACTGTTTGGCTATGTTACCCGCTTGCTCAGCCTCGCTTGCTCAGTCCCTCTTATAGCGTTGTTAGTTGCAGGTGAAGATGAAGTTCGTTCCAGGAGGGAACTTGTTGTTGGATATATCACAATATCTATAATTATTATTAACACACCTTATATACTGGGCATGGGTGGAAGGCTTGGCCTTTTGCTCGGTGTTTTGTTCCACTCATGTCACCTTAGGCGCCGATAAACCGGCATTATGTTCCTTGATTTTGCGTTCCTTACACGATGGGTGGATGGGGACCCCTTAACAGTTCGACTTTGAATACAACTCCTCCAGCAAGGCCCAACATTGGTTTTAATTTGCCTCATAATAACAACTTAATTAAATAATTAAAATTGCATAGGGGGTCGCGTCCCCGAGGATTCTTAATTCTACATAGCAAGGGGGGCCAGTGCTGATGGTGTTGGTCCCAAACTAGAGTCACTTGCGGTACCACCCAGTTATCTGGGGTCTTCGGTACTGTACGTAGCGCTCATCCGGATGTGGCCTGAGACGAGATGCGCGCGGCTACTATCAGGGTGTCGGCACGCCGGGAGGTCTTGCTGGACTGGTTTTACCATTGTCGAAATGACTTGTGCTACCGGGAAGCCGAGCCTGATCGGATTTTCCCTAAGATAAGGGGTGATGATATTATATTTATCACTTCAGGTAATCGTGAGAGCTTGTGATGGGCTAAGTTGGAACACCCCTGCAGGGTTATAATCTTTCGAAAGCCGTGCCCGCGGTTATGTGGCAGATTGGAATTTGTTAATGTCCGGTTGTAGAAAACTTGACAGATGATCCGAAGTAAAACACACAACTGTGTGAGTAACCGTGACTGTCTCTTTTCACTTTGAGAAGAGAACACGGTGGGGTTATGTTTGACCGTATGTAGTTAGGATCTTTAGCGATCACCTCTTTTGCGACCGTTTGCGTAGATGCTCTTCTCATTCTGGTACTCGTAAGTTAGCCACCATATATTGCTTAGCCGCTGCTGCAACCTCACCACCTTACCTCTTCCTACCCACAAAGCTTTGCTAGTCTTGTTACCCATGGTTATGGGATTGCTGAGTCCTCGTGGCTCACAGATACTACAACACCAGATGCAGGTTCAGCCGAGTTTGAAGCAGGAGCTGGTTCAAGTTCTTCACTGGGAGCTCGAAGAAGAGAGTGCCGTATGCTTGTTATGTTTCGACGATCAGTAGTGGTTTCTACTAGGATTTGATCCTGACCTGTGGCTTTATGTTGTTTTGGTATCTTTCTTTTGGATCTTCACCCGTAGTCGGGTTGTGATGTTTTGAATGATGTCTTGCTTATGTAATGTATTGTGTGAAGTGGCGAGTGTAAGCCAACTATCTCCTTTTGCAATTTAATCCCTCTTTTACATGAGTTGTGCAAAGATACCAAACTTGAGATCATTCTAGGATGGGCTTATACCTTTAAGTCGTGCCTCGACACGTAGGAGGTATAGTCCCATCCTGGGCATTACAAACTCCCAGCTGAGACAAGCAGTTGTGCAACCCAGACATTTGAGTATATGCTTGCTGACAGAATTGATTTCCTCCATATTACAACTGAAGAACTTGCCGGAGACTTCATATCTCTTGATCCGGGAATGAGCTTGGAAAACCATTCTCAGCTCTTGGAACATCTCATATGCTCTGTGTTGCTCCAAGTGCTTTTGGAGCCCCGGTTCTAAGTTGTAAAGCATGCCACATGGAACCAAGGAGTAATCATCACTATGCGACTGCCAGATATTCATAACACCTTGAGTTGCTGGGAAATTGGGTGCGTCACCTAGCAGTGCTTCAAGGACATATACTTTCTTGGAAGATATGAGGATGATCCTCAAGTTACGGACCTAGTCCGTATAGTTGCTTCCATCGTCTTTCAGCTTGGTTTTCTCTAGGAACGCTTTGAAGTTGAGGGCAACATTAGCATGGGCCATTGGATCTACAAGATAGATTGTAAAGACAATTTTAGACTAAGTTCATGATAATTAAGTTCATCTAATCAAATTATTTCATGAACTCCCACTCATATGGACATCCCTCTAGTCATCTAAGTGATACATGATCCAAATCGACTAGGCCGTGTCCGATCATCACGTGAGATGGAGTAGTCATCAATGGTGAACATCTCCATGTTGATCGCATCTACTATACGACTCATGTTCGACCTTTCGGTCTCTCATGTTCTGAGGCCATGTCTGTACATGCTAGGCTCGTCAAGTCAACCTAAGTGTTTCACATGTGTAAATCTAGCTTACACCTGTTGTATGCGAACGTTAGAATCTATCACACCCGATCATCACGTGGTGCTTCAAAACAACGAACCTTCGCAACAATGCACACTTAGGGGGAACACATTTCTTGAAATTTTAGTGAGGGATCATCTTATTTATGCTATCGTCGTTCTAAGCAAATAAGATGTAAACATGATAAACATCACATGCAAATCATAAAGTGACATGATATGGCCAATATCATCTTGCGCCTTTGATCTCCATCTTCGAGGCGCGGCATGATCACCATCGTCACCGGCATGACACCATGATCTCCATCATCATGATCTCCATCATCGTGTCTTCATGAAGTTGTCTCGCCGACTATTACTTCTACTACTATGGCTAACGGTTAGCAATAAAGTAAAGTAATTATATGGCATTTTTATTGACTCGCAGGTCATACAATAAATTATGACAACTCTTATGCCTCTTGTCGGTTGTCATACTCATCGACATGCAAGTCGTGATTCCTAATACAAGAACATGATCAATCTCACACATCACATATATAATTCATCACATCCTTTTGGCCATATCACATCACATAGCATACCCTGCAAAAACAAGTTAGACATCCTCTAATTGTTGTTGCATGTTTTACGTGGCTGCTATGGGTTTCTAGCAAGAACGTTTCTTACCTACACAAAAGCCACAACGGTGATATGCCAATTGCTATTTACCCTTCATACGGACCCTTTTCATCGAATCCAATCCGACTAAAGTGGGAGAGATAGACACCCGCTAGCCACCTTATGCAACAAGTGCATGTCAGGTGGTGGAACCTGTCTCACGTAATCATATGTGTAAAGTCTGTCCGGGCCGCTTCATCCCACAATGCCGCCAAATCAAGATAGGACTAGTTACGGCAAGCAAATTGACTAAATCATCGCCCACAACTACTTGTGCTCTACTCGTGCATAGAATCTACGCATAGACCTAGCTCATGATGCCACTCTTGGGTAACGTAGTAATAATTCAAAAAAAATCCTACGTGTCACCAAGATCAATCTTGGAGATTCTAGCAATGAGAGAGAGGGGGTGCATCTTCATACCCTTGAAGATCGCTAAGCGGAAGCGTTGTAAAGAACGCGGTTGATCGAGTCATACTCGCGGCGATTCAAATCACGGAAGATCCGATCTAGCGCCGAACGGACGGCGCCTTCGCGTTCAACACACGTACAGCCCGGGGACATCTCCTCCTTCTTGATTCAGCAAGGAGGGAGGAGAAGTTGAGGGAGAACTCCGACAGCACGACGGCGTGATGGCGGTGGACCTTGTGGTTCTCTGGCAGAGCTTCGCCAAGCTCAATAGAGGAGGAGGACGTGTAGGAGGGGGAGGGCTGCGCCAGGGGCTGAGGTGCGGCCACCCTCCCACCCCCTATATTTATAGGCTGGAGGGGAGAGGGGGCGGCGGCCAAGGGGGGAGACTTGCCCCCCAAGTTGGTGGGGGACGCCCCCACCCCTAGGGTTTCAACCCTAGGCGCCTTGGGCCCCTTGGGGGCGCACCAGCTCACTAGGGGGGCTGGTTCCCACCCATATTCAGCCCATTTGGTCCCTCGGGGCATGTGGCCCCTCTCGGTGGACCCCCGGAACCCTTTCGATGGTCCCGGTACAATATCGATAACCCCCGAAACTTTTTCAGCGACTGGAACTAGACTTCCCATATATAATTCTTCACCTCCGGACCATTCCGGAACTCCTCGCGATGTCTGGGATCTCATCGGGGACTCCGAACAACTTTCAGTAACCACATACAATTCTCATTACAACTCTAACGTCACCTAACCTTAAGTGTGTAGACCCTACGGGTTCAAAAACCATGCAGACATGACCGAGATACCTCTCCGGCCAATAACCAATAGCGGGATCTAGATACCCATATTGGCTCCCACATGTTCCACGATGATCTCATCGGATGAACCACGATGTCGGGGATTCAATCAATTCCGTATACAAATCCCTTTGTCCATCGGTATGTTACTTGCCCGAGATTCGATCGTCGGTATCCCCATACCTTGTTCAATCTCGTTACCGGCAAGCCTCTTTACTCGATCTGTAACACATGATCCCGTGACTAACTCCTTAGTCACATTGAGCTCATTATGGTGATGCATTGCCGAGTGGGCCCAGAGATACCTCTCCGTCATACGGAGTGACAAATCCGAGTCTCGATTCATGCCAACCCAACAAACACTTTCGGAGATACCTGTAGTGCACCTTTATAGTCACCCAGTTACGTTATGACGTTTGATACACCCAAAACATTCCTACGGTATCCGGGAGTTGCACGATCTCATGGCCTAAGGAAATGATACTTGACATTAGGAAAGCTCCAGCAAACGACTTACATGATCTTGTGCTATGCTTAGGATTGGTTCTTGCCTGTAATGCCCAGGATGGGACTATACCTCCTACGTGTCGAGGCACGACTTAAAGGTATAAGCCCATCCTAGAATGATCTCAAGTTTGGTATCTTTGCACGACTCATGTAAAAGAGGGATTAAATTGCAAAAGGAGAAAGTTGGCTTACACTCGCCACTTCACACAATACAATACATAAGCAATACATCATTCAAAACATCACAACCCGACTACGGGTGAAGATCCAAAGAAAGATACCAAAACAACATAAAGCCACAGGTCAGGATCGAATCCTAGTAGAAACCACTACTGATCGTTGAAAACGTCACAAGCATACGGCCACTCTCTTCATCGAGCTCCTAGTGAAGAACTTGAACCAGCTCCTGCATCATTCTCGGCTGAACCTGCATCTGGTGTTATAGTATCTGTGAGCCACGAGGACTCAGCAATCCCATAACCATGGGTAACAAGACTAGCAAAGCTTAAAGGGGTAGGAAGAGGTAAAGTGGTGAGGTTGCAGCAGCGGCTAAGCATAATATGGTGGCTAACTTACGAGTACCAGAATAAGATGAGCATCTACGCAAACGGTCACAAAAGTGGTGATCGCTAAAGATCCTAACTACATACGAGTCAAACATAACCCCACCGTGTTCTCTTCTCAAAGTGAAAAGAGACAGTCACGGTTACTCACATAGTTGTGTGTTTTACTTCGGATCCTCTGTCAAGTTTTCTACAACCGGACATTAACAAATTCCAATCTGCCACATAACCGCGGGCACGGCTTTCGAAAGATCATAACCCTGCAGGGGTGTTCCAACTTAGCCCATCACAAGCTCCCACGATTAGCTGAAGTGATAAATATAATATCATCACCCCTTATCTTAGGGAAAAATCCGATCAGGCTCGGTATCCCGGTAGCACAAGTCATTTCGACAATGGTAAAACAAGTCCAGCAAGACCTCCCGGTGTGTCGACACCCTGATAGTAGCCGCGCGTATCTCGTCTCAGGACACTACCGGATGGGTGATGCTACAGGTTATACCAGATACCTCGGGTTTCCCCAAGGCGGCCCTGCAGGACCCCCGTTTGGGACCAACACCATCAGCACTAGCCCCCCCTGCTATGTAGAATTAAGAATCCTTGGGGACGCGACCCCCTATGCAATTTTAATTAATTAATTAAGTTGTTATTATGAGGCAAATTAAAACCAATGTTGGGCCTTGCTGGAGGAGTTTTATTCAAAATCGAACTGTCAAGGGGTCCCCATTTCACCCATCGTGTAAGGAACGCAAAATCAAGGAACATAATGCCGGTTTATCGGCGCCTAAGGTGGCATGAGTGGAACAAAACACCGAGCAAAAGGCCAAGCCTTCCACCCATGCCCAGTATATAGGTGTGTTAATAATAATTAAAGATATTGTGATATGCCAACAACAAGTTCCCTCCTGGAACGAAATTCATCTTCACCTGCAACTAACAACGCTATAAGAGGGGCTGAGCAAGCGGGTATCATAGCCAAACTGTGGTTTTGCTAGGAAGGTGTCAAAGGTTAGAGGTTTCATGGCAACAAGGAGAGGCTGACATAAAAGATGGGTAGCGCGACATGTAACGATAGCATCGAGACAACTAAGCATGGCAATGGTAGTAAAGGTATTCAAGGGTATGATCATCTTGCCTGGGATTCCACAAGGGAGAAGAACGGATCCATGAAGCAGAAGGAGCAACACAGTCGAGCGAATCCTCACAATTCCGGAACGAAACCGAAGCTTCGGAACATGCGTTTTCGGGGCGGTTTGAGATAGTCGAGAGACGTAGAGGAAGTAGTCGTTCCGACGGTCGAAGAGGAAGTAGTCGTTCTGTCGGCGGTAGTGGAAGTAGTTGTACTCGCGGTCTTCGGCGACGGTAGTCGTACACGGTCGTAGACGTTCACGGAGCTCGTAGCCGTAGAGGTACACGGGGCGACGGTAGACGTTCGGGCGACGGTAGACGTTCGGGCGACGGTAGACGTTCGGTTATCCGTAGAGGTACACGTGTAGTCGAACTTGGCGGTTCGTCGGCGACTCGAAGGGGTACTCGGCGGTCTCGATCCGTAGATGTACGGGTCCAAAAATTAGATATGCTTGCTGTTACATGGTTACTTGAGATAACAATAACAGCAATAAAACAACAAAAAGGGAGAAAAAAAGGCCGCGGTCGGCGACGAGGCAGAGGACTGGCTGGAGAAGCACATCTCCTGGCCGAAGGAGATGCGGCGGGGGCGTTGTCCTCGTCCCTGGCGTGGACGACGAGGGAGGCCGAGGGGAGGCCTGGAGGGCGCGCCGGTGGCCTGGAGGCGAGGGGCACAGCGGCGCGGGAGGCCATGCCGAGGCGGCTCCGGGCGGAGGGAGCGGGGCGACCAAGGCCGGGCCCGAGGCGCAGAAGAGGAGGCTCGGGGGGCGCCGCGCTGCTGGGCTCGGGGCGCCGGGCTTCGGCCATCTTGCCTTGGTGACGAAGGGACGGGCGTGGGGCGGAGGGCGCGCGAGGACAGCGGCCTGGCTGGCCACAGCCATGGCGCGGACGCACTGGAGAGGAACAGGGGCGCCGGCTGCTGGTCGCTGGAGAGGACTGGAGGCGCGAGGGAGCGGTCTTGGCGCTTGCGAGGACGGAAGGGGCGGCCGGAGGAGATCCCCGCGGCGGCCGGCGGTGGCCGGGCGACGGGAGGTGAGGCCGCGGGCCTGGACGGGCGCGGAGGTGAGGTCGCGGCCTGGGGCGGCTGCCTGGGCACGAGGAGGAGGCCGGGCGTGTCGAAGGGAGGAGCGGCGAGGCGCGCGATGGGAGATCGAGGGAGATGGGAGAGGGCTCGGGGCGATGGGGGGATCGGACCGGGCGAGAAGGAAGAGGGAGGCGAGCGAGGTCGCGCTGGGAGAGTTGGGGTCGCGAGGGAGACAGGGAGCGAGGAAAACGGGAGAGAGATAGATCGGGCTCGGGGGAAAAGAGAAGCTGGCGGCGGCCTGAGGGAAGGAGAGGGAGTGCGGTCGCTGCGGTAGGGTTTAGGCGCGGTTGGGCCACGGGAATGGGCCGGCCTGTCTGGGAAGGGAGGAGATGGGCCAGGAGGCTGGAGGAGGCTTGGGCCTGGAGGAAAGTTGCGGCTGCACTTCTTCTTTTTCTTTAACAAAAAAGAAAGAGATAGCTCAAAAAATATTAAGAAAAGGCCACGAACAAGAAATAAAATATGGAACAATTTTGAAAGGCTTTATGGAATAATTCCAACCCAACAAAAATAGTTCCAACAAAATAGGGAAGTGCAAACTAAAATAATTAGATTGCCTCAAGGAGTTTAAAAGGAGTCTAGATAATTGGAGGAGCCTCGATAATTGGGAAAAGAATATAGGGAAGGTTTTTGAAGGAGAAACTCGAAGTGAAATAAACATGGGGAATTTGCAAGTGGGTTGCGGTTAATTCCAACGAATGGAATATTCATTATATAGCTCCCTAATAATATTGAGAGGCTTTTATATGTTTTAAAGAGAAGACATTATTCCCTCGATTTAAATGGACCGAAGGTCCACACAATTTATTTAGGTTGAGATGCAAAATAAATATGACATGATGGCATGATGACATGATGCAATGCAAAAATAAAAACACAAGCACAAAAGAAACACACGGGCAACCCGGAACATCTGGAATCTTCTGGAATCTTCAGGGACGTCGGTCTTTGGGCGTCACAACTCTCCCACACTAACAGAGGATCTCGACCCGAGATCCTAGAGATAGCACCGGGTAAAACGGAAAAAGAAGAGGTAAAACAAAGTTGCTTCTTTGACAGACGAGTGAAACCACGAACCTTGAGAGGTTGAACAAACTTGAAAGAAAGAATGCAACGGAGATTAACGAAGTTAAGAGCACTCCGGTAAAAGGAGGAACAAGGAACATAACGAGAACCTTGCAGGTTGAAAGACATGAAACACGAGCTCACGTACCAAAAGAATATGAAACTGCTATGGTAAGCCAAGGAATAAGAATGACAGAATTTGGACAGCACTCCGTCTAAAAATGGAAGGAATTAACAAGAACTTGAGGAGATGGAGTGATACTGGATGAAATCAACAGCATGTTGCCTCCGAAACAATTGAAAGAATGGCACCAGGGTAAGAAAGATTCAGACAGCACTCTGGTTGAAAAGATAGGCAAAACTAGATAAGATGACGGAACTTGAATGAAGAATACAACACTCCGGTTAAATAGACAAGCAAGGGAAGAATATGATCTCGATAAAACGAGATGATGGTTTGGAGAGATCAACATCACAATGCCTCCGGAATGAAAGAATAGCATATAAATCAACGAAAGAAATGAAGGAAGAAGAAAAATGACAACTTCTCCCACAATGAATTAGGAAAATCCTCCTTACGGAGAAGGGTTGAACAGAGTTGTTGGAATTCAACAACGAAACGAATAAGCTTGATGTGGGCTTATGGAAAACATCTCAAAATTAAGAGGTGACAACCAACCACTGACGGAAACGATTGATTGGATTGAGATCAACAAGGAGATGAAAAAAAACTTTCACCGGAATGATACATGAAGAACTTGGATCATTTATAAGCACCACAATAGCAACAATCCTTAGGGAAAGCTTTTAGGTGAAATACAACCCAAGATTACTCCAACAAATAAATTGAAAGGATGGAAAGATCTTCTGAACAAAGTAAATGATAGGTTTAAATATCCCATTCCTGACAACTTGTGAGTCATGAACATGAAGGGAAAATTGTCAAGAATGGCATAACACCATTTGAAAAGATAAGGTAGAAAGGATTGCAATTGGAGAGCATGATGAAGAATGCTTGAGCTCCAACAAGAATCTTGATGAAGACTTCGAGGATGAATTAAATCATGATAAACCACCAAGATGGACTCTGGTAATGAAAGCATGAGAAGTGAAAGATGAAAAGAATAAGATTCAAGGCCTGCGATGAATTAGATGGAGCTTTGAAAAGATATAATTGAAATAACTTGGAGCTCCGAAAAAACAAATGAACAACTTAGAACCGAGGATATGATATGATGAACAAGCTCCAGACAAAAGAATTAAATCACCTTGAAGGAAAAGAATAAGATTTATGTCATGCATCTCCTTCACCAATTAAATTGATGACAACCAAGGATTTGGCATACTACTTATTCTCGTTGGAAGAATTAAAGAGAGATCTAGCACAAGCTTGAGAAAAGTCTTCAACGACCCACCGGTAGGATTGATAAAGAACAAATGAATTAAAACGATAACAACGGAAGGGTAAACTTGAAAACCATCGTAAGAATATGGAGACGAACGAAGAGACATCAATGAAGAATATTTGGAGTACGAAGTTGAAAACTGAGAACGAAGAAATCTTCTGAAATGATGGCCTTCGGAGGATCACAATGGAAAAGAATTCATGAAATGCTTCGGACGGGTATAAAAGAGTTCCTCACAATCAAAACGATAATGAGGATGGCATGAAGCTAGAACCACGAATCTTGAGAGAACGGCCAAGGTTTAAGAGAAACACTTCTCCGATCTTCAAATGTTGAGAATGAAGACGAGAAATGCCATGAAAAATTGTTGAGCACTCCGGAATGAAGAATTAAAAGGTTGAACCAATGATGAAAAGAATTTGAAAGCGATCTTGGAGAAAGCATGTGACTGATGGGATTCATTCTTACGTCACACTTTAAAAGAATTTGAGTATAACTCCAGAAAAATAATTAGAAGAGTCAGGTAAGATCCTGGGAAAAGACCTGTGGGTTAGGGCCCACTAAAGAAATCACCGTTGGAAAAGATTGCTTAAAAGATATAGCACCGGATGAATTAAATGGCTTGAATAAGATAACAATCCTCAAAAGGCTTGAATGGATTAAGAATGGAATTATGAATCTTCGGCACTCCGGATATGAATAGCACGAGGAGAATGATTAATTGGTGCACCGGAATAAGAAAGCAATGTGAAATGAGGAAAAGGATAAGATCAACACCGAATTCTTGAATTACATCCACCGGCATAATATGAGAACAAAAGAATGTTGAACTTGGAGTTTCCTGAGCATCTTCACAATAACTCACCGGATAAGAACGTTGAAGGAAAAAGAATGAAGAAATATCACATGAATAAAATGTATACTTCATCTGAGAATTCTGGCTCCAAGAAGAAAAAGGGGTGGGAGGGCGGGTAAAACAAAGACAACTTGAGACGAACAAAATGGACACCGGTTAAAAAGAATTTAACATGACCATCTTCATGATCAAGAAGGATTAGCACTCCCATAGAAATATGAGAATACCGATTAAGAAAGGTATGGAATCAACATTTGACATTGAAGCAACTCGAATACCAGAATCAAAACAAGAACAAGGATAGATATGCAACATGATCTTCACAATATCATCCGAACAGAGAATTGAACGATTGAATTCCGCAGGTACATCAACTTGACGAGAAGCCACTTGGACAACAAAAAGGTAAATAAAAAGGAACAAGGAACAGATAGAACAAATACAAGATAGAAGCTTCGTTCGACATCTTCGTGCTGAAAGCTCATGGAACACGTTACAAAAGGGTTTTGCAATCCCCGGATCAGCATAGCCAAGGACCCTTTAAGATGCAACTCCCGATCAGAACAAGTCCATAAAACCACTTCACTCAATGTAGAACCCCGAACTTCATATCGTGCATCCGTTGGAAGAATGCCTAGAACTACTAGATGAACCCACCTATTAATTTCCAAAAGTTTCCAGTTATGCAATCAGGTGTTGGGGATACACGGGAAGCACCGCGCAATCAACTCTAAACCTACATCCAGGTGTATCCATCCTTCAACACATAACCAGTCTTTCTCGGAAACCGTTTACCTCGGACCTTCGAAACGCATCCACTATACAAGCTATGGCAATACTCCCGAACTACTTCCCCAGTACTGGGTGATGTCGGGGTTATCTTGCCACTAACCGCATAGGAGATTTTTCGATGTCGGACGTCTTAAGTATTCTAGTACTGCCGCGATGGATTTGTGACGACAACACCTCGGAGCTCAACTCCCCGGGACACTGCCACAACCCCTAATGTCAGGAGGCATCGAGAACAATGTTCTCGTCACAAAGACATCGAAACAATCCAAACAATACTCGCGAGATCCTAAAAAAAATTTGGTGCATTTTTTGAAAGTAGAAGAGGCAAGAGTAGTCGTCAGGAGTCCTCACCAGAGTGAAAGAGATGAGGAGCAAAAGAAATCCTACTCTCCGATATATATAGGACTCAAAATATTTTCAAGTGTGTGCCTAGACTCAACCGTCAACGATTCGATCGATCAGTGGGGGCTTCTAGGTCGGAGAAGGCTCTGAATACCAACTTGTAATGCCCAGGATGGGACTATACCTCCTACGTGTCGAGGCACGACTTAAAGGTATAAGCCCATCCTAGAATGATCTCAAGTTTGGTATCTTTGCACGACTCATGTAAAAGAGGGATTAAATTGCAAAAGGAGAAAGTTGGCTTACACTCGCCACTTCACACAATACAATACATAAGCAATACATCATTCAAAACATCACAACCCGACTACGGGTGAAGATCCAAAGAAAGATACCAAAACAACATAAAGCCACAGGTCAGGATCGAATCCTAGTAGAAACCACTACTGATCGTTGAAAACGTCACAAGCATACGGCCACTCTCTTCATCGAGCTCCCAGTGAAGAACTTGAACCAGCTCCTGCATCATTCTCGGCTGAACCTGCATCTGGTGTTGTAGTATCTGTGAGCCACGAGGACTCAGCAATCCCATATCCATGGGTAACAAGACTAGCAAAGCTTAAAGGGGTAGGAAGAGGTAAAGTGGTGAGGTTGCAGCAGCGGCTAAGCATAATATGGTGGCTAACTTACGAGTACCAGAATAAGATGAGCATCTACGCAAACGGTCGCAAAAGTGGTGATCGCTAAAGATCCTAACTACATACGAGTCAAACATAACCCCACCGTGTTCTCTTCTCAAAGTGAAAAGAGACAGTCATGGTTACTCACACAGTTGTGTGTTTTACTTCGGATCCTCTGTCAAGTTTTCTACAACCGGACATTAACAAATTCCAATCTGCCACATAACCGTGGGCACGGCTTTCGAAAGATCATAACCCTGCAGGGGTGTTCCAGCTTAGCCCATCACAAGCTCTCACGATTAGCTGAAGTGATAAATATAATATCATCACCCCTTATCTTAGGGAAAAATCCGATCAGGCTCGGCATCCCGGTAGCACAAATCATTTCGACAATGGTAAAACAAGTCCAGCAAGACCTCCCGGTGTGTCGACACCCAGATAGTAGCCGCGCGTATCTTGTCTCAGGACACTACCGGATGGGTGATGCTACAGGTTATACTAGATACCTCGGGTTTCCCCAAGGCGGCCCTGCAGGACCCCCGTTTGGGACCAACACCATCAGCACTGGCCCCCCCTGCTATGTAGAATTAAGAATCCTCGGGGACGCGGCCCCCTATGCAATTTTAATTAATTAATTAAGTTGTTATTATGAGGCAAATTAAAACCAATGTTGGGCCTTGCTGGAGGAGTTTTATTCAAAGTCGAACTGTCAAGGGGTCTCCATTTCACCCATCGTGTAAGGAACGCAAAATCAAGGAACATAATGCCGGTTTATCGGCGCCTAAGGTGGCATGAGTGGAACAAAACACCGAGCAAAAGGCCAAGCCTTCCACCCATGCCCAGTATATAGGTGTGTTAATAATAATTATAGATATTGTGATATGCCAACAACAAGTTCCCTCCTGGAACGAACTTCATCTTCACCTGCAACTAACAATGCTATAAGAGGGGCTGAGCAAGCGGGTATCATAGCCAAACAGTGGTTTTGCTAGGAAGGTGTCAAAGGTTAGAGGTTTCATGGCAACAAGGAGAGGCTGACATAAAAGATGGGTAGCGCGACATGTAACGATAGCATCGAGACAACTAAGCATGGCAATGGAAGTAAAGGTATCCAAGGGTATGATCATCTTGCCTGGGATTCCACAAGGGAGAAGAACGGATCCATGAAGCAGAAGGAGCAACACAGTCGAGCGAATCCTCACAACTCCGGAACGAAACCGAAGCTTCGGAACATGCGTTTTCGGGGCGGTTCGAGATAGTCGAGAGACGTAGAGGAAGTAGTCGTTCCGACGGTCGAAGAGGAAGTAGTCGTTCCGTCGGCGGTAGTGGAAGTAGTTGTACTCGCGGTCTTCGGCGACGGTAGTCGTACACGGTCGTAGACGTTCACGGAGCTCGTAGCCATAGAGGTACACGGGGCGACGGTAGACGTTCGGGCGACGGTAGACGTTCGGTTATCCGTAGAGGTACACGTGTAGTCGAACTTGGCGGTTCGTCGGCGACTCGAAGGGGTACTCGGCGGTCTCGATCCGTAGATGTACGGGTCCAAAAATTAGATATGCTTGCTGTTACATGGTTACTTGAGATAACAATAACAGCAATAAAACAACAAAAAGGAAAAAAAAAAGGCTGCGGTCGGCGACGAGGCAGAGGACTGGCTGGAGAAGCACATCTCCTGGCCGAAGGAGATGCGGCGGGGGCGTTGGCCTCGTCCCTGGCGTGGACGACAAGGGAGGCCGAGGGGAGGCCTGGAGGGCGCGCCGGTGGCCTGGAGGCGAGGGGCACAGCGGCGCGGGAGGCCATGCCGAGGCGGCTCCGGGCGGAGGGAGCGGGGCGACCAAGGCGGGGCCCGAGGCGCAGAAGAGGAGGCTCGGGGGGCGCCGCGCTGCTGGGCTCGGGGCGCCGGGCTTCGGCCATCTTGCCTTGGTGACGAAGGGACGGGCGTGGGCCGGAGGGCGCGCGAGGACAGCGGCCTGGTTGGCCACGGCCATGGCGCGGACGCGCTGGAGAGGAACAGGGGTGCCGGCTGCTGGTCGCTGGAGAGGACTGGAGGCGCGAGGGAGCGGTCTTGGCGCTTGCGAGGACGGAAGGGGCGGCCGGAGGATATCCCCGCGGCGGCCGGCGGTGGCCGGGCGACGGGAGGTGAGGCCGCGGGCCTGGACGGGCGCGGAGGTGAGGCCGCGGCCTGGGGCGGCTGCCTGAGCGCGAGGAGGAGGCCGGGCGCGTCGAATGGAGGAGCGGCGAGGCGCGCGACGGGCGATCGAGGGAGATGGGAGAGGGCTCGGGGCGATGGGGGGACCGGACCGGGCGAGAAGGAAGAGGGAGGCGAGCGAGGTCGCGCTGGGAGAGTTGGGGTCGCGAGGGAGACAGGGAGCGAGGAAAACGGGAGAGAGAGAGAGATCGGGCTCGGGGGAAAAGAGAAGCTGGCGGCGGCCTGTGGGAAGGAGAGGGAGTGCGGTCGCTGCGGTAGGGTTTAGGCGCGGTTGGGCCACGGGAATGGGCCGGCCTGTTTGGGAAGGGAGGAGATGGGCCAGGAGGCTGGAGGAGGCTTGGGCCTGGAGGAAAGCTGCGGCTGCACTTCTTCTTTTTCTTTAACAGAAAAGAAAGAGATAGCTCAAAAAATATTAAGAAAAGGCCACGAACAAGAAATAAAATATGGAACAATTTTGAAAGGCTTTATGGAATAATTCCAACCCAACAAAAATAGTTCCAACAAAATAGGGAAGTGCAAACTAAAATAATTAGCTTGCCTCAAGGAGTTTAAAAGGAGTCTAGATAATTGGAGGAGCCTCGATAATTGGGAAAAGAATATAGGGAAGGTTTTTGAAGGAGAAACTCGAAGTGAAATAAACATGGGGAATTTGCAAGTGGGTTGCGGTTAATTCCAACGAATGGAATATTCATTATAGAGCTCCCTAATAATATTGAGAGGCTTTTATATGTTTTAAAGAGAAGACATTCTTCCCTCGATTTAAATGGACCGAAGGTCCACACAATTTATTAAGGTTGAGATGCAAAATAAATATGACATGATGGCATGATGACATGATGCAATGCAAAAATAAAAACACAAGCACAAAAGAAACACACGGGCAACCCGGAACATCTGGAATCTTCTGGAATCTTCTGGGACGTCGGTCTTCGGGCGTCACATTGCCTCATTCTCCTAATGATGTGATCCCGTTATCAACGACATACTATGTCCATGGTCAGAAAACCACAACCATCTATTGATCAACGTGCTAGTTAACTAGAGGCTCACTAGGGACATGTTGTGGTCTATGTATTCACACATGTATTACGGTTTCCGGTTAATACACTTATAGCATGAACAATAGACAATTATCATGAATAAGGAAATATAATAATAAATATTTTATTATTACCTCCAGGGCATATTTCCAACAAAGAGGCCCTCTATTGATCCTTCTCTATTGAACTAGCCGAACTCAAGGGTTCAAGTGTGTTGATAACGTGTTCGGAGTATTGAGAGAGAACTGAAACAGAAGCAAGAGCGAACAAATAATCATTCATCAGATGATTGTAGTATTTATACAGGCAGAAGGGATGCAATGAAGAGGCAGCTGTTCGGGAGATGGCAATTAGCCAATAGGAACCGACGAATGTGGATTTATAAAGCTCGGGTTTCTGGACTCCTCTTATCTCCATCCTCCAATGTTGCTTTAAGATCTGTGCAACACAACTAATTTTTTTTTGCGAGAGAAATTTCCAATCTATTCATCAATCATAGCAGTACATAGAACACAAGAGGTAATAAAAATACAACCAGGTCTATGGACCACCAAGCGATGACTACAAGCACTGGAGCGAGCCGAAGGCGCGCCGCCGTCATCACCCCTCCATCACCGAAGCTGGGAAAACCTTGTTGTAGTAGACAGTCGAGAAATCGTCGTGCTAAGGCCCCAAAAGACCAAAGCACCAGAGTAGCAACCATCGCTGATGAAAAGAGTTGTAGATCGGAAAGATCAAACCTGAAACCACACGAATGAAGACGAACAAGAAATGGAACCAAATAGATCCGCCGAAGACCAGCACCGACCAAATCCCATGAGATCCGATGGAGACACACCTCCACATATCCTCCGACAACGCTATTCGCACCATCGGGACGGGGATAGGACCTGGGAGACATTATTGGTACCGAGGGATATCGCCACCGCCACACAACCCCAACCAAGACGCTCAACCTAGTAAAAACGAGAACAGGGTCCCTCCCGCCAGCGAGGGCCCGAGATCCTCTGCACCTCCACAAGGCAAAGGCCATCGGAGGCGGGGCGGATCGACGGCGGCGCGGATGGGGGAGGAAGAAGACTTTTCTTGCGGAGGAGGAAAGACTTTGTTCAACACAACTAACTTACTATATGCATTTTTCTCCTTTTTGTTTCTTCCATATAAAATAACATATGAACTTCAAACTTTGCAGGACAACAAAACGTTCTTAGTATAATGTGGGAAAAAAAACTTTCAGATTTTTTGGTCTGACATAAATATCCAAATGAGATTTGTGAGTAAAAAATATTATTTTAGTATATATGATTCATGAAAAAAACTGAAAGTTTTTTCGCACATTCCAGAATGTTTTGTTGTCTTCCAAAGTTTGAAATGCATATGTTGATTTATTTCTTAAAAAAACGATAAAAGTATTTTCCACGAATCGCGATGCAGAAACGGATGGTTAGATAAAAGGGTGTAGAAAAGCCTATGTTTTCTCGATTGTTATTTACGGTCAGTTCTTTTGAGCGGCTTAAAAAATAAGTTGCCTCTTCCCAGCTTGAAAAATAAGCCGCTCTTAAAATTTGTTGAGGCTCCTAATTTAGTTATCCCATAACTAGTTCAGAATCTTTAATAAATAAAGGAGATGGCTTATGGAAAAAGCTAGAGAGGAGGCAGCTAATTTTTTAAGCCGCCAAAAGAATTGAGCCTTAACCAGGAACCGACGCAACGGTTGTAAACAACTGCGAGCGGAAAGTGATAAACGCATGCATTCCTCAATCTTGACGTCGTGCGCTTGAATTTACTTTCAAATCACTTGATTGCTTAGAATCTTAAGCAGCACCTGATACTGCATCCAATGAAAAAAAAACTCTTGGATTAAATGCTTGAAGGAAGAAACAAGCGAGCAACTAATCAGTTTAGGATCTACTGAAGCATCTGAACATGTTTTTTCGAAAAAGGGGTTAAGATCCCGGCCTCTGCATCAATCGATATATACGGTCGTCTTTATTTATTATTCAATATAGGTCTAACAAGAACATACATCAAGTCATCTGAAGCCATCACACACATCTACAGAACTCGATAATGTGGAGTGCTCTCACTCCCCATATCCAAAACTGGTGTTGACGCCGATACACCCACATAACGTATCGAAACGCATAGTCGATGCAGTAGACCTAAAGCATACATCACATGCGTACGTTTTAGACGCCGCAATCATCATCGAACCGCTGACCCATCTTCAAGAGAGAGAGAGAGATCTGCATCATCCTTGCTAGTCTGTCCACCCGTCGACGCCACCACGGCGCCCAACAGCGCCACCACTCGGCGCTCGTCCGTCCAGACGCGAAGATTCTGGAAGATATGTCGTGCGTAGCTCCAGCCGACCAGGCATGACACATTGTAGCACCGGTCGGCCAGGCATGACTTGCCATCTCCACCGAAAACTCCATGCAAGACGAAGCCGCTCCACCTTCTGCCTCTGTCTTCCAGCTCTGCTCCACAAACGATGCTCCCAAGAGAGAAAATGACACTGCAGTACCGCCATCCTCCGATCCGGAAGATCATATCCTAGGATTTCCCCCGGAGCAGCACAAGTGGGTCGACAATAGTTACACAGCGATGCCTTCATCAAGGTAACGACGCAGAACGCCGCCATCGGCTCGGTTTTCACCGGCAACTATGTCTTCCTGACTCGCTGTCGAAACTAGATGGCGAATCTCGAGATCTGACCATCCAGCTTCAGGCCGACCACCTTCGACGGAGGAGATGGCCACCAACGCCAGCGTCACCGGCCAGATCAGATCTGACCAGAGGCGCCGTCGATCAGTCAACCATGGCCACATCCTCTCCTGATCCGCCCTCCCCCACGAAGCCGCCGGAGCAGCGCCGAACAGCTGAAAAAGACGAAGACAGAAAGGAGATCTCGTGTTGTCGGTCCCCCCAGATCGCGGGGATGTAGCCTAGATCCCCGCCGTCCCCATCACCGGCAGTGCCCGGGCTTAGCCGGCGCACGTCTCTGGGGACGACGAGGTGTGGAGGAGAGGGGGGGGGGGGCGCTTGGGTTGGCCCCCTATGGCCCTCGAGGGAGCGATCGAGGGAGCCCTGGAGCGATCGAGGGTTTGGGGATCTGGCTGGGAAAGCATCTGAACAGCTAGGTTGGTACAATATTCATATTTTCACATACTTGCACCGACTGAAGTTAAACTAAACGAGACAAACAAGCAAAAGGCTGAGATGCATAGCATATAGCCATATAAAAGGATCCAATTAAATAATCAGTGCTACTAATCAATTACAGAACTGCTACTAATTGTTCCGAAAGAGGTGGTGAAAGGGTGTACCTTATGAAATCAATCAATCAGCAACAAGCATACTCCCTCCGTTCCAAAATACTCGTCGTGGTTTTAGTTCAAATTTGAACTAAAACCACGACGAGAAATTTGGAACGGAGGGAGTACGTAATAATTACCTGTTGAAGTGCTGGTACAGTACTTGGAGTTGGAGATACTACACGTGCAATAGTTAGTATCTATACACGGCATTGGCGGAGGTAGAGGACCAGACAGAACCACACTTTGCACCATGTGACTCTTCAAATCAATAGCAACAGTCCATGACTTTGCTTGCATATACTTCTCCCTTGCAGTCAGGTAAACAATATAGCCGTCGCCATTGTTCATGCAAATAGTTGGGTCAGAAACAAAAAGGTACTGCAAGCCTAACGGCAGCTTCTCGGAGTGGTCGCCCAGGATGATGTTGCAAGCTTTCAGCGTGGTGTCCACATGCCAATCATCATAAGAATTATTGTGCACATCATTGTTGTACCATGTTGTAATCGTCCAGCTTTCAACTCGGACGCAACCAAAACCGGTTTGTCCAGCAATACCAACATAGTCAGAAACCACCTCGACGAGCCTGGTGCATCCATCAAGAAAAGCAATGCCACGGTGATACCTCCCAGGCCCTAGGCTCTTGCATCTGTCACCAGAATAGTAGATCAGTGGCAGTGGCAGTGGAACGCCTGTGAGCGCACGACTCTCGGAGAGCATGTCACAGAACACTATACCGCGCCAGAGATCGACCCAGCACAGGGTGCCTCCAACGGTGATCACGGTGGCTGTGTTATGGTGGAAGATCTGATTAATGTTGTTGGGGATATCAACCTTGAACTCTTCCTGCCGTGACCCAACAATCAGATTCTTCCTGCTCCATATCCGAGTCTCGGAGTCGAAGAGGTGGAGTACAAAGTCGTAGACAGAGGACATGCTGGGTACCAGCGCCGCGATCGTGTAGCGGCCGCCCTCTCGGGGAAAGATGCCGAATGGGTCGTTCCTGCCGATCATGCCTCCGGGGTGCGGTAGACGCTCGAGAAACCGCCGATTGGGGTCATACTCAGACCGGTATATGAAGCAGTCGCCCTTCCATGGCAAGGGGTAGGGAAACGCGGGCCCGATGTATGCGTGGAAGAGGATGATGTCGTCCACCATGGACAGCACGCGGGGGGTCTCCCCGAATGTGCCGTCTGCGCAGTACACGTACAGATTGGAGGGGACCGGCGGGCGCTGGCGGAGAAGGGAAGCACACATTCTCTCGTTATTGCTCCCGTGGCCGTAGGCGACAGAGGAGGTGTTCTCGAGAGGGTTGCCCACGGTGGCGTGGACATGGAGGAGGACCCAGAAGGGACGGCAGGAATCACCGGAGGTGACGGTGGCCATGGTGGTCGCGGCGGCTGGCCTTATGCCGGATGGTTATTAAGGGGGCGTGCGGGTTGGGCCTAGGTGGACTGCGGCTGGCCTTAGGCCGAATGGTCTGCGCGCTGGCCTTCTCCTTTTTTTCCTCTTTTCTATTTAAAATAAATAAATAGAGCCTTGAAGAATAGGAAAGCGAGGTTTAGGAGATGAGGTTTGGCATGTGGTTATTTTCATGGACTTACAAAACGACCTTGATTGACTCAAAAAATAAACAACCTTGATCCAAGAAAAATAGGATTGGGCATGTTTGGTAGTTTAAATTCAAACTCATTTGAATTTAATTTAAATGGGTTTGAACTAGGTCTGGATTTTAGGAGCGGACAAAATTCATGAAAATTTTGGTGGATCTACTTAAATTAAGAAATAATTTTTGGGGAAGTTTCGGGACCAAACTTTGAGTAGAATTTAAATGAGATTTTTTTGGAACAATTTTATACGAATTTGAAAAGGTATTTAAATAAAGTATAATCAAGGCACAAAAGGTTTTCTGAAAACGTTCGTAGTTTTTAATTTGGTGTGAAATATTTAATGGAAGATGAAATGGAAATGCAAAATTAAAATAAGAAAAATATTACAATAATAATAATGAAAAGAAACTAGAGAATTTGGGATCAGAGTAGGGGACTTAGCGGGGCGCCACTCAGTATATGCGACTCATAAAACACCGATCTTCCATGCGTCGTCTCCTATGGGCCGTCCCATCCGGCATCTTATTTTACTTTAGATATCCATTGGGCTTTCCATTAAAAAAATGATGTTTTTTTAGCTTCTATTTGCTACTTTTGGGTTTCCACTGTGTTGTTTCCTTTTTGTTTCTACGGTTTAATTTTTTCTTTTTGTTGTCCTTTACTCTTTTTCTGCTCTTTTTCTTATGTTCCTTTTTTTATTCTTCTTTGAAGGATTTTTTTCTCAACACAATGTTAACACTTTATAAAAATATAAGGTCAATTTTACAAATGTGCGAACATTTTTTAGAAGTGCATGATTCTGTTAAAGGATCAAATCCCAGCAAGATCAATTTTTTGCCACTAAATCTCCCGTGGCTAAGCTTGCGTGCGGATGGGCCATTTGCCACTAAATCTCCCGTGGCTAAGCTTGCGTGCGGATGGGCCGAGCTGGCGTACGTTGTTCCGAAGGCCAAGAGTTTGGAAGGAAACACCGAAGTATTTTTTTTCAGGTGGCATTAGATGGTAATTACATCATCGATCTCAGCCGTCAATCAACATAAAATTAACGGATATAAAAATATGACGGATGAAAAACTATGAAATCTTCCGTCCTTTATTATTAGCTATAGATTTTAAATCTCAGTCATTAATCCTTGATGATTAATATAAAATCAACGGATATAAAGAGATAACGGATGGAGAACTATGAAAGTCTCCGTCATTTATTATTAGGTAAAGATATGCCTTTTATAATAATAACTTCGGATAATGAAACAAGATCGTGATAAGCTTGGAAAGCCAACGATCAAAACTCTGCAACTCTTATGAAAACGAAACCCAGAAGAAAATAGTTGGGGCGTAACCATCTTAGCAACATGCCATATCTAAATCGAGGTCTTGTGTAATTTGGTGATTAAAAAAACATGGGGACTACGCGTCGACCAGACTGAGATCCAGTTACTTGATAGAGGCCCCGCAAGGGTTAGACAAATTCATTGTTTTGGCTATTTTCCTTAACTTAAGCACGATTTCATCTTATATGCATCCTAGGTAATGACGGTAGAAAAATGATCAGATCCAAAAAACTTTTGCATATAAGGTTAACTCGTGTTACACTGTTACGTTCGTTCGGTGTGAAAAACATTCTACCGCTATGGCCTTTGACGATAGGGGTATGCATGTAATTATAATAATGACACACATGCAATAAAAGATCTGTTTTTCACGAAAAAGACCCTACGCCATAGGCTATGGCAGTAGGGTAACACATCCTACCGCCATAGACTATGGCGGTAGGGTCTTTTTTGTAAAAAAAAAAGGTGACGATGCAGTTAATTCCTACCGCTAAAGGACTTGACGGTAAGATGTGTTACCCTACCGCCAAAGACAATGACGGTAGAAAAAGGGTTAGATCCGATAAACTTTTGCACATAGGTTCAGATCATGCTAAACTAACAAAAAAGGTCAAAACGGTGAATTTGGCGAGTCACCTAAAGCTCTCAACCGCCGCCACGTGTCGCGTTCTGGACTCCCTCCGATTTTTTTGCTTAATTTTTCCGCACTCGTGCCTCTCGGGGAGCAACTAATTGTGACGTCCGAAGACCGACGTCCCAGAAGATTCCAGAGATTCCAGATGTTCCGGGATCTCCCGTGTGTTTCTTTTGTGCTGTGTTATTTATTTTGCATTGCATCATGTCATCATGCCATCATGTCATTAATTTTTGCATCTCAATTTAAATAAATCGTGTGGACCTTTGGTCCATTTAAATCGAGGGAATGCGCATGGTGTTTTCTCTTTATAACATATCCTCTCAATATTTAGGGAGCTATATAAATAAATATTCCAATTGTTTGGAATTAACCCGCACACACTTGCAATATTCTCAGGCCTATTCCATCTCAAGTCTGACTTCAAAAATCTAGCATTTGTTCAAACCTTTTGAATTAAATTCAAAGGAATTTGAATTTAATGTTTCATTCATGCCCACTTATATTTTCTGGGGTCACCCTCATTTTTGTGAGTCCAGGGAATTTTACCCCTTGTCCAAATTCTTTTTGTAACCTTCCTTTCTTCTTTTTTCTTCATTGCTATGTTTTTTTTCTGTTTTGGGAATATAGCAGTGGAGAGAGAGGTCCAGCCAGGCCCAGCCTCCTCCAGCCTCTTGGGCCTCCTCCTCCCTCCTGGCCCATCAGGCCCTTTTCTTTCCCCAACCCTAGCCCGCACGCACCTCTCACCCCTCGACCCCTCCTCCTCCTGTGCGCCGCCGCCACACGCCCTCGACCCTCGCTCACAGCCCCGATTCCCTCTCTCCTCGCTCGTCCCTCCCTCTCTCGCCCCCTCTGCCCCGATCCCACCTCGCCCTCGCGCCCCGCTCCCTTCCTCCCCCTGCCGAGCGCCCCGCCAGGTAGCCCGTGAGCCGCCGCGCCTCTTCTCCCGGGCTCCTCACTCGCCCGAGCCCTCCTCCTCGAGTCCCAGCGAGCGCCGCCGGCGCTTCAAGCTCTCGTCGCTGGGAATGGACCCCCAGCCTCTGGACCCGTCCTCCCCTTCCTCAAGCCGCGGCCTGCCTCCGCCGCTGAAGCGCCGGCGCCGCCAAGGCCACGTCCCCGCCGCCCCCTGCTGCCTCCAGCCCCGCGACCGCGCGACCTCGTCCCGCCTCTGCTTCGAGCAGATGAACGAGAGGCGTCAGCCTCGTCCTCGCCTCCGACCAGCACCGCTTCGAGCTCGTCAGTCCCGACCTCCTTCTCAACGCCAAGGCCACCGGCGCCGCCTAGTTTTGCTGCAGGGGCGTCGTTTCACCTGGATGCAGAACCCCAAGACCATCAAGTTCGTCTTCGGTACGGTGGATCCAGCCAAGTGTCGTCAAGTTCCTCTTCGATGCCCAAGTTCGACTACACACGACGACCATCGCGAGAACGAGTCCGGCAAGACCGCTACGACCGAACGACGACCCTTGCGCCAAGTACCACTACGCCAGGAGCACTCGAGACCCTCAAGTACCTCTACGAACGAGTACAACTACCGTCGCCGAAGACCGCGTGTACCTCTCCGAACGTGAACGCCTACTTCCACTATCGTCGCCAACGTGAACGACTACCGTCGCCCCGGAAATGAGGGATTCGCCAAGTACCGCTTTGGAAACGTGAACGGCTACATAACGAGTACCTCTACAGAACATCTACTTCCACTACTTCCACTACGTCCCTCGACGATCTCGAACCCCTCCGAGAACGAACGCTTCGAAGGTATAACCCCGAGACGATGCCCGTGGATGAATGCATGTGTTGTATGAGATGTTTCCCTTGTGTGCTCCGTGCCCGTATCATCTTTGGTCGTGCTCCTCGGTTGCCTCGTCGCCGACTCGTGGGAACCCGGTGACGGGATCACCCCAACTTTCTTCTTGTTCGACTTGCTCACGCCATCTTTCTTTTGCTCCGGTCTCTCAACGGGTTACCTGAACCGAGATGTTGCGTTGCATCATTTTCGGATCGTTGCCGTGGCACCCTTTCCTTCCACCACGGTGAGAAATACTTCATATCTTCTTCATGTCATCTTTTTATAAATTGCATAAAACTTGATCATGTCATCTGCATCATGTTAACAACATTATAAATGTGTGAATTGTTGTTGCTTTAATAATTGCTAAATTGGTCATGGGGATTTTCCGGAATTTGTTGTTGTTATTTCCGGCCTCATTTAAAATGTCTAAATAGGTAGTTTGTTTTGCTTCACCTCTTGCCATGTTAACAAACATTTAATCTTGTCTTGTAGATAAACGAGAGTCAACTAAATAAATAACATGTGGTGTTTCGTCAATATGCAACTCGTTGCATATTGAGCTCCACTTAATTTGTAGTTTTGTTTGTGCACATTGCCATGCCATGCATAATTAATCCGGACATGCATCATACTTGGATGTGCATCGTATGCCATGTTTATGCTTGTGTGTTTACCGTGTTGTTTGCTTCTTTCCGGTTTGCTTCCCTCGTTAGCTTCGGGTTCGTTCCGGAGTTGTGAGGCTTCTTCTTCGTCTTCTTCGTGGACCCGTTCTTCTCCCTTGCGGAATCCCAGGCAAGATGATCATACCCTTGGATACCTTTACTACCATTGCCATGCTTAGTTGTCTCGATGCTATCGTTACATGTCGCGCTACCCATCTTTTATGTCAGCCTCTCCTTGTTGCCATGAAACCTCTAACTTTTGAAACCTTCCTAGCAAAACCATTGTTTGGCTATGTTACCCGCTTGCTCAGCCCCTCTTCTAGCGTTGTTAGTTGCAGGTGAAGATGAAGATCGTTCCAGGTGGGAACTTGTTGTTGGAATATCACAATATCTATAATAATTATTAACACACCTATATACTGGGCATGGGTGGAAGGCTTGGCCTTTTGCTCGGTGTTTTGTTCCACTCATGTCACCTTAGGTGCCGATAAACCGCCATTATGTTCCTTGATTTTGCGTTCCTTACACGATGGGTGGATGGGGACCCCTTGACAGTTCGACTTTAAATAAAACTCCTCCAGCAAGGCCCAACATTGGTTTTAATTTGCTCATAATAACAACTTAAATAATTAATTAATTGCATAGGGGGTCATGTCCCCGGGTTCTTAATTCTACATAACAGGGGGGCCAGTGCTGATGGTGTTGGTCCCAAACGGGGGTCCTGCGGGGCCACCACGGGGAAACTCGAGGATTGGTTTTACCTGTAGCGTCGCCCATCCGGTTATGGCCTGAGACGAGATACGCGCGGCTACTATTAGGGTGTCGGCACGCCGGGAGGTCTTGCTGGACTAGTTTTACCATTGTCGAAATGTCTTGTGCATAGGGATGCCGAGCCTGATCGGATTTCCCTAAGATAAGGAGTGATGATATTATATTTATCACTTCAGCTAATCGTGAGAGCTTGTGATGGGCTTGTTGGGGAACGTAGTATTTTAAAATTTTCCTATGATCACGCAAGATCTATCTACCAGATGCATAGCAAAACGAGGGGAGAGTGAGTCTACGTACCCTCGTAGACCGAAAGCGGAAGCGTTAGAACAACGCGGTTAATGTAGTCGTACGTCTTCACGGCCCGACCGATCAAGCACCGAAACTACGGCACCTCCGAGTTCTAGCACACGTTCAGCTCGATGACGTCCCTCGAACTCCGATCCAGCCGAGTGTCGAGGGAGAGTTCCGTCAGCACGACGACGTGGTGATGATCTTGATGTTCTACCGTCGCAGGGCTTCGCCTAAGCACCGCTACAATATTTATCGAGGAGAACTATTGTGGAGGGGGGCACCGCACACGGCTAAGAGATCAAGAGATCAATTGTTGTGTCTAGAGGTGCCCCCCTGCCCCCGTATATAAAGGAGGGAGGGAGAGGCCGGCCCTAGAGGGGGCGCACCAAGTGTGGGGAGTCCTACTAGGACTCCCAAGTCCTAGTAGGATTCCCCTTTCCTTTCCGGAGTAGGAGAGAAGGAAAGAGGGGGAGAGGGAGAAGGAAAAGGGGGCTGCACCCCTTGTCCAATTCGGACTAGAAGGGGGGTGCACGCCTCCTTCCTTTTGGCCTCTCTCCTCTATTCCCGTAACTCCCCGGTACTCCGAAAATACCCGAATCACTCGGAACCTTTTCGATGTCCGAATATAGTCGTCCAATATATCGATTTTTACGTCTCGACCATTTTGAGACTCCTCGTCATGTCCCCGATCTCATCCGGGACTCCGAACTCCTTCGGTACATCAAAACTCATAAACTCATAATAAAACTATCATCGAAACCTTAAGCGTGCGGACCCTACGGGTTCGAGAACTATGTAGACATGACCGAGACACGTCTCCGGTCAATAACCAATAGCGGAATCTGGATGCTCATATTGGCTCCCACATATTCTACGAAGATCTTTATCGGTCAAACCGCATAACAACATACATTGTTCCCTTCGTCATCGGTATGTTACATGCCCGAGATTCGATCGTCGGTATCTCAATACCTAGTTCAATCTCGTTACCAACAAGTCTCTTTACTCGTTCCGTAATACATCATCCCGCAACTAACTTATTAGCTGCAATGCTTGCAAGGCTTATAGTGATGTGCATTACCGAGTGGGCCCAGAGATACCTCTCCGACAATCGGAGTGACAAATCCTAATCTCGAAATACGCCAACCCAACAAGTACCTTTGGAGACACCTGTAGAGTACCTTTATAATCACCCAGTTACGTTGTGACGTTTGGTAGCACACAAAGTGTTCCTCCGGTATTCGGGAGTTGCATAATCTCATAGTCATAGGAACATGTATAAGTCATGAAGAAAGCAATAGCAGTAAAACTTAAACGATCATAGTGCTAAGCTAACGGATGGGTCTTGTCCATCAGATCATTCTCCTAATGATGTGATCCCGTTGATCAAATGACAACTCATGTCTATGGCTAGGAAACATAACCATCTTTGATCAATGAGCTAGTCTAGTAGAGGCATACTAGGGACACTCTGTTTTGTCTATGTATTCACACATGTATTAAGTTTCCGGTTAATACAATTCTAGCATGAATAATAAACATTTATCATGATATAAGGAAATAAATAATAACTTTATTATTGCCTCTAGGTCATATTTCCTTCAGTCTCCCACTTGCACTAGAGTCAATATTCTAGTTAAAATCGCCATGTGATTTAACACTGATAGTTCACATAGTCATGTGATTAACACCCAAAGGGTTTACTAGAATCAATAATCTAGTTCACATCGCTATGTGATTAACACCCAAAGAGTACTAAGGTGTGATCATGTTTTGCTTCGTGAGAGAAGTTTAGTCAACGGGTCTGTCACATTCAGATCCGTATGTATTTCGCAAATGTCTATGTGTCTACAATGCTCTGCATGGAGCTACTCTAGCTAATTGCTCCCACTTTCAATACGCATCCAGATTGATACTTAGAGTCAGCTGGATTTAGTGTCAAAGCTTGCATCGGCGTAACCCTTTACGACGAACTCTTTATCACCTCCATAATCGAGAAACATTTCCTTAGTCATCCAGTTACTAAGGATAATTTTGACCGCTGTACGGTGATCTACTCCTGGATCACTATTGTACCCTCTTGACAAACTCATGGCAAGGTACACAGCATGTTTGGTACACAGCATGGCATACTTTATAGAACCTATGGCTGAGGCATAGGGAATGACTTTCATTCTCTCTATATTTTTCTGCCGTGGTCTGGCTTTGAGTCTTACTCAACTTCACACCTTACAAGTCAGGTAAGAACTCCTTCTTTGACTGATCCATTTTGAACTACTTCAAAATCATATCAAGGTATGTACTCATCGAAAGTCTTATCAAGCGTCTTGATGTATCTCTATAGATCTTGATGCCCAATATGTAAGCAGCTTCACCAAGGTCTTTCTTTGAAAAACTCCTTTCAAACACTCCTTTATGCTTTCCAGAAAATTCTACATCATTTCCGATCGACAATATGTCATTCACATATACTTATCAGAAAGGTTGTAGTGCTCCCACTCACTTTCTTGTAAATACAGGCTTCACCGCAAGTCTGTATAAATCTATATGCTTTGATCAACTTATCAAAGCGTATATTCCAACTCCGAGATGCTTGCACCAGTCCATAGATGGATCGCTGGAGCTTGCACATTTTGTTAGCACCTTTAGGATTGACAAAACCTTCTGGTTGCATCATATACAAGTCTTCTTTAATAAATCCATTAAAGAATGCAGTTTTGTTATCCATTTGCCAGATTTCATAAAATGCGGCAATTGCTAACATGATTCGGACAGACTTAAGCATCGCTACGGGTGAGAAAGTCTCATCGTAGTCAACTCCTTGAACTTGTTGAAAAACTTTCGCAATAAGTCGAGCTTTCTAAACAGTAACATTACTGTCAGCGTCAGTCTTCCTCTTGAAGATCCATTTATTTTCGATGGCTTGCCGACCATCGGGCAAGTCAACCAAAGTCCACACTTTGTTCTCATACATGGATCCCATCTCAGATTTCATGGTCTCAAGCCATTTTGCGGAATTTGGGTTCATCATCGCTTCCTCATAGTTCGTAGGTTCATCATGGTCCAGTAACATGACTTCCAGAACCGGGTTGCCGTACCACTCTGGTGCGGAACGTACTCTGGTTGATCTACGAAGTTCAGCAGTAACTTGATCCGAAGTTTCATGATCATCATCATTAGCTTCCTCACTAATTGGTGTAGGAATCACTGGAACCAGTTTCTGTGATGTACTACTATCCAATTCGGGAGAAGGTACAATTACCTCATCAAGTTCCACTTTCCTCCCACTCACTTCTTTCGAGAGAAACTCCTTCTCTAGAAAGGATCCACTCTTAGCAACAAAGACCTTGCCTTCGGATCTGTGATAGAAGGTGTACCCAACAGTTTCTTTTGGGTATCCTATGAAGATTTACTTCTCCGATTTGGGTTCGAGCTTATCATGTTGAAACTTTTTCACATAAGCATCGCAGTCCCAAACTTAAAGAAATGACAGCTTAGGTTTCTCGTCAAACCACAGTTCATACGGTGTCATCTCCACGGATTTAGATGGTGCCCTATTTAATGTGAATGTATCTGTCTCTAATGCATAACCCCAAAAGCGATAGTGGTAGATTGGTAAGAGACATCATCGATCGCACCATATCTAATAAAGTACGGTTATGACGTTCGGACACACCATTACACTATGGTGTTCCAGGTGGCGTGAGTAGTGAAACTATTTCACATTGTTTTTACTGAAGGCAAAACTCGCTAACTCAAATATTTTACCTCTACGATCATATCGTAGAAACTCTTATTTTCTTGTTACAATGATTCTCCACTTCACTCTGAAATTCTTTGAACTTTTCAAATGTTTTAGACTTGTGCTTCATTAAGTAGATATACCCATATCTGCTCAAATCATCAGTGAAGGTCAGAAAATAACGATACCTGCCGCGAGCTTCAACACTCATTGGTCCACATACATCTGTATGTATGATCTCCAACAAATCTGTTGCTCGCTCCATTGTTCCGGAGAACGGAGTTTTAGTCATCTTGCCCATGAGGCATGGTTCGCAAGCACCAAGTGATTCATAATCAAGTGATTCCAAAAGTCCATCACTATGGAGTTTCTTCATGCGCTTTACACCATTATGACCTAAACAGCAGTGCCACAAATAAGTTGCACTATCATTATTAACCTTGCATCTTTTGGCTTCAATATTATGAATATGTGTATCACCACGATCGAGATCCAACAAACTATTTTCATTGGGTGTATGACCATCGAAGGTTTTATTCATGTAAACAGAATAACAATTATTCTATGACTTTAAATGAATAACCGTATTGCAACAAATATGATCAAATTATATTCATGCTCAATGAAAATGCCAAATAACATTTATTTAGGTTTTACACTAATCCCGAAAGTATAGGGAGTGTGCGATGATGATCATATCAATCTTGGAACCACTTCCAACACACATCGTCACTTCACCTTTAACTAGTCTCTGTTCATTCTGCAATTCTCGTTTCGAGTTACTAATTTTAGCAACTGAACCGGTATCAAATACCCAGGGGTTGCTATGAACACTAGTAAAGTACACATCAATAATCTGTATATCAAAATATACCTTTGTTCACTTTGCCATCCTTCTTATCCGCCAAGTATCTAGGGCAGTTCCACTTCCAGTGACCATTTCCTTTGCAGTAGAAGCACTTAGTTTCAGGCTTGAGTTTTAGCTTTGGGTTTCTTCACGGGAGTGACAACTTGCTTGTCATTCTTCTTGAAGTTCCCCTTCTATCCCTTTGCCCTTTACTTGAAACAAGTGGTCTTGTTAACCATCAACACTTGATGCTTTTTCATGATTTCTACCTTCGCCGACTTTAGCATTGCGAAGAGCTCGGGAATTCCTTTCGTCATCCCTTGCATATTATAGTTCATCACGAAGTTCTACTAACTTGGTGATAGTGACTAGAGAACTTTGTCAATTACTATCTTATCTGGAAGATTAACTCCCACTTGATTCAAGTAATTGTAGTACCCAGACAATCTGAGCACATGCTCACTGGTTGAGCTATTCTCCTCCATCTTGTAGGCAAAGTACTGTCAGAAGTCTTATACCTCTCGACACGGGCAAGAGTATGAAATACTAATTTCAACTCTTGGCACATCTTATATGCTCCGTGGCGTTCAAAACGTTTTTGAAGTCCCGGTTCTAAGCCATAAAGCATGGTGCACTTAAACTATCAAGTAGTCATCATACCGAGCTTTTGTCAAAACGTTCATAACGTCTACATCTTCTCCTGCAATAGGTATGTCACCTAGCGGTGCATCAAGGACATAATTCTCTGTGCAGCAATGAGGATAATCCTCAGATCACGGAACAATTCCGCATCATTGCTACTAACATCTTTCAACTTAGTTTTCTCTAGGAACATATAAAAAATAAACGGGGAGCAACATCGCGAGCTATTGATCTACAACATAGATATGCTAATACTACGAGGACTAAGTTCATGATAAATTAAAGTTCAATTTAATCATATTACTTAAGAACTCCCACTTAGATAGACATCCCTCTAGTCATCTAAATGATCACGTGATTCAAATCAACTAAACCATGTCCGATCATCACGTGAGATGGAGTAGTTTCAATGGTGAACATCTTATGTTGATCATATCTACTATATGATTCACGCTCGACCTTTCGGTCTCCAGTGTTCCGAGGCCATATCTGCATATGCTAGGCTCGTCAAATTTAACCCGAGTATTCTGCGTGTGCAAAACTGGCTTACACCCGTTGTATTTGAACGTAGAGCTTATCACACCCGATCATCACGTGGTGTCTCGGCACGACAAACTTTCGCAATGGTGCATACTCAGGGAGAACACTTATACCTTGAAATTTAGTAAGGGATCATCTTATAATGCTACCGTCGAACTAAGCAAAATAAGAAGCATAATAAGATAAACATCACATGCAATCAAAAGATGTGACATGATATGGCCATCATCATCTTGTGCTTTTGATCTCCATCTCCAAAGCACTGTCATGATCACCTTCGTCACCGGCGCGACACCTTGATCTCCATCGTAGCATCGTTGTCGTCTCGCCAACTATTGCTTCTACGACTATCGCCACCGCTTAGTGATAAAGTAAAGCAATTACATGGTGATTGCATTTCATACAATAAAGCGACAACCATATGGCTCCTGCCAGTTGCCGATAACTTTACAAAACATGATCATTTCATACAAAACCGTATAACTCATCATGTCTTGACCATATCACATCACAACATGCCCTGCAAAAACAAGTTAGACGTCCTCTACTTTGTTGTTGCAAGTTTTACGTGGCTGCTACGGGCTTAGCAAGAACCGTTCTTACCTACGCATACAAAACCACAACGATATTTCGTCAAGTATGTGCTGTTTTAACCTTCACAAGGACCGGGCGTAGCCACACTTGATTCAACTAAAGTTGGAGAAACTGACACCTGCCAGCCACCTGTGTGCGAAGCACGTCGGTAGAACCAGTCTCGCGTAAGCGTACGCGTAATGTCGGTCCGGGCCGCTTCATCCAACAATACCGCCGAATCAAAGTATGACATGCTGGTAAGCAGTATGACTAGTATCGTCCACAACTCACTTGTGTTCTACTCGTGCATATCATCTACGCATAGACCTGGCTCATGATGCCACTGTTGGGGAACGTAGTATTTTAAAATTTTCCTACGATCACGCAAGATCTATCTACCAGATGCATAGCAACGAGAGGGGAGAGTGAGTCTACGTACCCTCGTAGACCGAAAGCGGAAGCGTTAGAACAACGCGGTTAATGTAGTCATACGTCTTCACGGCCCGACCGATCAAGCACCGAAACTACGACACCTCCGAGTTCTAGCACACGTTCAGCTCGATGACGTCCCTCGAACTCCGATCCAGCCGAGTGTCGAGGGAGAGTTCCGTCAGCACGACGACGTGGTGATGATCTTGATGTTCTACCATCGCAGGGCTTCGCCTAAGCACCGCTACAATATTTATCGAGGAGAACTATTGTGGAGGGGGGCACCGCACACGGCTAAGAGATCAAAAGATCAATTGTTGTGTCTAGAGGTGCCCCCCTGCCCCCGTATATAAAGGAGGGAGGGAGAGGCCGGCCCTAGAGGGGGCGCACCAAGTGTGGGGAGTCCTACTAGGACTCCCAAGTCCTAGTAGGATTCCCCTTTCCTTTCCGGAGTAGGAGAGAAGGAAAGAGGGGGAGAGGGAGAAGGAAAAGGGGGCTGCACCCCTTGTCCAATTCGGACTAGAAGGGGGGTGCACGCCTCCTTCCTTTTGGCCTCTCTCCTCTATTCCCGTAACTCCCCGGTACTCCGAAAATACCCGAATCACTCGGAACTTTTCCGATGTCCGAATATAGTCGTCCAATATATCGATTTTTACGTCTCGACCATTTTGAGACTCCTCGTCATGTCCCCGATCTCATCCGGGACTCCGAACTCCTTCGGTACATCAAAACTCATAAACTCATAATAAAACTATCATCGAAACCTTAAGCGTGCGGACCCTACGTGTTCGAGAACTATGTAGACATGACCGAGACACGTCTCCGGTCAATAACCAATAGCGGAACCTGGATGCTCATATTGGCTCCCACATATTCTACGAAGATCTTTATCGGTCAAACCGCATAACAACATACATTGTTCCCTTCGTCATCGGTATGTTACATGCCCGAGATTCGATCGTCGGTATCTCAATACCTAGTTCAATCTCGTTACCAACAAGTCTCTTTACTCGTTCCGTAATACATCATCCCGCAACTAACTTATTAGCTGCAATGCTTGCAAGGCTTATAGTGATGTGCATTACCGAGTGGGCCCAGAGATACCTCTCCGACAATCGGAGTGACAAATCCCAATCTCGAAATACGCCAACCCAACAAGTACCTTTGGAGACACCTGTAGAGTGCCTTTATAATCACCCAGTTACGTTGTGACGTTTGGTAGCACACAAAGTGCTCCTCCGGTATTCGGGAGTTGCATAATCTCATAGTCATAGGAACATGTATAAGTCATGAAGAAAGCAATAGCAGTAAAACTTAAACGATCATAGTGCTAAGCTAACGGATGGGTCTTGTCCATCAGATCATTCTCCTACTGAGGTGATCCCGTTGATCAAATGACAACTCATGTCTATGGCTAGGAAACATAACCATCTTTGATCAATGAGCTAGTCTAGTAGAGGCATACTAGGGAAACTCTGTTTTGTCTATGTATTCACACATGTATTAAGTTTCCGGTTAATACAATTCTAGCATGAATAATAAACATTTATCATGATATAAGGAAATAAATAATAACTTTATTATTGCCTCTAGGTCATATTTCCTTCAGGGCTAAGTTGGGACACCCCTGCAGGGTTATGATCTTTCGAAAGCCGTGCCCACGGTTATGTTGCAGATTGGAATTTGTTAATGTCCGGTTGTAGAAAACTTGACAGAGGATCCGAAGTAAAACACACAACTGTGTGAGTAACCGTGACTGTCTCTTTTCACTTTGAGAAGAGAACACGGTGGGGTTATGTTTGACTCGTATGTAGTTCAGGATCTTTAGCGATCACTACTAGTTTGCGACCGTTTGCGTAGATTCTCATCTTATTCTGGTACTCGTAAGCTAGCCACCATACTATTCTTAGTCGCTGCTGCAACCTCACCACTTTACCTCTTCCTACCCATAAAGCTTTGCTAGTCTTGATACCCATGGTTATGGGATTGCTGAGTCCTCGTGGCTCACAGATACTACAACACCAGATGCAGGTTCAGCCGAGAATGATGCAGGAGAAGGATCAGAACTCCACTGGGAGCTCGATGAAGAGTGGCCGTATGCTTGTGACGTTTCGACGATCAGTAGTGGTTTCTACTAGGATTCGATCTTGACCTGTGGCTTTATGTTGTTTTGGTATCTTTCTTTTGGATTTTCACCCGTAGTCGGGTTGTGATGTTTTGAATAATGTTTTGCTTATGTAATGTTTTGTGTGAAGTGGCGAGTGTAAGCCAACTATCTCCTTTTGCAATTTAATCCCTCTTTTACATGAGTCGTGCAAAGATACCAAACTTGAGATCATTCCAGAATGGGTTATACCTTTAAGTCGTGCCTCGACACGTAGGAGTATAGTCCCATCCTGGGCATTACAAGTTGGTATCAGAGCCTTCTCCGACCTAGGAGCCCCCACTGATTGATCGAATCATTGACGGTTGAGTCTAGGCACACACTTAAAATGTTTTGAGTCCTATATTATATCGGAGAGTAGGATTTCTTTTGCTCCTCATCTCTTTTCACTCTGGTAAGGACTCCTGACGACTACTCTTGCCTCTTCTACTTTCAAAAATTGCACCAAATTTTTTTTAGGATCTCGCGAGTATTGTTTGGATTGTTTCGATGTCTTTGTGACGAGAACATTGTTCTCGATGCCTCCTGTCATTAGGGGTTGTGGCAGTGTCCCGGGGAGTTGAGCTCCGAGGTGTTGTCGTCACAAATATATCGCATCGGTTCTCGAATACTTAAGACGGCCGACATCGAAAACTCTCCTATGCGGTTAGTGGCAAGATAACCCCGACATCACCTAGTACTGGGGAGGTAGTTCGGGAGTATTGCCATAGCTTGTATAGTAGATGTGTTTCGAAGGTCCGAGGTAAACGGTTTCCGAAAATAACTGGTTATGTGTTGAAGGATGGATACAACTGGATGTAGGATTAGAGTTGAGTGCGCGGTGCTTCCCCTGTATCCCCAACACCTGATTGCATAACTGGAAACTTTCGGAAATTAATAGGTGGGTTCATCTAGTAGTTCTAGGCATTCTTCCAACGAATGCATGATATGAAGTTCGGGGTTCTACATTGAGTGAAGTAGTTTTATGGGCTTGTTCCGATCGGGAGTTGCATCTTAAAGGATCCTTGGCTATGCTGATCCGGGGATTGCAAAACCCTTTTGTAACACGTTCCATGAGCTTTCAGCACAAAGATGTCGAACGAAGCTCCTATCTTGTATTTGTTCTATCTGCTCCTTGTTGCCTTTTATTTCCATTTGTTCTCCCAAGTGGCTTCTCGACAAGTTGATGTACCTACGGAATTCATTCGTTCAATTCTCCGTTCGAATGATATTGTGAAGATTATGTTGCAACGTATCTATCCTTTGTTTTGATTTGATTCTGGTATTCGAGTTGCTTCGATGTCAAATGTTGATTCCATACCTTTTCCTAATCGGCGTTCTCATATTGCTATGGGAGTGCTAATTCTTCTTGACCATCGAGATTTTCATGTTAATTCTTTTCAACCGGTGTGCCTTCTCTTCAAGTTATTCCATACGAACGCCGTTGAGAAATCTGACGATTGCCTGTTTCATTCATCCCAAGTCGTCTTTGTTTGTCCCCACCCTCCCTCCCTTTTCTTTATGGATCTGGAATTCTTAAATCAAGTATCCATTTTATTCATGTGAGGTTCTTCATTCTTTTCCTTCAATGTTCTTATCCGGTGCTTATCGTGAAGATGCTCAAGAACTCCAAGTTCATCATTCTTTTGTTCTCATATTCTGCCGGTGGATTTAATTCAAGCTTTGGTCATGATCATATCTCTTCCTTTTGTTTCACATGTTTTCACATGTTGTAATTTCTTATCCGAAGGCTCTCTTATTTCTTCACATCTCTTTATTCATATCCGGAGTGTTGAAGATAACTCAGATGATTCATAATTCCATTCTTAATCTATTCAAGCTATTTTGAGGATTGTCATCTTACTCAAGCCATTTAATTCAACCGGTGCAATATCTCTTAAGCAATCTTTTTAACGGTGATTTCTTTGAGTGGGACCTAACCCACAGGTCTTTTTCCAGGATCTTACCTGACTCTTCTAATTATTTCGGAGTTATTCTGAAATTCCTTTTAAAGTGTGACGTAAGAATGATTCCCATCAGTCACATGCCTTCTCCAAGATTGCTTTCAAATTCTTGTTCATCATTGTTTCAACCTTTTTAATTCTTCATTACGGAGTGCCTATACAATTCATGGTGGTGTATCTCATCGTCTTCTCAGATTTTGAAGACCGAAGATGAGTTTCTCTTAAATCTTGGCCCGTCTCTTGAAGATTTGTGGTTCTAGCTTCATGCCATCCTCATTATTGTTTCGATTGTGAGGAATTATTGTTATACCCGTCTGAAGCATTTCATGAATTCTTTTCTTTGTGTTCCTCCGAAGGCCATCATTTCAGAATATTTCTTCGTTCTCTGTTTGCAACTTCGTCCTCCAAATATTCTTCATTGATGTCTCTTCGTTCGTCCCCTTATTCTTACGGTGGTTCATTCAAGTTTACTCTTTCGTGTTATCGTATTAATTCACTCGTTCTTTTCATAATCCTACCGGTGGTTCGTTGAAAATTTACCCAAGCTTGTGCGAGATCTCTCTTAATTCTTTCCAACGAGAATAAGTAGTATGCCAAATCCTTTGGTTGTCATCAATTAAATTGGTGAAGGATATGCGTGACATAATTCTTATTCTTTTTCCTTCAAGGTGATTTAATCCCTTCCTTCGGAGCTTGTTCATCATATCATATCCTTGGTTCTAAGTTGTTCATCTTGTTTTCCGGTGCTACAAGTTATTTCTAGTATATCATTTCAAAGCTCCATCTAATTCATCGCAGGCCTTGAACCTTATTCTTTTCATCTTTCACTTCTCATGCTTTCATTACCGGAGTTCTCATGGTGGTTCATCATCATTTAATTCATCCTCGAAGTCTTCATCAAGATTCTTGTTGGAGCTCAAGCATTCTTCATCATGCTTTCCAAGTGTAATTCTTTCTACCTTATTGTTTGAGATGGTGGTATGCCATTTTTGACAATTTTCCTTCATGTTTCATGATTCACAAGTTGTTAGGGATGAGATATTTAAAACCATCATTTCTTTTCTTTAGGAGATCTTTCCAACCCTTCAATCTATTCGTAGGAGTAATCTTGGGTTATAATTCACCTAAAAGCTTACCCTAAGAATTGTTGCTATTATGGTGCGTAATAATGACCCAAGTTCTTCATTTATCATTCCGGTGAAATAAGTTTTTCATCTCCTTGTTGATCTCAATCCAAGCAATTCGTTTCTGTTAGTGGCTGGTTGTCACCTCTTAATTTTGAGATGTTTTCCATAAGCCCACATCAAGCTTATTCGTTTTCGTTGTTGATTTTTCCAACAACTCCATTCAACCCTTCTTCGTAAGGATGATTTTCATATTCACTTGTCGGAGAAGTTGTCTTTTTCTTCTCCGTTCATTTCTTTCATTGAACTATATTCTATTCTTTCATTCCGGAGGCATTGTGATGTTGCTCTCTTTGACCAGCATCTCGTTTTATCGAGATCTTGTTCTTTCCCTTGCTTATCATTTAACCGGAGTGTTGTATTCTTCATTCAAATTCTCTCATCTTTTCAAGTTTGCCTCTCTTGTCAACCGGAGTGCTGTCTGAATCCTTCTTACCCTTTGTACCTTTCTTTCAATTGTTTCGGAGGCAATATGATGTTCATTTCATCAAGTATCATTCCATCTCCTCAAGTTCTTGTTCATTTCCTTCCATTTTCAGTCGGAGTGCTGCCCAAATTCTGTCATTCTTATTCCTTGGCTATACCATTGCAGTTTCATATTCTTTTGGTTCGTAAGCTCTTGTTTCATGTCTTTCAACCTACAAGGTTCTCATAATGCTCCTTGTTCCTCTTTTCTAACGGAGTGCTCTTAACTTCGTTCATCTCCGTTGGATTCTTCTTTCATTTTGGTCAACCTCTCAAGGTTCTTTGGTTTCACTCGTCTGTCAAAGAAGCAACTTTGTTTACCTCTTCTTTTCGTTTCTACCCGGTGCCATCTCTAGGATCTCGGGTCGAGATCCTCTGTCAGTGTGGGAGAGTTGTGACGCCCGAAGACCGACGTCCCAGAAGATTCCAGAGATTCCAGATGTTCCGGGTTCTCCCGTGTGTTTCTTTTGTGTTGTGTTATTTATTTTGCATTGCATCATGCCATCATGCCATCATGTCATTAATTTTTGCATCTCAACTTAAATAAATCGTGTGGACCTTCGGTCCATTTAAATCGAGGGAATGCACATGGTGTTTTCTCTTTATAACATATCCTCCCAATATTTAGGGAGCTATATAAATAAATATTCCAATTGTTTGGAATTAACCCGCACACACTTGCAATATTCTCAGGCCTATTCCATCTCAAGTCTGACTTCAAAACCTTTGCCAACAACTCATATCTCTTTTTTCGAGGTTCCTCCAAAAATGTGAACATTTTTGGACACTTCAAAAATCTAGCATTTGTTCAAACCTTTTGAATTAAATTCAAAGGAATTTGAATTTAATGTTTCATTCATGCCCACTTATATTTTCTGGGGTCACCCTCATTTTTGTGAGTCCAGGGAATTTTACCCCTTGTCCAAATTCTTTTTGTAACCTTCCTTTCTTCTTTTTTCTTCATTGCTATGTTTTTTTTCTGTTTTGGGAATATAGCAGTGGAGAGAGAGGTCCAGCCAGGCCCAGCCTCCTCCAGCCTCTTGGGCCTCCTCCTCCCTCCTGGCCCATCAGGCCCTTTTCTTTCCCCAACCCTAGCTCGCACGCAGCTCTCACCCCTCGACCCCTCCTCCTCCTGTGCGCCGCCGCCACACGCCCTCGACCCTCGCTCACAGCCCCGATTCCCTCTTTCCTCGCTCGTCCCTCCCTCTCTCGCCCCCTCTGCCCCGATCCCACCTCGCCCTCGCGCCCCGCTCCCTTCCTCCCCCTGCCGAGCGCCCCGCCAGGTAGCCCATGAGCCGCCGCGCCTCTTCTCCCAGGCTCCTCACTCGCCCGAGCCCTCCTCCTCGAGTCCCAGTGAGCACCGCCGGCGCCCCAAGCTCTCGTCGCTGGGAATGGACCCCCAGCCTCTGGACCCGTCCTCCCCGTCCTCAAGCCGCGGCCTGCCTCCGCCGCTGAAGCGCCGGCGCCGCCAAGGCCACGTCCCCGCCGCCCCCTGCTGCCTCCAGCCCCGTGACCGCGCGACCTTGTCCCGCCTCTGCTTCGAGCAGATGAACGAGAGGCGTCAGCCTCGTCCTCGCCTCCAACCAGCACCGCTTCGAGCTCGTCAGCCCCGACCTCCTTCTCATCGCCAAGGCCACCGGCGCCGCCTAGTTTTGCTGCAGGGGCGTCGTTTCACCTGGATGCAGAACCCCAAGACCGTCAAGTTCGTCTTCGGTACGGTGGATCCAGCCAAGTGTCGTCAAGTTCCTCTTCGATGCCCAAGTTCGACTACACACGACGACCGTCGCGAGAACGAGTCCGGCAAGACCGCTACGACCGAACGACGACCCTTGCGCCAAGTACCACTACGCCCGGAGCACTCGAGACCCTCAAGTACCTCTACGAACGAGTACAACTACCGTCGCCGAAGACCGCATGTACCTCTCCGAACGTGAACGCCTATTTCCACTACCGTCGCCAACGTGAATGACTACCGTCGCCCCGAAAACGAGGGATTCGCCAAGTACCGCTTCGGAAACGTGAACGGCTACATAACGAGTACCTCTACAGAACGTCTACTTCCACTACTTCCACTACGTCCCTCGACGATCTCGAACCCCTCCGAGAACGAACGCTTCGAAGGTATAACCCCGAGACGATGCCCGTGGATGAATGCATGTGTTGTATGAGATGTTTCCCTTGTGTGCTCTGTGCCCGTATCATCTTTTGTCGTGCTCCTCGGTTGCCTCGTCGTTGACTCGTGGGAACCCGGTGACGGGATCACCCCACCTTTCTTCTTGTTCGACTTGCTCACGCCATCTTTCTTTTGCTCCGGTCTCTCAACGGGTTACCAAAACCGAGATGTTGCGTTGCATCATTTTTGGATCGTTGCCGTGGCACCCTTTCCTTCCACCACGGTGACAAATACTTCTTATCTTCTTCATGTCATCTTTTTATAAATTGCATAAAACTTGATCATGTCATCCGCATCATGTTAACAACATTATAAATGTGTGAATTGTTGTTGCTTTAATAATTGCTAAATTGGTCATGGGGATTTTCCGGAATTTGTTGTTGTTATTTCCGGCCTCATTTAAAATGTCTAAATAGGTAGTTTGTTTTGCTTCACCTCTTGCCATGTTAACAAACATTTAATCTTGTCTTGTAGATAAACGAGAGTCAACCAAATAAATAACATGTGGTGTTTCGTCAATATGCAACTCGTTGCATATTGAGCTCCACTTAATTTGTAGTTTTGTTTGTGCACATTGCCATGCCATGCATAATTAATCCGGACACGCATCATACTTGGATGTGCATCGTATGCCATGTTTATGCTTGTGTGTTTACCGTGTTGTTTGCTTCTTTCCGGTTTGCTTCCCTCGTTAGCTTCGGGTTCGTTCCGGAGTTGTGAGGCTTCTTCTTCGTCTTCTTCGTGGACCCGTTCTTCTCCCTTGCGGAATCCCAGGCAAGATGATCATACCCTTGGATACCTTTACTACCATTGCCATGCTTAGTTGTCTCGATGCTATCGTTACATGTGGCGCTACCCATCTTTTATGTCAGCCTCTCCTTGTTGCCATGAAACCTCTAACTTTTGAAACCTTCCTAGCAAAACCACTGTTTGGCTATGTTACCCGCTTGCTCAGCCCCTCTTATAGCGTTGTTAGTTGCAGGTGAAGATGAAGATCGTTCCAGGTGGGAACTTGTTGTTGGAATATCACAATATCTATAATAATTATTAACACACCTATATACTGGGCATGGGTGGAAGGCTTGGCCTTTTGCTCGGTGTTTTGTTCCACTCATGCCACCTTAGGTGCCGATAAATCGGCATTATGTTCCTTGATTTTGCGTTCCTTACACGATGGGTGGATGGGGACCCCTTGACAGTTCGACTTTGAATAAAACTCCTCCAGCAAGGCCCAACATTGGTTTTAATTTGCTCATAATAACAACTTAAATAATTAATTAATTGCATAGGGGGTCATGTCCCCGGGTTCTAAATTCTACATAACAGGGGGGGCAGTGCTGATGGTGTTGGTCCCAAACGGGGGTCCTGCGGGGCCACCATGGGGAAACTCGAGGATTGGTTTTACCTGTAGCATCGCCCATCCGGTTGTGGCCTGAGACGAGATACGCGCGGCTACTATCAGGGTGTCGGCACGCCGCGAGGTCTTGCTGGACTAGTTTTACCATTGTCGAAATGTCTTGTGCACAGGGATGCCGAGCCTGATCGGATTTCCCTAAGATAAGGAGTGATGATATTATATTTATCACTTCAGTTAATCGTGAGAGCTTGTGATGGGCTAAGTTGGGACACCCCTGCAGGGTTATGATCTTTCGAAAGCCGTGCCCGCGGTTATGTGGCAGATTGGAATTTGTTAATGTCCGGTTGTAGAAAACTTGACAGAGGATCCGAAGTAAAACACACAACTGTGTGAGTAACCGTGACTGTCTCTTTTCACTTTGAGAAGAGAACACGGTGGGGTTATGTTTGACTCGTATGTAGTTCAGGATCTTTAGCGATCACTACTAGTTTGCGACCGTTTGCGTAGATTCTCATCTTATTCTGGTACTCGTAAGCTAGCCACCATATTATGCTTAGCCGCTGCTGCAACCTCACCACTTTACCTCTTCCTACCCATAAAGCTTTGCTAGTCTTGATACCCATGGTTATGGGATTGCTGAGTCCTCGTGGCTCACAGATACTACAACACCAGATGCAGGTTCAGCCGAGAATGATGCAGGAGAAGGATCAGAACTCCACTGGGAGCTCAATGAAGAGTGGCTGTATGCTTGTGACGTTTCGACGATCAGTAGTGGTTTCTACTAGGATTCGATCTTGACCTGTGGCTTTATGTTGTTTTGGTATCTTTCTTTTGGATCTTCACCCGTAGTCGGGTTGTGATGTTTTGAATGATGTTTTGCTTATGTAATGTTTTGTGTGAAGTGGTGAGTGTAAGCCAACTATCTCCTTTTGCAATTTAATCCCTCTTTTACATGAGTCGTGCAAAGATACCAAACTTGAGATCATTCCAGAATGAGCTTATACCTTTAAGTCGTGCCTCGACACGTAGGAGGTATAGTCCCATCCTGGGCATTACACTAATGAAGGAGTACTCCTTCAGGAGCCCCCGCAAGAGTCACCTTGGTATCTCAGCCGCCGCCACATGTCGTGTTCTGAGCGCTCCCTTCGATTTTTTTGTTTTTCTTAATTTTTCCGCGCGTGTTTTGGGGTTTTTATATGGTTTTTTCCGGCTTTTTCAGCTTTTCGGTTCCAGTGGTCTTTCTTAGCTTTTGGAAAAAAATCAAATTTATTTCTCACGAAAATATTTTTTTTATTTTTCAAGAGGCACGGATTTACTACCGCAAGAGGCACGTTTGTACCTCTCGAAAACGGGAAAAAATGTGTTCTTTTCCTTCTGCGAGAAGCATGGCCGTTTCTAAGAGAAAGGAAAACAATCACATTTTTTCCTTCCGCGATAGGCATGGTCGTACCTAAAAAATGATTTTTTTTCGCGAGAGGCATGGATTTGATCATGCCTCTCGAAAAAGAAAAAAACAAGTTTTATTTTTTTCCTTCCGCGAGAGGCACAAGTTTTACTTCTCGTGGGAGCAAATTTGCTTGTGCCTCTTTCGGGATAAAAACGTGCTCCTGGTTCAGTTTTTTGTCTAGTTTCTTTCGTGATTTTTTTTGTCAAAACCTATCAATAGGAGATCTAGTTTAGATCTCCACGTAACGAATTCAACGGTGAAAGCGGTTTGAGATTCGAATGTATGGCTTAAGAGATAAAACATTTTAAATAAATGGAACTACGGAAAAAGACAAAACTCACAAGTTACGATAGGTGATGCACATAATCTAGCAAGATGTAAGTGATCAACGGAAAAAAATCATCTAAAAAGCAGAAAACAAGTGCGAAAAAACAAAAAATATATCCGAAGAAAGCGCACAGGACGCGACATTTGGCTTTGCACGCTCTAAGTCCACCCGCAAGTGATCGTTGTGAGATTCCCGAAGGTTCGCTAGTCAACTTTATTCTTGAGAAACACCTGTAATTTTATTTATACTCATAACAATTACGGGTACACTGATTCGAATCTAAAATCTAGAAAATACAAAGTAACTCCTACGACTAAGAATTACAATGAAATCTCTTGGAAAGACCTTCTTCGCTGCATCAATCTATGTTAGAAGAAATACTTGAAAGACTTTGGTAAAAATGCCGCAATTGGACTGGAGCAACATCCTCACTCTTTCACTCTTTCACTCGCACGAACATTATCAATAATGGGTTTTGAAAGCACCTTGAGTCGCCCGTCCAAAAAAATGGGAAGCCTTGATCGATGAATGTACTTGGGCCGAGGATGATCCCCTAGAAGTGCAAGACGTCGGATTACAAAATCTTCACCATGATGTCGATGAAACACGTCAACGTCACAAAGAATTAAATCAACAGAAAAAGTTTGACACACCAACTTAAACTCATCAAATCCGAATAATCGGATCTACGAGGAGAAAAAACTCTCGAACCTCATGGCATCGCCAAAAAAATGAGAGTAAATTCTCACAAAATACGATGATCACTAGACGATGACGAAGACCGTAGTACTCTGAAGATGCGAGGCCCCTCACCTCTAGACGCCAAGATGACAACTGGAGGCGAGGGGACCAAAAAATTCCTAGCCACGGCGGCAGCGCTGCAAACCTTGCTGGTTCGTGTTTCTCTTAGAGCAACTCTAGCAAACCTCGCATAAATTTGACCCGCAAAACGCGTTTACGGTTCGGCGAAGATCGCATTTGCAGGTCGAAAACTACCGCGGCCGAACAGAACCCGCATCTAAACCTGCAAATTTTGAAAACATATTTTCGCGGGACAAATGCACAAACATAGTTCAACACATACTACATAGTTCATCACATGATCAACAAACTGCCAGCAAAGTTATACTACATACTACATTAAACTAGTACTAGAGAGGTGGGATCTGACGGCGGCGAGGTCGCGGCAAATGGACGACGCCATGGAGGAGCCGGGCACTCAATCCTCCTCGCCGAAGCTGCATAGGTCAACGTACTTCTCGGCCTGCTCCGAGCGGATGCGGCGCCACTCCTCGGCCTTCTCCTCGGCGGCGCTGTTGGCGGCGACCGCCTCCCACCACTGGAGGGCTTCGAGCTACTCGGCGTGTTGCTGGCGCTCCACCTCCTCGCGCACGCTTCGCTCGGCGATGGCGGCCGCAATGGCATCGACGTCAGCGATGAAGTCTTCTAGCCCGATGACTCCGCGGCGGCCGAGCGGCGCGGGCTCCTCAGGCTCCTCCTTCACGGGGACGAAGGTGAACGCGTCAGGCTCCTCTGGCTCCTCCTCGTCCTCCGACCACTCCTTCTTCACGAGAAGATGGCCGCGCCGGAGGAGGAGGAGCTCCCGGTGTACGAGGACCTCGCGAAGGAGAACGACGCGCGCAGGCGGTCGTACTCCACTGTCTCGCTCCGCTGGAAGCTCGCCGGCGATGACATCCCGCGGTTGGTCCACCTCCGGGCCCCGCGCTTCCGCGCACCGTCGGATCGGACGCACCGCTCGCGCTCCGGGTCCCTCTCTCCGTCGGATCTGCTACCGAAGCCGCGTCCGGAGCTCCACATTCGGGCCCATATGGCGGCTGGGGGCGGGGCGGGTGGTCGCCGGCGGCGAGAAATGTGGAGAGGGGGAAGGGGAATCACGCGGCTCGACGGCGCCGAGGGATAGGGTTTGGATCCGCAAACGCGTCGCGGAACTGCACTTATAGCGGTCGGGGCGTGCGGTTTGCGGGCTGCGGCAAAAAAATTGTGGGCCGGGCGAGTATGCGGGCTCTGTTCTGGCCAGAAAAATGGATCGAACCCGCATACTCACCGGAATTTTGCTAGTTTACGAGTTATGCGGGCCTGCTAGAGTTGCTCTTACCTCTCTACTAGTACAACCATAGTTTGATAGACAGCTCGTCAACTTTTTTTTTTAGGATCACCAAGCTTTATTGATCGAATACCACAGATTGTGGGATACAAGCTAGGTCATGGGATTGGTCAAACCAAACGTGGCGCCCCAGACCTAAAGACAACGAGTGCTTGGCTAGTTTATGAGCTTCTAAGTTCGCCCTACGACTTTCAAAAGACAAAAGAAAAAATACAATGAAACAAACTGGAATATGAGTTAATCTCACTAATAATTGCTCCGTTTCCGCCTCTCGATCTGGTGTTTATCTCCTGGACAACTTGCTTGGCATCTGATTGTTGGAAATATGCCCTAGAGGCAATAATAAATTGGTTATTATTATATTTCCTTGTTCATGATAATTGTTTATTATCCATGCTAGAATTATATTGATAGGAAACTCATATACATGTGTGGATACATAGACAAACACCATGTCCCTAGTAAGCCTCTAGTTGACTAGCTCGTTGATCAACAGATGGTCATGGTTTCCTGACCATGGACATTGGATGTCGTTGATAACGGGATCACATCATTAGGAGAATGATGTGATGGACAAGACCCAATCCCAAGCCTAGCACAGATCGTGTAGTTCGTATGCTAAAGCTTTTCTAAACGTCAAGTATCTTTTCCTTAGACCATGAGATTGTGCAACTCCCGGATACCGTAGGAATGCTTTGGGTGTACCAAACGTCACAACGTAACTGGGTGGCTATAAAGGTGCACTGCAGGTATCTCCGAAAGTGTCTGTTGGGTTGGCACGAATCGAGACTGGGATTTGTCACTCCGTGTGACAGAGAGGTATCTCTGGGCCCACTCGGTAGGACATCATCATAATGTGCACAATGTGATCAAGGAGTTGATCACGGGATGATGTGTTACGGAACGAGTAAAGAGACTTGTCGGTGATGAGATTGAACAAGGTATCGGGATACCGACGATCGAATCTCGGGCAAGTACTATATCGGTAGACAAAGGGAATTGTATACGGGGTTGATTGAATCCTTGACATCGTGGTTCATCCGATGAGATCATCGTGGAGAATGTGGGAGCCAACATGGGTATCCAAATCCCGCTGTTGGTTATTCACCGGAGAGTTTTCTCAGCCATGTCTGCATGACTCCCGAGCCCGTAGGGTCTACACACTTAAGGTTCGATGACGCTAGGGTTATAGGGAAAGTATGTACGCAGTTACCGAATTTTGTTCGGAGTCCCGGATGAGATCCCGGACGTCACGAGGAGTTCTGGAATGGTCCGGAGGTAATGATTCATATATGGGAAGTCCCGTTTTGGTCACCGGAAAAGTTTCGGGCGCTATCGGTAACGTACCGGGACCACCGGGAGGGTCCCGGGGGTCCACCGGCCCCAGAGGGCTGTGTGGGCCAAGTGTGGGAGGGGACCAGCCCCAGGTGGGCTAGTGTGCCCCCCCAACCAGGGCCCAAGGCGCCTCCAAGAGGGGAAGGGGGCAAACCCTAGCGCAGATGGGCCCTAGGGCCCAATCTGGTGCGCCCCCCTCTCCCTCTCCCCCTTTGGCCGTCACCCTTAGATGGGATCTGGGGTGGCCGCACCCCTAGGGGTGGGAAACCCTAAAGGGGGCGCAGCCCCTCCCTTCCCCCTATATGTATGTGAGGTTTGGGGCTGCCCACGACACGGTTTTGACCTCTGTCGCTTGGCGCAGTGATACGTCCAAAACGTATCTATAATTTCTGCTTGCTCCATGCCTCTTTTGTGTGATATTGCTATGATATTTATGCACTTCCATACACTTTTGATCATATTTGGACTAACCTATTAACTCAGTGCACCACAGTGCCAGTTCCTGTTTTCTGCTGTTTTTCTATTTCAAGTTTCCCCCATATTAAAAGTGCTCTAAAAATTCCGGGAAAAATACAGGAAAAATCAGCGTACCGGGAGCTTCGAGAAAAACCAAAGCAGGGCCAGAGGGGAGCCTGGGGTGGCCTAGGCGGCCACCCGGCGCGGCCCCACCCCTGGCCGCGCCAGGGGGGCGCCTGGGGCCCCACCTCCGCCTCTGGTGACCCCCCTTCGCATATATATTCCTCGCGTCCCGAAACCCTCGAGGACGGAACCCTTTTTCACAATCTCGCCTCTGTTCTGCCGCCGCCGCGCTTCCAAGATCGGGAGCATCAGGAGAACTCTTCCCAGCACCATGCCGGAGGGGAGAATCACCACCGGGAGCGTCTCCACCACCATGGACGCTTCCCGGATGAGTCGTGAGTAGTCCACCTTGGACCATGGGCCCATGATCAGTAGCTATGTGATGTTCTCCTCTCCTCTTTGTTCTTCATGGTTTAGACCTCGTGAGCTGCCCGACATGATCTAGGCACATATGTAATCTTTATGCTGTTGCTCTGTTGAGTTTGCTGGGATCCGATGGATTATGAGATTATGTTCAGATTGTGTGTGAGTAATATATTTGATTCACCTCTTTTATATTTATGTTCTTGAGTAATTCTTGCATGTTCTCAGTTGCTGTTTATTGCTTTGGCCGAGTAGTAGGTAGTAACTCCAAGAGGGAGCGTTATGCTTGATTGTGGGTTCATGCCCCTTGATGACTAGTTTGAGTGACAGAAACATGAGTCTAGGGGATGTGTTGTTGCCACAAGGGGGAAAACAACGGTGCTTGTACTTGCGGGTGCAAGGATTGTTTACTTTACGCAAAGTTCTTTTAATGCAGTTGTTTGTTGTTTTGAGTCTACACTTTGGGTGGGATTCGCAACTTAATACCAGCGAGATGTTCTGGATAGATATCTCAAGGTGGATGATTAGTAGTAGATGCAGATGGATTTCGGTCTACTTGCCTTGGCGTACCGCCCATGCTTTTGAGCCTCTACCTTTCTTTACAGCATAGTTAGCATTGGTTTGCGCACATAATCCTGTCAATTGCCCAGCTGTAATTTGTTTACCTCGCTTTGCTATTTTATCGTCTTTTGGGAGAGAGACATCACTAGTGAACATCATGGAACCCCGGTCCATATTACCATCACTGATCACACCCGCTATTTACTTCATGTTCTTATTTCCTAGTTGCAGTCATACCTATCACTATTATCTCTTGTGTTTGATCCTTTGTAAACAACAAGGCCGGAGGGATTGACAACCTCTCTGTACTCGTTGGGAGCGAAGTTATTTGTATCTGTGTGTAGGTCCTGTCAACCGCTAAGTTTCTGGCACCGTTGACACCTTCGTGTCGACCCTCGGATTCTCACGGGATTCGATCCTTGGTACCTTTGCCAAGGGGAACTTGCTGCTACGCTACATCTCAAACCTTCCACTTGGGGTAACCAACGAGGGGCGAGAAGCCATCAAGCAAAGTTTCTGGCACCGTTGCCGGGGACTCTACTCTTCAAGATAGGGGAGTTGCACGCTATCTTTTATCTTTGCTTTTTAGTCTTGTTAGTTTACCTTTCAGTTTTTGCTTTAGTGTCCCTTATCAAAAATCACAAAAATAGTTATCTTGCTTGCTGCTGCTATGGGTTCCACCAAAAACACTAAGTGGGAGGAGTACACCCCTTCTTCCATCACACCAATCACCACTGTCGGGATCTACAAAAGTAATAAACCTTGTGATTAAGTTACTTTTAATGGAGAGCTATGCCCATGGCATGGTCTCCCAGGAAAAAAGTATGAGCCTCTGTTTAAAGTTGCTCCCACACTTCCCCAAACTTGGGAAGACGTCCAAACACTTATAATAGAGAGCAATTCAAACAAAGAAGATGACACTAAAATTCTGCTCAATAATGATAAAATTGATTTTGATAATTGTAGTCTCTCAGAAGTTGTCACCTTTTTACAAAGAATGTCTAGAGATCCCCACACTAGCACACTTAATCTTGCCTTCACAGAGCATATCACTAATGCTCTCATCAAAGCTAGGGAGGAGAAGCTTAGGGTAGAAGCCTCCATACCTAGAAAGCTAGAAGATAGTTGGGATCCTATGATTAAAATTAAGTTGAATAACTTCTCTTGATATGCTTTATGTGATGTTGGAGCTAGTACCTCCGTTATGCCCAAAAGAATATATGATATGTTTAAATTGAAATCTTTTGATCCTTGTTCTTTTGGTGTTCGTCTTGTTGATTCTTCCGTAAAGAAACCTTTGGGGAAGATCGACGATGTTCTTATCATTGTCAATGACAATTATGTTCCCGTTGATTTTACTATTATGGATATTGAATGTGAACCTTCATGTCCAATTATTTTGGGACGTCCTTTTCTTCGCACCGTTGGTACTATCATTGACATGAAAGAAGGGAATATAAAATTCCAATTCCCTCTCAAGAAAGGAATGGAACACTTCCCTAGAAAGAAGATTAAGTTGCCTTTTGAGTCCGTTACACGGGCTAGCTATTCTCTCACTCTTGATAAAACTTGATTTTCTCCTTTTGCATCATGCCTAGCTTAAAGGCATAAAAGAAAGCGCTTTTGGGAGGCAGCCCACAACGAATTAGGTTTTATTTTGCTTTTGTTGTGTCTTGATGTTTTTTACTATAGTAGCATCATCATTGTATCTTTTCTTTTCAGCTTTGTGCCAAGTTTAGCCTCCGATTGCAAGAAAGTTCAAAAGTTGTGACGTGCTGTCCGGAAAACAGATTCTGTCCTTGGACAGAAAAATTCGTATAAAATCACCAGATCTGAATTTTTGATCTGAATTTTTTTGACAGCGTGCTCTATACAATTGGCTTTCGGGCGTGTGTTCTGAGTTTTTTTATTTGAGTTGCACAAGTGCCCCGAAAAAAATTATTTACTGCCTGCTGGTCTGTTTTTCACAGATTCTGTCATGTTTTGCCTTTTCTTCGTTTTGCAAACCTTGAGCTTGCTTTTTCTTTGCAAAAACCTTTTGGCAATCTTGAGAAACAGTAGCTCTTCAAGATTATCCTTATTTCCAGTAGGGAAAAATTATTTTATTATGGGTACTAACCTCGCTAATCAGATTATGATGAGTTATGTATGAAGGAATTTTTTCAAGTGTGCGAGGGAAGATGATAAAAGAAGATTCAGGAGGGTCAAACTCTCAAGCTTGGGGATGCCCCCGTGCACCACCAAGAAATATTCAAGAAGACTCAAGCGTCTAAGCTTGGGGATGCCCCCATGCATCCCCTTCTCCATCAACAATTATCAGTTCGTCTTTCGCTCCACTATAATTATCACTTCATGTGTTATGAGCTATGCTTGGAGCGTCTTGCTCTTAGTTTCCTTTTTAGTTTTCTTTAGCTTTGCTTGCTGTTCATAACAAGTTAGAACCCAGCTTTCTTTGTGTGGGAGAGAAACACGCTCCACTTCAACATAGAACACAATATAGGATTTTCATGCTTATCTTTGCTGTGTATGTTCTTTGTTTTTCCATAGCTGCTGTCATGTTTAGCTCTTAGTTTTCATGCTTTTCTTTTTAAAGAGCTTTTGTTTAGTTGGTTGCTGAACTCTCTTGAGTTTTCATATTTATCTTGTTAAGAGAGTTTGCCTGTTGCACTTAGTTGTGTGTCTTAACTTAAAGTAAGTAATTGAGGTTGCTATTTAATTTTAGTAGTAACTTGCAATAGTTTTGAGGTATTGCCATGAGTAATGTCTGAACTTTTGGTGTCAAGAGCTTTAGCCTATTAGTGATAGATGTCGTATTTTGGCCAATCCGTGTTTATTTTCGAAAACCTATAAAAAAGTTGAGAACTTTAGCTACTAAATGGATCACTAATCTTTGGAGGGATCGAATATTAGAGTACACTCACGTACCATGAGTCGAGGATGCGCAAGGATAACCAAATCCCCATACACTCCTCCTCGGGGTACTTGTCTCCTTGTGAACCTCCTAATTAGATTGAGAGTTACCGATAATAAGTGCATGAGTTCTTCGGACTAATGTGAGTATTCGAAAGTTGACACTTCCACCTAGCCATATTTTTCTAGCCTCTTCGGTACCGTGCATTGCCCTTTCTCACCTCGAGAGTTGGCGCATACTTCGCCGGTGCATCCAAATCCTTGGCACGATACGCTCTGTCATCATAAGCCTCATTATATCCTTCCTCAAAACAGCCACCATACCTACCTATCAAGGCATTTCCATAGCCTTTTCGAGATACATTGCCATGCAACATCCATCTTCTCATGACTTGATCTTCATGTCATACATGCTTTTTGCTTGATCGATGAGCCGCATGCTAGTTGGGCCTTGCCCTAATCATTGCTACATGACGCGCTAGTATCATTGCATATCCTGCTACACTGACAGAGGCATACATTTGCATACATCATGATAGTTTCATTTTCTTTATGTTGAGTACTTTTGTAAAGTGTGAAAGATCTTCTATACTTCTTGTAATATATAGAGTGTTGCCCCTAAAGTGAGGAAAAGATCCCAAAGAGGACAAAATCAAAAGATCCCAAAGAGGACAAATGAGAGTTAGATAGAAAGAGCCATTGAGGCCACAAAAAAATAAAAAAAAAAGAGAAAAAGGAGAAAAGGAAATAAAAAGAGAGAAGGGGGCACACTACTATTTCCTTTTGAGAGATCCACACTCGTACTCCATCTTATACCTTGTGCTCCATAGAGATTATCATTCATGCATATAGCTATGTGGGGACCTTCACATTATAGAACTTGGCTTGTATATTCCAATGATGAGCCTCCTCAAAAGAGCTCTAGGTCTTCTTGAGCAAGCAAGTTGGATGCACCCCCACTAGTTCCATTGGAGAGCTTACCTTAGCTCATATGTGCATCCGTTGCATGGCAATCCCTACTCCTCACATCATATCTATCATTTGGCTTTCTCTCGCCTATGATTGTCCTCATTGATGTGAGCCTTTCACACCTTTTTTGTCTTCCCCCTCTATCATTTTTCTCTCTTTGCCATCCTAAGTGTCAACTTTCTTGCTTACGCTCATCCATTGCATGAGTGCTCAAAATATCGAAAGGGAGTGGATCATTTTGACTTGTACCTGGCTGACGGTCTGGGATGAGTCAAGATAAGATTCCAAAGAAGACCAAGTGTGAAACTTTAGTAGATTAAGTTCTCAACAATACAAAAACTATGTTTTACTCTCTCATATATCCCTATCCCCTTTCTTGCACGCAAACACCATTTGGAGACATTCGAGTCACGGACAGCGAGAGCTCTTGCACCTTTATGTTCTTATGTTGCTTGTTACAATGCTAATATAGACTCTTGCTTGTTATGACTTGAATTGAATTACATGCCTCGATTGCTTTACTTAAAAGTTCTTATATGGTTGATAGCATGTCACCACAGAAATTATGCTTGTTATCATTTACCTACTCGAGGACGAGCAGGAATTAAGCTTGGGGATGTTGATACGTCCAAAACGTATCTATAATTTCTGCTTGATCCATGCCTCTTTTGTGTAATATTTCTATGATATTTATGCACTTCCATACACTTTTGATCATATTTGGACTAACCTATTAACTCAGTGCACCACAGTGCCAGTTCCTGTTTTCTGCTGTTTTTCTATTTCAGGTTTCCCCCATATTAAAAGTGCTCTAAAAATTCCAGGAAAAATATAGGAAAAATCAGCGTACCGGGAGCTTCGAGAAAAACCAAAGCAGGGCCAGAGGGGAGCCTGGGGTGGCCCAGGCGGCCACCCGGCGCGGCCCCACCCCTGGCCGCGCCAGGGGGGCGCTTGGGGCCCCACCTCCGCCTCTGGTGACCCCCCTTCGCATATATATTCCTCGCGTCCCGAAACCCTCGAGGACGGAACCCTTTTTCGCGATCTCGCCTCTGTTCCGCCGCCGCCGTGCTTCCAAGATCGGGAGCACCAGGAGAACTCTTCCCGGCACCCTGCCGGAGGGGAGAATCACCACCGAGAGCTTCTCCACCACCATGGACGCTTCCCGGATGAGTCGTGAGTAGTCCACCTTGGACCATGGGTCCATGATCAGTAGCTATGTGATGTTCTCCTCCCCTCTTTGTTCTTCATGGTTTAGACCTCGTGAGCTGCCCTACATGATCGAGGCACATATGTAATCTTTATGCTGTTGCTCTGCTCAGTTTACTGGGATCCGAAGGATTATGAGATTATGTTCAGATTGTGTGTGAGTAATATATTTGATTCACCTCTTTTATATTTATGTTCTTGAGTAATTCTTGCATGTTCTCCGTTGCTGTTTATTGCTTTGGCCGAGTAGTAGGTATTAACTCCAAGAGGGAGCGTTACGCTTGATTGTGGGTTCATGCCCCTTGATGACTAGTTTGAGTGACAGAAACATGAGTCTAGGGGATGTGTTGTTGCCACAAGGGGGAAAACAACGGTGCTTGTACTTGCGGGTGCAAGGATTGTTTACTTTACGCAAAGTTCTTTTAATGCAGTTGTCTGTTGTTTTGAGTCTACACTTTGGGTGGGATTCGCAACTTAATACCAGCGAGATGTTCTGGATAGATATCTCAAGGTGGATGATTAGTAGTAGATGCAGATGGATTTCGGTCTACTTGCCTTGGCGTACCGCCCATGCTTTTGAGCCTCTACCTTTCTTTACAGCATAGTTAGCATTGGTTTGCGCACATAATCCTGTCAATTGCCCAGCTGTAATTTGTTTACCTTGCTTTGCTGTTTTATCGTCTTTTGGGAGAGAGACATCACTAGTGAACATCATGGAACCCCGGTCCATATTACCATCACTGATCACACCCGCTATTTACTTCCTGTTCTTATTTCCTAGTTGCAGTCATACCTATCACTATTATCTCTTGTGTTTGATCCTTTGTAAACAACAAGGCCGGAGGGATTGACAACCTCTCTGTACTCGTTGGGAGCAAAGTTATTTGTATCTGTGTGCAGGTCCTGTCAACCGCTAAGTTTCTGGCGCCGTTGACACCTTCTTATCGACCCTCGGAGTCTCATGGGATTCGATCCTTGGTACCTTTGCCAAGGGAAACTTGCTGCTACGCTACATCTCAAACCTTCCACTTGGGGTAACCAACGAGGGGCGAGAAGCCATCACGCAGCCCTACCTCTCTCCCTCCTCGTCTCTTGCAGTGCTTGGCGAAGCCCCGCTGGAGTCCCGCAATCCTCCACCACCATCACGCCGTCGTGTTGCTGCTGAATGGAGTCTTCGCCAACCTTTCCCTCTCTCCTTGCTGGATCAAGGCGTGGGAGACGTCACTGGGCTGCACGTATGTAGAACGCGGAGGCGCCGTTGTTCGGCGCTTAGATCGGAATCAACCGCGATCTTAATCGCATCGAGTACGACTCCTTCATCCGCGTTCTTCCAATGCTTCCGCATCGCAATCTACAAGGGTATGTAGATGCACTCCCCTCTCCCTCGTTGCTAGATTAATCCATAGATAGATCTTGGTGATGTGTAGGAAAGTTTTTGATTTTCTGCTACGATCCCCAACAGTGGCATCATGAGCTAGGTCTATGCGTAGTATATTGCACGAGTAGAACACAAAGTAGTTGTGGGCGTAGATCATGTCAATTCTCTTGCCGTTACTAGTCTTATCTTGATTCGGCGGCATCGTGGGATGAAGCGGCCCGGACCGACCTTACACGTACTCTTACGTGAGACAGATTCCACCGACTGACATGCACTAGTTGCATAAGGTGGCTAGCGGGTGTCTGTCTCTCCCACTTTAGTCGGATCGGATACGATGAAAAGGGTCCTTATGAAGGGTAAATAGAAATTGGCATATCACGTTGTGGTTTTGGCGTAGGTAAGAAACGTTCTTGCTAGAAACCTATAGCAGCCACGTAAAACTTGCAACAACAATTAGAGGACGTCTAACTTGTTCTTGCAGCATGTGCCGTGTGATGTGATATGGCCAAAAGGATGTGATGAATGATATATATGTGATATATGAGATTGATCATGTTCTTGTAATAGGAATCACGACTTGCATGTCGATGAGTATGACAACCGGCAGGAGCCATAGGAGTTGTCTTATTTTATTGTATGACCTGCGTGTCACTGAAAACGCCATGTAATTACTTAATTTATTGCTAACCGTTAGCCATAGTAGTAGAAGTAATGTATGGCGAGACGACTTCATGAAGACACGATGATGGAGATCATGGTGTCATGCCGGTGACAAAGATGATCATGGTGCCCCGGAGATGAAGATCAAAGGAGCAAAAAAATGATATTGGTCATATCATGTCACTTTATTTGATTGCATGCACTGTTCAAGAAATCTTCCGATTCAGTGATTTATCGTCCGATTTATCGCTACTCTTGGGGTGATCGATAAGATTATGCCTTATCTTCATCGTTTATCATTTGGGCCGATTTATCGCTATGACAAGCGATTTATCGGGAATCTACCAATAAATCGGGCCTATTCGTGGCACTATGTTTGCAAGAACTATGTTTATTTGTGTTTTGTGGACCTTGTTACGCAATATGTAATGTTTTTCTATTTTGTTTATCATTATATCAGGATTCAATGGCTAGGATTCAAGGTAACACTTCTGTCCAATATTGTTTTGGTGTTGAATATAGCATATTTTAGTGTTGGGAACCTCGGATTTGAAAAAAATGGTCGATTAATAGTCGATCGATAAAATCGATTAATCGACCGATTTCCGATTAATCTCTAATCCCCTGGTGACCGAGGCGATAACGATAAGCGATATCCTCAACATTGATTGCATGTGATGTTTATCATGTTTATGCATCTTATTTGCTTAGAACGACGGTAGTAAATAAGATGATCTCTCACTAAAATTTCAAGAATTGTGTTTTCCCTAACTGTGCACCGTTGCTAAGGATCCTTGTTTCGAAGCACCACGTGATGATCGGGTGTGATAGGCTCTAACGTTCGCATACAATGGGTGTAAGCCAGATTTATACACGCAATACACTTAGGGTTCACTTGACGAGCCTAGCATGTACAGACATGGCCTCGGAACACGGAAGACCAAAAGGTCGAACATGAGTCGTATAGAAGATACGATCAACATAAAGATGTTCACCGTTGATGACTAGTCCGTCTCACGTGATGATCGGACACGGCCTAGTCGATTCGGATCATGTATCACTTAGATGACTAGAGAGATGTCTATCTGAGTGGGAGTTCATTAGATGAACTTAGTTGTCATGAACAATAGTCTAAGTTGTCTTCGCAAATTATGTTGTAGACCAATAGCTTGCATTGTAGCTCCCTGTTTAATACGATCCTAGAGAAAGACCAAGTTGAAAGATATTGTAAGCAATGATGCGGACTCGGTCCGTAGTCCGAGGAGTGTCCTCACTGCTACACAGAAAGCTTACGTCTTTGATGCACCGCTCGATGTGCAAACCCCTACAACGTTGTCTGTGGATGTTGTGAACACCTGATACGTCCAAAACGTATCTATAATTTCTGCTTGCTCCATGCTTCTTTTGTGTGATATTGCTATGATATTGATGCACTTCCATACACTTTTGATCATATTTGGACTAACCTATTAACTCAGTGCACCACAGTGCCAGTTCCTGTTTTCTGCTGTTTTTCTATTTCAGGTTTCCCCCATATTAAAAGTGCTCCAAAAATTCCAGGAAAAATATAGGAAAAATCAGCGTACAGGAAGCTTCGCGAAGAACCAAAGATGGGCCAGAGGGGAGCCAGGGGAGGCCCAGGCGGCCACCTGGCGTGGCCCCACCCCTGGCCGCGCCAGGGGGGCGCCTGGGGCCCCTGCTCCGCCTCTGGCTGCCCCCCTTCGCATATATATCCCTCTCGTCCCGAAACCCTCGAGGACAGAACCCTTTTTCGCGATCTCGCCTCTGTTCTGCCGCCGCAGCGCTTCCAAGATCGGGAGCATCAGGAGAACTCTTCCCGGCACCCTACCGAAGGGGAGAACCACCACCGGGAGCTTCTCCACCACCATGGACGCTTCCCGGATGAGTCGTGAGTAGTCCACCTTGGACCATGGGTCCATGATCAGTAGCTATGTGATGTTCTCCTCCCCTCTTTGCTCTTCATGGTTTAGACCTCGTGAGCTGCCCTACATGATCAAGGCACATATGTAATCTTTCTGTTGTTGCTTTGCTGAGTTTGCTGGGATCTGATGGATTATGAGACTATGTTCAGATTGTGTTTGAGTAATATATTTGATTCACCTCTTTTATATCTTTGTTCTTGAGTAATTCTTACATGTTCTCCGTTGCTGTTTATTGCTTTGGCCAAGTAGTAGGTAGTAACTCCAAGAGGGAGCGTTATGCTTGATTGTGGGTTCGTGCCCCCTGATGACTAGCTTGAGTGACAGAAACATGAGTCTAGGGGATGTGCTATTGCCACAAGGGAGAAAAAAACGGTGCTTGTACTTGCGGGTGCAAGGATTGTTTACTTTACGCAAAGTTCTTTTAATGTAGTTGTCTGTTGCTTTGAGTTTACACTTTGGGTGGGATTCGCAACTTAATACCAGCGAGATGTTCTGGATAGATATCTCAAGGTGGATGATTAGTAGTAGATGCAGATGGATTTCGGTCTACTTGCCTTGGCGTACCGCCCATGCTTTTGAGCCTCTACCTTTCTTTGCAGCATAGTTAGCATTGGTTTGCACACATAATCCTGTCAATTGCCCAGCTGTAATTTGTTTACCTTGCTTTGCTGTTTTATCGTCTTTTGGGAGAGAGACATCACTAGTGAACATCATGGGACCCCGGTCCATATTACCACCGCTGATCACACCTTCTATTTACTTCCTGTTTTTATTTCCTAGTTGCAGTCATAGCTATCATTATTATCTCTTGTGTTTGATCCTTTGTAAACAACAAGGCCGGAGGGATTGACAACCTCTCTGTACTCGTTGGGAGCAAAGTTATCTGTATATGTGTGCAGGTCCTGTCAACCGCTAAGTTTCTGGCGCCGTTGACACCTACTTGTCGACCCTCGGAGTCTCACGGGATTCGATCCTTGGTATCTTTGCCAAGGGAAATTTGCCGCTACGCTACATCTCAACCTTCCACTTGGGTTAACCAACGAGGGGCGAGAAGCCATCAAGCAAGTTTATGGCGCTGTTGCCGGGGACTCCACTCTTCAAGATAGGGGAGTTGCACGCTATCTTTTATCTTTGCTTTTTAGTCTTGTTAGTTTACCTTTCAGTTTTTGCTTTAGTGTCCCTTTCCAAAAATCACAAAAATAGTTATCTTGCTTGCTGCTGCTATGGGTTCCACCGAGAACACCAAGTTGTGTGACTTCACTAGTCATAACAACAATGACTTTATATGCACACCTATTGCTACACCTGCCACTTCAGCACCTTCTTATGAGATTAAACCTGCTCTGCTGAACCTAGTTATGAAAGATCAATTCTCCGGTGCTGGAGATGATGCTGCTTTGCACTTAAATAATTTTGTTGAGCTCTGTGATATGCAAAAGTACAAAGAAGTAGATGGTGATATTGTTAAGCTTAAGCTTTTTCCTTTCTCCTTGAGAGGAGGAGCTAAAATCTGGTTTCAATCCTTGCCTAGGAATAGTATAGATTCTTGGGACAAGTGCAAGGATGCCTTTATTGGGAAGTACTATCCCCCTGCTAAAATTATCCAATTAAGGAGTAACATAATGAATTTTAAACAATTGGATAATGAACACGTTGCCCAAGCTTGGGAACGCATGAAATCTCTTGTCAAGAACTGCCCTACTCATGGTTTGACTACTTGGATGGTTATCCAAACTTTTTATGCAGGCTTGAACTTTACCTCGCGGAACTTGTTAGATTCGGCCGCGAGAGGAACCTTTATGTCAACTACACTTGGTGCTGCCACGAAACTTCTCGACGAGATGATGACCAATTATTCCCAATGGCACACCGAACGCGCTCCAACAGGTAGGAAGGTAAACTCTGTCGAGGAGATTTCCTCCCTAAATGAAAAAGTTGACTTGATCATGTCTCTACTTTCCAAGCAATCTTCTATTGATCCTCATGATGTTCCTTTAAATTCTTTGATTGCTCAAGATCAAGTAGATGTGAACTTTATCTCTAGAAACAATTTCAATAACAATGCTTATAGGAGTAATTTTGGTAGCAACCCTAGACCATTCCCCTCTAATTCCTATGGGAACAACAATGCTTATCCTAGCACCAAGAACTCCACTTCTGAACTAGAGATTATGCTTAAAGACTTCATCACTACCCAAAAAGCCTTCAATAAGAGTGTAGAAGAAAAACTAGACAAACTAGATAATCTCTCTTCGAAGGTAGACAATTTAGCCCATGAAGTAGAGTTGCTTAAAATTAGAACTTCTCCTCTTGAGGAGAGGAAGACCACTCCTATGAATGCTATTCAAGTGCAAATTAATGAAAACATTAGGATGATGGCTAAATTTAAAGAGAGATGGGCTAGAGAAAAGGAGGAAGAAGATAGAATTAAGAGCCTTCCTACCCACCACACTGTTGCTACTATCCAAGTTGTTGAGGATATCCAAACTCTTAGCACCCAATGCACTCCTAGTCCCATTGGACCTATTAATGGTGATGCTATGACCTCAACCGTAGAAGAAGAAACTCCTATAACCATAGAAGCTACCAAACAAGTGAGCCTAAAGGACACCACTACCACTTTACTTGATAGTAGTGACCTTGATTTCGATAATTGTAGTCTCTCAGAAGTTGTCACCTTTTTACAAAGAATGGCTAAAGACCCCCACACTAGCACACTTAACCTTGCCTTCACAGAACATATCACTAATGCTCTCATCAAAGCTAGGGAGGAGAAGCTTAGGGTAGAAGCCTCCATACCTAGAAAGCTAGAAGATAGTTGGGATCCTATGATTAAAATTAAGTTGAATAACTTCTCTTGCTATGCTTTATGTGATGTTGGAGCTAGTACCTCCGTTATGCCCAAAAGAATGTATGATATGTTTGAATTGAAACCTTTTGATCCTTGTTCTTTTGGTGTTCGTCTTGTCGATTCTTCCGTAAAGAAACCTTTGGGGAAGATCGACGATGTTCTTATCATTGTCAATGACAATTATGTTCCCGTTGATTTTACTATAATGGATATTGAATGTGAACCTTCATGTCCAATTATTTTGGGACGTCATTTTCTTTGCACCGTTGGTGCTATCATTGACATGAAAGAGGGGAATATAAAATTCCAATTCCCTCTCAAGAAAGGGATGGAACACTTCCCTAAAAAGAAGATTAAGTTGCCTTTTGAGTCCGTTACACGGGCTAGCTATTCTCTTACTCTTGATAAAACTTGATATTCTCTTTTTGCATCATGCCTAGCTTAAAGGCATAAAAGAAAGCGCTTTTGGAAGGCAGCCCACAAAGAATTAGGTTTTATTTTGCTTTTGTTGTGTCTTGATGTTTGTTACTACAGTAGCATCATCATTGTATCTTTTCTTTTCAGCTTTGTGCCAAGTTTAGCCTCCGATTGCAAGAAAGTTCAAAAGTTATGACGTGCTGTCCAGAAAACAGATTATGTCCTTGGATAGATTAATTCGAATAAAATCACCACATCATCTTTTTGATCTGTATTTTTTTGACAGCGTGCTCTATACAATTGGCTTTCGAGCGTCTGTTCTGAGTTTTTTGATTTGAGTTGCAGAAGTGCCCCGAAAAAATTATTTACTACCTGCTGGTCTGTTTTTCACACATTCTGTCCTGTTTATCCTTTTCTTCGTTTTGCAAACCTTGAGCTTGCTTTTTCTTTGCAAAAACCTTTTGGCAATCTTGAGAAACAGTAGCTCTTCAAGATTATCTTTATTTCCAGTAGGAAAAAATTATTTTATTGTGGATACTAACCTCGCTAATCAGATTACGATGAGTTATGTATGAAGGGAGTTTTCAAGTGTGCGAGGGAAGATGATAAAAGAAGATTCAGGAGGGTCAAACGCTCAAGCTTGGGGATGCCCCCGTGCACCCCCAAGAAATATTCAAGAAGACTCAAGCATCTAAGCTTGGGGATGCCCCCATGCATCCCCTTCTCCATCAACAATTATCAGTTCGTCTTTCGTTCCACTATATTTATCACTTCATGCGTTATGTGCTATGCTTGGAGCGTCTTGCTCTTAGTTTCCTTTTTTTTAGTTTTCTTTAGCTTTGATTGCTGTTCATAACAAGTTAGAACCCAGCTTTCTTTGTGTGGGAGAGAAACACGCTCCACTTCAACCTAGAACACAACATAGGATTTTCATGCTTATCTTTGTTGTGTGTGTTCTTTGTCTTTCCATAGCTGCTGTCATGTTTAGCTCTTAGTTTTCATGCTTTTCTTTTTAAACAGCTTTTGTTTAGTTGGTTGCTGAACTCTCTTGAGTTTTCATGTTTATCTTGTTAAGAGAGTTTGCCTGTTGCACTGAGTGGTGTGTCTTATCTTAAAGTAGGTAATTGAGGTTGCTATTTAATTTTAGTAGTTACTTGCAATAGTTTTGAGGTATTGCCATGAGTAATGTCTGAACTTTTGGTGTCAAGAGCTTTAGCCTATTAGTGATAGATGTCGTATTTTGGGCAATCCGTGTTTATTTTCGAAAACCTACAAAATAGTTGAGAACTTTAGCTACTAGATGGATCACTAATCTTTGGAGGGATCGAATATTAGAGTACACTCACGTACCATGAGTCGAGGATGCGCAAGGATAACCAAACCCCCATACACTCCTCCTCGGGGTACTTGTCTCTTTGTGAACCTCCTAATTAGATTGAGAGTTATCGATAATAAGTGCATGAGTTCTTCGGACTAATGTGAGTATTCGAAAGTTGACACTTCCACCTAGCCATATTTTTCTAGCCTCTTCGGTACCGTGCATTGCCCTTTCTCACCTCGAGAGTTGGCGCATACTTCGCCGGTGCATCCAAATCCTTGACATGATACGCTCTGTCATCATAAGCCTCATTATATCCTTCCTCAAAACAGCCACCATACCTACCTATCAAGGCATTTCCATAGCCTTTCCGAGATACATTGCCATGCAACATCCATCTTCTCATGACTTGATCTTCATGTCATACATGCTTTTTGCTTGATCGATGAGCCGCATGCTAGTTGGGCCTTGCCCTAATCATTGCTACATGACGCGCTAGTATCATTGCATATCCTGCTACACCGGCACAGGCATACATTTGCATACATCATGATAGTTTCATTTTCTTTATGTTGAGTACTTTTGTAAAGTGTGAAAGATCTTCTATACTTCTTGTAATACATAGAGTGTTGCCCCTAAAGTGAGGAAAATATCCCAAAGAGGACAAATCAAAAGATCCCAAAGAGGACAAATGAGAGTTAAATAGAAAGAGCCATTGAGGCCACAAAAAAAATAAAAAAATAAAAAAAGAGAAAAAGAAATAAAAAGAGAGAAGGGGGCACACTACTATTCCTTTTGAGAGATCCACACTCATACTCCATCTTATACCTTGTACTCCATAGAGATTATCATTCATGCATATAGCTATGTGGGGACCTTCACACTATAGAACTTGGCTTGTATATTCCAATGATGAGCCTCCTCAAAAGAGCACTAGGTCTTCTTGAGCGAGCAAGTTGGATGCACCCCCACTAGTTCCATTAGAGAGCTTACCTTAGCTCATATGTGCATCCGTTGCATGGCAATCCCTACTCCTCACATCATATCTATCATTTGGCTTTCTCTCGCCTATGATTGTCCTCATTGATGTGAGCCTTTCACACCTTTTTTTTGTCTTCCCCCTTCACCATTTTTCTCTCTTTGCCATCCTAAGTGTCAACTTTCTTGCTTACGCTCATCCATTGCATGAGTGCTCAAAATATCGAAAGGGAGTGGATCATTTTGACTTGTACCTGGCTAGTGGTCTGGGGATGAGTCAAGATAAGATTCCAAAGAAGACCAAGTGTGAAACTTTAGTAGATTAAGTTCTCAACAATACAAAAACTATGTTTTACTCTCTCGTATATCCCTATCCCCTTTCTTGCACGCAAACACCATTTGGAGACATTCGAGTCACGGACAATGAGAGCTCTTGCACCTTTATGTTCTTATGTTGCTTGTTACAATGCTAATATAGACTCTTGCTTGATATGACTTGAATTGAATTACATGCCTTGATTGCTTTACTTAAAAAGTTCTTATATGGTTGGTAGCATGTCACCACAGAAATTATGCTTGTTATCATTTACCTACTCGAGGACGAGCAGGAATTAAGCTTGGGGATGTTGATACGTCCAAAACGAATCTATAATTTCTGCTTGCTCCATGCTTCTTTTGTGTGATATTGCTATGATATTGATGCACTTCCATACACTTTTGATCATATTTGGACTAACCTATTAACTCAGTGCACCACAGTGCCAGTTCCTATTTTCTGCTGTTTTTCTATTTCAGGTTTCCCCCATATTAAAAGTGCTCCAAAAATTCCAGGAAAAATGTAGGAAAAATCAACGTACAGGAAGCTTCGCGAAGAACCAAAGATGGGCCAGAGGGGAGCCAGGGGAGGCCCAGGCGGCCACCTGGCGCGGCCCCACCCCTAGCCGCGCCAGGGGTGCGCCTGGGGCCCCAGCTCCGCCTCTGGCTGCCCCCCTTCGCATATATATCCCTCTCGTCCCGAAACCCTCGAGGACAGAACCCTTTTTCGCGATCTCGCCTCTATTCCGCCGCCGCAGCGCTTCCAAGATCGGGAGCATCAGGAGAACTCTTCCCGGCACCCTGCCGGAGGGGAGAACCACCACCGGGAGCTTCTCCACCACCATGGACGCTTCCCGGATGAGTCGTGAGTAGTCCACCTTGGACCATGGGTCCATGATCAGTAGCTATGTGATGTTCTCCTCCCCTCTTTGCTCTTCATGGTTTAGACCTCGTGAGCTGCCCTACATGATCGAGGCACATATGTAATCTTTCTGCTGTTGCTTTGCTGAGTTTGCTGGGATCTGATGGATTATGAGACTATGTTCAGATTGTGTTTGAGTAATATATTTGATTCACCTCTTTTATATCTTTGTTCTTGAGTAATTCTTGCATGTTCTCCGTTGCTGTTTATTGCTTTGGCCAAGTAGTAGGTAGTAACTCCAAGAGGGAGTGTTATGCTTGATTGTGGGTTCATGCCCCCTGATGACTAGCTTGAGTGACAGAAACATGAGTCTAGGGGATGTGCTGTTGCCACAACGGAGAAAACAACGGTGCTTGTACTTGCTGGTGCAAGGATTGTTTACTTTACGCAAAGTTCTTTTAATGCAGTTGTCTGTTGCTTTGAGTTTACACTTTGGGTGGGATTCGCAACTTAATACCAGCGAGATGTTCTGGATAGATATCTCAAGGTGGATGATTAGTAGTAGATGCAGATGGATTTCGGTCTACTTGCCTTGGCGTACCGCCCATGCTTTTGAGCCTCTACCTTTCTTTGCAGCATAGTTAGCATTGGTTTGCGCACATAATCCTGTCAATTGCCCAGCTGTAATTTGTTTACCTCGCTTTGTTGTTTTATCGTCTTTTGGGAGAGAGACATCACTAGTGAACATCATGGGACCCCGGTCCATATTACCACCGCTGATCACACCTTCTATTTACCTTCGCTGATGCCCCCCTTTGGCATATGTTTAACACGCGTCCCGAAACCCTCGAGGACAGAACCCTTTTTCCTGATCTCATCTGTGTTCCGCCGCCGCCGCGCTTCCAAGATCGGGAGCACCAGGAGAACTCTTCCCGGCACCCTGCCGGAGGGGAGGATCACCACCGGGAGCCTCTCCACCACCATGGACGCCTCTAGGATGAGTTGTGAGTAGTCTCCCTTGGACCATGGGTCCATGACCAGTAGCTATGTGATGTTCTCCTCCCCTTCTTGTGCTTCACTAATTAGACCTCGTGAGCTGCCATACATGATCGAGGCACATAAGTAAAAGCGGAAAGTAAATAGCGGGTGTGATCAGTGATGGTAATATGGACCGGGGTTCCATGATGTTCACTAGTGATGTCTCTCTCCCAAAAGACGATAAAACAGCAAAGCGAGGTAAACAAATTACAGCTGGGCAATTGACAGGATTATGTGCGCAAACCAATGCTAACTATGCTGTAAAGAAAGGTAGAGGCTCAAAAGCATGGGCGGTACGCCAAGGCAAGTAGACCGAAATCCATCTGCATCTACTACTAATCATCCTCCTTGAGATATCTATCCAGAACATCTCGCTGGTATTAAGTTGAGAATCCCACCCAAAGTGTAGACTCAAAACAACAGACAACTTCTCTCAAAAAAAAAAAAACAACAGACAACTGCATTAAAAGAACTTTGCGTAAAGTAAACAATCCTTGCACCCGCAATTACAAGCACCGTTGTTTTCCCCCTTGTGGCAACAGCACATCCCCTAGACTCATGTTTCTGTCACTCAAACTAGTCATCAAGGAGCATGAACCCACAATCAAGCATAACGCTCCCTCTTGGAGTTACTACCTACTACTCGGCCAAAGCAATAAACAGCAATGGAGAACATGCAAGAATTACTCAAGAACATAAATATAAAAGAGGTGAATCAAATATATTACTCACACACAATCTGAACATAATCTCATAATCCATCGGATCCCAGCAAACTCAACAGAGCAACAGCATAAAGATTACATATGTGCCTCGATCATGTAGGGCAGCTCACGAGGTCTAAACCATGAAGAATAAAGAGGGAAGGAGAACATCACATAGCTACTGATCATGGACCCAAGGTCCAAGGTGGACTACTCACGACTCATCCGGGAAGCGTCCATGGTGGTGGAGAAGCTCCCGATGGTGATTCTCCCCTCCGGCAGGGTGCCGGGAAGAGTTCTCATGATGCTCCCGATCTTGGAAGCGCGGCGCCGGCGGAACAGAGGCGAGATCGCGAAAAAGGGTTCCGTCCTCGAGTGTTTCGGGACGCGTGGAATATATATGCGAAGGGGGGTCACCAGAGGCGGAGGTGGGGCCCCAGGCGCCCCCTGGCGCGGCCAGGGGTGGGGCCGCGCCGGGTGGCCGCCTGGGCCACCCCAGGCTCCCCTCTGGCCCTGCTTTGGTTTTTCTCGAAGCTCCCGGTACGCTGATTTTTCCTGTATTTTTCCCGGAATTTTTAGAGCACTTTTAATATGGGGGAAACCTAAAATAGAAAAACAGCAGAAAACAGGAACTGGCACTGTGGTGCACTGAGTTAATAGGTTAGTCCAAATATGATCAAAAGTGTATGGAAGTGCATAAATATCATAGCAATATCACACAAAAGAGGCATGGAGCAAGCAGAAATTATAGATACGTTTTGGACGTATCAACATCCCCAAGCTTAATTCCTGCTCGTCCTAGAGTAGGTAAATGATAACAAGCATAATTTCTTTGGTGACATGCTATCAACCATATAAGAACTTTTAAGTAAAGCAATCAAGGCATGTAATTCAATTCAAGTCATAACAAGCAAGAGTCTATATTAGCATTGTAACAAGCAACATAAGAACATAAAGGTACAAGAGCTCTCGCTGTCCGTGACTCGAATGTCTCCAAATGGTGTTTGCGTGCAAGAAAGGGGATAGGGATATATGAGAGAGTAAAACATAGTTTTTGTATTGTTGAGAACTTAATCTACTAAAGTTTCACACTTGGTCTTCTTTCGAATCTTATCTTGACTCATCCCCAGACCGTCAGCCAGGTACAAGTCAAAATGATCCACTCCCTTTCGATATTTTGAGCACTCATGCAATGGATGAGCGTAAGCAAGAAAGTCGACACTTAGGATGGCAAAGAGAGAAAAATGATAGAGGGGGAAGACAAAAAAGGTGTGAAAGTCTCACATCAATGAGGACAATCATCGGCGAGAGAAAGCCAAATGATAGATATGATGTGAGGAGTAGGGATTGCCATACAATGGATGCACATATGAGCTAAGGTAAGCTCTCAAATGGAATTAGTGGGGGTGCATCCAACTTGCTTGCTCAAGAAGACCTAGAGCTCTTTTGAGGAGGCTCGTCATTGGAATATACAAGCCAAGTTCTATAGTGTGAAGGTCCCCACATAGCTATATGCATGAATGATAATCTCTATGGAGCACAAGGTATAAGATGGAGTACGAGTGTGGATCTCTCAAAAGGAAATAGTAGTGTGCCCCCTTCTCTCTTTTTATTTCTTTTTCTCTTTTTTATATTTTTTTTTGTGGCCTCAATGGCTCTTTCTATTTAACTCTCATTTGTCCTCTTTGGGATCTTTTGATTTTGTCCTCTTTGGGATCTTTTCCTCACTTTAGGGGCAACACTCTATATATTACAAGAAGTGTAGAAGATCTTTCACACTTTACAAAAGGACTCAACATAAAGAAAATGAAACTATCATGATGTATGCAAATGTATGCCTCTGCCAGTGTAGCAGGATATGCAATGATACTAGCGCGTCATGTAGCAATGGTTAGGGCAAGACCCAACTAGCATGCGGCTCATCGATCAAGCAAAAAGCATGTATGACATGAAGATCAAGTCATGAGAAGATGGATGTTGCATGGCAATGTATCTCGGAAAGGCTATGGAAATGCCTTGATAGGTAGGTATGGTGGCTGTTTTGAGGAAGGATATAATGAGGCTTATGATGACAAAGCGTATCATGCCAAGGATTTGGATGCACCGGCGAAGTATGCGCCAACTCTCGAGGTGAGAAAGGGCAATGCACGATACCGAAGAGGCTAGAAAAATATGGCTAGGTGGAAGTGTCAACTTTCGAATACTCACATTAGTCCGAAGAACTCATGCACTTATTATCGGTAACTCTCAATCTAATTAGGAGGTTCACAAAGAGACAAGTACCCCGAGGAGGAGTGTATGGAGATTTGGTTATCCTTGCGCATCCTCGACTCATGGTACGTGAGTGTACTCTAATATTCGATCCATCCAAAGATTAGTGATCCATTTAGTAGCTAAAGTTCTCAACTATTTTGTAGGTTTTCGAAAATAAACACGGATTGCCCAAAATACGACATCTATCACTAATAGGCTAAAGCTCTTGACACCAAAAGTTTAGACATTACTCATGGCAATACCTCAAAACTATTGCAAGTTACTACTAAAATTAAATAGCAACCTCAATTACCTACTTTAAGTTAAGACACACAACTCAGTGCAACCGGCAAACTCTCTTAACAAGATAAACATGAAAACTCAAGAGAGTTCAGCAACCAACTAAACAAAAGCTCTTTAAAAAGAAAAGCATGAAAACTAAGAGCTAAACATGACAGCAGCTATGGAAAAACAAAGAATATACACAGCAAAGATAAGCATGAAAATCCTATGTTGTGTTCTATGTTGAAGTGGAGCGTGTTTCTTTCCCACACAAAGAAAGCTGGGTTCTAACTTGTTATGAACAGCAAGCAAAGCTAAAGAAAACTAAAAAGGAAACTAAGAGCAAGACGCTCCAAGCATAGCACATAACACATGAAGTGATAATTATAGTGGAACGAAAGACGAACTGATAATTGTTGATGGAGAAGGGGATGCATGGGGGCATCCCCAAGCTTAGACTCTTGAGTCTTCTTGAATATTTCTTGGGGGTGCACGGGGGCATCCCCAAGCTTGAGCGTTTGACCCTCCTGAATCTTCTTTTATCATCTTCCCTCGCACACTTGAAAAAATTCCTTCATACATAACTCATCATAATCTGATTAGTGAGGTTAGTACCCATAATAAAATAATTTTTCCCTACTGGAAATAAGGATAATCTTGAAGAGCTACTGTTTCTCAAGATTGCCAGAAGGTTTTTGCAAAGAAAAAACAAGCTCAAGGTTTGCAAAACGAAGAAAAGGCAAAACAGGACAGAATCTGTGAAAAACAGACCAACAGGCAGTAAATAATTTTCGGGGCACTTCTGCAACTCAAATCGAAAAACTCAGAACAGACGCCCGAAAGCCAATTGTATAGAGCACGCTGTCAAAAAAAATCAGATCAAAAAGATGATCTGGTGATTTTATACGAATTTTTCTGTCCAAGGACAGAATCTGTTTTCTGGACAGCACGTCACAACTTTTGAACTTTCTTACAACCGGAGGCTAAACTTGGCACAAAGCTGAAAAGAAAAGATACAATGATGATGCTACTGTAGTAACAAACATCAAGATACAACAAAAGCAAAATAAAACCTAATTCGTTGTGGGCTGCCTCCCAAAAGCGCTTTCTTTTATGCCTTTAAGCTAGGCATGATGCAAAAAGAGAAAATCAAGTTTTATCAAGAGTGAGAAAATAGCTAGCCCGTGTAACGGACTCAAAAGGCAACTTAATCTTCTTTCTAGGGAAGTGTTCCATTCCTATCTTGAGAGGGAATTGGAATTTTATATTCCCCTCTTTCATGTCAATGATAGCACCAACGGTGCGAAGAAAAGGACGTCCCAAAATAATTGGACATGAAGGTTCACATTCAATATCCATAATAGTAAAATCAACGGGAACATAATTGTCATTGACAATGATAAGAACATCGTCGATCTTCCCCAAAGATTTCTTTACGGAAGAATCAACAAGACGAACACCAAAAGAACAAGGATCAAAAGGTTTCAATTTAAGCACATCATACATTCTTTTGGGCATAACGGAGGTACTAGCTCCACCATCACATAAAGCATAGCAAGAGAAGTTATTCAACTTAATTTTAATCATAGGATCCCAACTATCTTCTAGCTTTCTAGGTATTGAGGCTTCTACCCTAAGCTTCTCCTCCCTAGCTTTGATGAGAGCATTAGTGATATTCTCCGTGAAGGCAAGATTAAGTGTGCTAGTGTGGGGATCTCTAGACATATTGTGAAGAAAACCAATAACTTCAGAAAGGGTGCGATTATCAAAATCAAGGTCACTACTATCAAGTAAAGTGGTAGTGGTGTCCTTTAGGCTCACTTGTTTGGTAGCTTCTATGGTTATAGGAGTTTCTTTTTCTACGGTTGAGGTCATAGCATCACCATTAATAGGTCCAATGGGACTAGGAGTGCATTGGGTGCTAAGAGTTTGGATATCCTCAACAACTTGGATAGTAGCAACAGTGTAGTGGGTAGGAAGGCTCTTAATTCTATCTTCTTCCTCCTTTTCTCTAGCCCATCTCTCTTTAAGTTTAGCCATCATCCTAATGTTTTCATTAATTTGCACTTGAATAGCATTCATAGGAGTGGTCTTCCTCTCCTCAAGAGGAGAAGTTCTAATTTTAAGCAACTCTACTTCATGGGCTAAATTGTCTACCTTCGAAGAGAGATTATCTAGTTTGTCTAGTTTTTCTTCTACACTCTTATTGAAGGCTTTTTGGGTAGTGATGAAGTCTTTAAGCATAATCTCTAGTTCAGAAGTGGAGTTCTTGGTGCTAGGATAAGCATTGTTGTTCCCATAGGAATTAGAGGGGAATGGTCTAGGGTTGCTACCAAAATTACTCCTATAAGCATTGTTATTGAAATTGTTTCTAGAGATAAAGTTCACATCTACTTGATCTTGAGCAATCAAAGAATTTAAAGGAACATCATGAGGATCAATAGAAGATTGCTTGGAAAGTAGAGACATGATCAAGTCAACTTTTTCATTTAGGGAGGAAATCTCCTCGACAGAGTTTACCTTCCTACCTGTTGGAGCGCGTTCGGTGTGCCATTGGGAATAATTGGTCATCATCTCATCGAGAAGTTTCGTGGCAGCACCGAGTGTAGTTGACATAAAGGTTCCTCCTGCGGCCGAATCTAACAAGTTCCGCGAGGTAAAGTTTAAGCCTGCATAAAAAGTTTGGATAACCATCCAAGTAGTCAAACCATGAGTAGGGCAGTTCTTGACAAGAGATTTCATGCATTCCCAAGCTTGGGCAACGTGTTCATTATCCAATTGTTTAAAATTCATTATGTTACTCCTTAGTTGGATAATTTTAGCAGGGGGATAGTACTTCCCAATAAAGTCATCCTTGCACTTGTCCCAAGAATCTATACTATTCCTAGGCAAGGATTGAAACCAGATTTTAGCTCCTCCTCTCAAGGAGAAAGGAAAAAGCTTAAGCTTAACAATATCACCATCTATTTCTTGGTACTTTTGCATATCACAGAGCTCAACAAAATTATTTAAGTGCAAAGCAGCATCATCTCCAGCACCGGAGAATTGATCTTTCATAACTAGGTTCAGCAAATCAGGTTTAATTTCATAAGAAGGTGCTGAAGTGGCAGGTGTAGTAATAGGCGTGCAGATAAAGTCATTGTTGTTATGACTAGTGAAGTCACACAACTTGGTGTTCTCGGTGGAACCCATAGCAGCAGCAAGCAAGATAACTATTTTTGTGATTTTTGGTAAGGGACACTAAAGCAAAAACTGAAAGGTAAACTAACAAGACTAAAAAGCAAAGATAAAAGATAGCGTGCAACTCCCCTATCTTGAAGAGTGGAGTCCCCGGCGACGGCGCCAGAAACTTTGCTTGATGGCTTCTCGCCCCTCGTTGGTTACCCCAAGTGGAAGGTTTGAGATGTAGCATAGCAGCAAGTTTCCCTTGGCAAAGGTACCAAGGATCGAATCCCGTGAGACTCCGAGGGTCGACAAGAAGGTGTCAACGGCGCCAGAAACTTAGCGGTTGACAGGACCTACACACAGATACAAATAACTTTGCTCCCAACGAGTACAGAGAGGTTGTCAATCCCTCCGGCCTTGTCGTTTACAAAGGATCAAACACAAGAGATAATTGTGATAGGTATGAATGCAACTAGGAAATAAGAACAGGAAGTAAATAGCGGGTGTGATCAGTGATGGTAATATGGACCGGGGTTCCATGATGTTCACTAGTGATGTCTCTCTCCCAAAAGACGATAAAACAGCAAAGCGAGGTAAACAAATTACAGCTGGGCAATTGACAGGATTATGTGCGCAAACCAATGCTAACTATGCTGTAAAGAAAGGTAGAGGCTCAAAAGCATGGGCGGTACGCCAAGGCAAGTAGACCGAAATCCATCTGCATCTACTACTAATCATCCACCTTGAGATATCTATCCAAAACATCTCGCTGGTATTAAGTTGCGAATCCCACCCAAAGTGTAGACTCAAAACAACAGACAACTGCATTAAAAGAACTTTGCGTAAAGTAAACAATCCTTGCACCCGCAAGTACAAGCACCGTTGTTTTCCCCCTTGTGGCAACAGCACATCCCCTAGACTCATGTTTCTGTCACTTAAACTAGTCATCAAGGGGCATGAACCCACAATCAAGCATAACGCTCCCTCTTGGAGTTACTACCTACTACTCGGCAAAAGCAATAAACAGCAACGGAGAACATGCAAGAATTACTCAAGAACATAAATATAAAAGAGGTGAATCAAATATATTACTCACACACAATCTGAACATAATCTCATAATCCATCGGATCCCAGCAAACTCAGCAGAGCAACAGCATAAAGATTACATATGTGCCTCGATCATGTAGGGCAGCTCACGAGGTCTAAACCATGAAGAACAAAGAGGGGAGGAGAACATCACATAGCTACTGATCATGGACCCAAGGTCCAAGGTCGACTACTGACGACTCATCCGGAAAGCGTCCATGGTGGTGGAGAAGCTCCCGGTGGTGATTCTCCCCTCCGGCAGGGTGCCGGAAAGAGTTCTCCTGATGCTCCCGATCTTGGAAGCGCGGCGCCGGCGGAACAGAGGCGAGATCGCGAAAAAGGGTTCCGTCCTCGAGGGTTTCGGGACGCATGGAATATATATGCGAAGGGGGGTCACCAGAGGCGGAGGTGGGGCCCCAGGCACCCCCCTGGCGCGGCCAGGGGTGGGGCCGCGCCGGGTGGCCGCCTGGGCCACCCCAGGCTCCCCTCTGGCCCTGCTTTGGTTTTTCTCGAAGCTCCCGGTACGCTGATTTTTCCTGTATTTTTCCCGGAATTTTTAGAGCACTTTTAATATGGGGGAAACCTGAAATAGAAAAACAGCAGAAAACAGGAACTGGCACTATGGTGCACTGAGTTAATAGGTTAGTCCAAATATGATCAAAAGTGTATGGAAGTGCATAAATATCATAGCAATATCACACAAAAGAGGCATGGAGCAAGCAGAAATTATAGATACGTTTTGGACGTATCACCCATAACTCATTGAGTGTTAATCACATACTGATGTTAACTAGATTATTGACTCTAGTAAACTCTTTGGATGTTGGTCACATGGACCTCTGAGTGTTAATCACATGGCGATGTGAACTAGATTATTGACTCTAGTGCAAGTGGGAGACTGTTGGAAATATGCCCTAGAGGCAATAATAAATTGGTTATTATTATATTTCCTTGTTCATGATAATTGTTTATTATGCATGCTAGAACTGTATTGATAGGAAACTCAGATACATGAGTGGATACATAGACAAACACCATGTCCATAGTAAGCCTCTAGTTGACTAGCTCGTTAATCAACAGATGGTCATGGTTTCCTGACCATGGACATTCGATGTCGTTGATAACGGGATCACATCATTAGGAGAATTATGTGATGGACAAGACCCAATCCTAAGCCTAGCACAGATCGTGTAGTTCGTATGCTAAAGCTTTTCTAAATGTCAAGTATCTTTTCCTTAGACCATGAGATTGTGCAACTCCTGGATACCGTAGGAATGCTTTGGGTGTACCAAACGTCACAACGTAACTAGGTGGCTATAAAGGTGCACTGCAGGTATCTCCGAAAGTGTCTGTTGGGTTGGCACGAATCGAGACTGGGATTTGTCACTCCGTGTGATGGAGAGGTATCTCTGGGCCCACTCGGTAGGACATCATCATAATGTGCACAATGTGATCAAGGAGTTGATCACGTGATGATGTGTTACGGAACGAGTAAAGAGACTTGCCGGTGACGAGATTGAACAAGGTATCGGGATACCGACGATCGAATCTCGGGCAAGTACTATACCGGTAGACAAAGGGAAGTGTATACGAGATTGATTGAATCCTTGACATCGTGGTTCATCCGATGAGATCATCATGGAGAATGTGGGAGCCAACATGGGTATCCAGATCCCGCTGTTGGTTATTCACTGGAGAGTTGTCTCGGCCATGTCTGCATGACTCCCGAGCCCGTAGGGTCTACACACTTAAGGTTCGATGACGCTAGGGTTATAGGGAAAGTATGTACGCGGTTACCGAATGTTGTTCGGAGTCCCAGATGAGATCCCGAACATCACGAGGAGTTCCGGAATGGTCCGGAGGTAAAGATTCATATATGGGAAGTTCCGTTTTGGTCACCAGATAAGTTTCGGGCGCTATCGGTAGCGTACCGGGACCACCGGTAGGGTCCCGGGGGTCCACCGGCCCCAGAGGGCTGCGTGGGCCAAGTTTGGGAGGGGACCAGCCCCGGGTGGGCTGGTGCGCCCCCCCCCCCCCAACCAGGGACCAAGGCGCCTCCAAGAGGGGAAGGGGCAAACCCTAGGGCAGATGGACCCTAGGGCCCAATCTGGTGCGCCCCCTCTCCCTCTCCCCCTCTGTCCGTCACCCTTAGATAGGATCTGGGGTGGCCGCACCCCTAGGGGTGGGAAACCCTAAAGGGGGCGCAGCCCCTCCCTTCCCCCTATATATATGTGAGGTTTGGGGCTGCCCACAACACGGTTTTGACCTCTGTCGCTTGGCGCAGCCCTACCTCTCTCCCTCCTCGTCTCTCGCAGTGCTTGGCGAAGCCCCGCTGGAGTTCCGCGCTCCTCCACCACCATCACGCCGTCGTGTTGCTGCTGGATGGAGCCTTCCCCAACCTCTCCCTCTCTCCTTGCTGGATCAAGGCGTGGGAGACGTCATCGGGCTGCACGTGTGTTGAACGCGGAGGCGCCGTTGTTCGGCGCTTAGATCGGAATCAACCGCGATCTGAATCGCAGCGAGTACGACTCCTTCATCCGCGTTTTTGCCATGCTTCCGCATCGCGATCTACAAGGGTATGTAGATGCACTCCCCTCTCCCTCGTTTCTAGATTACTCCATAGGTAGATCTTGGTGATGCGTAGGAAATTTTTTGATTTTCTGCTACGATCCCCAACAGTGGCATCATGAGCTAGGTCTATGCGTAGTATCTTGCACGAGTAGAACACAAAGTAGTTGTGGGCGTAGATCATGTCAATTCTCTTGCCGTTAGTAGTCTTATCTTGATTCGGCGGCATCGTGGGATGAAGCGGCCCGGACCGACCTTACACGTACTCTTACGTGAGACAGGTTCCACCGACTGACATGCACTAGTTGCATAAGGTGGCTAGCGGGTGTCTGTCTCTCCCACTTTAGTCAGATCGGATTCGATGAAAAGGGTCCTTATGAAGGGTAAATAGAAATTGGCATATCACGTTGTGGTTTTGGTGTAGGTAAGAAACGTTCTTGCTAGAAACCTATAGCAGCCACGTAAAACTTGCAACAACAATTAGAGGACGTCTAACTTGTTCTTGTAGCATGTGCCGTGTGATGTGATATGTCCAAAAGGATGTGATGAATGATATATATGTGATGTATGAGATTGATCATGTTCTTGTAATAGGAATCACGACTTGCATGTCGATGAGTATGACAACCGGCAGGAGCCATAGGAGTTGTCTTATTTTATTGTATGACCTGCGTGTCACTGAAAACGCCATGTAATTACTTTACTTTATTGCTAACCGTTAGCCATAGTAGTAGAAGTAATGTATGGCGAGACGACTTCATGAAGACACGATGATGGAGATCATGGTGTCATGCCGGTGACAAAGATGATCATGGTGCCCCAGAGATGAAGATCAAAGGAGCAAAAAAATGATATTGGCCATATCATGTCACTTTATTTGATTGCATGTGATGTTTATCATGTTTATGCATCTTATTTGCTTAGAACGACGGTAGTAAATAAGATGATCTCTCACTAAAATTTCAAGAATTGTGTTTTCCCTAACTGTGCACCGTTGCTAAGGATCGTTGTTCCAAAGCACCACGTGATGATCGGGTGTGATAGGCTCTAACGTTCGCATACAACGGGTGTAAGCCAGATTTACACACGCAATACACATAGGGTTCACTTGACGAGCCTAGCATGTACAGACATGGCCTCGGAACACGGAAGACCGAAAGGTCGAACATGAGTCGTATAGAAGATATGATCAACATAAAGATGTTCACCGTTGATGACTAGTCCGTCTCACGTGATGATCGGACACGGCCTAGTCGATTCGGATCATGTATCACTTAGATGACTAGAGAGATGTCTATCTGAGTGGGAGTTCATTATATGAACTTAGTTGTCATGAACAATAGTCTAAGTTGTCTTCGCAAATTATGTTGTAGACCAATAGCTTGCGTTGTAGCTCCCTGTTTAATACGATCCTAGAGAAAGACTAAGTTGAAAGATATTGTAAGCAATGATGCGGACTCGGTCCGTAGTTCGAGGAGTGTCCTCACTGCTACACAGAAAGCTTACGTCTTTGATGCACCGCTCGATGTGCAAACCCCTACAACATTGTCTGTGGATGTTGTGAACACCTGCCAGACACGTCCTGATGACTACTTGATAGTTTAGTGCACCATACTTTACGGCTTAGAATCGGGATTCCAATGACGTTTTGAATGCCATGAGACATATGGGATGTTTCAAGAGCTGAAATTAGGATTTCAGGCTCATGCTCGTATGGAGAGGTATGAGACCTCTGACAAGTTCTTTTGCCAACAAGATGGAGGAGAATAGCTCAACTAGTGAGCATGTGCTTAGAATGTCTGGGTGCAAAAATCACTTGAACCAAGTGGGAGTTAATCTTCCAGATGAGATAGTGGTTGACGGAATTCTCTAGACACTATCACCAAGCTGCTAGAACTTCGTGATGAACTATGACATGCAAAGGATGGAGATGATCCTGGAGCTATTAGCGGTGCTTAAGACCGCAAAAGTAGAAATCAAGAAGGAGCATCAAGTGTTGATGGTTTAACAAGACCACTGGTTTCAGAAAGGGCAAGGGCTAGAAGGGAAACTTCATGAATGGCAAACCAGTTGTCGCTCTAATGAAGGAACCCAAGGTTGAACCCAAACCTTGAGACTAAGTGCTTCTATTGTAAGGGGAACGTCACATGGTAGCAGAACTACCCCAAATACATGGTAGATAAGAAAACTGGCAACTTCAACTAAGTATGTTTGATATACGTGTTATTGATGTGTACCTTACTAGTACTCCTTGTAGCACCTGGGTATTGGATACCGCTTCAGTTGCTATTATTAGTGACTTGAAGCAAAAGCTACGGACTGAACGGAGACTAGCTAAGGGCGAGGTGACGATGTTGGAAGTGTTTCCAAGGTTGATAAGATCACCATCGCACGCTCCCTCTACCTTCGGGATTAGTGTTGAACCTAGATAAATGTTATCAGGTGTCTACGTTGAGCATGAATATGATTAGATCATGTTCATTGCAATACGGTTATTCATTGAAGTTAGAGAATAATGGTTATTCTGTTTACATGAATAATACCTTTATGGTCATGCACCCAATGGTTTATTGAATCTCGATCATAATAATACACATGATAATAATATTAACGCCAAAAGATGTAGAGTTAATAATGATAGTACCACTTTCTTGTGGCACTGCCGCTTAGGTCATTTTGGCATAAAATGCATGAAGAAACTCCATGCTGATGGATGTTTGGAGTCACTTGATTTTGAATCGCTTGACACATGCGAGCCATGCCTCATGGGCAGGATGACTAAGATCCCGTGTTCATGTACAATGAAACGGGTAAGTGACTTGTTGGAAATCATACATGCTGATGTGTGTGATCCAATGAGAATTAAGGCGTGTGGTGGATATCGTTATTTTCTCATCTTCACTGATGATTTGAGTAGATATGGGTATATTTACTTAATGAAGCAAAAGTCTGAAACGTTTGAAAAGTTCAAGCAGTTTCAGAGTGAAGATTAAGAATCATCATAACAAGAAGATCATGTTCCTGCGATCTGATCAAGGGGAGATTTTCTGAATTATGAGTTTGGCAATCACTTAAGACATTGTGGAATTGTTTCGCAGTTGAAGCCACCTGGAACACCACACCGTAATGGTGTGTCCGGACGTCGTAATTGAACCTTATGGGATATGGTGCGATCTATGATGTCTCTTACTGATCTACCGCTATTATTTTGAGGTTATGCATTAGAGACAGCTGCATTCACTTTAGATAGGGCACCATCTAAGTCCTTTGAGACGACGCCGTATGAACTGTGGTTTGGCAAGAAACCAAAGTTGTCATTTCTTAATGTTTGGGGCTACGATGCTTATGGCTTCAGCCGGAAAAAGCTCGGACCCAAAGCGGACAAATACATCGTCATAGAATACCCAAAGGTAACATTTGGTATACCTTCTATCTCAAGATCCAAGGGCAAAAAATGTTTGTCGCTAAGAATGGGTCCTTTCTCGAGAAGGAGTTCCTTTCGAAAGAATTGAGTGGGAGGAAGATAGAACTTGATGAGGTTGTTGAACCCTCACTTCAACTTGAGAGTATTGCAACATAGAAAGATGTTTCTGTGGAACCTATGACTGTTGAAGAGGAAACTAATGATATTGATCATGAAGTTTCGGATCAAGTTGCTATCAAACCTCGTAGGTCGACAAGGATAAGTACTACTCCTGAGTGCTACGTTGATCCTGTCTTAAATGTCATGTTGTTTGGACAACAATGAACCTACGAACAATGGAAAAGCGATGGTGGGCCCGTATTCTGACAAATGGTTAGAAGCCGAGAAATCCGAGATAGGATCCATGTATCAAAATAAAGTATGGACTTTGGTGGACTTGCCCGATGATCGGCAAGCCATTGAGATAAATGGATCTTTTAAGAAGAAGACGGACGTGGACGGTAATGTCACCGTCTATGAAGCTCGACTTGTGGCAAATAGTTTTTCACAAGTTCAAGGAGTTGACTACGATGAGATTTTCTCACCCATAGCGATGCTTAAGTCCGTCGGAATCAAGTTAGCATTAGCTGCATTTATGAAATCTGGCAGATGGATGTCAAAACAAGTTTCCTTACCAGTTTTCGTAAGGAAAGGTTGTATGTGATACAATCAAAAAGGATTTTTCGATCCTAAGGATGCTAAAAGGTATGCTAGCTCCAGCGATCCTTCCATGGACTAGAGCAAGCATCTCGGAGTCGGAATATACGCTTTGATGAAGTGATCAAAGTTTTTGGGTTTATACAAAGTTTGTTAGAAACTTGTATTTACAATAAAGTGAGTGGGAGCACTACAACATTTCTGATAAGTATATGTGAATGACATATTGTTGATCCGAAATGATGTAGAATTTCTGGAAAGCGTAAAGGGTTGTTTGAAAGGAGTTTTTCAAAGGAAGACCTGGATAAAGCTGCTTACATATTGGGCATCAAGATCTATAGAGATAGATCAAGACGCCTGATGATACTTTCAAAAGAACACACACCTTGGCATGATTTTGAAGGAGTTCAAACTAGATCAGTCAAAGAAGGAGTTCTTACCTGAGTTATAAGGTGTGAAGTTGAGTAAGACTCAAAAGCTTGATCACGGCAGAAGAAGGACGAAGGTCGTCCCCTATGCTTTTGTCATAGGCTCTATACGGTATCCCATGCTGAGTACCGCACTTGATGTGTGCCTTGCCACATGTCTCGCAAGAGGGTACAAAGGTGATCCAGGAGTGGATCACTAGATAGTGGTCGATATTATCCTTAGAGTAATAAGGAAATGTTTCTCGGTTATGGAGGTGATAAAGAGTTCGACGTAAAGAGTTACGTCGATGCAAGCTTAACACCTATCCGGATAACTCTGAGTAGAGATACCGGATACGTATAATGGAGCAACAGTTTGGAATAGCTCCAAGTGGAACGTGGTAGCAGCATCTACGATATGACATAAAGTTTTGCGAAGTACATAGGGATCTGAATGTTGCAGACCCGTTGACTACAACCTCTCTCACAAGCATAACATGATCAAACCCATAACTCATTGAGTGTTAATCACATAATGATGTGAACTAGATTATTGACTCTAGTAAACTCTTTGGATGTTGGTCACATGGCGATGTGACCTGTGAGTGTTAATCACATGGCGATGTGAACTTGATTATTGACTCTAGTGCAAGTGGGAGACTATTGGAAATATGCCCTAGAGGCAATAATAAATTGGTTATTATTATATTTCCTTGTTCATGATAATTGTTTATTATCCATGCTAGAATTGTATTGATAGGAAACTCAGATACTTGTGTGGATACATAGACAAACACCATGTCCCTAGTAAGCCTCTAGTTGACTAGCTCGTTGATCAACAGATGGTCATGGTTTCCTGACCATGGACATTGGATGTCGTTGATAACGGGATCACATCATTAGGAGAATTATGTGATGGACAAGACCCAATCCTAAGCCCAGCACAGATCGTGTAGTTCGTATGTTAAAGCTTTTCTAAATGTCAAGTATCTTTTCCTTAGACCATGAGATTGTGCAACTCCCGGATACCGTAGGAATGCTTTGGGTGTACCAAACGTCACAACGTAACTGGGTGGCTATAAAGGTGCACTGCAGGTATCTCCGAAAGTGTCTGTTGGGTTGGCACGAATCGAGACTGGGATTTGTCACTCCGTGTGACGGAGAGGTATCTCTGGGCCCACTCGGTAGGACATCATCATAATGTGCACAATGTGATCAAGGAGTTGATCACGGGATGATGTGTTACGGAATGAGTAAAGAGACTTGCCGGTGACGAGATTGAACAAGGTATCGGGATACCGACGATCGAGTCTCGGGCAAGTACTATACCGGTAGACAAAGGGAATTGTATACGGGATTGATTGAATCCTTGACATCGTGGTTCATCCAATGAGATCATCGTGGAGAATGTGGGAGCCAACATGGGTATCCAGATCCCGCTGTTGGTTATTGACCGGAGAGTTGTCTCGGCCATGTCTGCATGACTCCCGAGCCCGTAGGGTCTACACACTTAAGGTTCGATGACGCTAGGGTTATAGGGAAAGTATGTACGCGGTTACCGAATGTTGTTCGGAGTCCCGGATGAGATCCCGGACGTCACGAGGAGTTCCGGAATGGTCCGGAGGTAAAGATTCATATATGGGTAGTCCCGTTTTGGTCACCGGAAAAGTTTCGGGCGCTATCGGTAGCGTACCGGGACCACCGGGAGGGTCCCGGGGGTCCACCGGCCCCAGAGGGCTGCGTGGGCCAAGTGTGGGAGGGGACCAGCCCCAGGTGGGCTGGTGCGCCCCCCCAACCAGGGCCCAAGGCGCCTCCAAGAGGGGAAGGGGGCAAACCCTAGGGCAGATGGGCCCTAGGGCCCAATCTGGTGCGCCCCCCTCTCCCTCTCCCCTTGTGGCCGTCACCCTTAGATGGGATCTGGGGTGGCCGCACCCCTAGGGGTGGGAAACCCTAAAGGGGGCGCTGCCCCTCCCTTCCCCCTATATATATGTGAGGTTTGGGGCTGCCCACAACACGGTTTTGACCTCTCTCGCTTGGCGCAACCCTACCTCTCTCCCTTCTCGTCCCTCGCAGTGCTTGGCGAAGCCCTGCTGGAGTCTCGCGCTCCTCCACCACCATCATGCCGTCGTGTTGCCACTGGATGGAGTCTTCCCCATCCTTTCCCTCTCTCCTTGCTGGATCAAGGCGTGGGATACGTCACCGGGCTGCACGTGTGTTGCACGCGGAGGCGCCGTTGTTCGACGCTTAGATCGAAATCAACCGCGATCTGAATCGCAGCGAGTACGACTCCTTCATCCGCGTTCTTGCAATGCTTCCGCATCGCGATCTACAAGGGTATGTAGATGCACTCCCCTCTCCCTCGTTGCTAGATTACTCCATAGATAGATCTTGGTGATGCGTAGGAATTTTTTTGATTTTCTGTTACGATCCCCAACATTGATGCTACGATCATATGTTGTAGCTGGAGGTCTTGTGCCAACGCCAATGCCTCTCTACAGGCAATGGTCTCCAGAATAGAGGGATCGTCAACCCCCTGTATAACCAATGCTGAACTTCCCAGGAAGTAGCCCAGACTATCTCGACAAACGGCCGTTGTTGAACCCCTCTTCCTTTCAGAACTGCTGCATCAACATGGATTTTTGCATAACCATCCGGTGGTGCTTTGGGTCGGAGAGGATGGGTGGCCCTTGAACTGTCCTGGTGCGCATGTACAGGTTGGTTCTCCCTGATCAAGTTTAGCTCGCTGATGAAGCTATTGATGAAAGCATGTATGGACTGAGGACTCTGGAAGAGTCCTTCGTGTATAGCTTTGCGACGAGCCAACCACAATGCCCAAAGCGTTACCGACAGCTGCACATACTGATCATGGGACAACACATCCATCAGATTAAAAAGCCACCTCTTTGCACTAGGCTCGGTGTTGGTTGGCATTTTATGTAGTAGCTCCTCATCGGCAAGAGCCCATGTGCACCTAGACATGCTGCAGTCCAAGAGTGAGTGTCTCCATGAATCCGGCATTCCACAGAGGCCACACGACAATGTAGTAGACATGTGTCTATGGGCCCTCACATCTTCTGTCGACAGAGAGTGCTTAGGAACATTCTCACCTTCCCCGGTACAACTGTTTTCCACAAAAACTTCCATGATTTTCGCTCGGCATTTGAACTCGAAGGACCCGCCTCCTCATGCAGCCATGCTTCTCGCCACAGCTTGGTTGCCACCAACATGTTGTGTGATGTTTTAACTGAAAAATTTCCATTGCGCTCAAAGTGCCAGCTCCAGAAATCTGCAAGGTTACGTGTGCATAAGGGAGTAGATAATATGATCTCAGCGTCCATGGGCATAAAAACCTGCTGCACGAGCTGCCGATTCCACGTTGCCGACGTAGCATCTATGAGATCATCCACCCACTCTGGAGGATATGCAACACGGCTACGGTCTCATCATTTCATCTTGAGGAATCCAGTTATCCTCCCATATACGTGTAGTCTGACCGTTGCCAATGCGCTTAATTATACCCTGTTTCAGAATATCACGGCCCTCCACAATAGCTCTCCATACTTGACTTGGATGTCCTCCTAGGTTTGCCTCCAATATGTTGCTATCTGGGTAATAGACTCTTTTTAGGAGTCTGGCACTTAAAGAGTCAGGATTCTGAAGGAGGCCCCATGTCTGCTTGGCTAGCATGGCCAAATTGAATAACTCAAAATCTTTAAACACAAGACCACCCATGGATTTTGGCTGTGTCATTGATTCCCATGAGACCCAATGTGGCTTTCGTTTACCTTCCTTGCTACCCCACCAAAACTTTCGAATAAGCATATTCAAATGTTGGCAAAGACCTCTGGGTAGCTTAAAACAAGACATGGAGAAAACTGGCACTGCTTGGGCCACTGATTTAACAAGCACCTCCTTTCCCGCAGTGGATAACATCATCTCAATCCATCCTTGTACCTTGCTCCATAGGCGATCTTTCAAATATTTAAAAGCCCCATTTTTAGAGCTCCCAACATCTGAAGACATACCAAGGTATTTCTCATTCAGAGTCTCATTGGGCACATTGAGCAAACTCTTAATGTCATGGCGAACACTATCTGGCACACCCTTATTGAAGTAGATCGATGATTTTGCATAGTTCACACGCTGCCCTGTTGCTTGACTATAGATGTCCAGCACCTGGTTAACCTCAGTAGCACCCACACTGTTAGCCTTAAAGAACAGCAGGCTGTCATCAGCAAATAAGAGATGGTTTACTCGTGGCGCTGTGGGTGCAACTTGTAAACCTTCAAGATTGGATGACTCACTTCTAGATTTAAGGAGGCACGAAAGGCCCTCTGCTGCCAATAAGAATAAGTATGGGGATATTGGGTCTCCCTGTGTGATTCCTCGTGATGGTTTGAATTGCTCAAGTTTCCTTCCATTGAACATGACTGAAAAATGAACCATCGTCACCATGTTCATAACTATGTTGACCCAGCTCTCGCTGAAACCCAACTTTAGCATGATAGCCCGAAGGTATGGCCACTCCACTCTGTCATAGGCTTTCAACATGTCAAGTTTTAGTGCACACGGTTGGTGTTTTTTGCTTTGTTCCTTTTCATAAAATGTAGGCATTCATAGGCAGTGATGATGTTGTCAGTGATAAATCCGCCTGGAACAAAAGCCGATTGTTCTTCTGATATAATCTCAGGTAACACTAGTTTCAGCCGGTTAGATATCACCTTTGATGCTATCTTATATAAGACATTGCATAAACTGATTGGTCTGAACTGAGACAAAAGAGTAGGATTTTTTACCTTAGGAATTAAAACCAACACCGTTTCATTAATGCTCTCATCCGACTCCTTGCCCTCAACTATCTGCAACACCGCTCTGGTTACTTCATCACCACATATGCCCCAATTTCGCTGAAAAAAATGAGCGGGAAAGCCATCCGGACCCGGAGCTTTGAGTGGGAACATTTGAAAAAGTGCCTTCTTAACTTCATCTTGACTGTAAGGCACATTCACGACAGAATTCATCTCCGGGGTCACTCTAGTAGGTACTGTATCAAGGACTTGTCCCATATTGTTCACACCCTCCGACGTGTACAGGTCCTTATAAAACTCATTTGTTAACTCCTCCATCTCAGCCACATCATCTATCATTTGCCCATCAGACCGCTGCAGTTCTTTTATCTGATTTTTCCTCCGCCTCTGGCTTGCGCGTAAGTGGAAGAAATACGTATTTTTGTCGCCATGTGCCAGCCACTCCAATCTTGCCCTCTGCCTCCACATTATCTCTTCTCTATGAAGCAACTTAACAATATGATCTACAATTTTATGCTCAGCGTGTGTCGGGCCGGTTCGGTTCGGTGCAGCTCGCATATCCTGTAGCGCCTTTTTCAGTGCTGCTATCTCCCGCTTTATGTTTCCAAAGTGTGATCGTTCCCACCTGGATAGATGAGCCGACAATGCCAGCAGTTTGTCTCGAACTGCCTCCACCGAACCTCCTTGTCGCTTCTGCTAGCCCTTTGTAATCACATGTTCGAGATCTGGGTCTCGTTCCCAGCACAACTTGTATTTAAAGCTACGCGGGGCCCGGCTGCATGCATGCACATCACGTAGGTGAAGAAGCAAGGGTGCATGATCCGAACAAGCCGCTGTCTTGTGCTCAAGTCTTGCGCATGGTAAAGCCAGTAGCCACGTCGGGCTTGCCACACATCTATCAAGCCGAACACGTGTATAAGAGCCCCCAACAACCTTTTTTTCAAAAGTCCACCATGGTCCATCATACCCAATGTCAGTTAGCCCACAAGTATCAAGGGCATCGCAGAATCCATCCATCTGCGCTTGACTCCGGTTCCCCACGTCGTCATGCTCATGGCCATGGAGTACTTCATTAAAGTCTCTGATGACTGCACATGGAATGTCATTGGCTCCAACAATGCTTCGAAGCATATCCCAGGTCAAGTGCCTCTCATTCACCCGCGCTTCACCATAGATAAAGGTGAAACGAGCCGGGAAGTCCACAAGTTCATCAACACGCACATCAATATGGTATTTCGAATAACCCAAAACTTCAATCTTTATTTCATCATTCCAGAATATTCCAAGGCCTCCACTTCTACCAGAGCTACTAACAGCGTAGCTTTTATTGTATCCTAAAGTACCAGCTAGACTTTCAACTCTACCACCCTCTATCTGAGTTTCAAGGATGCATAAAATAGAGGGGGCAAATTGCCTCGTGAGGTCACGAAGCTCTCGAACTGCCGCCGGCTTGCCAACCCTGCGGCAGTTCCACACAAGTAGACTCATTGCGCCTCGAGAGACCCTCCCTAGCGGGCCCGCCACACGCGCATCATTGGTTTTGTTTGTTGTAGAGTTCTTCCCCTGGTTCTTGTCAGTTGCTGGTGGTATCGCCTTAGTCCTCTTCGCCTCCTGTTTGGTTGAGGGGCTTTGGGGCGTTTCTGGCCCTATAAGGAGTATATTCTGATTTGCCCCACCAACGGAGGGCGAGCTTGAGTTCAGCAACAGCTTCTGGTCCACTGCTCCCCTCTTCCTACGGTTGATATCTGAATCATACACATCGGTCTCCATATGTTCTGCCTCAGACTCGGTTGCATCCACATGATCATCATTTGTGCCTCTCCCTTGGCCTCTGCCTGCACGGCCCCCACGTCCTCTTCCTCTTCCACCTTGAGTGCCTCCTTCTTCACCAGGGCCTCTCCCCGCCCCTTTGAACCAGGTGGCTTGCAGATCTTTGAAAACAAGTTTGCTAGGAGGGTGAACCCCATCCCCACACTCCTTGAAAAGATGGCCCAGGTGACCACAGACTGCACACCAGTCAGGAAGCCTCTCAAACTTCACCCGGAAAATCTCCCTAGTCACCTCTTGCTTCCTCTTGACCACCAGCGACACCGCATTCTTGAGGGGTTTTGTGACATCTATCTTGACACGCACCCTACATAAATTTCCTTCAAAATCAGGAGACTTTGGCTCAGCATATATGAACTCACCCACCATTGCCGACAGGGCTTTAACCTTGGAAAAATAACCATCCGGTAGATCATGAATTTGCATCCATATATCCAGCTTGTTGAGGCCTATGGCGGATGGTCGTGTGAAGCCATCGTAGGGAGCTATCACGACAACCTTGCCCTTGTAAGCCCATGGCCCCTCCTGCATGACTCTTTCCCAATCACCCAAGCACGAAAACTGCAGGGTGTAGAGATTTTCTTCAAGTGGCCGGATCTTCACCTCCTGCGCCAGATCCCAAGCCACCCTCATATTCCTGAAAAACTAATACTGACTGTATGTCTTGTTCGTGTGGACGCGCACCATGGCCATCCACCTGGTAGTTTCAGCCAGCAGCTCGTCCTCCTCAACGATCACGTCTTCCAGGGATTCCTCATCGAGCCCCAGTTCCTTCATCATGGCTTTCAGATCGGTTTTGGAGCCTGAGCCAAACGCGCCTGTATCCATCAGATCTCTCGCCCGAGAGAAAGCTTTCCGCGGGCGGTGGTTCCCTAGCGTCCAGCGTCTTTCCCCAGTCGCCCCAGAGGTCCGAGACCCCAGTCGCCGGAGAAGAGATGGCCGGAAGGAGGGGGCGAGGGGTCTCCATGGTGGGGGTTTTCGCCGCCGCCCAAGAGGATAGAAACCCTAGCGAGAGGGGAAAACAGCGCTCGCTGGTCCTCAACTAATTGCTCTCATCCAACCATCAAAGAGAGAGAAAAATGGTCCTGCCCCGACTGCCCGGCCCAGCAGCCCGGCCCAGCGGGGCCTTAAACCCCTTCACTACGCCCCGAAAGATTCTTTCCTCGTCCTCATCCAAACCCCGACCGAATCCCCAACATCCCCCACCGCCGCAGATAAAAATCCAAATAATCGAAGCCCGCCGTACTCTCGCCCATGGCGCTGCTGCAGCTGCATCCGCCGCCGCTGGCGGCGCTCGGCCGCTCCGCTCTCCCCTGCCGCCTGTTCCCGCCCGCGACCGCCCGCCGCTCCCTCGCCTCGGTCGCCTTCTCGCTCCAGACCAACGTGCGCCTCCTCAAGCCCAACCGCCGCTCCCGGCGCTCCCGCTACCCCTACTACGACCTCGACGACGATGAAGAGGAAGAAGATGAGGAGGACTACGAGGACGAAGAGAGCGAGGTGAGCTTCCCCAATACCAGTAATTAAGTTGAGTAGGCCTTTGCTTCACTGCCAGTGCCTGGCTCTTGTTTTTTTTAGTAGAATGCCTGTCTCTTATCATGTGAGAGAAATGCGAACTGGGCTCTCACTTGGTTTTAAAATGTTCTCGTCGTAGGAGAATTTAATTGGTATAGAGCGTGATGTAATATCTAGCTCAGTGTCTCGTGAAGATTTGGCATACCCTAGTCATCAAGGAAATACCTATACCGTTTGTGCCTATTCCAGAATTTATACTTCTGCTCTGCAGTTTGGATGTACAATTTGCATGTTTGATATGAATGCTTGTCTTCCCGTGCGTTCAGTTTTGGCTCTGTATCCCACATTACATCAGATCATTATAACCACATAATGTAGCACAGTTGATACTTTATCAGATTATAAGCACCGCATAATGTGGCACAGTTAATATTTTGTAGTGTAAGAACTTTGTTGAGGCTTCGTAAGGTCTAGTGCCAACAAAGCATGAGCAATCAGCCATTTGGCAGGTCTTGTGTAGTTCTGTGTTTGAATATGAATTGCAATGGTCAGGATATCGGTAACTGGTACCATATCAGTCGGGTGCTGAGTAGGGATAAATAGGCGAATTTTCCAGTTAATCGCCTGATGAATCAGTTAAATGGCTATTCAGTGACCCACCGAGTAGAGATTAACTGACCGAGATGCCGATTAACTGGCCGATATTTGGAACAATTTGAATTGTCAGTGCTGTTACCATTGAACCGTCCTAAGTCCTGACAAATGGTCTAAGATTTGCTACCAGAGCTGGAACATATTGACCAAACTCTTCTAGCTCCTTTTAGTTTCGGTAACATCAGATGCTTCTGTGCTCACATTGCAAACAATACATACTTCAAAAGGATATTGCCATACAACGTGTTCGATTGCCCCTTCCTATATTAGTGACACATGACGCCATAGTGAATGCTCCCATGTTTTGCTATTTTAAAAGGATGTTATCATAATGAACAGTGATCTATCTAAACCCAGTGTACAGAATTTCCTTGGAAGGTATATGTCATATGTTGTGTTGACACACTGCTAATACTACATCATTAGATGCCACGTTTGAATTATTATGCAGAATTTTGTCTAAAAAAACCACATCTGATCATAGAACAAATATTACAAACTTACTGTTCCAGTATATCTTACTCTATGTTGCACTACTCTTTTCAGGATGATTTATCAGGTTTGGAGTATCCTGGTGTCCTTTATACAAACAACCCACGTGCTCCGAACAAGAGAGCAGGTATACTTAAGCTATGTAAAATTTCTTAAAAACAATGGTACCTTGTATTGAAACCTGGCTCTATGCTTCAGGGCGAAAAACACAACTGGTGAAAGAAAATTGGGAAGGAAGGCGGCCCAAAACTCGTGATAAACATGCTAGTCCAGGAAGGTCTAATTCCCTCCAGCCCAGGAGCAAAATAAACAGAACATTACTAAATCTTACAAGCATGAACAGTGAAGTAGAGGTAGATTTCTAAGATCAATTCAGTATGTGCATGTTTCTGGTCCATATTTCAGTATGTAAGGTACGTTGACTAACAAAGATTTGTTGTTGCAGTTGAAAAATGAAAGTATCTCTCGGAGTCTGTTTCAAAAATTGCAAGAAGAATATGACTTTGATGATAAATGGTTACCGCTTATTGATTACCTGTGCTCATTTGGACTGAGGGAATCCCATTTTACTTACATTTATGAGAGACACATGGCTTGCTTGCAAATCAACCGGGCTTCTGCAGAAGAAAGGTTGGAGTTCCTTCTAAGTGTTGGTGTTAAAAGCAAGGATCTGAAGAGGATGCTGGTCAGACAGCCGCAAATTTTGGAATATACTCTCAGCAATCTGAAGTCTCATGTTGCTTTTCTGGCTGGCATTGGTGTTCCGGATGCACGTATGGGGCAAATTATTTCTTCTGCTCCTTCATTTTTATCTTACAGTATTGAGCAGTCCCTGAAGCCAACTATAAGCTATTTGATTGAGGAAGTGGGTATTGAGGAGAGCGATCTGGGGAAAGTGGTGCAGCTAAGCCCTCAGATTCTGGTGCAGCGAATTGATAATGCGTGGAAATCTCGATTTATTTTTCTCTCAAAAGAACTAGGGGCTCCCAAAGATAGCATTGTCAAAATGGTCACAAAGCACCCACAGCTGCTTCATTACAGCATCGAGGAGGGCATCTTGCCTCGAATCAATTTCCTTAGAAGCATTGGCATGAGAAACTCTGATATTCTCAAAATATTGACAAGTCTTACTCAGGTATTAACATATGTCCATATACATGTTAGCATTCCTCATCCTTGTATCTTTGCTATTGCTATTAAGTGTCTCTCGTGATAAATGTATCCTGCCATGTTTTTCAGGTGCTATCTTTGTCAGTGGAGAAAAATCTCAAACCAAAGTATCTTTATTTGGTCAATGATCTTAAGAATGAGGCTCAATCCTTGACGAAGTACCCCATGTACTTGAGCTTGTCTCTTGAGCAGAGAATTCGTCCCCGTCACCGTTTTCTTGTTTCATTGAAGAAAGCTCCAAAGGGTCCATTTCCTCTTAGCTCCTTTGTGCTTACAGATGAGCGTTTTTGCCAGCGGTTGGCTGGGACAAGCTTAGAGAAGTACCACACATTTAGACAGAGCTTGCTGCTGACAGGTTTTGAAGATAAGACTGGAAGGAAACCATTGGCATCACGACGGTAGATAGTTTGAGGAACTTGACCTTAGGCAAGAGGGTTGCTTCTAACTTGGGTGCCTGTCCTCACTGTAAGAAAGCTCCAGAGGGTCTATTTCATATTAACCTCCCTCGCGCCTGTGGACGAGCATTTTTGCCATCAATGAGCCTTGACTAACTTAGAGAGAGAAGTAACATACATCGAAACACAGCATCTGTTGACAGGTTTTACGGAGAAGTCTGAAGGAAATTGTTAGCACCAAGGCAGTAGATGATTAATATTCAGTTGACAGGTTACGTTTTAGACTATGTGCCTGTCCTTCCTCACTGTAAGATGACCATCTTACACAGCACTTCCCTTTTCTTTATGTGTCTTCTGGTTGTTATTTTGCGTAGTTCTGATTATTGATCTACTATTTTCCAGGAAATGGCCTGGGTTGCTGGCCTGGTTACCCCTCTGTTCAACTGTTGCCTCCTCGTGAAACATCTTGTAGAGTCTTTCTGATAGCTCTGGATCAACTACAAATGGATGGTTCATCTGACAGAACAGCATCCAGCGGAATGGCTGATCGAACATTCTGTTAACTGCTTAAAGAGTAGCTGCCTTGACTTCTACTTACGGTTAACCGCAACTTTGGAGCAACATATTAAGTCTAGCAAAACTGCAGCTTGACCATATAGCGTGCAACTTCTGTGTCAGACATATAGTAGGCTATAGTAAATTTTCTTCAGGGTTGTAATGATAGAGATTATGCGGTTGAGATTTGTATGTAATGGTACTAGCATTGTGCCTACGTCCTCCCTGTCTCTCACAGGGTTATGATGGGAATCGCACATTTAAAAATTATACCGTCGAGGGATCTCAGCAGGTAGAGCATGGTTAACGGTACTGCTGGCTATATGATCTTGCCACATCATTTATAACCAACCTTATAGTTGGTAAGTATAATAGTTGCATATAAATATGTAATACTTTTTTATACATGGCCTACCTTGCTCTCTCACAATATGCCTAGGAGTAATGCTGCAGCCGGTTGTTAATCAGTTGTCCGCCTTCTTTTTTTCTTCTCCCCTCTCTCCTTCAACTCATTTAAAATATGATATTCAAAGGCTTACCGCCTGCTTACGTTATCCTATTGTACTTGTTCCGGTGGAAGAAGAAAACGAGTGCAGCATTCGACAAGGAGCCACATGTACCAGAAAATGCTGGGGTCATGTGCTTATGAGCGGAGTTTTCCATCTTCAAGTTTCAATATTTCGTTACTAATTTGCCGGTGTGATGATTATAGGAGGACGTATGAATCTGAAAAATTTGACGCAACAACAAGTGTGTATTTGCAGTAATGTACTCCAGTGTTGATTATCACATATATTTTCGTGTTTGGCACCTTTTCTTTTCTTTATATAGAACGCAAATATATATAGAACGCAAATGTATTTGCAGTAATGTAAAAGACAAGATATGTGTGTTTCGCACGCGAGCATCCGCCGGTTCATTGCTCATTGTCCACTATGATGAGTTTCTGCAGCAAGGTCTTCGTTGCAAAAATTGCAAAAAGACCTATGTTGCAGAAAAATTAAATTTGCAATGAGTGCAAAAAGGAAAAAAAAAACTGAAACAAGGCGCTGTTGCCAAAAAAAAATATCTTGCAAAATTTTTTGCAGCATGACCCATGTTGCAGAAATTTTCCGTAACACGACCTGTGTTGCAATGATAAAAAGTGACGCTCGCTCGCTCAATCCATTAAAGCAGACAACTTGTGAGGTGGCGGATATGTTATAAGGCCCTGTTCGAACACCCGTCACTCCTCAACTCTGCTCCCGAAGTTGAAGTTAAAAAGCACGGAGCAAGGAAACGGATGCTCCAGCTCCTCGTATTTTTAGGAGCCGGAGTGACTCTGAAACAAGGCCTAAATATCTGCCGGCTGCGTAGGAGCACCCAACATCCTTCTTTGAAATGTTTACAAACATACACATGTGCGTTTTGATCATCTGAAATTAGCCGGCTGCTGCACAGATCGCAGGGTCCCCCATGAGCACTTTTTCGATGCCGGCGGACAAAAAAAATCCCATTCGCGCTCTTAACTCCTCACTTTTCGTCGGATTTGGGCAAAATCAGAGCCAACGCTCCTAGGCCAAACCCAAGAGCTGGGGCACCTGGGGGCTTATTTCGCCGTTTTGCAGGCCCTGGCCCATCTGCCAGCTTCTCTCTCTCTCTCTCCTCTCTCCACCCTTTCCCTCCCTGGCCCACCCACGTGCTCCCATCCAGAGCCCCTCTGCCCCGCCGCGCCCGAGAAAGAGATCCTGCCGAATCCTCAAACCCAACCACCGCTCCACCCCGGCGACCTCAGATCTCGTCTGCGGCGGCGGCGACGGCGGAGGCGGAGGGCGGGGATTGGAGGCGAAGATGTTCTATGGGGCGATGGTGCGGGATCCGTGGCTGATCATGGCGCAGATCGTCTGCTTGCAGTGCCTCTACCACCTCGGGCTCGGCCTCTTCATGCCGCTCCTCGTCTGCACCCGCGTCCCGCGCCTCACGCTCATTCCCATCGCGGGGCGGGGCGGGGCGGGGCGGAGCTCGCGCGGCCGTGGCGGCGCTCACGCTCGTGTGGAGGAGGGAGCTCGACGGAGGGCATGAGGACGGAGGCTGCCGGAGCGGAGCGGAGCGCGCATGGCCCGGCGGGGCTCGAGCACGGGGCCGTGGCGGCGCTCGCGCTCGCGTGGAGGAGGGAGCTCGATGGAGAGCTCGACTCGGAATGCTTCTTGGGTGGGGGGGAACGGCTGGGAAATTTTGCCCCCCGAAGCCAAAAATTCCGCCGGCGCGACCCCAAGCGGCGAAAAAAAGACCTCCTGGGGCGCCAACGAGCGGAGATGCTCTAAAAAAGGCAGCCTTTTGTTTCCGGTGGTGCCAACTAAAGGAAGCTTTAGCTCTAGCATTATCCCACTTCAATTTTTTTCAAATCTGGCATGTACTAATCTCAAGGCAATTCAAAAATGATGTGCAGCAATTTAAAAAAAAATCTGGCATGTACTTATCTCAGGTTGGTACAAAATAATCACCACTTGTTCCTATCACCGGAGTAATGCAACTCTCTCTCTCAGAAAAACAACAATGATGTACAACTAAACAGGTAAGCAAAACCCAATGAACTAACTGAAACTCAGATATCTTCCATTACTCTCCCCGAAAGAGACGCACATGTCTCAGTGTCATATGCAAACACAAACTGTTTCTGTTTTGCTATTAACTAGTACCAAAAAAACTCAGTGTGTAGAGTAGAATTACAAGGATTCTTAGATCATGCATTAGCAGGTCATCACAGCAGGGGGGTTGACCCCAAACCTAATCAACCAAGGGAAGCGCTTCAATCTACAAAAACTTCCTTTTGTTTATATGATCTATCTATAAGAGGAAACAATAGAAGCGTTTCAGTAATCAGTATACTGTACTCAAGTTTGCTCTGTCTTTAGTATACTCATCTAATCTACAATGTATGTCTGGAGTGTATATGTATCGAATGGGAATCGACAACATCTGAATGAGGAACGCCGTTCCAATCCACTTATACTTGCTCCACTGGCTGGTCAGGTCAGGCCTCCTTGTAGAAACAGTCGACATCTGGAAGAGCGGCAGCGATCTCGTCCCTGCAAAAGAGCTCAAATGGTTCAGATCTGCTACTACTAGACTAACCAACAGGGAAATAGCAGTGGCCGTTGCTACTCAAAATAATACAGAATGTCAAATAACGCGCAACATCTGAAGTGCTCCGATTCCAGCATAATTTGGTTTGTCGCAACCATGATAAGGTCAGCCATTCTAGGTAGCATAACAGCTCGATTAAGCATTCTAAAAGTCGATAGATGGTAGCTGAAAATGCCGACATAAATAAGAAAACTCACATATCTTGTTGTGCTGCGCCTCCATCCGGCATACCTGGCACTTCATCCGGAACACCTGGCACTACACCCAGGGCATTTGGCACATGTCCTGGCCCTCCATTCGGTCCATTCGGCACATGATTCCCAGCAGGGTTCCTGTATTTACAACACTTCCAGACTTGAGCATTCAGAGTTTGCAATTGCAAAAAAGGCCCCTTGTTCCTGAACTTGTAATATTTAAAATATATTGGGTAAGGTAAAAAAAAGAAGGAAAACTCACATATCTTGTTCTGCTGCGTCTCCATCCAGCACACCTAGCACTTCATCCGGCACTGCACCCGGGGCATTTGGCACATGTCCTGGCCCTCCATTCGGTCCATTCGGCACATGATTCCCAGCAGGGTTCCTGTATTTACAACACTTCCAGACTTGAGCATTCAGAGTTTGCAATTGCAAAAAAGGTCCCTTGTTCCTGAACTTGTAATATTTAAAATATATTGGGTAAGGTAAAAAAAAGAAGGAAAACTCACATATCTTGTTCTGCTGCGTCTCCATCCAACACACCTAGCACTTCATCCGGCACTGCACCCGGGGCATTTGGCACATGTCCTAGCCCTCCACCCGGGCCATTCAGCCCATGATTCCCAGCAGGGTTCCTGTATTTGCAACACTTCCAGACTTGAGCATTCAGAGTTCACAAATGCAAAAAGAAGTCCCTTATTCCTGAACTTGTAATGTTTATAATACATTGAGGAAGGTACAAAAGAAGGAAAACTCACATATCTTGTTGTGCTGCATTTCCATCCGGCACATCTGGCACTTGTCCTGCCACTCCACCCGGGGCATTTGGCATATGTTCTAGCCCTCCATCCGGGTCATTCGGCCCATGATTCACAGCAGGGATCCTGTATCTGCAACACTTCCAGACTTGAGCATTCAGAGTTCACAAATGCAAAAAAAGCGCCCCTTATTCCTGAACTTGGAACATTTTAAAATATATTGAGCAAGGTACGGCCTAACTAAATCAGTGCACCAAAAACAAACTAATTCCATGAATTGAATTAGTGAACGACAGGGACACTTGATAAGTACCCAAAAATACAAAATAAACCAAACGAACATAACCTTAGTGAAACATAAAATCAAACCAGCAGCTTATGGAGAGAATAAGGGCTAGTGATGTTTACAGGAGATGGTATAGGCCACCTAGATACACAATAAAGATTCAAATCAGTAGCCTAATGTGTAGCCATGTCACTAGGAAGCATATGACAACAACAAAGGATGGAAATAAAATTCTGGGACTGACATCCTACATGGATGATGATGTTGGAAAAGGAGATTAGTCCACAGTCAAACAAAAGAGAGCTAGTCTTCACCATACTTTCGACTACTCACAACCGTCGAACAACTCTCAAATTAACTACCACGAAAACAATCAGCAATTGACTAGTCACAGAAATGTCGAAAATAAAGAAAGTCATAAGGGCTTAAAAAATGTCATGCAACATTTCCACCATAGCTAACAGTAAAGATTCTGTATGTGCGAATACCACACATGAGATACTATTCTAACAGAAATTATATATCTATGTGTATACTGTACGATAGGACAACGCAGAAGGAAGCATAAAATAACCATGCACTAAATTGTTACCTCCGATTGTAGGAGATATAGGGGCTCATGTAAAGTCCTGCTCCGAAGATGAAGTGAGGGACCTGATGATTCCAGTTTGATAAAAGCAGCCTCACTGTCTCAGGGTACCGGAATCTCACAAAACCATATGACCTTTCACGCAGAATAGTTACAGACAAGACTTCCCCATATTGGCTGGACAAAAAACATCACGATAATATTAACATAAAAACATAGCACTTGGAGCTTTATTTAAAGGGCCCAAACACTGAAGTTACAAGACGATACCTAAAATAGATACAAACATTTTCTTCAGTGCATATTTCTCTACTTTGAGCAGAGAAGTTAATACAAATCTGGTGAGCTTCACTATCGGCATCCATCACATTTGGAGTGTAAGGTAAGTAACCCAGGTAGCTTGAAGCATTCTCCAACAGGATTGCATAATATCCATAGCTGTTTTGAAACATCGAACATATAGAAAAAGAAAAGAGACGTGCCTCAGTTTTTTATGGAAGGTAAAGAGATGTGTCTCATTGCTAATTCAAAGTGAAAAAACAGACAGCTAAAAGAGAGATATTAGAAATGAGTTCATAGAAAACCTGTTATAAACCACACAAATAGTATGAAGACGCACGAGGAAACTCATTAGGTGATCAAAAGTCTCATCCCATCCCACTTGCCGAAGCATTATGCCCAACTCAGGGCGTCTCCATGGCAAATGCTCTACTGGAACTTGATATACACCCGGCTCATGCAGAAGTGCCCTGATTTGCATCTCTATCCTCCCAAATAAGTCAAGTCCATGAGAGAACAAACAGTCTGAACCATACTTGCAAGATCCATCAATGATGTAGAAGCGGCAAGGCTGGTTAGACATCCAAGCCATTTTCTGTTTCCTGTGCCACAGAGAACATCACGGAAAGTTCAAAAATAATAAATTGCTATAATAATCCAGAAGAGTAATCCAGTAAGAAATAATGGTCTGTATTCACCAGAATTTCACGCTGCCGATTTTCAACTCCAAAAAATTGAAGAACAAACAGAAAAGATAGGGTAAAGTAGTAACATGTCCACAACCAAGAACCATTCTAGCCAAGAACCTCCAGAATTCCATCGAAATCAGTACTGATGCACCAGCTAATCCACATTTGACCCCGCAAGAACTCATCAAGCTAAGAAAACCTGGAATCATGCTTTTGTGCCCCTAAAGCGTTAATGTACATACAGGCGGGAACGGAAAGAACAAAGAAGGAAAGTAACATATCCGTGACGACGAACTATTCTAGCCCCCAAATCGTCCCCGGAAGTCAACCAAAATTGCTACGTTGTATTTGATATACTCCACACATTAACCCCGAAACAAATCATCAAGCTAAGAAACCTTGGGATCGTGCTTTTGTGCCCCTAATCCTACTGTCCAAAACTCTTGTAATTCTGGCCGGGAAGCAGAGCAGCACGGGCGGGAGGACCAAGAACCATTCTAATCAAGCAACCGTATGCAAAATTCCACTAAAATCGGTACTACGTACAATATACTCCACAAATTATCCCCTCAACAAATCATCAAGCCAAGAGAACTTGGGATCGTGCTTTTGTCCCCCTAAATCCCACTGTACATCCGAAACTCTTGTAACTCCGGCCGGGAAGCAGAGCAGCACGGGCGGGAGGACCAAGAACCACTCTAACCAAGAAACCGTACCGTATTTCCACGAAAATCGGCACTGTTGTACGAAATGCAACTCAAATTAACTCTGCAAGAACTCGTGAATCCAAGAAAGTTGGAAAGATTCATCTGCACTACTGAATTTTAACGTCCAAAGGTCTTCTTACTCCGGGAAGAAGAGCAGCGCAGGAGGGGAGGGGATGATCAAGAACGAAACACCATGCCCAGAACTCAACCAAATTCGGTAATGCTGTACTACAAGATACGCGCTCCGCAGATAAACCCAGCAAGAAATCACGCGTCAAGATCGTAATGTACAAACCTGGTCTTTCTCCGCTCCAGGAAGGGTTCAGCACACCAAGGAAGGGGACGAGGCGGGGGCTGTATATGATGCCCGCGCAAGCTTCTCCGCTCCGGGAAGGGTGAAGAAGAGGGCGAGGAAGAAGACGGTGAGGCGGAGGATGTGTATATGACGCCCGCGCAAGCTTTCGCCTTTGAAAGGAGACGGTAGGCAACCTCGAGTTCGCAGCATTGGGCCTGGGCCTGGGCCTGTCCGGTATTACGCCCCGAGCAGCATTGGGCCTGGTGCTGGAAAGGCCTCCGCCTGGCCCACTAGTCCTGGCGTGCCGCCGCCTCCGGTGCGGTGGGAGCCGCCGGAGAGAGAGGGGCGAGGGGAGGCCGGAGGCGTCGACCCAGCCGCCGCAGTTCCGCATTCTCCGTCGTGGTGGTCGGCATCGACGCCGCCGACCTTGAATTTCATGGAGGGGGCGGCAGCAATCTCGCCGTGGAGCGTCGCTGTGGAGATGACACTTGTAGTGGAGATGCCCGGTGTCGAGCGGAGCGACGGAGCTTGATTGAGGACAGAGAAGCGGCGTTGCGGATGCTCGGCCTGGATCAGAGCGACGGAGCTCGGTGGAGAAGAGAGAAGCGGCGGGGGATGCGCCATGGCGATGGCTGGCGCGCCTCTGCAGGAGTCTCGTGGTGGGTCGTGTGAGGAAGAATCGCATGCCTTCAGTCAAGGAAGCAGTGGGCAAGTCCAATCAATAAAAAAAACATTGGAATTAATCCCCGTCATCGCAAATGTCTCCGGTATATATGTCTGGACATGGTGCCTACGGCTAGAATTCGAGCCCAGTCCAGCCAGCTCGGCTCGATTCGCTAGAGCTCGTTTTGTTAACGAGCTAGCTTGACTCGACTCGTTACTATAACGAGCTTAAACCTAAAATTGATTTGACTCGTATAACTCGCGAGCTGACTTGTTTAGCTTGTTAAGCTCGTTATAAAGATATGTAATAAAACCCTCAAATATGATAAAATTGATTATGTATATATTAAACATACGCATCACTAAACAATTGTAATCTCCTTGTAACGCATGAGTCTCCTGGGCGGCTGAGCCTTCAACAACTAGGCCTTGTGTTGTGTGCCTGGGACGCTGGGTGTGAGTGGTTGATCTTTTTTTTTTGGATTGGGAGTGACTGATCTTTTGTACCGAGCCTAATGAGTTACACGAGTACTCATCAGATTGGCTCGTTTAACTTGGTTTATAAACGATCTTAAACTAAAGCTCGACTCGACTCATTATTATTCGAGTTCGAGTCGATTCAAGGCGAGTCACGAGCTACTTGTTTAGCTCGCGAGCTTCGAGCTTTTTTTCCAGCCCTAATGGTGCTGAAGGGAATTATACAATGCTAATTACAAAGTATTGGTTTGGGTGTTTCGTTCCCTACCCTAGGGTTTCGTTGTCCTCTGACGGCACCACCGTCAAGAGTCTACTTCTATCGTTCGCCGCCGATCATCCCCACCCGTTTCCCACCCCTACCTCGGATCTGATCCCTGGGAAGCTGCGCGTGGAATTGTGCGGTGGGTCTCGCACTCCTGAGCCTCACCAGTCTAGGGTTAGGGTTTTAGCGATCGTGTTTGCCATGGCGACACAGGAGGAACCAAACAGATCCCGTCGGGACAAGGAGCCTGTGGAAGAACTCTTGAGTCGTTTGGAGCTTCAGGAAGACGAGGAGGAACAATTTGTCTGGGAAGAAGAATTCAAGGAGGAGAAGATTGAGGCCAAGTGGCTTGCGATCGTGAAGGTGCACACTAGTAAGGGGTTCAGCCCTTCTGCTCTATATGCTGATATGAGATCGGCGTGGAATCCAACCAGGGAGGTCCGTTGGCGCATGGTTGAGGGCAATCTGTTCACGGTACAGTTCGGATGCCTGGGGGACTGGAACATGGCAATACACAAGGGGCCATGGCTGATTACGAACCAAGGGGTTCTGATAGAGGAATATGACGGATTTACGAAGCCGGAATCGATGGTGCTGGATAAGCTTGTGGTATGGGCAAGGATACTGAAACTGCCGGATAACTACTTGTTTCCAGCAGCAATCAAAGGTATGGGTCGCAGGATGGGCAAGGTGCTAGAGGTTCAAACAACCCTACCTGCTGGTTTTGTAGGGGAGTTTGTGAGGGTTAGAGTTGAACTTACTGTTTCGAAGAAGCTTATCAGATTTGTTTCAATTACTAAGAATGAGCAAACATATTTCTATCAAGTCCAATATGAGAAACTACCCGATTTCTGTGGCAACTATGGCCTAATGGGACATTGGTACGAGGAATGTGGCACTAGAGAACATGATGTAACTAAGCTGGAGTGGGGTGATTTCCTTTTGGTTGACGGAGGAAGAGGCAGAGGTAGAGGTCGTGGTGCGGGGAGGAACCCTGGACCCGGGAGAGGTGAAAAAGTGAGGGAAGAGCCACCTTTTGGCCCTGGTCGTGGCCGAGGATCTCCTCCTTTTGCTTCTGCTGGTAGGGGAACAATACAGAGCTGGCGTCATAATGCGTTGTACAACCCGGTGACCACTGGTATGGAACCGGGGCAAGGGTCAGGACAGGGGACGGAGGACCACGACATGCGTCAGGTTAATGTTCTCGGAAAGCGGACGACAGTGGATACACAACAGGTATTGTCAGGGGGGTCTAACACATTGGCGTTGGTCCCAAGTACTGCTATGTCACACCCTGCATTTTGTAAACATGTTATTTGCATCAATGAAGCATGAAAAATTTGGACCAGCAAATTTTTTTGGCATCATTTGGCTTTTTATTTGGAATTGAGTTTTTCTTCATGTGCTTTTCATGTGCTCATTAAAGTCAACTATTACCTCTTGTAGAATTCATCTCCATACCCAAAACTTCTGCCCAATGATCATACCAAGTGTTATATAACAGTATAGTATTTTCCTACAAAACTAATTTGGCCAAAATATATTTTATAAATTTAGTATTCCAAAAACCCCTGAATTGAGGTTTGCACTGCAAGTGCTAGATTTAGGGTGAGAAAATTATTTCAAAAAGAATATTTGAAACCTAGTAGTCATAGGACTCCCAGAAACCACAAAAGTATAATTTTAAAAGTTATTTTCCCATTTTATTTAAAAGCTTTTTCTTAAGGCCAGAAATGGTCTTTAATAGGGAAAAATTATGTAAGTATTTCAAAAATATTTGCCAAAATTCAGGGAGACTCATAGGACATATATTGTCCATATATAAGAGTTTCAACACTTGGTCATGTTCAAAATAATGGGCTAATCCCTCCAAAACCCTTTTTGGATATTTCAAGCTTTTGAAATATTTACAAAGGAAATATTCTCTAAAAATTCCAGGAAAATTCTATCATGTCATATATGACATATTTGATGATCTTGCCAAGCCCCATGCCTTGGGAAGCAAGATATCACCCTCAAAACCCTTCAAAACCATTCTATCCATATTTGAAGTTTGAGCAACTTTACATTGCCAAACTTGTCCAATTGCTCTCAAATTTGGTGCACCTGCTAGAATGGCCTAATAAGGCATCTAGACCAAATGGCACAAGATTTGGAGTAGAGCAACTTGATTAGAATACCCCAAAACCCTTTCTGTTCAAATGCAAATTTGAACAACTTTACATTACCAACTTTTTACCTGGAGCTTTAAACTTTGTGGGCATGATCATAACCCCAAATGATGAAACTACACCAAGTGGTGCATCAAGGAGAGATGATTAGCTTGACTTAAACAAGATGAAGCCATTTCTGTTGATTTCTAGGGTTCACCAAAGTTACATTGGCTAGTTTCTTCAAATGAGCCCAACTTTGGTGAAACACCCTATTTCCACATAACATTCAATCCTGTTAAGTGTCATGGCAAGTGGAAATCATTTGCTTGACCAAAACTTGATCAAACACCTTCTGCCAAATTACCAAAACCATCTTCTTGATCACTTTTACTATTTACCTTAGCCTCAACTTTCTACCACATCTTCATCTAGTTACTATCTACCCCCAGTAACTCCCACATGTCCACAGCTCCATGATTGAGGGGTGAAAACCCTAGTTCACCTTGCTGGACAGCCAAAATTCACCAAGTTACCAGCTTCTCCTCTCTCTCCTTGATTCTCCAGAGCATCCAAGGCCTCATCCGTGTTGCTTGCATCACCCTGGACCCCCCAGACACGGCGGACGCGCCCAGAGGGCCAATGGCATGCCATGGCATGCGATAAGGCCGCTCCAGAGCGTGCTACAGTGCGCCCCCGCACTGTAGCTTCGCCCAATCGCCTGCCCCCGACAGCCTCGAGCTCTCCCCTCGCGCCAGTCGATGCCCCTCGACGTCCACGACCTCCCCCGGCGCTATCCTCCTCCTCCTCCGCCCTCCAGTGGCCGTCTTCACACGCGCGCTGGCCGCCCGCAGCCTCCACTCATCGGCCTCACACGCGCGCGCTGTCTGGAAGCCTCCCCGCTCCTCCTCTCCCCTCTACTAGGCGTAGAGCTCGTCCACGAACCTCCCCGGCTCAAACACAGGCACCAGAACAGCCTCTGGCCTCGCCCGTGACCTCGCCGGCGCACGAGTCCACGGTGGACCGTGGGCTCGGCTATATAAGCACCCCTGAGCCCTCCACTCTGCACCAACAGCCTCCCCTCACCCCCAGCAACAGTTCAGCACCACTCGCTCATCCCCGAAGAGCCCCAGTGCTCGGGATCGACCGGAGCCCCGCCGCGTCGGGCAACCGGCGATCTCGCAGTACGAGCCCCCTCAGCTCCTCCTTTTGCTCGATTTGGAACCGCCGCACCTCACTGATGCATTCCCCTCCTTTTTCCCCTTCTGCAGCTGCCGGATTCGAGCTAGCCAGCGACCTCCCGACGACCCTCCGCCGTCCCACCTCGCCGCTGGCGAACCAGGCCTCCCCGGCGGGTCGCACCACCACCACCACATCCGCGACTCGCTGCTGAGTCCATCCCTGCCCTCCGTTTGCCCCGCCGCGCCCGGATTCGCCGCCGGTGAGCTCACCGTCGTCGTGGCCGCAAGGTTGAAGATGACAGGCGGGCCCCGCCTGTCATCCTCACCGTCCTCTCCCTCCCCTTACAGCCGCTGACCGTCGGGCCCCGCCCGTCAGGTTTGAAATCCTGACGTGCGCGCGCTGGCGCCCGAGCGGTTGGGCTGTTAGCCCTGGGCCGTGCACTGTGGCCGTTCTGGCCCAGTTACACAGGACTTTTTCTTCTTTTTCTTTTCTGTAAATTTTCAAATAATTTTACAGAAATGAATATTTGTCCAAATAAATTAATTCCAACTCCTAAAATCTTGTAATATTCCAGCCTATTTAATGGTGTCACTTTCACACATATCCATGAAACTTTTCTGTTCTGTTCAAATTTAAATTCAAATTTGAGCATTAAAACTCATGTTCTAAAATCCTTAGATTCCATTCTGTAACTCCAAAACTCCAACTAAGAATTTTTGTCATCTTAGTTTTCCCTCTAGTATTTAACAAAAATAAGTTGACATTTTTCTGAGCACTTTGATTTTTCTATTTTCATTGTGGTCTTATTTTCCCGTTGTTATTTTGCGACGATTAGATCTCGTATTTGACAAAGTTGCTGAAGAAGGAGAAGGAGAAGGATTTGAAGACTTTGAAGACCAAGCCAATCCAGGCAAGCAGCCCTTTGACCATGATACACTTGTTCTTCGGAACCCGTTTGTTTCCGATGCATGATGATAGAGTTACGGTGGTGACCCAGTTGAAACCACCACATGATGCATGCTTACTCATGATCTTGCTATGTGCTATATGTCATGCAAATGGTTAGTAGTGATGCTTAGTGATGCATGTGTGACATGAAACCTTCGTGGTTGAAATCTTTTCATAAATCCCATCGGGTGCCCCTAATGCCCGAGGGTGATGTTGAGTTTGGTCATCACTTGAGGAAGAAGTGACGTACCGGTAAATATCTTGTGCATGGGTGAAATAATGGATTAGATTTATGTGTGTCTACCGTCCCAACCAAACATGTGCAACCACTCTACCCCTTATGGGACGGGGCTTTATTGATTACTTAGGCCGATACTAGCATGGTGCCCGCATTACTAGTGACGGGAAGACTTGAGGTCTTTCCCGGGACGGGGTCGTGCTTGGATAGACGACCATGACTGTTTTCACAGGGCACCGGACACACCGTTGGTCCCTTCGGGTACGCGTGACATTGAAATTAGGGCAAGTCACGTGATCTATTGTTTGTACTCGAGGGCCGTGTACCAATGAGTGGACTCTATGTTAGTGTCGTCTAAGGAAAAATAATGACCGGGGTGCTTCCCCCGAGTACTTGAGGTACTGTGGGATCGTGGGTGACATGAAAGCTTCCCGGATCTTGTGGGTAAAGTGCGCAACCTCTGCAGAGTGTAAAACTATTCGAATAGCCGTGTCCACGGTCATGGACAGTTGGGTGGTGCTACTTAAACTATGTCCAGAATTTTACCACATCGGTGAATGTGTGTGTGTGTGATGAGTCAAGGTGGTGACTTGACTCGATGAGTTAAATCATACTCATGTTGATATCGGTAACCTGTCTTCGAGGTTACGTGAGTTTATTGATGCATACACTTGATGGTAGACTATTTATTCTAGCCCATTGCTAGATTGCTCATTGTTGTTCTATTGCATTGTTACTTTGAACCAAATCATGGGTTGCTTGCGAGTACATTCAAAGTACTCATTGGCTTGCCACTGGTTATTTAATTGGCCAGGCATGGAGGAACAAGAATATGAGGAAGAGTTCTTTGGAGACGAACATGCGAACTAGGACGCTATCCCAGTCAGAATGCCTATAGGGTTAAGGCAGATGGCATGGGTTCTACCCATCATCGAAGACTTCCGCTATTTGAGTTATTTGCTATTCAGCCCTTGAGGCTTTATCTATGTAAGACTTGGCCATAATGGCCATAATTTGTGTAAGACGATATGTATGGATGTAAGACTCTTGTTATTCAGCTTCTGTGTGTTCAGTGAGCATTGATATCTGGGATCACTGTACACGTGCATTCGGTGATCTCGACTTCTAAGTCGGGGTCCCCACAGAGCTGGTATCAGAGCCATCCTGACTGTAGGAAGCCTTAGTTAGCATGGGCGTTAGTTAGATGAGACCCGTTTTCAAAAAACCTTCTGAACCTCTCTTCTTCTCTAAACCTGAAATTTCATCAGCTTATTAACCTCTCCTATTCCACCTTTGTAGATGGCCGCTGTACCCGAAGAGCACCTGACCACTGGGTTTCCCTTGCTTCTCGAGGATAGCCTCCAGGAGTGTTAGTTCCACGGAGCGCCCATCCTCACCTACCTTGAGCATTGGGTTAGCGACACTGAGGTGGAATACCATGTGGAAGTGATCTTGAAGGCAAACGATCCTCCCACAAGTTGGTTCTTCGAGGGACCCCAGATGGCAACACTACCTCTCGCTGTCGAGGCTGCTGCACTCAAGACACTAACCCGTCTCCGCGAGCTTCTTCCGGAGATGGCAGCCAAGATGACAACTCGCTTCTTGCCTTACCGGAAGGAAGGTGAAGATGAAAGCAGCGCACTAGCCCCTCCACTGAAGGAAGGACTCTCGCTTTGGTTCCAGACCTACTTTAGTCTATGTGCCGACAGCTTGGCACAAGACTTGGCCTCGGAATCAATGAAGCTCTGAGAAGAACTTCACAAGACCAAGGCACTTCTTCGTCGAGCACAAGAGAAGACAAATAGGATCAAGAAGGAAGGAGCACCTTCCGGACAGTCCGCTATCGCATACCGAGGCAGAAGGCCCTCTGGAGATGTATCTTCCAAGGATGAAGAACCACCTCGGCGACGCCGGATGACGGCAAGGGAATATCGCAAGCTTTTCCCTGCACCACCGACGAAGCACCGTCGTATCCAACTCCTCCACTCCCCCACACCCTCAAGTGACAAGGGGGCCCAGACAGATGAAGACAAGGAGGAAGACCCAGAAGAGCCGGAATACGCGACCGAGCATTCGGCCGCTTAGGCATTATTCGCTACTCGGATATGCCGGTTGTGACCTCTACGGTAGGATAGGTCGTGTAACCCCTATGCGCAGTCGAGTCCTTGTATGGTTCATATGAAACCATCTAGTGTTTGCTTTTGTCGTGTTTGGATGTATGTTGTATTCTTCCTTCGGGAATGTGTAAACGACTGCATCACCCGTTTGGATTTTTAATGAATGTGTTTTGGCCTTTCGGCCCTTGCATGATTTGATTAGTGTCACACCCACCCCCTTACTAGGCACCCATCTATCTTGCTTTTCCTCTTCCAAGTCATGAGACCTTTTACCGCTCCAACAGGATGCCTGTTGTAACTCGTACTGATACCTCTACGCAGCAGCCTGAAGCCGGAGTATCCGCTCAGTCAGAGGCAGGCCACGACCAAACCAATGACCAAGCTCCACCACCACAACCTGCTCCGAACATGGACATGGCTCAGCTTCTCCAAGCTTTACGAGAGGAACGCCAAGCCAACACCGCAGCCCTTCAGTTGATTGCTCAAGCTGTCACCAACAACCGCCAGCCGGCGGGGAATGGCAATGGACGTTCCACGTTGGCAGAGTTCAAGAAGCATGCACCGCCAACTTTCATCGAGACTGCTGAACCCCTGGATGCAGACGACTGGGTCCGCACCATTGAGGACTTGCTGGAACTAGTCGGATGCACCGAAGACCGCGAGAAGGTGGCTTATGCAGCCCACTGCCTCGGGGGGACTGCTAGAGCTTGGTGGGATGGATTCAAGGTCATGCATGCTGAACAAGACATCACTTGGGTCAACTTCAAGGCAGAATTCCGCAAAGCCCACATTCCTTCCGGAATCATGGCTATCAAAAAGCGTGAGTTCCGAGCCCTGAAGCAAGGAAGTGGCACTGTCAAGGAGTACATGCAGAAGTTCAATGTTCTGTCAAGGTATGCCCCTGAAGATGTCAGCACTGATGCTGCAAAAAGGAAGCGCTTCATGGAAGGCCTCAATCAGACTCTGTAGTATTCGCTTGTCGTGTGCGACTGCCCAACCTTCCCTGACCTGGTGAACAAAGCGCTTATGCTTGAAGACAAGCGGCGTGCTTTGGAAGACACTCGCAAGCGCAAGATGGTCAGCAAGGGAAGTTCCAGCAACCAGAAGCCTCGTCCGTGGCAGTCAGCCCCGGCCAAGCCAACCTATCAACAACCAAGAGCTCCTGCACCCCGCACCAACTTTCAGCCTCAGCAGTATGCCAACCCAAGGCCACTTGCTTTGGATGCGGTCAGTCTGGACACATCTCAAGGGTGTGCCCCAACAAGAAGCCCGATGCCCCGCGCCCCAATGCGTAGAACCAAGGACAAGGCCGCGGGATGCCACCAAGGAACCCAACTCCTCGCAACCCGCCTAACCATGGGAAGGGGCGTGTGAATCACGTCACTACTGAAGAAGCCCAGGAAGACCCGGACGTCGTGCTGGGTACGTTCCTTGTCAACTCAGCACCCGCAACTGTCTTGTTTGATTCTGGAGCAACGCATTCATTTGTCACTCAAAGATTTGCATTAAAAAGTGGCATGACCCCTACACCCCTGAATAACCCTATGGTGGTACAAACCCCCGGAGCAGAGATGAGAGCCAAGATAGGCTGTAAGGGAGTCAGTATTACCATTAACGGTGTAGACTTCCTAGCAGACCTTATCATCCTGAGATCACAAGGCTTGGATGTGATCCTAGGGATGGATTGGCTCAGTAAGCACCAAGGCTTGTTAGACTGTGCCAATCGGACAGTCACTGTGACCAATGACCAAGGAGTCGAAGTCAAGTTTGCTTCCAACTCCTCTTCCGCTCAAGCCGTTCAAGTCAATTGTCTATCTGAAGTTGGGCTAGAGCAAGTACCGGTGGTATGCGAGTATCCTGATGTCTTTCCGGATGAACTATCGGGAATGCCCCCTGACCGTGACATTGAGTTCATCATCGAGCTCGTGCCCGGAGCAGGTCCCATCTATAAGAAGCCTTATAGAATGGGGACGAAAGAATTAGCCGAGTTGAAGAAGCAGCTGGAAGAGCAGCTGAGGAAGGGATTTATCCGCCCAAGTGCCTCCCCTTGGGGATCACCTGTTCTGTTTGTGGCAAAGAGGGATGGTACCATCCGCTTATGCATTGACTATCGTTCCCTCAACGAAGTTACAATCAAGAACAAATATCCACTTCCCAAGATTGAAGACCTGTTTGATCAGCTCAGCGGAGCCAGGGTGTTCTCCAAGATCGACCTCAGATCTGGGTACTACCAACTGAAGATCAGACCCTAAGATATTCCGAAGACGGCATTCGTAACCAGATATGGCCTGTACGAGTGCACGGTCATGTCCTTTGGGTTAACCAATGCCCCAGCTTACTTCATGTATCTCATGAATAAAGTCTTCATGGAATATTTGGACAAGTTCGTCGTTGTCTTCATCGATGACATTCTTGTCTTCTCGAAGACGGAGGAAGAGCACGAGCAACATTTGAGGATGGTCCTAGACAAGCTTCGGGAGCACCAACTGTATGCTAAATTCAGCAAGTGTGAGTTCTGGCTACATAAAGTTGGATTCTTAGGTCATGTCTTGACCGAAGAAGGATTATCAGTTGATCCCGCGGAGATCGAAGCTGTGACCCAATGGCAATCTCCAACGACCGTCAAGGAAGTCAGAAGCTTCCTCGGACTTGCGGGCTATTACCGCAAATTCGTGGAAGGATTCTCTAGCATTGCACGGCCAATGACTCAGCTCCTCAAGAAGGACAAGAAGTTCGAGTGGACGCCAAAATGCGAAGAGAGCTTCCAAGAGCTCAAGAAGAGATTGACCACCGCCCCAGTTCTGGTAACACCTGATATTCACAAGGAGTTCGTGATATATTGTGATGCCTCTCGAACCGGACTGGGAAGCGTTCTGATGCAAGAAGGCCGAGTCATAGCATACCTCTCCAGGCAGCTACGACCTCATGAGGAGAACTAGGCTACTCACGATCTTGAGTTAGCAGCAGTGGTTCATGCCTTGAAGACATGGCGGCATTACCTCCTAGGGAAATGGTGTGAGATATACACAGACCACAAAAGTCTGAAGTACATTTTCACCCAAAAGGAATTGAACATGAGGCAGCGAAGATGGTTGGAACTCATCAAAGACTATGACCTCAGTGTTCAATATCACCCCGGGAAGGCTAACGTGGTGGCTGATGACTTAAGCAGGAACGCTTACTCTTTGAATGCCATTATTCAAGAAAGGCAGCCAGCCTTGTTTAAGGAACTCGAACAATTCAGTTTGGAATTGGTCACCCCTGGATTTCTGGATCATTTGGAAGTCAGACCGACCCTGATGGATGAAGTCAAGAAGGCACACGATGGACACGCAAGCATTGAAGGCATCAAGAAGAAGATGAAGCTAGGCAAGGCCCCAGGATTCTCCGAAGACGAGCACGGGATTGTTTGGTACAAAGGCCGCATATGCGTACCAAACAAGATGGAGCTGAAGAACCTGATCCTGCAAGAAGCCCACGACACTCCGTACTCCATCCACCCCGGAGGAACCAAGATGTACCAAGACTTGAAGGCAAGATTCTGGTGGCACGGGATGAAAAGAGAGATTGCAACCTATGTTGCAAAGTGTGATGTGTGCCAATGGGTCAAGGCTGAATATCAGCGACCCGCTGGATTGCTTCAACCACTCAAGGTTCCTGAGTGGAAGTGGGATAAAGTCGGAATGGACTTCATTACTGGATTACCGAGGTCAAATAGAGGACATGACTCCATCTGGGTCATAGTCGACCATTTGACCAAGGTGGCCCATTTCATTCCTGTCAAGACTACTTATGATGGCAACCGGCTGGCAGCTCTCTACATCGACAGAATCGTAAGCCTTCACAGCGTTCCCAAGGAGATTGTGTCAGATCGAGGAACCCAGTTCACCTCAAGGTTCTGGAAGAAGTTCCAAGAAGCCTTGGGAACCAAATTGTCTTTCAGCACAGCTTTCCACCCACAGACCGGAGGTCAGACAGAACGAGTAAATCAAATTCTCGAAGATATGCTCCGAGCTTGTGTCTTGGCATATGGAGCCAAGTGGGAAGATTGTCTCCCTTTTGCCGAGTTCTCCTATAACAACAGTTATCAGTCGAGCCTTCAGATGGCACCATTTGAGGTGTTGTACGGACGCAAATGTCGCACACCCCTCAACTGGTCAGAGACCGGAGAAGGACTAGTCTTTGGACCGGATATTCTTCGCGCAGCAGAAGAGCAAGTCCAACTAGACAGAGAACGTTTGAAGGTAGCCAAGTCAAGGCAGAAGAGCTATGCTGACACTCACCGTCGGGACATGAGTTTCCATGTCGGGGACCATGTGTACCTGCGGGTAACTCCTCTCAAGGGAACCAAGCGTTTCCACGTCAAGGGGAAGCTCGCACCAAGGTTCATTGGACCCTTTGAGATCACTGCACGACGGGGAGAAGTGGCTTACCAGTTGGAACTACCCCCTGAGCTATCAGATGTGCACAACGTATTCCACGTGTCACAACTCCGGAAATGTCTCCAAGTTCCGAACAAGCCTGATCTCTACAAGGATGTTGATCAGCAAGCCATTGATCTGCAGCCTGATTTGACCTACCGCGAGAAGCCCATTCGCATTCTGGATGTAGCAGAACGACGGACGCGAAGCCGCACCATCAAGTACTTCAAGGTCCAGTGGAGCAACCACACTGAAGCAGAAGCAACCTGGGAACGTGAAGACTATCTTAGATCCGAGTTTCCCGATCTCTTTTAAGATCTAGTTTAGGAATCTCGGGGACGAGATTCTTGTAAGGGGGGTAGGTCTGTCACACCCTGCATTTTGTAAACATATTATTTGCGTCAATGAAGCATGAAAAATTTGGACCAGCAATTTTTTTGGCATCATTTGGCTTTTTATTTGGAATTGAGTTTTTCTTCATGTGCTTTTCATGTGCTCATTAAAGTCAACTATTACCTCTTGTAGAATTCATCTCCATACCCAAAACTTCTGCCCAATGATCATACCAAGTGTTATATAACAATATAGTATTTTCCTACAAAATTAATTTGGCCAAAATATATTTTATAAATTTAGTATTCCAAAAACCCCTGAATTGAGGTTTGCACTGCAAGTGCTAGATTTAGGGTGAGAAAATTATTTCAAAAAGAATATTTGAAACCTAGTAGTCATAGGACTCCCAGAAACCACAAAAGTATAATTTTAAAAGTTATTTTCCCATTTTATTTAAAAGCTTTTTCTTAAGGCCAGAAATGGTCTTTAATAGGGAAAACTTATTTAAGTATTTCAAAAATATTTGCCAAAATTCAGGGAGACTCATAGGACATATATTGTCCATATATAAGAGTTTTAACACTTGGTCATGTTCAAAATAATGGGCTAATCCCTCCAAAACCCTTTCTGGATATTTCAAGCTTTTGAAATATTTACAAAGGAAATATTCTCTAAAAATTCCAGGGAAATTCTATCATGTCATATATGACATATTTGATGATCTTGCCAAGCCCCATGCCTTGGGAAGCAAGATATCACCCTCAAAACCCTTCAAAACCATTATGTCCATATTTGAAGTTTGAGCAACTTTACATTGCCAAACTTGTCCAATTGCTCTCAAATTTGGTGCACCTGCTAGAATGGCCTAATAAGGCATCTAGACCAAATGGCACAAGATTTGGAGTAGAGCAACTTGATCAGAATACCCCAAAACCCTTTCTGTTCAAATGCAAATTTGAACAACTTTACATTACCAACTTTTTACCTGGAGCTTCAAACTTTGTGGGCATGATCATAACCCCAAATGATGAAACTACACCAAGTGGTGCATCAAGGGGAGATGATTAGCTTGACTTAAACAAGATGAAGCCATTTCTGTTGATTTCTAGGGTTCACCAAAGTTACATTGGCTAGTTTCTTCAAATGAGCCCAACTTTGGTGAAACACCCTATTTCCACATAACATTCAATCCTGTTAAGTGTCATGGCAAGTGGAAATCATTTGCTTGACCAAAACTTGATCAAACACCTTCTGCCAAATTACCAAAACCATCTTCTTGATCACTTTTACTATTTACCTTGGCCTCAACTTTCTACCACAGCTTCATCTAGTTACTATCTACCCCCAGTAACTCCCCCATGTCCACAACTCCATGATTGAGAGGTGAAAACCCTAGTTCACCTTGCTGGACAGCCAAAATTCACCAAGTTACCAGCTTCTCCTCTCTCTCCTTGATTTTCCAGAGCATCCAAGGCCTCATCCGTGTTGCTTGCATCATCGTGGACCCCCCCAGACACGGCGGACGCGCCCAGAGGGCCAATGGCATGCCATGGCATGCGATAAGGTCGCTCCAGAGCGCGCTACAGTGCGCCCCCGCACTGTAGCTTCGCCCAATCGCCTGCCCCCAACAGCCTCGAGCTCTCCCCTCGCGCCAGTCGATGCCCCTCGACGTCCGCGACCTCCCCCGGCGCTGTCCCCCCTCCTCCTCCGCCCTCTAGTGGCCGTCTTCACACGCGCGCTGGCCGCCCGCAGCCTCCACTCGTCGGCCTCACACGCGCGCGCTGTCTGGAAGCCTCCCCGCTCCTCCTCTCCCCTCTACTAGGCGTAGAGCTCGTCCACGAACCTCCCCGGCTCAAACACAGGCACCAGAATAGCCTCTGGCCTCGCCCGTGACCTCACCGGCGCACGAGTCCACGGTGGACCGTGGGCTCGGCTATATAAGCACCCCCGAGCTCTCCACTCTGCACCAACAGCCTCCCCTCACCCCTAGCAACACTTTAGCACCACTCGCTCATCCCCGAAGAGCCCCAGTGCTCGGGATCGACCGGAGCCCCGCCGCGTCGGGCAACCGGCGATCTCGCAGTACGAGCCCCCTCAGCTCCTCCTTTTGCTCGATTTGGAACCGCCGCACCTCACTGATGCATCCCCCTCATTTTCCCCTTCTGCAGCTACCGGATTCGAGCTAGCCAGCGACCTCCCGACGACCCTCCGCCGTCCCACCTCGCCGCCGGCGAACCAGGCCTCCCCGGCGGGTCGCACCACCACCACCACATCCGCGACTCGCTGCTGAGTCCATCCCTGCCCTCCGTTTGCCCCACCGTGCCCGGATTCGCCGCTGGTGAGCTCGCCGTCGCCGTGGCCGCAAGGTTGAAGATGACAGGCGGGCCCCGCCTGTCATCCTCACCGTCCTCTCTCTCCCCTTACAACCGTTGACCGCCGGGCCCCGCCCGCCAGGTTTGAAATCCTGACGTGCGCGCGCTGGCGCCCGAGCGGCTGGGCTGTTAGCCCTGGGCCGTGCACTGTGGCCGTTCTGGCCCAGTTGCACAGGGCTTTTTCTTCTTTTTCTTTTCTGTAAAGTTTCAAATAATTTTACAGAAATGAATATTTGTCCAAATAAATTAATTCCAACTCCTAAAATCTTGTAATATTCCAGCCTATTTAATGGTGTCACTTTCACACATATCCATGAAACTTTTCTGTTCTGTTCAAATTTAAATTCAAATTTGAGCATTAAAACTCATGTTCTAAAATCCTTAGATTCCATTCTGTAACTCCAAAACTCCAACTAAGAATTTTTGTCATCTTAGTTTTCCCTCTAGTATTTAACAAAAATAAGTTGACATTTTTCTGAGCACTTTGATTTTTCTATTTTCATTGTGGTCTTATTTTCCCGTTGTTATTTTGCGACGATTAGATCCCGTATTTGACGAAGTTGCTGAAGAAGGAGAAGGAGAAGGATTTGAAGACTTTGAAGACCAAGCCAATCCAGGCAAGCAGCCCTTTGACCATGATACACTTGTTCTTCGGAACCCGTTTGTTTCCGATGCATGATGATAGAGTTACGGTGGTGACCCAGTTGAAACCACCACATGATGCATGCTTACTCATGATCTTGCTATGTGCTAGATGTCATGCAAATGGTTAGTAGTGATGCTTAGTGATGCATGTGTGACATGAAATCTTCATGGTTGAAATCTTTTCATAAATCCCATCGGGTGCCCCTAATGCCCGAGGGTGATGTTGAGTTAGGTCATCACTTGAGGAAGAAGTGATGTACCAGTAAATATCTTGTGCATGGGTGAAATAATGGATTAGATTTATGTGTGTCTACCGTCCCAACCAAACATGTGCAACCACTCTACCCCTTATGGGACGGGGTTTTATTGATTACTTAGGCCGATACTAGCATGGTGCCCGCATTACTAGTGACGGGAAGACTTGAGGTCTTTCCCGGGACGGGGTCGTGCTTGGATAGACGACCATGACTGTTTTCACAGGGCACCGGACACACCGTTGGTCCCTTCGGGTACGCGTGACATTGAAATTAGGGCAAGTCCCGTGATCTATTGTTTGTACTCGAGGGCCGTGTACCAACGAGTGGACTCTATGTTAGTGTCGTCTAAGGAAAAATAATGACCGGGTGCTTCCCCCGAGTACTTGAGGTACTGCGGGATTGTGGGTGACACGAAAGCTTCTCGAATCTTGTGGGTAAAGTGCGCAACCTCTGCAGAGTGTAAAACTATTCGAATAGCCGTGTCCACGGTCATGGACAGTTGGGTGGTGCTACTTAAACTATGTCCAGAATTTTACCACATCGGTGAATGTATGTGTGTGTGACGAGTCAAGGTGGTGACTTGACTCGATGAGTTGAATCATACTCATGTCGATATCGGTAACCTATCTTCGAGGTTACGTGAGTTTATTGATGCATAGACTTGATGGTAGAATATTTATTCTAGCCCATTGCTAGATTGCTCATTGTTGTTCTATTGCATTATTACTTTGAACCAAATCATGGGTTGCTTGCGAGTACATTCAAAGTACTCATTGGCTTGCCACTGGTTATTTAATTGGCCAGGCATGGAGGAACAGGAATATGAGGAAGAGTTCTTTGGAGACGAACATGCGAACTAGGACGCTATCCCAGTCAGAATGCCTGTAGGGTTAAGGCAGATGGCATGGGTTCTACCTATCATCGAAGACTTCCGCTATTTGAGTTATTTGCTATTCAGCCCTTGAGGCTTTATCTATGTAAGACTTGGCCATAATGGCCATAATTTGTCTAAGACGATATGTATGGATGTAAGACTCTTGTTATTCAGCTTCTGTGTGTTCAGTGAGCATTGATCTCTGGGATCACTGTACACGTGCATTCGGTGATCTCGACTTCTAAGTCGGGGTCCCCACATGCTAAGACATCAAATGTGGCAGCAATGGTGGACCAATTTGAAGGAGAAACACTACCAGGGATTACTTTAGAGGTGGCAAGTACGCCTCAGAAGAATGCCAATAGAAAGAAGTACAAAAGAGTTGATGGAGAAGCAAGAGACAGTTCGGAAGGACCGCAAACCAATGAGATATCGGCATCCTCCCGAGAGGGGGATGACCCGGACACAATGAAAATATTATCGTGGAACTACCGGGGTCTTGGGAATGCCCCGACAGTGCGTGCCCTGCTGGATGTCCACCGGAGATGTTCCCCTGAGGTGGTGTTTTTGTCGGAGACCCACCTTGACAGCTATCCGGCAGAATGTTTAAGGAGAAGAATGAAGATGGACCAGAAACTAGTGTGCACGAGTAATGGTAGAAGTGGTGGTTTAATTCTTTTTTGGAATAATCATATCAATGTACGTAGGCTTGCCCTAGATGCTATGTTCATTGATGTAATAATTTAGGATAATAGTAATAATCCGGTTTGGTGTTTGACTGGGATGTATGGTGAGTTTAGATGGGTGAATAAACACCTCACCTGCTCATGTATGCAGCAACTTCATCAGAGTCAGAACTTTCTGTGGCTCTTGATTGGTGATCTGAATGAAATCAAGTTTCTACATGAGAAGGAAGGAGGCAATCCACATCCGGCACAATATATGCAGGCTTTCCAAGAAGCAATTGATGACTGTGGGTTACATGATATGGGCTTCCTCGAAGACCCGTTCACATGGAGACGTGGAAGGATAAGAGAAAGACTAGACAGAGGTCTGGTGAATGATGCATGGGTGAGCTTGTTTACTAATGCGGCATTGCAGAACTTGGAATTCAATCACTCTGACCACAGACCTCTTCTAGTGGATACAGAGTTCTACACACACCCAACAGCTGGCCAGAATAATGTACAAGTGAAAAGATTTGAGGCACGCTGGTTGAGGGAACAGAGTTTTGAGGAGACAGTGACGGCGACATGGAATGACATTGCAGCTGACCCAACTGTGACTAATATTTAGGACAAGCTGAATAAAATGCATAACCAGTTCCACGACTGGGACCAGAGAGTTCTCAAGAAACCAAAAAAGCGTTTGCGTAAAGCTCAACGAGAACTTGAGAGAGCCATGGCTGGGCCTATGGATGATGAGAATGAAGAAAAGAGAAAAGAACTATCACAACTAATCGAGTACTTGTAGGAATTGAAGAGATCCAAGTGAGGCAACAATCCAGAGCAACTTGGCTAAAGGCTGGCGAACGTAACACTGCCTTTTTTCAGGCCTTCGTTTCGGCAAGGCGGAAAAGGAAAGAGACTGAGGAATGAGGCTGTGAATTGGTTGGAAGGTACTGATGACTTAAATGCTGCCCATATCTTAAACTATTTTACTCATCTTTTCTCCTCTAAAGTTCAACAAACTAATCCGGTGTTACTGGAATGAGTTCAGCATAAAGTGTCAGACCAAATGAACAATTTTCTGATGGCCCCATATACAGCGGATGATGTGAAGAAGGCGATCTCTAGTATTGGAGATATTAAAGCACCTGGTCCTGATGGTCTGCACATAGTTTTCTTCAAGAAATACTAGCATATAATTGGAGATGAGATCACTCAAGAGGTTTTACTGGCCATTAATTCGAGGAAAATTCCAGCAAATTGGAATGACACAACAATTGTGATGATACCCAAAACCGAGTCTCTGGAGCTGGTAACACAATTCAGACCCAGTAGTCTTTGTAATGTTCTTTACAAGATAATCTCGAAAATGTTAGCTCTACGCCTGAAAAGTATACACCCTGAAATCATTTCTCCCACTCAAAGCGCTTTTGTTCTTCGAAGAATGATCACGGATAATATCTTGATAGCATATGAATGTGTGCATAAGATTAACGGCAGGCCAATTCGGGTTGTGTGCAGTTAAGCTTGATATGCATAAAGCTTATGACAGAGTAGAGTGCTCCTTCTTGCATGACATGATGATCAAATTGGGATTTCATGAACAGTGGGTATAATTGATTATGGAATGTGTGAAATCGGTTACTTATAAGGTGAGGTTTAACTCACAAGAAACATATGTCTTTAACCCTACAAGGGGAATTAGGCAAGGGGATCCCCTCTCCCCTTATCTATTCCTCATTTGTGCAGAGGGTCTTTCCAGTCTATTGCGGTATGAAGAAGCTGGTGGCATAGAAGGGAATAGAGTGTGCAGAAATGCACCATCAGTATCACACCTTTCATTCACTGATGATTCTCTAATTCTCATGAAGGCAGACACGCTTAATGCAACTTCCTTACAGCATGTTCTGGAGACTTACTGTCAAAGCTCGGGGCAAACGATGAGTTTTTCTAAATCTAGTGTTTTCTTTAGCCCTAACACTTCTGTTGTCTCTAGGGCTGAAATATGTCAAGAGTTACACATTGACACAGAGGAACTATCTGATAAATATCTGGGTCTACCTGCAATGGTGGGGGCGGATAGAAGTGACTGCTTTAAGCACTTTATTGAGAGAATCAAAGAGAGGCTCAAAGGATGGATGGAAAAACAATTATCCATTGGAGGAAAGGAGACCCTATTAAAATTTGTGGCACAAGCTATTCCGGGGTTTGCCATGTCAGTCTTTTGTTTACCCAAAGGGATATGCAAAGAGATTACTGACTTAATTTCCCAGTTCTGGTGGGGCGATGATGAGGAACATAAGAGAATGCATTGGTTTTCTTGGTGGAAACTTTGCTATCCGAAGAGTGAAGGGGGAATGGGTTTCTGAGATCTATACTCTTTCAACCTAGCAATGCTCTCAAAGCAATGTTGGAGGTTACTAAACAATCCGGATTCATTATGTGCAAGAGTGCTGAAGGCGAAATATTTCCCTAATGGTGGTTTACTACATGCTACTTTAAAAAATGGTGCCTCATTTACCTGGCAGAGTATTATGAAGGGTTTGGAGACTTTCAAATTGGGGTATATATGGCGTATTGGGTCAGGGGAGAAAGTGAATATCTGGAACGAACCCTGGGTTCCAAGCAGTGCAAATAGAAGGGTGATTACGCCGCGTGGCCACACTATTCTGACTATAGTTAATGATCTCATAGATCCCCTAAGTGGAAACTGGGACGAGGAACTGATTAGATCTATCTTCAATCCTGTCGATGTTCGAAGGATCCTAGAGATTCCGCTTAATTACAATGCTTTTGAGGATTTCATAGCTTGGCACCCGGACCGAAGAGGTATTTTCTCAGTACGTCCAGCTTACCACACTCAATGGATTCGGACTTTTAGGGCACATGCAAATGCACTAATGCAGCCAGGGAGGTCCAACACACCACTGATTTGGAGTATGCTGTGGAAGCTTCAAATTCCACGTAAAGTTCAAATTTTCTGCTGGCGGGCACTACATGGAATCTTACCCCTAAAGTCCATACTTACTATAATAGGCATGTTGGGATAGCTGGTGGATGCCCCATATGCCATAATGCGTCCGAAGATGTGAGGCACCTGTTATTTGATTGTGTCGATGCTACAGAGATGTGGTCACGGATCGGAATCTTGGATATTATCAATGAAGCGAAAAGGGTTGATCGTTCGGGGTCAATCATTCTAGAACATATTCTGGTCGGACCACCAAGACAAGTGCCCGTCAAACCGAATTTGGATGTGAAGCAGATCATAACGGTGGGAGGATGGTACCTGTGGTGGATCTGACGCCAGTATACTCATAATGGTTCCCCTCCACCACCTTTCAAATGGCATATATCTGTCCTTGCTATATCTAATAATTTTGATCAGGCAAACGCTAAGAAAACTGCCCCAGTGCAAGATAGATGGGAGATGCCGGAGCCTAGATTTGTCAAACTAAATGTTGATGCAGCATTTTATGTTGAAGAAGGAGTGGGAGCAACTGCTGCGGTTATTAGAGATGTGAATGGATCCTTTCTTGCATCTCAATGCATCTATATTCCGTTGCATCAAGCATGGTCACGACTGAAGCCTTGGCAATGCGGGATGGCCTGAAGTTCGCAAACTCTTTAGGTTTCTCGCGAGTTGAGGCGGAATCCGATACATTGACAGTGATTGATTCTTGCGTTGGCCAAGCAAGATGGTGCGACGAAGCTGTTGCAATCTTCGCTGAGTGTGTCGATGTTTCGACTTTGATTGGGAAGGTCAAATTTAAGCATTGTCATCATAATGCAAGTAAAGCAGCGCATGTGCTAGCTAAACATAGTTATTGTAATAAAATTTCTAGTACTTGGACGGACGAGCCCCCGGGCTGTCTGGTCTCAAACCTTGAGGACGATGTAATTCCCTTTTCAAGTCAATAAAGCTAGCCATGATGGCATTCCCTCAAAAAAAGTATTGGTTTGGGTGTGGCGATGTCAAAGGCAGGTGGCGGGTGTTGGTGTCAAGCTTACATATGTTTTGTTGTCTTTTTAGTTTTGTCATGTCGGTCTTTACGTGACTTGTATTTTGATCTTTATGATATGAATGAGACACGTATTACCATGCAAAAAAGTATCTGGTTGAGAGAGAAAAAGTTGATGGGATTATGCATGTGGTGGGATATTTATGGTTTGTTGTTTGGTTGGGAGGAAAGAAGGGGCATAAATGTGCGGTTGGGAGAAAGAAGAGGGGGCCATATATGCGATTGGTCGAGTGCATGTCTGAACTCCGGCAAAAGCGCCCACGTTTGTCTCTAAGATACCAAAATCCGTACACCCGGACTGCTAGGCAGATATATGCAAGTCCCTGTTGAACGATAAAAGTGGTCCGGACATTGCAGTCCATACATATAGTGGAGGTTTGAGGGTTGGAGATACCATAAGTCCAAGAACCTTGTTGTGGTGTGTTAAAAAACACCCCTTCTAGCTAGAAATATTAGGCTTAATTATGCCTGCCTAAGACATCTCAATCAATGCAATCTGAGCAGGTGGATTTCCGTTTGCAATAGTTGTCGACCGTCACCATGACTTGTTGCCATCGGCCACCCTCCGGCCATGGTATCGCTTCCCATGCCACCATCTGTGACCTCTTCGGGAGTTCGCCTGCTTGACCTCTCTGTGAGTCTGCATTACTGCCACTACCTCCCTTCTCCAGACCCGCATTGTGCATCCTTCGAGCAGAGACACATCTTCTGGCCTCCAATACGCCATCGCTCGGACACCCCGAACTCAACACCGACAACCAAGCTCGACCACGAGCTCATCCACAGCCGCAGTGCCCTTGACATCATCGTCTAATGACACTAGTGCAGAACCGGGCTATAGCACCGGCTCGGAGGGGCCTTTAGTGCCGGTTCTATAACCGGCACTAAAGGGTGGGGACTAAAGACCCCCCCCCCCTTTAGTACCGGTTCAACACGAACCGCCACTAAAGGGCCACCACGTGGCAGGAGCCAGCGCCGGGGGCGGGGATCCCTTTATTACCGGTTGGTAAAACCAATCGGTACTAAATGCTTTAGGTTGTTTTGGGTTCATGATTTCTTTTTTCTTTAATTTTGTGTTTTCCATTTAATTCTTTTTCGTTTGCTGGTATTTTACGATGCTACATATTGTACACGTTATGCATATATATATATATATATATATAT